>CM060429.1:12538709-13738709 GCA_030545235.1 Helianthus tuberosus | reverse complement strand
TATAAATTTAACTTTGCATATTAATGCTATAAAATTGTAAATTTGCAACAATCATTTTTTTTTATAAATAATTTTGTTTAAGCTATCCTTCATCATCTAGTTTGACACAGAACAACACTCAATAAGTTTGAGTTATGACAAATTACATATTTAAAAATAATTATCATTGAGTTGTTTTATTTTAGAAAGAGTAAATTACTATTTTGGCCCCTGTGGTTTAACCAGTTTAACCATTTCAGCCCCAAAAAATAATCTTTTAATATATTAGACACTGAGGTTGCATTTTATAATGGTTTTGGCCCCTGGCACTAACTTGGTTACTTTTTTGCAGTTAAGTGTAAGGGTAGTTTGGTCATTATATACCTTAGGGGTTGTTTTTGATAATTACAATGTTCTTTTAAAATTTAAGAGATTATTAATGCAAGAGTAAATTACGATTTTGGCACCTGTGGTTATATCACTTTTAATATATTAGCCCAAAATAGGATTTTTTTTTAACATATGTGCCCCCATGGTCTCTATAACTAACTATTTTGGCCCCTAACACTAACCTCATATATTTAATTGGTTAAAAACTTGTCATGTGCCCCTCACATGAGGAGCATGTATGGCAAAATGACAAAAATACCCTTCTATTAAAAAAACTATATATTTTATTATAAATAAAAAAAATATCTCTCTCATCCCTTATCCCTTTACCTCCTTCTCTCAACACCCACCACCAGCCATCGTAATCAAAACCACCAATGATTGGGACCCACCACACCTTTACAATTTCACATCCCTGTTTTGAAATCAGCAATACCCACTTGACAATTTTATTCTTCTTTGCTGTAAAAAGGCCTAATTTTCATCATTTGTTACCAAGATTTCACAGCAGATTAAAACCCCAAAACACAAAGCTTCTTCATTATCTTGGAGAAAGCCAACCGATTCAGGAACCTGGTTTCATCAAAAGCAAGATAAAATTCATTTATATTTTGGAGTCAAATGTTTAGTTAAAAACATGACAGCAATTCACTACTAGAAAATTAGGCAATTGTCACCAAAATTTGCAACCGAAAGAAAATGGTAGCAAAATCAGTTACCATTTTTTAACCAAAATATTATTGGTAGCAAATACATCAATACGGTAGTAAAATGGTGACAAATTATGTAAAAATATAAGGTTTTATGGAAGTTGCCACCGTCACATGCTCACAAGAGAAAAAAATTAAGCGGAAATATCAAATTTTTACCCGCTCGCCCAAAATTTAAGCGTGAATATCAATTAAGTTATCAAATTTTGGGTTTTGATTCTGAAGCTCCCAAAATCACTAGAACCATAAACTTCGCTCCACCATCATTGATCGAATCATCCTCCACTCAACAATCACCGATGGAATCATCCTCTGCTCCACCTAACTGTCAACGATTTCCCCTGAATCACATGGCAACGATTGGACTTCAACAACAAGCAAATAATTTTGTTTCTTAACTGCGACCAACGTCTTGATCTTCTTAATATGAGGTGTGGATTTTTCTTTTGTTTCAATTTTTAGATTCTACAACATTGCGGTTAACGATAAAATCATTTCTTAGGGTTTGCTATTGATGAGTATCTTTTTTTGTGTTTATTGTTTGATTAGCTGACCTTTCAATTGATTTCTGGTTTGGATTTCTATATTCTACTCATACACAAGGCATATTAACGGTTTTGCTGCCATGCTTGAAGATGTTGAAGCTGTGAAAATAGCTAGTAAGTCGTTAATAGCGTTGGCAGTGTCGTTGAATATGTTTTAATTTGTGTGAATAATAAAACAATTATCAAATGCAGAGCACCCCAGGGTGGTCTCAGTGTTCTTGAACAAAGGTAGAAAGTTACACACAACTAGATCATGAGATTTCATTGGGCTCGAAGATAACGGCGTAATACGGTCGAGTTCGATCTGGAAGAAGGCGAGATTTGGTGAAAATACCATCATAGGAAACCTTGATACAGGTCAAGTTATAGTCCGATCTTTATTTGTTTGTCATAAAGAGAATTTTAATTCATTTTTATGTCTGTGATACTTATAATGCAGTTTTATGCAAATGGTCCAAATGTAGTTTAGTTAACTGCATAGTGCATACTTATAATGCAGTTTTATGCAATTTTTTATATAAAGTTATGTTAGTTACTTATTTGTGTTGAAAATTGATGCAAGGGATGGCTGATTTCTTGAGTAAAAATGGCAGATATGAGGAGTCAAAACAAGCCCACTGTAAGTTTCTTGCTCATGATCATTTTGTATATCCTGCATCTATTACATGTTATTAGGACTGGCAAAAGTAACCCATTAAGCTGAGTTAGGGTCCATTTGGGTCATAATAATAAATTTTTGGGTTGTTTTGGGTTTAATATTATTTTTGATGGGTTAAAATGGGTAAAATGAATAGGCTGAAACGGGTCAGCACGGGTCAAGTGAAAAATCGTCTCTTCTCCATCTAGATTCTAGCATATGAAAGAAAGCAATTTTTAACCAATCCGACCCGACCTGAAACCCGTTCTGACCCATTATTACTTTTCGTTACATAGACAAAAAAGGGTGCGATTAGTCTTGAGAAATTGAGTCAGGTATGTTTATTCATGTATTTTTCTTTACTTTTTGTTTTTCATTTATTTAATCATATCGAAATTGACCCAACTGACCCGTTTGCAAACACATGTAAACACATAAAAAATGTTGTGATACTATTTCGTTAAGGTACCCGTCCACCGGACGAGTATTAAACTAGTTTCATATTGATTTGATTACACCTTCTTTACGGTTTGTTTCGTACAAAAATTGTTTTTAAAATTAGGTATAATTTTCTTCTTAATATGTAAACAAACTGGAACATGCTATTTAGCTTCTAGCACTTGAATTGTAGCTCACAATTGTATTTTGTTTTCTTTGCAACCAACTTGACCCATTATTACTTTTCGTTAATTCTGATTTCTTGATTCTATTCATTGGTTGTTTTGTAGATTGAAAAGTTGAAATTAGTTATCAAGGAGCTCGTTAAGGAAAAAGACGAAGAAAAAGAAAGTTCAATGGAATTATTGCAGGGTGGTTGGCTGAAAATGATAAGGTGGATAAAGATACTATGCTTGATAGAATGTCACAAATTGAAGTTATGTTAACAGCTACAATTCGAAGATAGGCTATAAACACTTGGTTTTGAATGTTTAAATGTTTATCTTATTAGGATAATTTTAGTTATTTTATGTTTTAGTTGGTATTTTTTACATGCTTTTGAAAACGAGATTTTTATGTAATTTTGGGATTTTATTAGACTTTTTTTATATTATTTGTAGTTTTATTGATATGTAATTTTGATGAAAATAGCAGGGAGAAAAAAAATCTGAATTAAAAATAATATTCCAAACCAAACCAATATTCCAGTAATCACTAAATGGTAGCAAATAAATGGTAGCAAATGTAAAAAGTGGTGGCTAAATGGTGGCAATATCGGTGGCTAAATGGTATCAAAACTCGCAAATTGTGTAAAAAAGGTGGCTAAATGGTGGCAATATCGGTGGCTAAATGGTGGCTAAATGGTATCAAAATGTGCAAAAACCGATAGTTAAATGGTGGCAATATCAGTGGCTAAATGGTATGAAAACTCGTCACAACTCGGTGGCAAACAAGGCGGAGTGTAGCAAACATGAAGCGGTGGCAAATAATTTTGACCAATTTTATGGTGGTAAAAATAACGTAGCAAAATATAAAAATGGTGGCTATTTGGTGGCATTAGGGCAATTGACACGGGTGTTTTTTTCACCGTATTTTCGGTGGCAAACTGGTGACAACAAGGAAATTGCTACCATTTTGTACCCAAAAATTGCATGACAAATACCATGTTTTCTAGTAGTGATTTACACACTCCCATTTGCTGGTTTCATCAAAAGCAAGATAAAATTCAGTTATACCTAATCGAGTTCCCGCTTCATTCCCGATGGTTCTACACCACCATGGTGCCGCCACCAACCCACCGCATCACTACCACAGTGCCGCCACCAACCCACCAACCCACCGCACCCCGACCACAACCACCCCCCACGCCATCAACATGAAGGTTGTAATGGTTGTTCAAATCAATCATGAAGGTTCAAATAAGGGTTCAGGGGATATTCTCAAATGTTGATCTTGAAGAGGGATAGAAGAAAATGGTTTTTTTTTATTATTAAAAGGTTTATTTATAACTAGGTATGTGAATTGACATAAATGCCCCTCATGAGAGGGGCACGTAATCAATATTTAACCAAGTAAATGGATGGGGTTTGTGATAGGGGCAAAAATAGTTAGTTATAGAGACCATGAGGGCACATATGTTAAAAAATCTTATGTTGGGCTAATATAGTAAAAGTGATATAACCACAGGGGCCAAAAACGTAATTTACTCTTAATGCAATTACTTAATTTTTTTTATTATTTCGTTATTTTTACGATTATTATTTAACAAAATACGTTTTAAATATACAAATAAATATGTATTTTTATTAAGCGTTTATTTTTATAAAAGTCGTTTTAAAAAATAATTTGTTATTTTACATTTTGTTTAAACCATCGATCGTTTTTAAAATTGTTCCTTTTTAAACCATTTGTTTTTTAAAGTCGTTTGTATTTTGAATTTTTTTAAACACTTCCTTTTATACGAATTTTTTAAATCATTTATTTTTTAAACACTTATAAACTACTCACTTTTAGGTCGTTCATTATTTAAATTTTACAAAACGACATGTATAAAAAAAGAAATGTAGGATTTGAAAAAAAAAGAAACATTCTAATAAAAGGTTTGCAAAAGATCGTTCTTTTTTCAAACTTTTTAGAATAGTTTATTTCTTTTTCAAATCTTCCATTTCTTTGGATCGTTTGTTTATTCAAAATTCGTTATTTTTTCACCTTTTGTTTATTAAATTCGTGCATTTTCTAGCTGTTTACACTTACACTTGTTAACTTATTTTTTAAGCTTTTGTTTTTTTTATAAACATCATTTTTTAATCTTTGTTTTTTAAAACAATCGTTTGTTTAAAATAGATCGCTTTTAAATTCATTCGATTTTTGAAATCGTTCATTTTCTGAAGTTATTTTCCTTGACGGCTATAAGTAAACTAAATACAAAGTTTAAAAATGAACGATATCAAAAACGGTTCTAAAAGGAACGGTTTAAAAAGAAACGCTTTTAAAATTTAATGACTAAAAAGACGAATTGTTTAAAAAAGTTAAAAAATGATTTTAAAAAGAATGGTATAAAATGAATCGTTTAAGAAAAACATTAAAAGACAAACAACTTAAAAAAAACGATTTTAATAAACAAGCGGTTTAAAAATGAATAATTTAAAAAACAACATACGAATTAAAAAATGTTAAAGAAAACAAATGATTTTAAAAACGACGGTTATAAAAAACAAACGCTTAATGAAAATAAATATTTATTTGTATATATAAAACATATTTTGTTAAATAATAATCGTGAAAATAACAAGATAATAAAAAACTTGAGTAATTGTATTAATAATCTCTTAAATATTAAAAAAACTTTGTGATTATCAAAAACAACCCCTAAGGTATATAATGTCCTAATTACCCTTACACTTAACTGTAAAAAAGTAACAAAGTTAGTGTTAGGGGCAAAAACCGTTATAAAATACAACCTCGGAGGCTGATATGTTAAAAGATTTTTTTTTGTGTTGAAATGGTTAAACTGGCTAAACCACAAGGGCCAAAACAATAATTTACTCTTTTTGAAAAAAAAATATTAATGAGTTTGCTGGAATAATATTAACCTAGATTATTATTTTATTATTTTATCCTAAAGCTGAATAAATTTAGACCATCTCCGACATTTTTTACTTTATGTAGTAAACTAGTGAGATTACCCGCGCTACGCTGCGAGGGGTTTCGTTCGATATCTATTATGGTTCAATATAATAACCAACCGAAAGAAATAAACTTAAAAGAATATTGATATATCTTTTACATCGATCGAAAACCATAAACATAAATTTAAATTTGACAGCGAGATGGACTGATTTTAAATTAATTGTAAATGAAAACTTAAACGTTATCTTAAATATAACTTCAATAAAAAATGAACATAAAACTAAAACACTAAACATAAAGAAAAGTATAGAAATAGAAATAATAAAGTCTAGAAAAAAAGCAAGAAAGAAAAAAAAAGTATATAAAAATAAACATAGAAACGTGTTATATTTGACTTGACATATTTTGGAAAAAAAATTACATCGAATGTAAATCAACTTAAATTTATACCGACACGTGCAATAAAATAAGCACGAAAGAAAATAGTTACAACGCGTTGCGGCGATGTCAAAACGCAAAATGACTCGAATTTATACCGTCTAATGAAAACGTATTATATTTTACTCTACTCGTTTTCGAACAAAATTTACGTCAAAACGTAGAGAAATTGAAAACATAAATAAAAATAAGCGCGAAAGTGTATTATATTTGACCCGAGTTATTTTCCAAAAAATTACGTTAAAATATTGACCAACTAAAAACGTACATAATTATACGGATGAGAACATATTATATTTGACCCAACTCATTTCCACGAAAAAAATTATGTCTAAACGCAAAATAACGCAAATCAATTTTAATTTATACCAACACGTAAATAAAAATAAACGCGTAAGTATAAACGTTGAAAGTTAAGAGGTAAAATAATTGAAAACTATAAAAAAAAGCAGAAGATAAAAGAAAGTACAAAAGTATAAAAGAATACAAAACTATAAAAAAAAAACTCAAAAAGATAAAAGGGAAAGCAAAAAAAAAAGTTAAAGCAGGGAAAAAACTAAAAGCAACCAATATTCATGCAATAAAAATCAAAAAAGAAAAAGACAAAAGACCCAAAAAGTTAAAAAGAAAAAGAGTAAATTGCCATTTTAGTCCCTGAGTTTTGTCCAAATTTGACAGTTTAGTCCAAATAGTTTTTTTTGTGCATCTGGGTCCCTGACTTTTACATTTTGTTGCCATTTTGATCACAATGCCTAACTCCATCCAAAAACCCAGTTTGTAACAGGGGTATTTTGGGGATTTCCTTAAAAAATGTTTTCAGTTGCCATTTTGATCCAATTCCAAAAAATCAAAAAAATTCCAAAAAATCAAAAAAAATTCCAAAAAAATCTAAAAATCAAAAAATCAAAAAAATTCTAAAAAATCATAAAAATTCTAAAAAATCCAAAAAAAATCTAAAAATAAAAAAAAATTCTAAAAAATCATAAAAATTCTAAAAAATCCAAAAATCATTAAATGTTTCGGCACGAACCGTTTCGACCCGTACCGTTTCGACCCGTATCGTTTCGACCCGTACCGTATCGAACCGAACCGTTTCGACGCGAACCGTTTCGAACCGTACCGTTTCGACCCGTACCGTATCGAACCGAACCGTTTCGACGCGAACCGTTTCGAGCCGAACCGTTTCGACCCGTACCGTTTCGACACGAACCGTTTCGACCCGTACCGTTTCGAACCCGAACCGTTTCGAACCGTACCGTTTCAGTTCGAAACGGTACGGGTCGAATCGTTTCGGGTCGAAACGGTACAACGGTTCGTGTCGAAACGGTTCTGCTCGAAACGGTTCGCGTCGAAACGGTTCGGTTCGATATGGTACGGGTCGAAACGGTACGGTTCGAAACGCTTCGCGTCGAAACGGTTCGGCTCGAAACGGTTCGGGTTCGAAACGGTACGGGTCGAAACGGTACGGTTCGATACGGTACGGGTTCAAAACGGTTCGCGTCGAAACGGTTCGGTTCGGTTCGATACGGTACGGGTCGAAACGGTTCGGTTCGAAACGGTACGGGTCGAAACGGTTCGTGTCGAAACGGTTCAGCTCGAAACGGTTCGCGTCGAAACGGTTCGGTTCGATACGGTACGGGTCGAAACGGTACGGTTCGAAACGCTTCGCGTCGAAACGGTTCGGGTTCGAAACGGTACGGGTCGAAACGGTACGGTTTGATACGGTTCGCGTCGAAACGGTTCGGTTCGATACGGTACGGGTCGAAACGGTTCGGTTCGAAACGGTACGGGTCGAAACGGTTCGTGCCGAAACATTTAATGATTTTTGGATTTTTTAGAATTTTTTTTATATTTAGATTTTTTTGAATTTTTTGGAATTTTTTTGATTTTTTGGAATTGGATCAAAATGACAACTGAAAAACATTAGTGATTAAGTATAAACTGTTACAAACTGGGTTTTTGGATGGAGTTAGACAAAATGATCAAAATGGCAACAAAATGTAAAAGTCAGGGACCCAGATGTACAAAAAAAACTATTTGAACTAAACTGGCAAATTTGGACAAAACTCAGGGACTAAAATGACAATTTACTCAAAGAAAAAAAATAAAACTATAAAAATAAAAAAGGAAAAGAAAAAGGACAAAAAGACAAAAAAAAAAAAATCCCTGTTCATTCGAGTTGCAAAATGTTATAGGTATAATATAATTTATTTATTCTTTATTATTTTTATGGTTTTTAAGGTTATCTTTAGTTTATTATTCTAATTTTTACTTTTCATTTAATTTATTATTATAATCTGTTATAAATGTATGGTTTTCTTTCGTTACTTTTAATATACAAAATTTTATAAATTTTTAATTATGTTATTATAACGTGTCTATTTTTATCTACATTTTTTATATAATATTTTTCCGAAATCTAGTTGTGAGTGATAAACTGATAATGTATACGTAATTGAAACACGAACACATATGCTATTAAAACAACCTAGTTATTTTATATATAAACTACTATTAAGCACCGCTGCATTGCGACGGGAGCAAACATCAATGTCACACTATTGTCAACAATCACCAACACTGAACTTGCAGCGTGTTAATGCGAAGAAACTAAACTGAAACGTAAAACATATAAAAGAATAACTAAGTCGATCTAGGACCCCACGTTACGATGAACCTGTCAAACGGGAAAAAATAGACGACGTAAAAACTTTTAACCACACACGCACGTTGTGTCGTCTTAACTCGCAAAATTAGAACAGAATGTAAAACAAAAATTTTGCGAAAAATGTAAACTATAGTGGACCAAAGTTGAAAGTAAAAAGGTAAAAAATCAAATGGTTTTGGATTACAAGTAAAGATGAAAAGTTTTGGTGTTATAAGTAAAAAAATCAAATCGTTTTGGGTTAAAAGTAAAGAATCAAATAGTTTTGGGTTAAAAATAAAAAAAATGAACCCCAAAGCATAAGTAACAACACATTTATGCCTAGATGTGACACCTCGGAAATTTCAATTGAATAATACGGCAAAACGTGTCCGATAACTTCCAAATATTCCAGATATGTTGGACGAGAGGGACTATTTTGATAATATTATAGAAGATGTTGAATGGAGGGATCAAATGTGAATAAATGCCAAAAATTTGGCTTCTAAGGGTCCCTTACGGACCGCAAGCTCAGCCTTACGGCCCGTAAGGATTTTGAAAAAAACTGTGGGTGCCAAAGATCCCTTACTGACCGTAACCAACCCCTTATAGTCCGTAAGGGGTGTTGCTGGTAGAAGAATGCGTCGGCAGTTGCAGCCTGCTGCTCTTGCTACCATACTCGCGAATTTGCCACCTTTCACCACCTTTGGACACCTGCTAAGACACTCCTCAACACCTCAAAGCTTCAGGGACACTTGGTATCATCTTGTGATCCTTGTTCAACTATAAATAGAGGTGATTTTGAACCATTTCAACTTATAACTCTCAAATTATCACCCTCACGTCTCTTAGAGCAGCTTCTGATCTATAGAGGCCTCCTACTTGAAGTTTAATCTTCATCTTAAATACTTGTAAGTGTTCTCCTTCAGTCTTTTCCATTCCTAGACTAGTTATTAGTTGAAAGTCAAGCAAATTGACTTTTGCTTTAACTTTCGGTTCTAACCATTTCGGTCAAGTCAAAGTTTGAAGCGAACTTACCTACGTGATCATAATAATAAAGATGTTAATCCCTTGTGATTACACCCCCGAAGATCATGTTAAGTAGGCGAAATGACGAGTCAAAGCTATATTAAATAAAAGTCAAAACGCAAATTTTTGCAAATTACGCTAAATGAGTTTCTAAGTATCGAAACCTTAATTTTTGACATTATATGTAACACCCCGTGTTCGAAAGTCAAAGTCAAAGTCAAGATTGAAGTCAAAGGAAGAAAAGATTGCTAATTGCGATCTGTCACTCCTTGCTCAACTACTGTTTTGACTTCTTTTACTTGTAGGTGATCTATTTATTTTATCGCATTAGTTGTATTATGTGGAGTACTTGTTAATAATCGAGGTTTAATCGCTATTTATCGCATGTTTTATCGCTTTATCGCTTATCGCATCACAATCGCCTTCGCAACTCGAATTATGCGTTCTGGATATTGTTTTACGTGTGTGTGCTTTTTATGTGTTACTTGTGCATGATTATTTATGTTTATGATGTAGTGATTAGTCGAAACGCAATCGCAACTCTATCACAATCGAATCGCAAATGCTAAACGCTAGTTAATTATGATGATTGTATGGTAGATATAGTATTTGTGTGTTTATTGTTAATCCAACGCATCACTCGCTCGAAACGCATCGCAAAACCCAACACACGAAACGAAACGCCGAAACTCAAACGTCGGAGCCACTCGATCGAGTGACCACTTGATCGGGTTGCCATCCGATCGGACAGTCATCCGATCGGTGACCCACTCGATCCCTTGCACTTTCCTTTTTGGGAAACCCTATAAATACCCTCACTTGTCACATCACTTGATGTGACAGCTCTCCAATCGACCCAGCCGCACTCAAGCTCTATTTCTCTCAATTTCTCGTGATTCTTGTAAGTTTTCAACCTAAATCTTGTACTTCTATGATCTACACGCACTTCTTCATCATTCTCTCTTTTGAATCTTAACTTTTAACCATGAAATCAGTGGATTTGAGGTGTTCTAGGGTGATGTCATCATGGAGTTCTTATGAACTTCATGTTTTGGCTTCAATCCACCAAGAACAACTTAGATCTTGACGATTTCCACATGAATGAACAAAGATCTTGCATAGATCTGAACATATTCATGGTGAAAAGGATTGAAAGATGGTTTTCTAACTTTCTTTCAACTCTTTTACACTCAATGCACTCAAAACCGATAGAATAAGAACTAGTTCTGATCTTCTACTCTTTCTTAGTGATGTATTGGTTCAAGATCTAAATTATATCCAAGAGACAACCGATTTCGGGTTAAACATGAACCACCGTCTCGAACAGTCAACTGACCGGATTAGGGTGATTCCTATCCGATTGGATCACTTGAGTCTTGACGAGGTTCTGTTGTTTAATGTGTTATCACACCGTCTCGATCAAAACTGCAAACTATCAAAACAATCAAGTGTCAAGATGACCAGGCCGCTGGGATGAATTGCCGTCAAACGGATTACCATCCGATCGGATTGCCATCCGATCGGACAGCCATCCGATCGGCTTACACTTGGTTCCACACTTAAAACTTTTGATTCAACGTTTGAGGATCTGAACGTCGAACGGATTACCGTCCGATCGGATTGCCATCCGATCGAACGACCATCCGACCATGTGACGTTTGGGACTTTAACACTTAAACAATTTTCAACATGTTCAATGCATAGTCAGTTCTAACGGATTGCCGCCCGATCGGTAGACCATCCGATCGAGTGACAACACTGCTGTGAACTTGTTTTCTGAGAAATACCTCGCCGAACGGATCGTCACCCGATCGAACCGCCGTTCGATCGACCGACCTGAAGGGTAGAGATACTTCTCTGTTTTCAAAATGCTACAACGAAAGTTTCAAAAGACAAACCATCATACACAAACACATCACTTCCAAACGAGATGTCAATCCAATCGAATGGCCATCCGATCGGATGACCATCCGAACGGATTGACATCCGATCGACTGGCCATCCGATCGGATTGCCATCCGACTTTGAAATTAATATTATAACATCATGAAATGTAATTTGGTATAATGGACTTGTCTTTGACCTATTCGACCACCCAATGCCGCATATGCGTGTACGACTAGTTTATATAGAATAAAATATATAAACTAGTCGAATTGGGTCGAAACCTTTCAAAGAATGTATGGTTATTTGACCCATATTATACGAGTCCTTACCCTCGGAAGGGCATAAACCGTATTCTATCTTGTCTCCTCTTAATCTATCGAATCGTTTGTATTTATTAAAGGTAACCGTTCAAAGTCAAATGATTATATAAGACCCGTTAACATTCTAACGGATCATAGTTCCGTTCGTTCCAGAGTAGGAGCCTCCAGTAAATTGCGTTTGTGTTTAGGTTGTTTTGAAATATGGTTGTGCTAAACACCTTTGATTTGTAAAGACTAGCACAGGTAAATACTCTTAGTCTATTTTCCTTTATAAAGGCCTGGGTTACGACACTAGCCGCTTGGTGGGGTATTGAATAAAGGACGGATAATGTTAATGAAATTTTAATAACCAGTTTTAATATTTTTTGTTTGATAACTTAAACATTGGGGGTTAATACGACCGTGTCCTGGATATCCTGGTTCATTTAATTGCAAATGGCCATGACCTAAGCCAGTGGCGGATCTAGAAGAGAATTTCAGGGGTATCCCAATTTTTTTACTTACAGCCGACCATGTGCTGTTATAGTAAAAATACTTTTAACAACAAAAAGAACTAAAAACTTATTAATAATATAAAGTACATCTAATACTTAATAAACTATAAATAAACAACTTCACAAAAAAAAAAACCAATGAAAAATGCTTAAAAAACAAAGTAAAAAAACAACCCAACAAAAAATGCTGACAATAGATGAAATAAT
Source organism: Helianthus tuberosus (assembly GCA_030545235.1). NCBI lineage: Eukaryota > Viridiplantae > Streptophyta > Magnoliopsida > Asterales > Asteraceae > Helianthus > Helianthus tuberosus. Next base: position 13,725,862 of record CM060429.1, on the reverse strand, counting down.
GTAAAAGATTAAATATTAAATAAACTTTGACAAATGTTGCTTTTTACATTTTCAGACTTGTGTTTCCCTTTATGTTTCCAATGCTTTATATTTAATATTAATATATAACAACATCTTCTTCTCCATTTTTTAACTGCCGGTTGCAGGTTTCCGTCGACCGAAAAAATTCATTTCATCTCATTTTCACCGAAAAAAATAAATAAAAACATACACTACGAATACGGGGTTGAGCCGTAGCCCGTGCTACGGCTCCTAACATGCTAGTTCCGCCTCTGACATAAGCGTCGGGTGTGTCGATTAATCATGTATCGGCATACCGGTCCCCAACTGTATTGATAAGAATGTAAAACTGGTAACAAGAGATATAGTTTGTCCCAAGTTATTTAAAAATGATATACCAAATGGTATCAAATTCATTTTGAAATGATTTTTCAAAAGAGTCGATTAATTGTATTTTCCAGTGAAAACTGACGTATTTTCAAAAGACTAAGCGCATGTTATTTAGCAAGCACTGGATAGGCTGCAGCTTCTCGGTCTTGATATATATTGGAATTTGCAACTCCACGAGAAAGACCTTATTAGTCTCAAGTCTTATTTTATATCAATCGATCCGTCTGTGGATCTTTTAGTACGAACAACTTGTATACTATGTTTGTACTTTATTTCCTGTTTGTACTTTGTATAGTTTAATTTAAAATCTCATCTCCACTGTACATTGTGATTACTGATATCAATCGTCACGCATATACCTCAAGTCCGGGCCCACCGCGTAATCAGGGTGTAACACTAAACATGTTAAAAAGTATAGTATTGGGTAATGACACCGTGTATCTTTTTCGTTATTGTAATATAGTGTAATGTTTTCTAAAATTTTAAATATACATTTTGTTTTGCTTATTTTTTATCTACGATTCGATAAAAGTTTTTTTCAAATTTGAAAGGGTAAAATATAATTGATTTTTTTGTTATTTTTATCGTGACGAAACAAAATGATACTGTCCGAGTGAATTTGAGTGGTTGTGAGTCGAGGAGAGAGAAAATATATAAGAATGTTATTGGCCATCTATAAATATATGAGATACATTGTTCACTCTGTTAGGAAACTTTTATAAGTATTGAATAAAAAAATATGATCAATATGATCATGTCCTGAAGATGATAAAGTCAAGAGATCAAACAAGAAGAAGATACAAGATAACAAGATAAAGCAGAATGCCAAACATCATCTTCAGCAAGTATCAGAATCAGATCACAAGCAAAGAATGACGACCAAAAAGTACCAATCTGATAAGTCTGATGATAAATCTGATGTTTATCATCTGAATCTGGTAAATTCTGGTCATTAGAAATCTGGTGATCAATTCAACAGAATTCTGGTAAGTTATTCATCAGAAAATTTCATGAATCAACTTGTCTAAAAGATAAGACTCTTCCACCTTAGTAAAGTAGCAAGTTAACCTTGGATGGATTCAATGAATATGACAAAAAGCTACTTTATGCAAACAAGTGCATGAATAAACAAATGTTTATTCATGTCAAACATTCTCTATAAATAGAGAACCCAACACCGAAGGGAGGATGAGTTAAGCCAAGCATTCATTACATACAACAAAAACTCAACTGCCTTTCACTACAGAATTCTTAAAGTATTCATTTTTATTAGCCAATAACCTTACAATCACCTTGTAAACCATGTTTCAAAGTGATATAAACTTCAAAATTCTGTAGTTGTGTTTCTTGAGAGTTTGATTTCTATTTCCGCACATTATTTTCATACTTGTTGAAATCACTTGCCAAATTTAGTTAAAGAGCATTGTTATCTTATTTTCTTAAGATCAGACGCCTGTCGAATCTCAAGAAAATAAGATTCCTAGGTGGTCCAAATCAAGAGATGGTGATCCAGAATACCGTAAGTGGTGGAATGAAACTGGGAGACCTTTAAGGAAGAAGATGCTAGAAGAAAGAAAGGAAAAGAGAAGGTAGAAGGCAAGAGAGAACAGACGCAACAGGAAGGTGCGATGAAGACTGTACAGGAAGGAAGACTGCAGCTACATCCAAGGGGGAGTCTGTAGATGCACTATGTCTGTAGCTTCCGGATGGATGACCCTAGCCATCCGATCGGATGGGTTTTATAAAACAAGACCAGTTCCGTTTTCTCCCAGATATAATATAAAATACAAACAAAACTATACAATGACACTAACAGGACAAAATATAGACTAAGTACAGACGGAAGCTACAGACATAGTGCATCTACACTAAGTGAATTGTTTAAAGCTTACAGTTTAAATAGATCAACAGTGTTAGTGATGTGTCTCATAAATTGATATGATCCTCTGACGCAAACTCACAAAAATATGTTTGTAAATATGTTGTTATTTTATTTCTTTACAGATAAAATCTCAAAAAGATTTTAGGTGTGTTTTAGCATAAAGTTTATAAAATTCAAAAAGATTTTATTTCGCTTTATGTTTCGACAACCGATGGTGGGAAGCTGAATTTCAAAATATAAATATCCTGAACATGTCTCGATAATATCACAAGTTCATTAATTTGAAAATTGAATTTTTAAAATAAAAAATAGTTTGAAATTAACATCCAATGTCATTAATTTGGACTTGGTAGATAATTGGATATTCAAGTTCATTAATTTAAACTTGATTATATGTGAGGGTTATTAAAGTTAATCATGCTTTAAAGCCAAATATGATAATGAGATCTTACAGAAAGCTGATTGTTATGGGGAACTTGATAAACAATGTCAAATAGAAAGAAAGCTTTCAAGTGATTCTCATAAGTGGTTCTGAATTGTAAAATGCAGATAGCTAAAAGCAAGGGGTAGATTGCTAAGAGGGAATCTGAAGTAAAGGGGAGTCTGTGAATCAAGATATAAGGGGGGAGTCTGTGATTCATAAAGTGGCAAAATTGTTGAAGACTCAAAAGAAGATTGGCTACGATAAAGATTGACTGTAGCAATATCCAAAGGGGAGTCTGTGAATACATTATGTCTATTGCTTCCATCAATCATGTTCATAATTGTCAATGTATCGAGTCGTAGTTGATTGTATAGGATTATGTGATAGGAAAGATGGTTTTGTAAAGTATGTACCCATTCGTACGAATGGCCAGTTTGTACGAATGGGACACCCAGTCGTCCAAGGCCAATTCGCATGAAGTGGCCCAGTCGTTCCTACATGTTTTAGACGAGTTGGCATGCCTATAAATAGGTGAGTAGGTCTTGTCATTTGTAACACTTTTGGACTTGAGAGGGGAAACTCTGTCCATTTGGTTTCGTGGTTCTGTAACTTTAAATATTGAATAGAAACCATTTTAATTAACTTGTTCTTGTGCATGTCAACTTCATACTCGGATTCCGCACGAGATATGAAGTCATATTAGCCGGTCGGAGCATTCGGGAGCACTGCAACGGTCCTCACACGTGTCTGATAACACTCAAATATTTCAGATATGTTGGACGAGAGGGACTATTTTGATAATATTATGGAAGATGTTGAATGGAGGGATCAAATGTGAATAAATGCCAAAAATTTGTCTTATAAGGGTCCCTTATGGACCGCAAGCTGAGCCTTACGATCCGTAAGGCTTTTGAAAAAAACTGTGGGTGTCACACCCTGACTTTTGCGGAAGCGTGATTATGGTGTGACTTTCTTAATACCATTGCATTCAATCATAACAACAACTATATGATAAAACCATTGATTCGTCATCCATTAAATAAGTTTAAAACATAACAACATTGTTTTGAAAATGTAGACTTCAAATTCAAGTTTTACAAACCATACAAATTGTTTATGAGTTCATTAAGGACTCGTCAAAAGATATTGAATAACATCAAGGTTTGGAAGGCGTGTCTCGTCCAGGAATAAGACACACTGACCATACTCAAAGACCATGGATGACATCTTTTATCCTTAACGCAGCATAAAAACTTCCAACGCCCACCAGATCCACTTACTAAATCCCTGAAATACATGTAGTTTGAAAACATCAACAAAAGTTGAGCGAGTTCATGTGTTTGTTTGTATGTATGTATAAACCTTTGAAATCGTTGTTAGTATGTATGAGAGTTTATAAGTCCCGGTATGAAAGCAACAAGGAAACATATCGATTAATGTGTAGCTAATACATTAATATACGTGACATGGTGCAGGAAGACTCAACCCTAGCAGACTTTGTACCGGGCTTCCGGCTGTAAGACATAGTCACCACATGGCCCATTCGGCGGACTCATGGATGGGGCTCGCTACACCCAAATAGATCTATCACTCATGCACCTCGGTCCTTATACGAGGATTAATGGTCCTAAGTATCCGCCTACCCATTCACATGATCTATGGTTCTTTCCTAGGCTAACCATACCAATTGTATTTGTATGTAATCCTTTTGTAACATGTATTTCACCCCCGAAGTAAATAAACAAAACAGTTTGAAGAAAAGGGGGACATGAACTCACAGTTTTGCGTTCTTCGAATCCGCCTATAACTCAAAGTGTCCTCTGGTGTACACGACTACCTACAATGCACTATGGTCTTATTAGGCGAGCGGGTCGTGCCTTGGCTTAGTATTAATTAGCGCCTTTGAGTTATGTTTCCAAGTGTCTTCATCGTTATTCCAAGTTATATAATTATTTGTTAAAATAATAAATATTTTAACTTAAATTATATTTATTGAATTTTTGGAATAACTTTTAAACAATATTTCTACAATAATATTTCTCAAGTATTGTTATTCGTATTTCCTTCCCAAGGATGGGGGTATCTCATACATGTGTATTTCGTATTCTTGTATTTGTGTAACTTGCCATGTATTGGTGTCGTATTATCTCTAATAAGTATCCAATATATATTTCTAAAATATATATATTTCTAAAATATATATATTTCAAGAAGTATTTCTTATAAAAATTATTCCAAATTTTTCTTTTGGCAAAAATATTTGTAGTTTCAAAACAATATATTTTCCAAGTCTCACTTAGAAAATATTTATAAACTTATTTTTATCCAAAAATAATGTATTTCAAGTTTATCCCAGAATATATATATTTTTCCTAAAAATATTATATTTCTTAATAATTCCACGAAAACATTTCTTTACTTCCAAAAATATTATATTTCCTCCTTGTCAAAAATAAGATATGATTTCGTAGTAATCATGAAAATCTCATTTTCATTCTTTTGGTGTCAAAAATATTATTTACCAAAAATATACTTATAAGCATATTTTCCGGAATATTTGGTAAGTTACATTTCTTGTTCGGTTTCACAATATTATGTGTGTAACTTGTATATTTATTCCATGAGATTCTTGGTAATATTTTGGATTGTAATTTTCTTGGTATTTTGTCAAATTATATTATTTTAACCCTAGAATAATATAACTACTACACAAAGCATACAAATACTCACACACATCATGTCTTTAATGTAAATATATATTCTAAATATATATTTATCCATTATTATTTATAAAAACCAACCTCCAATACTTGTATTTTTGTAACAAAAATTATGGCAAAGTTTATGTAGAAAACCCATGGTTAAAATACACTTATAAATACTTGTTTGAAAATATTTTTCTAAGTGTTTATATTTTTAGAAAATTTTGCATTAGTTTCCCCTAAAAATGGAGGTGTCCATGCTTTTAAAGCATATCATTTTCTTTTTAAAATCATCACAACAACCAATAGTTCAATCAACAATTCCATCAACACTTACCTAGTGCCAAAATTATGTAATTTTCCTAACATCATGAACTTGAACTTTCATAACAACTTGTAGTAACTTAGTAGTGAGTTTAGTTACACTTTAAAGTGTGGTTGTTTTTATAAAAACATCATTCTTGAATAATTTAGATGTTTACAACTTCAAAACACATTTTCTAGAAATGTTTCTTTATGTAACCTTCTTGTTACACAAGTGTTTCTACACTTGTTTAATCATTAAAAATAGTGTTTGTTTATGTAAGAACCAAGATCTACTAAAACTCATATTTCAAGCTTGGTTCTTTTGGAAAACCATTCATAAATTTTTTATCTATATGCTTATTCACTCACTTTGATTATTATTTTTCAAGAAATCACTTTATTCTTTCAAGTTCATGCTTACACACAAAGTATGATGATCTTGGTCTTTCACAAGATCACCACCTTAGCTCACTAGATCATATGTTTAATCACAATCTAGTAGGTTTCATATGATGTCTAACATCATAAACACAAGAATCAATCATCAAGTATCACATATATACTAAAACAACATAGTTTCATCAAGATTACTTCATATGTCAAGCTTATGTTCATATTTCATGATTATGTTCTTTAGTGTTCTTCATAATAATTAACATGAATCTTCTTTTAACCACTAATATAAGATGAACAATGGAGTGTATGAAGTTCTTACCACTAGCTCAAGGCTAGGGATGATTCAAGTGAAGATAACAAGTGGATAAAAGCAAACGGTGAAGGTCCTTCAACTTCCGAAAGCTCCAAGCTTCCTAACTTAGCTTTTTACACCTCTAGATCACCTTGGAATACATGGAAGAAGGTTGAAAATGGAGATAAGGTGGTGGTGAGGTGTGGCCGTGAACTAGCAAGAGAGAAGGAAGGAAGAAGGTGGGTGTAAGTGTGTGAAAGATAATGGGGGTCTTGATCTCTTATAACCATGTTAACTTTTTATCCATTGTATAATATGTTTCTTATGTACTAAACATAATCTTCCAACATATCTTATAAGATCAAATAATATCTAGTAAGATCATGAAAGATCATGGGTGGGGCCACCTTGTGACCGTAAATATGATTGGGGGGGGGGTCTAGTTGTGGTTTAATGGATAGTTAAGCATAATGGTTAGATTTCAAGTGTAGAGTTTAGGTGTTATGCATATTATGTGTTATATAGTGTGTTAGGGTGTTCGGGGATTATAACTAGCTCAGAAACATTAAAACAATGCTTCTAGTATAATTTTGGTGTTTCGGGTAGTGTCCGGTTATTCGGTTAGATACTGGTTCGTTAAAGTGTCAAACTATTCCGTTTAGTGATCTTTATGTACCCTTTTGTGACAATTTTAATTCCCGACACTTAGGAAAGCATTCAGGACCATCTAGTCATATTTTTGCATGGTACAAACTTGTTAAAATGCTGAATTTGCTGAAATATGCAGAATTCTGCACTTTATGCGGGTTTTAGGCACTTTCCGGCACTTTATCTATCACTTAGAAAAACAGTTTTGTGGTCCTTACTTCCCTACACACTATACTAGTGTAGAACTTGGTTTCTGGCTCATACTGGGTCTCAAAACAACGCCTGTCTATGTACTAAACCCCGTCAGCATATTCCTGATTTATCCGTTAACTGTGCTAACTGTGCTTTGTGCATCATGTATGTCAATATGGGTTGCATGTAATGATGATGTGACATTATGAAATATGTGATGCACATGTAAGTATGATGCAGTAAACAGAAAGCAATTCAAGTCATAAATTGTAAATCGGCACAGTCATTAAGCACTAATCATCATTTAATAATTGTACGGATGCATACAAATTTGACAGTTGTCACAATGGGTGCCAAAGGTCCCTTACAGACCGTTACCAACCCCTTATGGTCCGTAAGGGGTGTCGCTGGCAGAAGGATGCACTAGCAGTTGCAGCTTGCTGCTCGTGCTACCATACTCGCGAATTTACCACCTTTCACCACCTTTGTACACCTGCTAGGACACTCCTCAACACCTCAAAGCTTCAGGGACACTTGGCATCATCTTGTAATCCTTGTTCAACTATAAATAGAGGTGATTTTGCACCATTTCAACTTGTAACTCTCAAATTCTCACTCTCACTTCTCCTGGAGCAGCTTTTGATCTATAGTGAACTCCTACTTGAAGTTTAATCTTCATGTTGAACACTTGTAAGTGTTCTCCTTTAGTCTTTTTCCATTCCTAGGCTAGTTATTAGTCGAAAGTCAAGCAAGTTGACTTTTGCTTTGACTTTCGGTTCTGACCATTTCGGTCAAGTCAAAGTTTGAATCGAACTTGGCTACGTGATCGTAATAATGAAGATGTTAATCCCTTGTGATTACACCCTCTGAAGATCACGTTAAGTAGGTGAAATGACGAGTCAAAGCTACATTAAATAAAAGTCAAAACACAGATTTTTGCAAATTACGCTAAATAAGTTTCTATGTATCGAAACCTTAATTTTTGACATTATAAAAGTTTATATAACATATTAGGACATGTTTAATCATATCCAACTCGCCATTTCCTGCTTAGAGCTCATTTCGTAATCGAAAGTCACACAGTTTGACTTCTGCTTTGACTTTCGATTCTGACCCGTTTGGTTAAGTTTAGAGTATGTATAAAGGTTGTTATATGATCAAATTCTTGTAAGGAATAACCCACTGAGGTTATACCTTCTGATTATATCATTTGTCGGGTTTATTGATAAGTCCACATAATATGCCTTAAATGCCCTTATGGCACAAAAATGATTTTAAAACCAAATGAACATGTAATCTGACTTTGAAACTAATATTATAACATAATGAAATGTACTTTGACATAATGGATTTGTCTTTGACCTATTCGACCACCCAATGCCGCATATGCCCGTACGACTAGTTTATATAGAATAAAATATATAAACTAGCCGAATTGGGTCAAAACCTTTCAAAGAATGTATGGTTATTTGACCCATATTATACGAGTCCTTACACTCGGAATGGTATAAACCACATTCTATCCAGTCTCCGCTTAATCTGCGAACCGTACGTATTCATTAAAGTTAACCGGTCAAAGTCAAATGACTTATATAAGACCCGTTAATATTCTAACGGATCATAGTTCCGTTCATTCCAGACTAGGAGGCTCCAGTAAATTGCGTTTGTGTTTAGGTTGTTTTGAAATACGGTTGTGCTAAACACCTTTGATTTGTAAAGACTAGCACAGGTAAATACTCTTAGCCCATTTTCCTTTATAAAGGCTTGGAATACGACACTAGCCGCTTGGTGGGGTATTGAATAAGGACGGATGATGTTAATGAAATTTAAATAACCTGTTTTAATCCGTTTTGTTTGATAACTTAAACATTGGGGGTTAATATATATGACCGTGTCCTGGATATCACGATTCATTTAATTGCAAATGGCCATGACCTAAGCGCGGGGTGTAGGTATACACCTGACAGACGCTAATACTATATTTATATGATATTAGAAATGTGGTGTGTTGATTAATCATGTATCAGCGTTTAGTTCTGGTCCCCAACTATATTGACAAGAATGTAAAATTGGTAACAAGAGATATAGTTTGTCCCAAATTATTTAAAATTGATATACCAAATAGTATCAAATTCATTTTCAAATGATTTTTCAAAAGAGTCGGTCAATTGTATTTACCAGTGAAAACTAACGTATTTTCAAAATACTAAGTACAAGTTATTTAGCAAGTACGGAATAGGCTGGAGCTGCTCGGTCTTGATATATATTGGAATTTGCAACTCCACGAGAAAGACCTTATTAGTCTCAAGTCATATTTTATATCATTCGATCTGCCTGTGGATCTTTTAGTACGAACAACTAGTATAATATGTTTGTACTTTATTTCCTGTTTGTACTTTGTATAGTTTAATTTAACATTCCATCTCCGTTGTGCATTGTGATTACTGATATCAATTGTCACACATACCCCAAGTCCGGGCCTACCGGGAAATCAGGGTAACACTAAACATGTAAAAAGTTATAGTATTGGGTAATGACACCGTGTATCTTTTTCGTTATTGTAATATAGTGTAATGTTTTCTAAAATTTTAACTATACATTATGTTTGCTTATTTTTTTATCTACAATTCGATAAAAGTTTTGTTCAAATGTGAAATGGTCAAATTTAATTGATTTTTTTTGTTATTTTTATCGTGACGAAACGAACTGATACTGTCTGAATAATTTCGGTAATGGTATAGAATATCTTTTTTATAACATAAGCTATAGCGAGTGTCATACCGTACTAATGCCATCACGAACCGAACTGATATCGTCCCAACAATAACAGTACCACGACAATTTCGACCTAACATGATAATCACTTTTATGGTTTTCGAACGATATAAAACACGTGTCGATATCCTTTTGGCCATACTATGACTTTTTTGTTTTGTTTTGTTTTTATCTTTTAGTTGCTATAACGAATGTCGGTACCGTACCGCCACAGTAATAAACTGAACCGATACAAACCGAATCCCAACTGCAACGCACGAAAGAATTCTACTACTTTACCATAAAATGTAACAGTAATACCTTTAGTGGCCAAAAGTTACAAAAGAGGTAAAGTACATGGACTGTTTGTAAAATGTTGAATATATAGAAACGACAGAATGGCATGATAATAGAAGTAGGCAGTTATAAAGCTGACCCTTATACAAGGTTTCTTGTATCGCACGGTACACGCAACCTTTTTCTGTTTCATGACCACAATATACAATGTATTCTCATAAGCAGATATTTGGACCAAAACTTGTGATTGTCATATCTATTATTTAGTGTATATCATTATATTTATGAACTGTACTCACATGGGTCACTTTCAAATAATTAGATTATATTGATTGAATCAAACAAAAAAAAATGAGAGTAACAATTGAAAAGGTTCTAATGAACCCACTAAGAAAACCAAAACTAAAGGTAAATATCAAGAGAAAACAAACATTAATATTTTAGAACGGCTTACGTAGAGCCGTCCCCGAGAACTCTCAAAAAAAATTTAGGCCTCAGGTGACAAAAAAATTTGGGCCCAAAATTATGGTTGGGGAAATGAATTGAAAAAAACAAACCCTTGGTGGTTAAGTTAAGACTTGAACTTCAGATTGAGATGATTTTTACACTCCAACACTAACACTTTTTGGAATAATGAGTAGATGCATATATTTCCTACATATACATTCTCAAGTTGAGGGAATAGTGTCAGGCAGCTTGCCTGGCACTTCCCTATTGGACCAACCCATTTTTAATTTAATTTAATTTTTAGTTTAAAATTATGGTTTCGTCCTTCGTTTAAATTACGTTTTTGCCCCCAGTTTAAAATAAAATTATATTTTTGCCTCTAGCTCAAAATTACGCTTTTGCCCTCAGTTCAAAAACCCATTTTTTTTATTTTGTTCCCAGTTTAAAATTACGGCTTCGCCCTCCGTTTAAAATTACATTTTTGCACCCAGTTCAAAATAAAATTATGTTTTTCCCTTAGCTAAAAATTACGATTTTGCCCTCACATCAAAATTACGTTTTTGCCCACAGTTCAAATAAAATTATGTTCCCCTCAGCTCAAAATTATGATTTTTCCCTCAAGTTGAGGGAATAGTGCCAGGCAGCTTGCCTGACACTTTTCTATTGGACCAACCAATTTTTAATTTAATTTTATTTTCAGTTTAAAATTACGGTTTCGTCCTTCATTTAAAATTACGTTTTTGCCCCCAGTTTAAAATAAAATTATATTTTTGCCTCTAGCTCAAAATTACGCTTTTGCCCTCAGTTCAAAGACCCATTTTTTTATTTTGTTCCCAGTTTAAAATTACGACTTCGCCCTCTGTTTAAAATTACATTTTTTGCACCCAGTTCAAAATAAAATTATGTTTTTCCCTTAGCTAAAAATTACGATTTTGCCCTCACCTCAATATTACGTTTTTGCCCACAGTTCAAATAAAATTATGTTCCCCTCAGCACAAAATTATGATTTTTCACTCAGTTTAAAATTATAATTTCGCGCCCAGTTCAAAATATATTTACGCTTTTGCCATTTGTTCAAAACTATGATTTTGTTTCCATTTCAAAAATTATGATTTTGTTCCCACAGCTGCCTGACACTTCCCCATTGGTCCAGCCAAATTACAATTTTGCTCCGTTTAAATTTATATTTTTGCCATTGGTTTTGTTTTTTCCCGTCAATCCTAATTACGATTTTTCCCTCGGTTTCAAATTTATAGGTTTGCCATTGTTTTTGTTTTTTTATGTCAAATTACGATTTTGCACCCAGTGTAAAATTACAGTAATGCTATCGTTTTTTTTTTTGACAAATCTATGGTAATGTTTTGTTTTAATTGTTGACTCGGTGTAATTTTTATTCGTGTCAGGCGGTTGCGTGACACACGCTCATTTCTCTTCAAAAATTACAAGTTTGCCCCAGTTAAAAATTATAGTCTTTGCATTGTTTTAGTTTTTTTAGCAAAAGTATTGATAGTGTTTTGTTTTAATTGGTTTTCTCGATGTAATGTATTTTGAGATCGTGTTATAAGTAGTATATACAAGTAACCGAAACACAGACGTATATGAAAGAGAAATATTTGACTCAGTGCCCTGCAACGCGGGCAGGGCAAAACCTAGTTAAATATATAATTAAGTATATATATAAAAGCTCATAGAAACCTTTCGGGCTCTTAAAAATTTGGGCCTCGAGCGATGACACGGGTAGGCCGGCCCAAGAGTCATCACTGGGCTTACATGCATAAGTAGAGAGCTAATAAAACTATACCAGTGACCACTCGTAAGAATAAATATTTCTTTTTTAATGTTTTTCAGAAATGGGTATGTGGGCATGTCGTAGTTACAAATAGCGGCATTTCTATTTGAAAAAAAAAAACGTACCATGTAGATCCACATGCTAGCCAAAGAGCCGTTTGTTGTGATTATTAAATGCAACATCTACAAAAAAAGATAAAACATTTTCAATCTTACACCAACATCTGCATGAGACGATGCTGGAGATGTTGCGATTAGTAAGTGTGGCATACCCATTTCTAAAATATCTTAAAAAACCATTCTCAACGCTTTTTTTCTGAAATACTCATTAATTAAATAATCTATAAATAAGACCATGTTGCAACATTGGCATTCACAACGGATCCCTTAGCGTGTAAATGACACATGCGGTGAAGGGGAAGATTGGACTATTCCCCTCGCGGGAACACCACCACCAATCTCCTTCACCTTGCGGTAAACTCAATCACAAGGGGGAGTATTCACGGTCAAAGGAGAGGAGAGAGTGAGGGTTAAGGGTGGGTGGGTCCTCTCCTTTGACCGTGAATACTCCCCCTTGTGATTGAGTTTACCGCAAGGTGAAGGAGATTGGTGGTGGTGTTCCCGCGAGGGGAATAGTCCAATCTTCCCCTTCACCGCATGTGTCATTTACACGCTAAGGGATCCGTTGTGAATGCCAATGTTGCAACATGGTCTTATTTATAGATTATTTAATTAATGAGTATTTCAGAAAAAAAGCGTTGAGAATGGTTTTTTAAGATATTTTAGAAATGGGTATGCCACACTTACTAATCGCAACATCTCCAGCATCGTCTCATGCAGATGTTGGTGTAAGATTGAAAATGTTTTATCTTTTTTTGTAGATGTTGCATTTAATAGGGGGGATAATGGTGGGCCTTGCTCTTTTCCACAAGATCACACTTTTATCTTTATTCTAATTATTTTTTTAAAGAAAAAAATGTTTGGGTGAAATGTTGTCAATGATTGAGAGCAAAATAGAGAGTGAAGAAGAGAGTTGACAAGGTAGAGTAGAATTGGTTGGAGTGGAGAAGGGACTAATCCCCCTAGTGGAGCACCCCTTACACCCTTATAAGGAATGGTTGTAAGTGAATTTTAGTAGTTGTGAGTGGAGAAGAGAGAAAATATATAAGAATGTTATTGTCCATCTATAAATATATGAGATACATTGTTCACTCTGTTAGGAAACTTTTACAAGTATTGAAGAAAAATATGATCACGTCCTGAAGATGATAAAGTCAAGAGATCAAACAAGAAGAAGATACAAGATAATAAGACAAATCAGAATGCCAAACATCATCTTCAGCAAGTATCAGAATCTAAATGCCAAAGATCATCTTCAACAAATCAGAATCTGATGTTTATCATCAGAATCTGGTAAATTCTGGTCATCAGAAATCTAGTGATTAATTCAACAGAATTCTGGTAAGTTATTCATCAAAAAATCTGATGAACCAACTTGTCTAAAAGATTAGGCTCTGCCACCATAGTAAAGTAGCAAGTTGACCTTGGATGAATTCAATGAATATGCCAAAAAGCTACTTTATGCAAACAAGTGCATGTTTATTCATGTCAAACATTCTCTATAAATAGAGAACCCAACACCGAATGGAGGATGAGTTAAGCCAAGCAGTCATTACATACAATAAAAACTCAATTGCCCTTCATTACAGAATTCTTAAAGTATTCATTTGTATTAGCCAATAACCTTACAATCACCTTGTAAACCCAGTTTCAAAGTGATATATACTTCAAAATTTTGTAGTTGTGTTTCTTGAGACTTTGATTTCTATTTCCGCACATTATATTCATACTTGTTGAAATCACTTGCCAAATTTAGGTAAAGAACATTGTTATCTGGGATCAACAATTGGTATTAAATCAGATTGAATAAGCTATTTTCAAACGATCAATTGCTCAAAATTTTCTTTATGCTTTTCTCTAAAATTAATATGGCAAACTTTCAAACATGGAACAATGCTTTCAATACTGGGTCTATGTCAAAGCCTCCGACTTTGGTCAGAAAGGAGTACCCCTAATGGAGAATCAGGATGATCAACTTCCTAAACGGACATGATCGAGCTCTATTTCAATCCATTGAGAGAGGCCCACATACACCCACTGTTGAAATCCCAATTGTTCCAACAGCTGTGCATACACCAGAAATACCTGTCTCTTTGGCTCCAAAACAGAAAATATATTGGAGCAAGGAATACAAGGATAAGATGGAAGCCGATGAAAGGGCCAAATCACTTTTGATTATGGCACTTCCTAATGACATATTCTCTCAGGTAGATGCGTGTGCATCTGCTAAAGAAATATGGGTCAATTCGAAAATCTTTGTGAATGAGGGGAGAGAATGAAAAGAAACAAACGTACAAATTACGTCTCTTCCTATGAGAGATTCAAAAGTCTTCCCAATGAGAGTCTTTCTAAAACATATAATAGATTTGCTAAACTATTAAATGAACTCAAAAAATTCAGTGTTGAGAAATCCAATGATGAGAGAAATGTAAAATTTCTGGATGCTCTACCAAGAGAATGGAGAAGTCTAACAATGACTTTAGCATCCACCCTAGAGCTGGGAAACGTGAGCTTGCATGATCTCTACAGTATTCTTGTTCCAACCCAAAGAGGAGGACCTATAGCTCTCATCTCCAACGCACAAAGAACAGTCAGTTCTGATCCACAAACCTCTTAATGTCAAAACATAAGTCTATAAAACTTTGATACTTCATCAGATTTTTCAGCATTTGCTAAAATTGCTTTGCTCACCAAGACGTTTGAGAAAAGGCTAAGAGAAGGAAGTAATAAGTATAAGAAAAGTGATAAAGATAGGATGGAAGGAAAAACAAAGGATAAAGGAAAAGCTGAAATGGTGTGCTACAAGTGTAAGCTAAAGGGACACTATGCCTCAGAGTGTAAAAACAAGAAGCTGGTGGATATTTCTTATTATGAGAAAAAGATTGAAGAAGCCAAAAGACAAAAGTAGGTCAGCCTAATTGCGGGAACAGAATCCTGGCTAACAGATGATTCTTCTGATGATGATGAAGAAGAAGAAATGGCAAACTTTTGTTGCGATTAGTAAGTGTGGCATACCCATTTCTAAAAGATCTTACAAAACCATTCTCAACGCTTTTTTCTGAAATACTCATTAATAAAATAATCTAGAAATAAGACCATGTTGCAACATTGGCATTCACAATGGATCCCCTTAGCGTGTAAATGACGCATGCGGTGAAGGGGAAGATGGGACTATTCCCCTCGCGGGAACACCACCACCAATCTCCTTCACCTTGCGGTAAATTCAATCACAAGGGGAGTATTCACGGTCAAAGGAGAGGATAGAGTAAGGGTTAATGGTGAGAGAAGGGGGAGGGGGAGGGGGGAATGGTGGTCCTTGCTCTTTTCCACACGATCACACTTTTATCTTTATTTTAATTATTTTTTTAAAGAAAAAATTGTTTGGGTGAAGTGTTGCCAATGATTGAGAGCAAAATGAGGAGTGAAGAAGAGAGTTAACATGGTAGAGTAGAATTGGTTGGAGTGGAGAAAGGACTAGTCCCCCCTAGTGGAGCACCCCTTACACCCTTATAAGGAATGATTGTGAGTGAATTTGAGTGATTGTGAGTGGAGGAAAGAGAAAATACATAAGAATGTTATTGTCCATCTATAAATATATGAGATACATTGTTCACTCTGTTAGGAAACTTTTATAAGTATTGAATAAAAAAATATGATCAATATGATCATGTTCTAAAGATGATAAAGTCAAGAGATCAAACAAGAAGAAGATACAAGATAACAAGATAAAGCAGAATGCCAAACATCATCTTCAGCAAGTATCAGAATCTAATCACAAGCAAAGAATGACGACCAAAAAGTACCAATATGATAAGTCTGATGATAAATCTGATGTTTATCATCAGAATCTGGTAAATTCTGGTCATTAGAAATCTGGTGATCAATTCAACAGAATTCTGGTAAGTTATTCATCAGAAAATCAGATGAATCAACTTGTCTAAAAGATAAGGCTCTAACACCATAGTAAAGTAGCAAGTTAACCTTGGATGGATTCAATGAATATGTTAAAAAGCTACCTTATGCAAACAAGTGCATGAATAAACAGATGTTTATTCATGTCAAACATTCTCTATAAATAGAGAACCCAACACCGTAAGGGAGGATGAGTTAAGCCAAGCATTCATTATATTCAACAAAAACTCAATTGCCTTTCATTACAGAATTCTTAAAGTATTCGTTTATATTAGCCAATAACCTTACAATCACCTTGTAAACCATGTTTCAAAGTGATATAAACTTCAAAATTCTGTAGTTGTGTTTCTTGAAAGTTTGATTTCTATTTCATCACATTATTTTCATACTTGTTGAAATCACTTGCCAAATTTAGTTAAAGAGCATTGTTATCTGGGATCAACAATTGGTATCAAAGCAGATTGAATAAACTATTTTCAAACGATCAATTGCTCAAAATTTTCTTTTATGCTTTTCTCTAAACTTAATATGACAAATTTTCAAACATGGAACAATTCTTTCAATAGTCTATGTCAAAACCTACGAGTTTGGTCAGAGAGGAGTACCCCCCAATGGAGAATCAGGATGATCAACTTCCTAAATGGACATGATCGAGCTCTGTTTCAATCCATTGAGAGAGGCCCACATACACCCACTGTTGAAATCCCAGTTGTTCCAGCAACTGAGCATACGCCAGAAATACCTGTCTTTTTGGCTCCAAAACAAGAAATATATTGGAGCAAGGAAGACAAGGATATGATGGAACCCGATGAAAGGGCCAAATCATTTTAAATTATGGCACTTCCTAATGATATATTCTCTCAAGTAGATGCATGTGCATCTACTAAAGAAATATGAGGTCAGTTGGAAAATCTTTGTGAATGAGGGGAGAGAATGAAAAGAAACAAACGTACAAATTGCGTCTTATTGTAATCTTTGGAATTATTAATGAATTATAATGAATTATTAAGAACGCCATGAACGCCAAAAAATTTACCTTTATAACATATATGGGATTAATTCAACTGGTAAAATCTACAAAAACGCCAAAAAATTGTAAATTTTGAATTATTAAAGGTATATATTGAATTTGGTAACACCATGGACGCCAAAATGTTAGAATTATTAATTAATTTTAATGAATTTGGGAACGCCATAAACGCCAAAATATTTACTATGTAACATAAAACCGATTAATTCAACGAGTGTCACACCCAGATATTTCCACGTATTACCGGTGGGCCCGGTGGGGAGTATTGTGACGTAGTTGATATCATCATAGTCAATTTATCACAGTTCAATGCACAGCGGAAGTCTAAAAGTAATAATATTACAAACCGATTCGAAAGTAACATAAAATATTACAAACGGATTGTAAGATGGATCCACAGGCGGATCAAAACAAAAGAAGTATTGTTCAACAGACTTAAAGTGATAAAAGCTTGCAAGACTCTTTGTTTATTCACTCAGGAGTTCCAGCCCATTACGCTAAGTACCTGCACTTAACCTTTTTGAAAATACGTCAGTTTACACTGGTAAATACAATTAATTGACTCTTTTTGAAAACATTTATAAAATTAATTTGGATGCACAAGGCATAAAAATCTTTTATAACGTGGGACAATTATTTAAAAATAATCTTGTATACAGATTTATATGTTTCTCGTCCATTCAGGACCCGGTTAGAAGAGTCGGATAAGATTAATTGACACACCACAAGTATATGCCCACAAGAGAGTGAGATACCGTTTATACATATGCAACTGTCAGGTGTATGCCTACACCCCGTGCTTAAGCCGTGGCCATTTCTAATAAATGTGCCGAGGATATCCCGGACATGGTCATTAACCCCCCCCCCTCAAAGGCATTCTATCAAACAAAACAGATTAAAACGGGTTATGTAAATGTATTAATCACAATCCGATTTAAATAACTACATACCCGACCAAGCGGTATTATTATAATACCGTATCCCAAGCCCGTATAGCGGAAAATAAGTTAAAAGTATTTACCTGAGCAAAAATATAATTTTTATCCCAGCCGTATATCAATCAGCAAGTACAGATAGCTTTTACTGGGCTCCTAGATCTGGAACAAAGGTTTTAATAACCTATTAGATTTCTAACGGGTCTTACTTAAGTTAAAACTTAGACCGGTTAGTTTTAATGAAAGGCTTACGGTTTAAAACGCATGATTAAGCGAAGACCGGATTAGAATGTGATTTAGACCTGAAAAGTATGAAGACTTGTATAATATGGGTAAACTAAACACATTCTGGATTTTGAAGTGAAAATGATAAGGTTTGACCCGTTTCGGGTAATTTATGCAAACTAGTTACATAAACCGTACCGAACGCGAATATGCATAACGGGTAAGCACATAAGTGATGTACAGGTTCCATAAGTTAATATGCTTAAAATATGTTATGATATCAGTAGGATACCTTCCATTATGCCCAAAACGAATTTAAAAATCAAATTAAGCCCCGAAAGGGTATTTTGGTCATTTTAAGTTTATAAAAGAGGTTAAATATAAATCTGAGGTTCTGGTCTAAAATGAACAGTAAAAATATTTATTTTAATAAGTTATATTAGTAAGATATCATATATATGTGAAATTTATCATTTATGGCCAAACTATGCACCGTAGGGGCATTTAGGTCATTTCACATTTGTTAAAAGGGCCAAATTTGAAAATATGAGTTCAAAACTTTTACTTACTGTTAAAGTATAAAAAATTATTCATAACATCAGTAGGTAACAATTCTTAGGTGCTAAATATGGTTTTAAACCATACTATGCGCCTAAATCGCATAAAAGTCGGTATTTGACGGTATTTGGGTTAATTAAGGAAATCTGAGATTTTGATCAGTCTCTGCTGACTAAAATAATTTATTTGATGTATAAAATCAGTAGAAAAAGGTTTGATATGTGAAGGATGTGTAAAACTCATTTTATTAGCAAAAAGGGCATAACCGTCAATTACCGAGTTAATGCAAGAACCCTATGTTATGATCAGTTTAAAATTTAACAAAAATCTCCAAAAATCCCTAAATATTATATAATAATAGTGGGTAGAAATTTTGGTGTCAAAATTTGGATTTAAATAGGTTTTATGCCAAAAATACCGTTTAATTATTAAAAAGCTTGCATTTTACGATATTGCGCATAACTTCTGTTTTAAACCATAATCTGATGTCAAACTTTTAGGACACACTTAAATATCAGTAATAAAGGTTTTTGTCCTCTCACATTTTCAAAAATCTCGTTTTAATATCAAAAGGGCATAATGGTCAACTTTTAAGCATTTAACGGAAACATGCAATGAACTAGGATTTCTATGGAACCAAGTTGTATAACCTCAGAGGGTTATACTAACCTATAACATGGTCCTAAAGGAACCCTAAGGCATATCTAAACTAAGTTAAATCGGGTCAGAACTGAAAGTCAAAGCAAAAGTCTACTTTTGCGACTTTCGGTTCCGAGCCGAGCCTAAACTCAGAATTGTCGGGTTGAACATGTCTAAACATGTTCTTATATTAATTACCAAGTTATTTTAGTGTTAAAACATGTTCCATAACCTCTACATTATCAGTTGTGAATTTATTTCTAAAAACTGATTTTGTTGACTTTTTATTAATAAGTTTGACCTGATAATTGACCAAGTTAGAGTGATAATCAGTGGGTGCCCTTTTAAGGGTTTATTACCTACATAATTACCAACTCATAGCCACTTTCAATTCTAATAATAGCTGGACCATTAGTGATTAATCACTAAGTCAAAGCTTAATTACGATAGCTTTGACTTTTGGTCATTAAGCTAATAAAACTTAAACTAGAGAGGCTAAGAATGCTTACAAGAACTCTTAGCATGAGATTAGAACAGAAGAAAGCTCTCTTGAACTCCAGGAAGCTCCAGAGAAAGTGATTTGAAGTGAATTTGAAATGTGCAAAAGAACAAGTGAAGAACAAGTGATTTATATATGGATTTCTACTTCATATGATCATTCCACATGTCCCTACAATGATCCCTGATGATTCCAGGTGTCCCTAGTGCATGAAAAACCATTGGCACAGTCCCTGGTATCGATTTGAGGCATGCAAAGGTGGTGGAACTGGCTGAACATGCAACTGTGCATTTTTTGTTTGCTGGTACTGCTCACGCGGGCCACGTAAGACTCTTAGAGAGTATACGCGGGCTGCGAGGACCGGTAAAAAGTTTTGCAACTTTGCAATTTCAGTCCCTGGTCCATTTTAACTTTATTTAACTTCCATTTATTGCACTTAGGACCCCCATAGTTAACTATTTAGGGCCTTGGGTCCTATTTTAACTCCGTTAAGCTCCCGGTTAGTTGTAAGATCACCCGAAAAGTCTTGTTTTCATCGAAACTCCACAAAATTAATATCCAATATTCTTTAAAAGCAACATATACTATTATTACAATGTTTTTGGGATTGTTAAAAGGTCACTCAGAGGTAACGTTTAACATGTTGACACTTTTAATCCCTATGCTTCGTAAGATCCTTATTTTAAACACAAACAACTTTCTATGTTTGCCAAATTATTCATTAAAGAATACGAACATCGTATGAGGTTAATCAGAGGCATAAGAATGGCATGTTGAGATTTTGGATCCTTATACTTACATATTTACATTGTTTGTCAATTTTAGTCCCCCCAGATCAATCCATTACATGTTTAAAGTCCATGTCACGTGTCTTTATTATATTGGTAGTGATTTTATGAGGTGTTACATCCTTACCCCCTTAAAAGAAATCTCGACCTCGAGATTTACTGAAATAAATGAGGGTACTTCTGTTTCATTGTGGATTCAACCTCCCACGTGTATTCTGGGCCTCTTCGGGCATCCCATTTTACCTTTACAATCGGCACATGCTTCTTTCGAAGCTTCTTAACCTGTCAATCCTCGATCGACAAAGGTTTTTCAACAAACTTCAAGCTCTCATCTATCTGCACGTCCTTATGCGAAATTGCTAGCGATTCATCGGCTAGACATTTCTTTAAGTTGCAGATGTGGAACACATTATGTATTCCACTAAGCTCTTCTGGCAGATTTAACTTGTAAGCTACAGTCCCGACACATTCGATGATCTCGAATGGTCCTATGTATCTAGGGCTCAGCTTGCCCTTCTTGCCAAAACGCATCACCCCTTTCCAGGGTGATACCTTAAGTAACACTTTGTCACCTACCTCGAATTTCAATGGTTTACGCCTTTTATCTGGATAGCTTTTCTGCCTATCCCTGGCAGCTTTGAGACGATCACGGACCTGTACAATCTTATATGTCGTCTCCAGGACTATATCAGGTCCTGATAGTTGGACATCTCCAACTTCTGCCCAACAAACTGGCGTCCTACACTTTCTTTAGTACAAAGCTTCGAAAGGTGCTGCTTGAATACTCGAATGATAGCTATTATTGTACGAAAATTCAATCAACGGAAGATGATCATCCCAACTTCCACCTAAATCAATGACACAAGCCCTAAGCATATCCTCAAGTGTTTGAATTGTACGTTCGCTTTGCCCATCCGTCTGAGGATGATAAGCAGTGCTGAAGTTTAAACGAGTGCCTAAAGATTGTTGAAAGCTTTTCCAAAAGTGAGATGTATATCTAGTATCCCTATCCGAGATAATAGATACTGGCACTCCGTGAAGAGATACAATCTCATCCATGTACAACTGAGCTAACTTGTCAGAGCTGTGGGTTTCTTTAATCGGCAAGAAGTGGGCTGACTTAGTCAACCTATCGATTATAACCCAAATAGTATCATTTCCTCGCTTTGTCTTTGGTAACTTTGTGATAAAATCCATGGTTACCATTTCCCATTTCCAGGTGGGAAGTTCAGGCTGTTTTAGCAAACCCGATGGCTTTTGATGCTCTGCTTTAACTTATGCGCACATCAGACATTTGGCCACATAAGTGGCTATAGATTTCTTCAAACCTATCCACCAATAATTTGCCTTTAAATCCTGGTACATCTTATCACTTCCAGGATGAACAGAATATTTGGAACTATAGGCTTCTTGAAGAATCACTTCCCTAAGTCCTCCATAGATTGGAACCCATATTCATCCATTTAATCTTAGGATTCCATCCTTGCCATACGACAACTGTTCAGCAGTTACGCCCAACTTCTCATTCTGATAGTTAGCTTCTAATACGGCTTCTTTTTTAGCGGCTAACAATCTTTCATTCAAACTGTTCTTTAACTCAATGCTCTTGGCATTGATTCTAATAGGCTTAACCCTTTTTTTCTGCTCAAGGCATCGGCGACTACATTCGCCTTGCCTGGATGATATCGGATTTCATAATCATAATCATTCAGGGTTTCCATCCATCGACGCTGTCTCATGTTAAGATCCTTCTGGTTAAACAGATGCTGAAGGCTCTTATGATCAGAATAGATCACGCACTTAGTCCCATAAAGGTAATGCCTCCAAAGCTTCAGTGCAAATACAACGGCACCCAACTCCAAATCATGGGTGGTGTAGTTCTTCTCGTGCACCTTTAATTGTCGGGAAGCATATGCAATAACTTTGCCCTTCTGCATAAGCACACATCCCATACATGTGTGCGATGCGTCGCAATAAACCACAAATTCTTCAATACCTTTTGGCAATGTCAACACAGGTGCATTGCTTAACTTCTATTTAAGAATATCAAAGGATTCTTGCTGCTTGGGACCCCAGTCAAACTTGACATTCTTGCGAGTTAACGATGTTAGAGGTGCCGCAATCCTTGAGAAGTTTTCAATGAAACGTCTATAGTAACCTGCTAGACCCAAGAAGTTGCGTATCTCTGTAGGAGTCCTAGGCTCTTGCCAATTCATAATCGCTTCAATCTTAGCGGGATCCACCTGGATACCACGCTCGCTCACCACATGTCCAAGAAATTGGACTTCACGAAGCCAAAACTCGCATTTTGAAAACTTGGCGTAGAGCTTTTCTTGCTGAAGAAGTTTAAGGATACACCGAAGATGTCTTTCATGATCGGCTTGACTCTTCGAGTAAATAAGAATGTCATCAATGAAGACAATTACAAACTTGTCCAAGTATGGCTTGCAAACGCGATTCATGAGATCCATGAATGCTGCTGGTGCATTAGTGAGCCCGAAAGGCATCACTAAGAACTCGTAGTGACCATAACGAGTTCTGAATGCAGTCTTATGCACATCTTCATCTCTGACTTTCAGTTGATGGTAACCTGACCTTAAATCAATCTTGGAGAAATAACTCGCTCCTTGAAGCTGATCGAATCGATCATCGATCCTGGGTAGCGGATATCTGTTCTTGATCGTTACCTTGTTCAGCTCGCGATAATCTATGCATAAACGCATTGATCCATCTTTCTTCTTCACAAAGAGAATCGGTGCTCCCCAAGGGGACGAGCTAGGTCGAATAAAACCCTTTGCCAACAAATCATCAAACTGAGTCCTTAAATCTTTCATCTCAGTTGGAGCCAAACGATAAGGTGCTCTTGGAATTGGTGCTGCTCCAGGAATGATATCGATTCTGAACTCCACTTGCCTATCTGGGGGTAAACCAGGTAGTTCTTCAGGGAATACTTCTGGATATTCAGAAATAACAGGGATGTCTTCAATCTTAGGCTTTGGCTCATCAATGGTTACCTGTGCCATATAAATGACACAACCTTTCTTCATACACCTTGACGCCTTAAGCAAGGAAACTTGTTTAGGTAACTCGTACTGAGTATCTCCTTATATTATTAACGACTCACCATAAGGAGTTTTGATAACCACTTGCTTCTTGTCACAAACGATCTGAGCTTGGTTATGAGATAACCAATCCATGCCTATTACTATGTCAAATCCTGCAAATTTCAACGGAAGCAAAGAAAGCGGAAAAGAGTGGTTCCTAATGGATATAAAACATCCATCTAGAACTGTTGACGCGGTCTCTAAAGAACCATCGGCTAATTCTAACTCATACTTTATGCTTAGAGTTTTAACAGGCATATTTAATAACTTACAAAATTTATTATCCACAAAAGACCTGTCTGCACCCGAATCAAACAATACTCTAGCATAAACATCATTGATGAGAAAGGTACCTGTTATCACATTGTCGTTTTGCACAGCCTCCTGAGCGTTCATTTGAAAGACCCGAGCATTGGTCTTCTTAGCCTCTTCAGGCTTCTTTGCATACTTGGGGCAATTGGTCTTAATGTGCCCCTTCTCATTGCAACCGTAACAGGTTGCGTCCTTCATCTTTTTGCAATCCAATGTCTTATGCTCCTTGGACTTGCAGATCCCACACACAATAGGCTTTGACTGTGACTGCGATCTTGACTCCAGTCTACATTTCCCGAAATGATGCTTCTCGCAAGTCTTGCACTCAGGTTTCTCACCCAACTGTTGATTATCCTTTTTAAATCTTGAACTCTTCTTGTGATCCGAGTTCCCTTTATGTTTCTTATCAGAACGGCGTGAGTTCTCCTCCTCACGTTTCCTCTTCCCTTCATCGGAATTCTTAAGCGATCTCTGCCTGACCGCATCGAGAGTAAGAGATAACGACAAATCAGCCACTGACCTGAAGGTGGTGGGTCTGGATGCTTTCACACTTGCTTTAATTTTTGGAGCTAGACCTCCAATAAAACGAGCTATACGTTTCGGTTCCGGTGTGACCAAGTAAGGAACCAATCTGGACATGGTGTTGAAAATGGTAAGGTATGCCTGGCAATCAAAGTTCTTCATGACCAAGGTCAAGAAGTCAGTCTTAATTCTTTCCACCTCATGCTGAGGACAGAAATTATCTTTGATCAACGCAACAAACTGATCCCAAGACATGTTGTAAAGCGGGATCTTTCCTGTAGCTTGGATTAGGGACCTCCACCAAGCTAAGGCTTCGCCTTTAAAATATTGTGAGACAAACTTCACAATGTCCTGTTCGGCACAACCACTAATATCAACCACTGTATCCATCTCATCGAGCCAAGTCATGCAATCAATGGCTCCTTTCTCCCTTGTGAAATCCCTGGGCTTGCAGGAGACAAAATACTTATAAGAACATGTCTTAACACGTGGATCTTGACTGAGCACAATCTTCTTAGACGGAACACTCCTTTGATTTGATGAGTGATAGGAATCGTCTCTGTGCGAAGCGTGCGACTTAGATGGTGGCTTTGAATGAGCAACAGATAAGGTCTTGCTACGAGTACCACTAGATTCTTTGAACTGTCTGTCCAAGGCTCGAGTAACATCATTATCAATCATTGCTTACAAATCCGCACCAGCCACATTAACTCTGGTGGTGTGATTATTCTCCTTCGGGTGACTGTTAACCTCATCAGATTCAGCCATGTAGCTTGATTGCTACATAAAACAATTGACAATATTTATTCAGAGGTTATTATGGAATCACCATTTTTGATGGTTCATTAACCATGGTAGTTATAAACCATATTGGTTAATTTATTTTCTTTTATAATTTATCCCTAGTTATAAATTATTGAGATATTAGAGTGGCACAAAAAGGCCTAGTCACAAGGACAATTTTAAAATTTTAGACCATGATCTTATAAGATCAAGGCATTAAGGTTTGAACATAGTTCATTACCTTTTCTTGACAGGGAGTCGTAGACTACAACTGTCTTTTGTCTCATAGGACAATAAGTATGGCCCGCAGTCACATCATCACTAATGGATGTTTTTTTTAAAATAGAGAAAAGGAATTGGAAGAATCCAATATAAGGATGACTTGTGTGATTTTATCGAATCACATTTGCCAAGAGTGCTAACATGTTTTCAGATCTTAACAAGAATTTAAATCTTAAAAAGGTTTTACCATCTGGGCCATGTCTAAAATGACATATAGGCTAAGTTATACCTTCAACATTTTCTTTCAATATTTATTGGCAGATTAATTAAAAAGGAATGGTATTTTTGATTTATTCCATATAATATATTTGTACATATAATGAGATTGAAATTTAAATTCAAAACATTCCATAAATAAATGAAAAGAAGTACATATTTGCCCTAAACGGGACTTTTAAACAAATAACTTGCCCATGCAAGGGCTAAACAAGAAAGACAGGTCCACGCAGGGACCGAAGATAGAAAGACAGGTCCACGCAGGGACCAAGTACATAAATAAATGTCCACACAGGGACTTAATTGAAAAAAAAAATACAAAACAAACAAATAAGGAATTTCAATAATCCCTTCTCCTCTTCCCATTGATTAAGTCAGCCAAACCCTTAAGTAGACCCCGGCGGCTTCTACGCTCCTCCTACACATCCCGTTCCACCTGGTTCAACCTCTGAAGGATCTCCTGCTGCTGCGGTGGTTGGATCTGTGGCGGCAATTGTTAGGGGAGGATTTTTGAAAGATCAGTGATCCTCAATTACTGTTGGGCTTAGGGATCCTTGATTCTATTTGAATTAGTGATCCTTAGAGAGTATTGTAGGATCAGGATCCAGGATCATCGTAGTGATCCTTACACTAACAATTGTCTGCTTTGAATATGATGTTGTTTTGCAGGAGTACGAGCTTGGACTTGGTCTTGGCGATATTCCTGGAGCATATTCTCTTTTTATTCCGCACGTGCTTGACTGATATGAACGCTATGGAGGTCGTGGAAGACTTGCATGAAATGCGGATAGTTAGTTAGCTTAGATATTTTCCAAATTTATAAGGGGATAGCGAGCTAAATTAGAACACTTGGCTATTTTTGGCTACACACACACACTCGTAACTGCTCTCTTCAGCTCTCGACAGTTTACTTGGCGATTACACATTTTTTTGCACATTACACTCTAGTGATCCTTGTAACTAGCTCGCTATCATCCAAAGTTGTAATACCTTTTTTGTTTAATCTGAGTTGGTGATCGGTAGTTTCCATCACCCGAGGTTTTTTATGTCGGAGATCAATTCTTGATCAAGGGCTTTTTCCTCATATAAATCATTGTGTCACTTGTTCATTACATTTCTGAGTGATCCTTAACATTGTTCATTGATTCAAGCATCACACCCCACAACAGAAACTTTGGTTGCATTATCTTGGCCTGATTTTTAACCAAAACAGTTTGGCGCCCACCGTGGGGCAATTAGTGCTTCATTCCTAAGAAGATTCATATTTTTGTGGTCATTTCGGTTCGTTACAACCAAGCGGATGGCTTCCTCAGCGAAGAACACTTCAAGTTCAATGCCGGCAACCAGTTCTTCACAAGGCGTTCCTCCTTTGCCTCCACCACCTTCTGGATCCCAGAAGAATGCTGAAAATGCTGCGATGAGACAAACCCCATTTTCTCAAAACCACCAACTTCTTCTGTTTCCTCTAATCCTACTACTAATGATCTTTTTAATCTGATTTTACAGATGAGGGATCGCATGCAAGAGCTAACAAAACCAATGAACGGATCCTCCAAGAGATTGGTGATATCAAGAAACAGAAGAAATCAGTGGAGGATCACTCTCCTCTGATACCAAGGTCATTGAATTTTGACACTCCAATTGTAACTACCCTACAATCGGCAGTCCCGGGCATCCAGTATCAAAGTGGTCCATCAGAAAGGCGTTATGGAATAGCAACTACGAGTCAAGCATTTGGCTCTCACTTTCAGCCTCAAGGATACTGTTTTCAGCCATCGGGATCCTCTTTTCAGCATCAGGGATCCTTCGTCAGCTCAGGAGGATATTTGGGAATGCACACAGTTCAAGGATCCTCCCAGGTTCAAGGATCCTCCCAGGTTCAAGGATCCTCCCAGGTTCACGGATCCTCCCAGGTTCAAGGATCCTCCCAGGTCCAAGGATCCAGCATCTTTCAGGATCAAGGATTCTCAAGAAGTATGCAGCCTCCAAGCTCAGTTGTTCATCAAGGAGACTTCATACCAAACACGAAATCACATCTGGAATTCCAAACACGAATCCTCTGGGAGGTAATATTTTTAACAATTCATATAACACTAACCATGGCTCTATGCAGGATACAGGTATCAATCAGGCTATGGCCAGGGAGTTACAGAAGCTTAAGGATATGATATCCAGCATACCAGGAGTGGTTAAACCCATTCCTGAAATTGCAAATGCTAGCCATAGGATATCTCACTTTGCACCACCTATTTGTGATGCTGAGATACCCAAGAGGTTCCAAATACCAACTATGAAGCTATATGATGGTTCAACGGATCCAGAGGAACATGTAGCTCAATACAGGGAGAGTATGGAGATCAATCCAATTCTTGAGAGGTTAAAAGAAGCATGTCTATGCAAGGGTTTTGGATCCACACTTACAGGATCTGCTCTTAAATGGCTGCTAAGTCTTCCCCCTTACTCTATTACTTCATTTGCTAATCTAGTTAATTTGTTTAATAGTCAATTCTCTTGTAGTAGAAAATTTGAACGATTAACTAGTGATCTATATAGGGTAACACAAGGTCAAAATGAATCACTTAGAGATTACATCACTAAATTTAGTAAAGAATCCTTAGATATCCCTAACCTGGATATAGCTACGGCTGTAGAAGCCTTTAAAATTGGTTTTCTTAGGGATTCATTGTTCTATGATGATCTTGTTATGACCCCATGCAGGAATCTTGATGAAGTAAGAACCAGAGCCCTTAGGTTCATCCGCCTAGAGGATGACAAAAGGATCCAGGAGAGATTGACAGGATCCTCAAGACAGGAGAAGCAAGGTTCCTACTTTAAGAATAACAAGTTCAAGTCCTACAACAAGTCTGACAACCAGAATGTGCATGCAGTAGAACAAGAAGAGGATGATGAGGATTATCCTCCCATTTCTGAATATTGTTTTTCTGTTGATAACAATGAACTAATCCTTGCAATGCAGAATCTAGGTGAAAAAGGTAGGTGGCCGAGAAAAAGTGATAAAGCAACTGCTACAAAAGATAAGTCCAAGTGGTGTGCATAACATGAGGATTTCGGGCATCTCACTGAAGAGTGTATTGCACTTAGAAAGGAAATTGGTTACTTGTTAAGCAAAGGACACTTGAAGGAGCTTTTGGGACGAAAAAAGTCAAGGATCCAGGATCCTGAAAGGATCCCAGAAAAGGCTCCTGCTCCTCCAGCAGATGCACAAGTTATAAACTTTATATCCGGTGGATCAGACATTTGTGGTACTTCCTTTTCAGCAGCCAAAAGACATGCCAAGGAAACCAAGATGGATAATGGAGACAGACCCATCCAGACGTCCACTGTCACCAAGGATAAGATCATAACTTTTGATGAGGATGATCGTCTTGATGTTCAGGATCCTCATCATGATGGTCTTGTTATTACCCTATTTATTTCTAATCATTTTGTTCGCAGGATCCTTATAGATGGAGGAAGCTATGTGAACATCATTCAGCTTGATGTCCTCAAGAAGATGAATATCCCGGAGTCTGACATTGTCCCAAGATCCTCATTCCTTGTGGGATTTAGCGGGGAAACCAAGAACACATTGGGGGACATCAAACTCCCTATCTATATTGAAGGACTCCATTCTTATCAGAAGTTTTGTGTTATAGATTGCTTATCCTGTTGTAATGTTATCCTTGGAAGGCCATGGATACATGACATGAAGGCAGTCCCATCTACTTATCATCAGTGCGTGAAGCTTCCTAGTCCATGGGGAGTGGTGAAAATTGAGAGTGATCAACAAGAGGCAAAGAATTGCTATACCTCATCAATGAAGCCAGCCTCAAGACCACGGGAGCAATAGCAATTAAAGTATCCTTCAAGAGATGTCTTGGAGGCAAGAGAGCAGGATGTAAAAGAAATCCTCATGGATCCTCATGATCCTGAATCCAGGATCTTCATAGGATCAGGGGTCCTTAGCGACATTGAACAGGAACTAGTATCCTTCCTTAAAAGAAGGAAAACTACCTTTGCCTGGAAGCATGAAGACATGACAGGTATATCTAAGGATATAATTACTCATAAGCTTGGCATTGACAGGTCATTCAAGCCTATACATCAGAAGAGGATGAAGTTTGCACCTGAAAGGAATGCTATTATCCAGGAAGAGGTAGATAAACTACTTCGGGCAGGTATGATAAGAGAGGTTAAGTATCCAAGGTGGTTAGCCAATGTGGTTGTTGTTCAAAAGAAAAATGGAAAGTGGAGGGTATGTGTCGATTTTACCGATTTAAACAAGGCATGTCCCAAGGATCCTTTCCCATTACCCCACATTGACTCCGTGGTGGATGCTACCGCGGGTCATGAGTTGTTGACTTTTATGGATGCTTCATCTGGATTTCAACAAATTCAGATGGAACCATCTGATCAAGAGGATACAGCCTTTATGACCCCAACTGGTATATATTGTTATATTGCTATGCCATTTGGACTAAGGAATGCAGGTGCTACTTATCAAAGGCTAGTCAATATGATATTCAAGGAACAAATTGGACACACTATGGAAGTCTATATAGATGACATGGTGGTTAAGTCCAAGAAAGCTGAGGATCACCTTAGAGACTTGGAGGAAGCCTTCGATATCCTTGATAAATTTAATATGAAACTAAATCCTTCCAAGTGTCATTTTGGTGTTAAAGCAGGTAAATTCTTAGGCTATATGGTGACAAAGAGGGGCATTGAAGCAAGTCTAGAGCAGATTAAGGCTATTGTGAATATCAAATCTCCTGCCAATGCCAAGGATGTGCAAAGATTGACAGGCAGGATCGCAACCTTGAACAAGTTCATATCCAAATCCTCAGAAAAGTGCAAGGAATTCTATGACATCCTGAGGAAGAACAAGAAATTTGAATGGACTGAGAAGCATTAAAGTGCCCTTAAAGCTCTTAAGGATTACCTATCCTCAGCCCCCGCCTTGATGAAACCAGAAAAGGGGGATATATTATCCTTATACCTAGCAGTATCCTCAAAAGCAGTATGTGCGGTCCTTGTTAAGGATCACCAAGGTACACAACATCCTGTTTATTATGTAAGTAAGAGTTTACTTGATGCTGAATCCAGGTATTCACACTTAGAGAAACTTATCCTTGCATTAATTATGGCATCTACTAAATTAAGACATTATTTTGAGACTCATGCCATTATTGTTAAGACTAATTTTCCAATTAAGAATGTTCTCAGGAAACCTAAAATGTCAGGAAGGATGGCTAAGTGGGCAGTGAAGCTTAGTGCATATGATATAAGACATGAACCAAGGACTGCCATCAAATCCCAAGCCTTAGCTGACTTTGTGGCAGATTTTAGTAGTGACTTGCAAAAGGAAGCTGAGTTAGAAGTCCAACAGCTGGAAGAAACTAAGGATCCTTGGATACTCTTCACTGATGGTGCTTCTAATGTCAAAGGAACAGGGCTTGGAATACTACTAAAATCGCCACAGGGGGACATAATACCCCACTCCATAGCTTGTGAATTTCAAACTACCAACAATGAAGCTGAGTATGAAGCCTTGATAGCTGGTTTGCAAATTGCTAAGCATATGAGGATCAGGTATCTTGAGGTACATGTGGATTCGTTGCTGATTACTAATCACTTTAATGGATCCAATGCTGTTAAAGGTGAAAAGCTAATCAAATATTTAGAGATAGTCAAAGAATTGGCACTCTCTTTTGTTTCCTTTAGTTTGACACAGGTACCAAGGGAAGAGAATGCAGAGGCTGACGCATTAGCTAACCTAGGATCATCCTTGAAGATCCCGGAGAATATCAAGATCCCTATTTTCCACATCCTGACCCCTGCTATCGAGGATCATGTAGCCATGGAGATAGGAGAGGATTCTGCTATCATCCCTAGTGATGATACTCAATCTCATTCAGGATCATGGATCCTTCCAATCATGAGATACATACAATATGGAGAGATTCCTACAGGAGAAAACCCCAGGGCTTTCAAAATCAAGGTATCTCAATTTACAATATTGAATAACATGTTATATAAACGATCTCTTGCAGGTCCATATCTAAGATGCATTGAGGATCCTGAAGTCCAAGAAGTCCTAAAGGATTTCTATGAAGGAGATTGTGGAAACCACACTGGGGGCAGAGTATTGTTCTCAAGGATCCTGAGGACAGGATACTATTGGCCTACTATGAAGAAGGATGCTGTGGAATATGCCAAGAAATGTGATCCTTGTCAGAGACACAGTAATATCCTTCACCAACCAGCAGAACTTTTGCATCCTATATCCTCTTCTTGGCCATTTATGAGATAGGGAATGGATATAGTTGGTAAGCTTCCTAAGGCACCGGGTGGAAAAGTATTCATGCTTGCTATGACTGATTACTTCTCCAAGTGGATAAAGGCTGAAGCCTTTGCTCAAGTCAGAGAAAAGGAAGTTGTTAGGGGAGGATTTTCCAGTGATCAGTGATCCTCAATTACTGTTGGGCTTAGGGATCCTTAATTCTGTCTGAATTAGTGATCCTCAGAGAGTATTGTAGGATCAGGATCCAGGATCATCATAAGGATCCTTACACTAACGATTGTCTGCTTTGAATATGATGTTGTTTTGCAGGAGTACGAGCTTGGACTTGGTCTTGGCGATATTCCTGGAGCATATTCCCTATTTATTCCGCACGTGCTTGACTAATATGGACGTTATGGAGTTCGTGGGAGACTTGCATGAAACGCGGATAGTTAGTTACTTTAGATATTTTCTAAATTTATAAGGGGATAGCGAGCTAAATTAGAACACTTGGCTATTTTTGGCTAAACACACACACTCGTAACTGCTCTCATCAGCTCTCGACAGTTTACTTGGCGATTACACACTTTTTTGCACATTACACTCTAGTGATCCTTGTAACTAACTTGCTATCATCCAAAGTTGTAATACCTTTTTTGTTTAATCTAAGTTGGTGATCGGTAGTTTCCATCACCCGAGGTTTTTTATGCCGGAGATCAACTCTTGATCAAGGGCTTTTTCCTCGTATAAATCTTTGTGTCACTTGTTCATTACATTTCTGAGTGATCCTTAACATTGTTCGTTGATTCAAGCATCACACCTCACAAAAGAAAGTTTGGTTGCATTATCTTAGCTTGATTTTTTACCAAAACAGTTTGGCGCCCACCGTGGGGCAATTGGTGCTTCATTCCTAAGAAGATTCATATTTTTGTGGTCATTTCGGTTCGTTACAACCAAGCGGATGGCTTCCTTAGCGAAGAACACTTCAAGTTCAATGCCGACAATCAGTTCTTCACAAGGCATTCCACCTTTGCCTCTACCACCTTCTGGATCCCAGAAGAATGCTGAAAATGCTGCGAAGAGACAAACCCCCATTTTCTCAAAACCACCAACTTCTTCTGTTTCCTCTAATCCTACTACTAATGATCTTTTTAATCTGATTTTGCAGATGAGGGATCGCATGCAAGAGCAGGATAAAACCAATGAACGGATCCTCCAAGAGATTGGTGATATCAAGAAACAGAAGAAATCAGTGGAGGATCACTCTCCTCTGATACCAAGGTCATTGAATTTTGACACTCCAGTTGTAACTACCCTACAATCGGCAGTTCCGGGCATCCAGTATCAAAGTGGTCCATCAGAAAGGCGTTATGGAACAGCAACTATGAGTCAAGCATTTGGCTCTCACTCCCAGCCTCAGTGATCCTATTTTCAGCCATCGAGATCCTCTTTTCAGCATCAGGGATCCTTCATCAGCTCAGGAGGATATTTGGGAATGCACACAGTTCAAGGATCCTCCCAGGTTCAAGGATCCTCCCAGGTCCAAGGATCCTCCCAGGTCCAAGGATCCTCCCAGGTCCAAGGATCATCCCAGGTCCAAGGAACCTTTATGGTTCCAGGATCCTTTCAGGTTCAAGGATCCTCTCAGCCTCAAGGATCCAACATCTTTCAGGATCAAGGATTCTTAAGAAGTATGCAGCCTCCAAGCTCGGATGTTCATCAAGGAGACTTCATAGCAATGCAGACCATTGCTTCCTCTGGTCCTTCAATCATACCAGAGTCCCGTCAATATGGATTCACATCTGGAATTCCAAACACGAATCCTCTGGGAGGTAACACTTTTAATAATTCATATAACACTAACCATGGCTCTATGCAGGATACAGGTATCAATCAGGCTATGGCCAGGGAGTTACAGAAGCTTAAGGATATGATATTCAGTGTACCAGGAGTGGTTAAACCCATTCCTGAAATTGCAGATGGTAGCCATAGGATATCTCGCTTTGCACCACCTATTTGTGATGCTGAGATACCCAAGAGGTTCCAAATACCAACTATGAAGCTATATGATGGTTCAACGGATCCAGAGGAACATGTAGCTCAATACAGGGAGAGGATGGAGATCAATCCAATTCCTGAGAGGTTAAAAGAAGCATGTCTATGCAAGGGATTTGGATCCACACTCACAGGATCTGCTCTTAAATGGCTGCTAAGTCTTCCCCCTTACTCTATTACTTCATTTGCTAATCTAGTTAATCTGTTTAATAGTCAATTTTCTTGTAGTAGAAAATTTGAACGTTTAACTAGTGATCTATATAGGGTAACACAAGGTCAAAATGAATCATTTAGAGATTACATCACTAAATTTAGTAAAGAATCCTTAGATATTCCTAACCTGGATATTGCTACGGCTGTAGAAGCCTTTAAAATGGGTTTGCTTAGGGATTCACTGTTCTATGATGATCTTGTTATGACCCCTTGCAGGAATCTTGATGAAATAAGAACCAGGGCCCTTAGATTCATCCGATTAGAGGATGATAAAAGGATCCAGGAAAGACTGACAGGATCCTCAAAATAGGAAAAGCAAGGATCCTACTTCAAGAACAACAAATCAAAATCCTACAACAAATCTGATAACCAGAATGTGCATGCAGTGGAACGGGAAGAGGATGATGAGGATTATCCTCCCATTTCTGAATACTGTTTTTCTGTTGATAACAATGAACTAATTCTTGCAATGCAGAATCTAGGTGAGAAAGCTAGGTGGCCAAGAAAAAGTGATAAACCAGCTGCTACAAAGGATAAGTCCAAGTGGTGTGGATATCATGAGGATTTCGGGCATCTCACTGAAGAGTGTATTGCACTTAGAAAGGAAATTGGTTACTTGTTAAGCAAGGGGCATTTCAAGGAGCTTTTGGGACGAAAGAAGGCAAGGATCCAGGATCCTGAAAGGATCCCGGAAAGGGATCATGCTCCTCCAGTAGATGCACAAGTCATAAACTTCATATCCGGTGGATCAGACATTTGTGGTACTTCCTTTTCAGCAGCCAAAAGACATGCCAAGGAAACCAAGATGGATAATGGAGACAGACCCATCCGGACATCCACTGTCACCAAGGATAAGATCATAACTTTTGATGAGGATGATCGTCTTGATGTTCAGGATCCTCATCATGATGGCCTTGTTATTACCATGTTTATTTCTAATCATTTTGTTCGCATGATCCTTATAGATGGAGGAAGCTCAGTGAATATCATTCAGCTTAATGTCCTCAAGAAGATGAATATTCCTGAATCAGACATTGTCCCAAGATCCTCAGTCCTTGTGGGATTTAGCGGGGAAACCAAGAACACATTGGGGGACATCAAACTCCCTATCTATATTGAAGGACTCCATTCTTATCAGAAGTTTTGTGTTATAGATTGCTTATCTTGTTGTAATGTTATCCTTGGCAGGCCATGGATACTTGACATGAAGGCAGTCTCATCTACTTATCATCAATGCGTAAAGCTTCCTAGTCCATGGGGAGTGGTGAAAATTGAGAGTGATCAACAAGAAGCTAAGAATTGCTATACCTCATCAATGACGCCAGCCTCAAGACCAAGGGAGCAATAGCAATTAAAGTAACCTTCAAGAGATGTCTTGGAGGCAAGAGAGCAGGATGTAAAAGAAATCCTCATGGATCCTCATGATCCTGAATCCAGGATCTTCATAGGATCAGGGATCCTTAGCGAAATTGAACAGGATCTAGTATCCTTCCTTAAAAGAAGGAAAACTACATTTTCCTGGAAGCATGAGGATATGACAGCTATATCTAAAGATATAATTACTCATAAACTCGGCATTGACAGGTCATTCAAGCCAATTCATCAAAAAAGAAGGAAGTTTGCACCTGAAAGTAATGCTATTATCCAAGAGGAGGTAGATAAGCTACTTCGGGCAGGTATGATAAGAGAGTTTAAGTATCCAAGATGGTTAGCCAATGTGGATGTTGTTCAAAAGAAAAATGGAAAGTGGAGGGTATGTGTCGATTTTACTGATTTAAACAAGGCATGTCCCAAGGATCCTTTTCCATTACCCCACATTGACTCCATGGTGGATGCTACCGCGGGTCATGAGTTGTTGACTTTTATGGATGCTTCATCTGGATTTCAGTAAATTCAGATGGAACCATCTGATCAAGAGGATACAGCCTTTATGACCCCAACTGGTATATATTGTTATATTGCTATGCCATTTGGACTAAAGAATGCAGGTGCTACTTATCAAAGGCAAGTCAATATGATGTTCAAGGAACAAATTGGACACACTATGGAAGTCTATATAGATGACATGGTGGTTAAGTCCAAGAAAGCTGAGGATCACCTTAAAGACTTGGAGGAAGCATTCAATATCCTTGATAAATTTAATATGAAACTAAATCCTTCCAAGTGTCATTTTGGTGTTAAAGCAGGTAAATTCTTAGGCTATATGGTGACAAAGAGGGGCATTGAAGCAAGTCCAGAGCAGATTAAGGCTATTGTGAATATCAAATCTCCTGCCAATGCCAAGGATGTGCAAAGATTGAAAGGCAGGATCGCAGCCTTGAAGAGGTTCATATCCAAATCCTCAGAAAAGTGCAAGGAATTCTATGACATCCTGAGGAAGAACAAGAAATTCGAATGGACTGAGAAGCATGAAAGTGCCCTCAAAGCTCTTAAGGATTACCTATCCTTAGCCCCCGCCTTGATGAAACCAGAAAAGGGGGATATATTATCCTTATACCTAGCAAATGTTCTCAGGAAACCTGAAATGTCTGGAAGGATGGCTAAGTGGGCAGTGAAGCTTAGTGCTTATGATATAAGATATGAGCCTAGAACTGCCATTAAATCCCAGGCCTTAGCTGACTTTGTGGCAGATTTCAGTAGCGACTTGCAAAAGGAAGCAGAGTTAGAAGTCCAACAGCTTGAAGAAACTAAGGATCCTTGGATACTCTTCACTGATGGAGCCTCTAATGTCAAAGGAACAGGGCTTGGAATACTACTAAAATCTCCACAGGGGGACATAATACCCCATTCCATAGCTTGTGAATTTCAAACTACCAACAATGAGGCTGAGTATGATGCCTTGATAGCTGGTTTGCAAATTGCAAAGCATATGAGAATCAGGTATATTG
The DNA here is from genome assembly GCA_030545235.1 of Helianthus tuberosus. Lineage (NCBI taxonomy): Eukaryota > Viridiplantae > Streptophyta > Magnoliopsida > Asterales > Asteraceae > Helianthus > Helianthus tuberosus. Next base: position 13,687,980 of record CM060429.1, on the reverse strand, counting down.
AGGTACATGTAGATTTATTATTAATCACTAATCACTTTAATGGATCCTATGCTGTTAAAGGTGAGAAGCTAATCAAATATTTACAGATAGTCAAAGAATTGGCACTCTCTTTTGTTTCCTTTAGTTTGACACAGGTACCAAGGGAAGAGAATGCAGAGGCTGACGCGTTAGCCAATCTAGGATCATCCTTGAAGATCCCGGAGGATATCAAGATCCCTATTATCCACATCCTGACCCCTGCTATCGAGGATCATGTAGCCATGGAGATAGGAGAGGATTCTGCAATCATCCCTAGTGATGATACTCAATCTCATTCACGATCATGGATCCTTCCAATCATGAGATACATACAACATGGAGAGATTCCTACAGGAGAAAACCCTAGGGCTTTCAAAATCAAGGTTTCTCAATTTACAATATTGAATAATATGTTGAATAAACGATCTCTTGCAGGACCATATCTAAGATGCATTGAGGATCCTGAAATCCAAGAAGTCCTAAAGGATTTCCATGAAGGAGATTGTGGAAACCATACTGGGGGCAGGGCATTATTCTCAAGGATCCTGAGGACAGGATACTATTGGCCTACTATGAAGAAGGATGCTATGGATTATGCTAAGAAGTGTGATCCTTGTCAGAGACATAGTAATATCCTTCACCAACCAGCAGAACTTTTGCATCCTATATCCTCTTCTTGGCCATTTATGAGATGGGGAATGGATATAGTTGGTAAGCTTCCTAAGGCACCTGGTGGAAAAGTATTCATACTTGCTACGACTGATTACTTCTCCAAGTGGATAGAGGCTGAAGCCTTTGCTCAAGTCAGAGAAAAGGAAGTGATATCCTTTATTAAGAGAAACATTATTACTAGATTTGGTATCCCTTCTGAAATTATTTGTGATAATGGATCCCAGTTTATTGGGAATAGAACTACTAACTTTTGTGACAGCTGGGGGATTAAGATGATAACATCAACACCAGTCCACCCACAAGCTAATGGTCAGGCAGAATTATCCAACAAGATCATCATCAATAATTTGAAGAAAAAGCTTGGATCCAAGAAAGGAAAGTGGGCAGAAGAACTACCTTATGTACTATGGGCTGATAGGACAACTCCCAAGAATGCCACTGGCCTAACTCCATTTTCCTTGGTATTTGGGGCAGCATCAGTGATCCCAACAGAGATGGTGGTTCCTACTGCAAGAACAAGTATTCGTGATCCTGAAGAAAATGCTGAAAACTTGGTTGAAGATTTGGATACTATAGAAGAACTCAGGGATTTGGCAAGGATAAGAATGGCCAGTTATCAACAAAGGATGGCTGGAGCTTACAACAAAAATGTCAGGATCAGGAAATTCCAAGTTGGTGATATGGTGTTAAGGAAAGCATTTCAGAATACCACCAATCCTGCTGATGGAAAGTTGGCACCAAAGTGGGAAGGCCCTTAGTTGATCGAAGCTGAGGCAGGAAAGGGGGCATATCGATTGCTAACAATGGAAGGTGATTTGCTACCAAGAGCTTGGAATGCTGTCCACTTGAAGAAATACTTCATGTAACAAGGATCCATGATCCTTAGCTAACGAGTATCTTTGAAGGAACCTTACAGGACAGATGATCCTCATTTGGTAATATTCTAATCTTAAACTATTTCATTCTTTAATTATCTTATATGAGGATAAGGATCCTGCATCCTTTATCCTCCTTTCACTTGATTCTGAGTTTTGAAGGTTCAGGTATCCTTAACAAAGGATTGAGTATCCACAGAAGTATCCAGTTATTTGGGCTTGACCCATGTTATTTGGGCTTGACCCCAGTTATTTGGGCTTGACCCCAGTTTGGGCCTGTCCCTAGTTTCGCCAGTAGCGCACGATGATCCTGGTACAGTTCATGGCAATGGGACCAGTACTCGCTTTAGGGGCTGACAATTTCATTGTACTGGCTGTATTCAGGATCCTACGTATAATGGTAGACGCACCATATATCCTTTCCTAAGGTTTCTAACGTTTTCACGTTAGCTAAGGATTTGGCATTTTCATGTCACTAAGTTTGGATAGTCGCTAGTGAGGGCCATACTCCAGTTTACACACGATCCTTTGGGCTTGTCCCCAGTTATCCTTTGGGCTTGTCCCCAGTTATCCTAGGGCTTGTCCCCAGTTATCCTTTGGGCTTGTCCCCAGTTATCCTTTGGGCTTGTCCCCAGTTATCCTTTGGGCTTGTCCCCAGTTATCCTTGGGCTTGTCCCCAGTTATCCTTTGGGCTTGTCCCCAGTTATCCTTTGGGCTTGTCCCCAGTTATCCTTTGGGCTTGTCCCCAGTTATCCTTGAGCTTGTCCCCAGTTATCTGTCACAACCCCCGATCCCTGTTCCCCGGGAACGAGCGGACGTGATCACAGAGTTTGGTGGTATCAGTTTGTTTAGTCTCGCAGCGGAATTTACATCAGGATCGTAGTTAGGAAATGTTTATCAGAGTAAAACCACCATAATTCATATTAATAAATAACAAGGGCAAAACCCAAGTTTCTTATTACAATACATTTATAGGGAAAAACCCTATTTATTTAATTTAAAACACCGCTTATTTGGTAACTGTTATAGCCACATTATCCCCAAGCCTTTAGTGCTCTCCAGCTGGCTTTTTAATAATTGGCTGTCACATTGGGTTACCTGAAACGCGTTTTAAAAACATTTGTCAGTCGGAAATACTGGTGAGTGAATCCCAGTTTAATCAAGAAACACTTTATCAAATTAAACAGTATCGAGGACGATTACAATGTTTATGTCTACACAATTACTCCATTTGGTACTATCAATCCACTGACTTGTGGGTCATATTACACATTGGCTAACTCATTGTCCAATGGTAACGTACTGTCATACTCGACTAACTACTCGCAGGTAGTACAAATTTTGTATACAAAACCCCAAATACCGGCAGTAATTGAAGAACTACAAAGACTCAATCACTGCTTAATTGCATTGTAAAACATTTAAGATTTTGTAAAAACTGTTAATAAAATGGAGACTACTCACATTGCTGTCTTAGGCTTTTCGTAAGGGTTTCCTGACTATAATCTATAATTTACACAAATGTACATTGATTAGTGTTAGGGGTGGATTTCTAAATGACCAGTGATCCTTATTTGCTGTTGGATTTAGTGATCCTCAATTCTATCTGAAGTAGTGATCCTCAGAAGTGTTGCAGGATCAGGATCATGGATCACTATAAGGATCCCAGTACTAACAATTGTCTACTTTGAATTCGTGAATGTTTTGCAGGAATATCAACTTGGACTTAGTCTTGGCGACATTCCTGGAGAATATTCTTAGTCTATTCCGCACGTGCTTGGCCAGAAATGGACGTTGTGGAGTCGTGGAAGACTTGCACCATTTGCGGAATGTTAGTTCGGCTTGATATTTTCTATTTGTAAAGGGGTAGCGAGCTATATTAGACACACTTAGCTATTTTTGGCTACACACACACTCATATAACCGCTCTCACTGGCTCTCGACAAAACACTTAGCATTTTTCATACATTTCTACACATTACACTATAGTGATCCTTGTACTTAGCTCGCTATTATCCGAAGTTGTAACAGATTGTTTGTTTAATTTGAGTTGGTGATCGGTAGTTTCCATCACCCGGGGTTTTTTGTGCCGGAGATCAACTCTTGATCAAGGGCTTTTTCCCCGTATAAATCTTCGTGTCATTTGTTCATTCCACTTCATAGTGATCCTTATTATTGTTCATCAATTCAAGCATCATACCTCACAACAGAAAGTTTGGTTACATTGTCATTGCTTGATTTTTTACTAAAACAGTTTGGCGCCCACCGTGGGGCAATTAGTGCTTCATTCTTAGAAAGATTCGTGTTTTCGTGGTTATTTCGGTTCGCTACAACCAAACAGATGGCTTCCTTAGTGAAGAATACTTCAAGTTTAATGCCCTCATTCAGTTCCTCACAAGGCGTTCCTCCTTTGCCTCCACCACCTTCTGGATTCCAGAAGAATGCTGCGAAGAAACCAACTCCTATTTTCCAAAAACCACCTACTTCTTCTGTTTCAACTAATCCTACTACTAATGATCTCTATGCCTTGATTTTGCAGATGAAGAATCATGCACAAGAGCAGGATAAGACCAACGAAAGGATCCTCTGGGAGATCGATGAAATCAAGAAACAGAAGAAATCAGTGGAGGATCACTCCCCTCTGATGCCAAGATCGCTGAACTTCGATACTCCGGTTATAACCTCACAATACTCAGCAGTTCCGGACGTGCAATACTTGGGTGAACTATCGGGAAGGCGTTATGGGACAACAACAATGAGTCAGGCATTTGGCTCTTGCTTCCAGCCTCAGGGATCCTCTTCTGAACCATTAGGATCCTCTTCTCAGCATCAGGGATACTTCACGTCAGGAGGATATGTGGGAATGCATGCAGTACAAGGATCCTCCCAGGTCCGAGGATCCTCCCAGGTCCGAGGATCCTCCCAGGTCCAAGGATCCTCCCAGATCCAAGGATCCTCCCAGGTCCAAGGATCCTCCCAGGTCCAAGGATCCTCCCAGGTCCGAGGATCCTCCTAGGTCCAAGGATCCTCCCAGGTCCTAGGATCCTCTCTGGTCCCAGGATTCTCCCTTGTTCAAGGATCCTCCCTGGTCCCAGGATCCTTTCAGGTTCAAGGATCATCACAATTCCAAGGATCCAACCCCCTTCAAAATCAAGGATCCTCGAGAAATATGCAACCTCAGAACTCAGACGTCCATCAAGGAGACTTCATACCAATGCAGACCATTGCCTCCTCTGGTCCTTCAATCATGCCAGAGTCTCGACAAGATGGATTCACATCCGCAATTCCAAGCTCGAATCCTGTGGGAGGTAACACTTTTAATAATTTATATAACACTAACCATGGCTTTATGCAGGATACAGGTATCAATCAGGCCATGGCTAGGGAACTGCAGAAGCTTAAGGATATGATATCCAGTGTACCAGGAGTGGTTAAACCCATCCCTGAGATTGCGGATGGTAGCCATAGGATATCTCGTTTTGCACCACCTTTGTGTGATGCTGAGATACCCAAAAGATTCCAGATACCATCAATGAAGCTATATGATGGTTCAACGGATCCAGAAGAGCATGTAGCTCAATACAGGGAGAGGATGGAGATCAATCAAATTCCGGAAAGGTTGAAAGAAGCATGTCTATGCAAGGGATTTGGGTCCACACTTACAGGATCTGCTCTTAAATGGCTGCTAAGTCTTCCCCCTTACTCTATTACTTCATTTGCTAATTTAGTTAACTTGTTCAATAGTCAATTCTCTTGTAGCAGAAAGTTTGAACGATTAACTAGTGATCTATATAGGGTAACACAAGGTCAAAATGAATCACTTAGAGATTATATCACTAAGTTTAGTAAAGAATCCTTAGATAATCCCAATTTGGATATAGCTACGGCTGTGGAAGCATTTAAAATGGGATTTCTTAGGGATTCATTATTCTATGATGATCTTGTTATGACACCTTGCAGGAATCTTGATGAAGTAAGGACTAGGGTCCTTAGGTTCATCCGCCTAGAGGATGACAAAAGGATCCAGGACAGATTGACAGGATCCTCAAAACAGGATAAGCAAGGATCCTACTTCAGGAACAACAAATCCAAGTCCTATAACAGATCTGATAACCAGAATGTGCACGCAGTGGAACAAGAAGAGGATGATGAGAATTATCCTCCTATTTCTGAATATTGTTTCTCTGTTGATAACAATGAACTAATCCTTGCAATGCAGAATCTAGGTGAGAAAGCTAGGTGGCCAAGGAAAAGTGATAAACCAGCTGCTACAAAGGATAAATCCAAGTGGTGTGCATATCATGAGGATTTTGGGCATCTCACTGAAGAATGTATTGCACTTAGAAAAGAAATTGGTTATTTGTTGAGCAAGGGGCATTTAAAGGAACTCTTGGGACGAAAGAAGTCAAGAACCCAGGATCTTGAAAGGATCCCGGAAAGCGCTCCTGCTCCTCCGGCAGATGCACAAGTCATAAATTTCATATCCGGTGGATCAGACATCTGTGGTACATCCTTCTCAGCAGCAAAAAGACACGCTAAGGAAACCAAGATGGATAACGGAGACAGACCCGTCAGGACCTCCATTGTCACCCAGGATAAAGTCATTACTTTTGATGAGGATGATCGTGTTGACATCCAGGATCCTCACCATGACGGTCTCGTAATTACATTGTTTATTTCTAACCACTTTGTTCGCGAGATCCTTATAGATGGAGGAAGCTCTGTGAACATCATTCAGCTGGATGTTCTCAAGAAAATGAATATCCCAGAGTCCGATATTATCCCAAGATCCTCAGTACTTGTGGGATTCAGTGGAGAAACAAAGAATACATTGGGGGACATCAAACTCCCAATCTATATTGAAGGATTGCATTCTTATCAAAAGTTTTGTGTTATTGATTGCTTATCGTGTTGTAACGTTATCCTTCGCAGGCCATGGATACATGATATGAAGGCAGTTCCATCCACCTATCATCAGTGTGTAAAGCTTCCAAGTCCATGGGGAGTGGTGAAAATTGAGAGTGATCAACAGGAGGCTAAGAATTGCTATACCTCGTCAATAAACCAGCCTCAAGACCAAGGGAGCAATAGCAATTAAAGTATCCTTCAAGAGACGTCTTGGAGGCAAGAGAACAGGATTTGAAAGAAATCCTCATGGATCCTGATGATCCTGAATCCAAGATCTTCATAGGGTCAGGGATCCTTAGCGATATTGAACAAGAGCTAGTATCCTTTCTCAAAAGAAGGAAGACCACCTTTGCCTGGAAACACGAAGACATGACAGGTATATCTAAGGATATAATTACTCACAAACTTGGCATTGACAGGTCATTCAAGCCAATTCATCAAAAGAGGAGGAAGTTTGCACCTGAAAGAAATGCTATTATCCAGGAAGAGGTAGATAAGCTACTTCGAACAGGTATGATTAGAGAGGTTAAGTATCCAAGATGGTTAGCCAATGTGGTTGTTGTTCAAAAGAAAAATGGAAAGTGGAGGGTATGTGTCGATTTTACAGATTTAAACAAGGCATGTCCCAAGGATCCTTTCCCATTACCCCACATTGACTCCATGGTGGATGCTACCGCGGGTCATGAGTTGTTAACTTTTATGGATGCTTCATCTTGATTTCAACAAATTCAGATGGAACCATCTGATCAAGAGGATACAGCCTTTATGACCCCAACTGGTATATACTGTTATATTGCTATGCCATTTGGATTAAGGAATGCAGGTGCTACTTACCAAAGGCTTGTCAATATGATGTTCAAAGAACAAATTGGATACACTATGGAAGTTGTTAGGGGAGGATTTTCTAACAATTAGTGATCCTTATTTGTTATCCTAACTAATGATCCTTACTTCTGTGACAGACAGTGATCCTCAGAAGAGCTTCAGGATCAGGATCATGGATCACCTTAAGGATCCTCATACTAACGATTGTTTGCTTGTGTTTCGTATTATTTCGCAGGAGTAACAAGCTTGACTTGGTCTTGGCAACGTTACTACGGAATATTCCACGGGTATTTCGTACACGTTTGACTGGAAATGGACGTTGTGGAGAACGTGGGAGCTTGGCACAAAAGTCGGATAGTTTGTTATTATAGTTAACTTCTATTTTTAAAGGGGTGACGAGCTAGAATTAGAACACTTAGCCATTTTCAGCTACACACTCTCTCATACAATCGCACTCTTGAAGCTCTCGACGAACACTTATTAGTTTTCACTCACTTTTACACATTTCACCATAGTGATCCTTGTACCTAGTTCGTTACTATCCAAAGTTGTAAACATTTATTGATTTATTTGAGCTTGGTGATCGGTAGTTTCCATCACCCGGGGTTTTTTGTGCCGGAGATCAACTCTTGATCAAGGGCTTTTTCCTCGTATAAATCCTTGTGTCGTTTGTGCAATTTACATTGAAGTGATCCTTATCATTGTTCTACATTTAAAGCATCATTCCCCGTAACTAAGAGTTTGGTTGCATTATGCTCATTAGATTTTTTGACCAAAACAGTTTGGCGCCCACCGTGGGGCAATTGGTGCTTCATTCCTAAGAAGTTTTTCTGTTGGTGATCATTCCGGTTCATTGCATACAAATACATGGCTTCATTATTGAAGAATACCTCTACTGCAATGTCTGCGGTCAATTCATCTCAGGGCATTCCACCTTTGCCTCCACCACCTTCTGGACCTCAGAAAAATGCCGAGAAGAAACCAACTCCCATTTTCTCTAAACCTCCAACTTCTTCTGCTTCTTACACTCCCACTACTAGTGACATGTTTACTTTGATTTTGCAGATGAAGGATCATATACAGCAACAGGATAAGACCAATGAAAGGATTCTCAAAGAAATCGGAGATCTCAAGAAACAAAAGAAAACGGCAGAGGATCATTCCCCACTGGTGCCCAAATCTTTGAATTTTGATACTCCGGTGGTTACTTCTCAGCCATCAGTGGTTCCAGATGTTCAATATGTGGGTGGACCGAAAGGAGTGCACTACAGAACAACAACAGTGACCCAGGCATCAGGTTCATATTTTCAGCCAGCAGGATCCTATCCTCAGCATATGGGATCCTTCGTGAATTCAGGAGGATACTCAGGAGCGCAGCAGATTCAAGGATCTTCCTTTGTCCCAGGATCATTCCAGGTTCAAGGATCCTCCTTTGTTCCAGGATCATCCCAGGTTCAAGGATCCTCCTTTGTTCCAGGATCATCCCAGGTTCAAGGATCCTCCATTGTTCCAAGATCATCCCAGGTTCAAGGATCCTCCTTTGTTCCAGGATCATCCCAGATTCAAGGATCCTCAATTGTTCCAGGATCATCCCAGGTTCAAGGATCCTCCTTTGTTCCAGGATCGTCCCAGTTTCAGGGATCCTTCCAGATGCCAGGATCCTTGAGGAGTTTGCAAACAGGAAGTTCCGACGTCCATCAAGGGGATTTTATTCCAATGCAGACCAATGCTTCTACTGGTCCTTCAATCATTCCAGAGCCCCAACAATATGGATTAACATCCATTCTTCCTAATTTGAATCCAATGGGAGGTAACACTTTTAATAATTCTTATACTACTAACCATGGCCTTATGCAGGATCCAGGTATCAATCATGCCATGGCCAGAGAATTGCAAAAGTTAAAGGATATGATATCAAGTGTTCCAGGAGTGGTCAAACCTATCCCAGAGATTGCAGATGGGAGCCACAAGATATCTCGTTTTGCACCACCAATCTGTGATGCTGAGATACCCAAGAGGTTCCATGTCCCAACTATGAAGCTGTATGATGGTTCGACGGACCCTGAAGAACACATAGCACAATACAGGGAGAGGATGGAGATCAATCCAATCCCAGAAAGGTTAAAGGAAGCATGCCTGTGCAAGGTATTCGGATCCACTCTTACTGGATCAGCTCTCAAATGGCTGCTAAGTCTTCCCCCTTACTCTATTACCTCATTTGCTAATCTAGTTAACCTATTTAATAATCAGTTTTCTTGTAGTAGAAAATTTGAACGATTAACTAGTGATCTATATAGGATAACCCAGGGTCATAATGAATCATTAAGGGATTACATTACCAAATTCAGTAAAGAATCCTTAGACATTCCCAACTTGGATATAGCCACGGCTGTTGAGGCCTTTAAAATGGGATTGCTTAGGGATTCATTGTTCTATGATGATCTTGTTATGACACCATGCAGGAACCTAGATGAGGTAAGAACCCGGGCACTTAGGTTCATCCGGCTAGAGGATGACAAGAGGATCCAGGAGAGGTTAGCAGGATCCTCAAAGCCAGATAAGCAAGGATCCTCATTCAGGAACAACAAGTTCAGATCCTATAACAGATCTGATAACCAGAATGTGCATGCTGTTGATCAGGAAGAGGATGATGAGGATTATCCTCCAATTTCTGAATATTGTTTTTCTGTTGATAACAATGAACTAATCCTTGCGATGCAGAATCTAGGTGATAAAGCTAGATGGCCCAGAAAAAATGATAGACCAGGTGCAACCAAAGATAAATCAAAGTGGTGTGCATACCATGAAGATTTTGGACATCTTACAGAAGAATGCATTGCACTGAGAAAGGAAATTGGATACTTGTTGAGCAAGGGGCATCTAAAAGAATTGTTGGGTAGAAAAAAGTCAAGGACTCAGGATCCTGAAAGGATCCCTGAGAAGGCTCCAGCCCCTCCAGCAGATGCACAAGTAATAAACTTTATTTCTGGAGGATCAGACATTTGTGGCACATCCTTCTCAGCAGCTAAAAGACATGCAAAGGAAACTAAAATGGATAATGGAGAAAGACCCGTTCGAACATCAAGTGTCTCCGAAGGAAAAGTCATAACCTTTGATGAGGATGATCGTGTTGATATCTAGGATCCTCATCACGATGGTTTAGTTATTACTCTTTTCATTTCTAACCATTTTGTCCGCAGGATCCTTATAGACGGAGGAAGCTCAGTAAACATTATCCAGCTTGATGTTCTGAAGAAGATGGGTATCCCTGAATCAGATATCATACCAAGATCCTCCGTACTCGTGGGATTTAGTGGCGAAACTAAGAATACCTTGGGGGACATTAAGCTCCCAATATACATCGAAGGCCTACACTCTTATAAAAAATTTTGTGTTATTGACTGTTTATCTTGTTGTAATGTTATCCTTGGCAGGCCCTGGATACACGATATGAAGGCAGTCCCATCTACTTACCATCAATGTGTGAAGCTCCCTAGTCCTTGGGGAATAGTGAAGATTGATAGTGATCAGCATGAGGCTAAGAATTGCTATACTTCATCGATGAAACCAGCCTCGAAGTCAAGGGAGCAATAGCAATCAAAGTATCCTCCAAGGGATGTCTTGGAGGCAAGAGAGCAGGATGTGGTAGAAATCCTCATGGATCCTCATGATCCTGAATCCAAAATCTATATCGGATCAGGGATCCTTGGCGATATGAAGAAAGACCTCATATCCTTCCTCAAAAGGAGAAATACTACCTTTGCATGGAAACACGAAGACATGACTGGAATATCTAAAGATGTAATCACTCACAAACTTGGCATTGATAGGTCCTTCAAACCAATCCATCAAAGGAGAAGAAAGTTTGCACCGGAAAGAAATGTTATAATCCAGGAAGAGGTAGAGAAATTGCTCCAGGCAGGTATGATTAGAGAGGTCAAGTATCCAAGATGGTTGGCCAATGTGGTTGTTGTTCAAAAGAAAAACGGAAAGTGGAGGGTATGTGTCGATTTTACCGATTTAAATAAGGCATCTCCCAAGGATCCTTTCCCATTACCCCACATTGACTCCATGGTGGATGCAACTGCGGGTCATGAACTGTTAACTTTTATGGATGCTTCATCTGGATTTCAACAAATCCAAATGGAACCATCCGATCAAGAGGATACAGCCTTCATGACTCCAACTGGTATATATTACTATATTGCTATGCCGTTCGGACTAAGAAATGCAGGTGCAACTTATCAAAGGCTAGTGAATATGATGTTCAAGGATCAGATTGGACAAACTATGGAGGTCTACATAGACGATATGGTGGTAAAATCAATAGAGGCTGAGGATCACCTAAGAGACTTGGAGGAAGCATTCAATATCCTTGATAAATATAATATGAAGCTTAATCCTTCAAAATGTCACTTTGGTGTTAAAGTAGGTAAATTCTTAGGATATATGGTGACAAAGAGAGGCATTGAAGCTAGCCGGGAACAAATCAAAGCAATAGTGAACATCAAATCTCCGGCCAATGCTAAGGATGTTCAAAGGCTAACAGGCAGGATAGCAGCTTTGAACAGATTTATATCCAAATCCTCAGAGAAGTGCAAAGAATTCTATGATATCCTAAGGAAGAACAAGAAATTTGAATGGACTGAGAAGCATGAAAATGCCTTAAGAGCTCTCAAAGATTACCTATCCTCAGCCCCGACCTTGATGAAACCAGAAAAAGGCGATGTGCTATCCTTGTATCTTGCAGTATCCTCAAAAGCAGTAAGTGCGGTCCTTGTTAAGGATCATGAAGGTACACAACATCCTGTCTATTATGTAAGTAAAAGTTTACTTGATGCCGAATCCAGGTATTCACACCTTGAAAAGCTTATTCTTGCATTAATTATGGCATCTACTAAGTTGAGACATTATTTTGAAACTCATGTTATTGTTGTTAAAACTAATTTTCCAATTAAGAATGTCCTCAGGAAACCAGAGATGTCAGGAAGGATGGCCAAGTGGGCAGTGAAGCTTTGTGGCTGATTTCAGTAGTGATTTACAAAAAGAAGCTGAGTTAGAAGTCCTGCAGCTAGAGGAGACCAAGGATCCTTGGATACTCTATACTGATGGATCCTCAAATGTCAAAGGCACAGGGCTTGGAATACTACTAAAATCGCCACAGGGGGACATAATACCCCACTCTATAGCTTGTGAGTTCCAAACCACTAACAATGAGGCTGAATATGAAGCCTTAATTGTTGGTTTGCAAATTGCTAAGCATATGGGGATCAGGTATCTTGAGGTACATGTAGATTCATTGTTAATTACAAACCACTTTAATGGATCCTATGCTGTTAAAGGTGAAAAGCTAACCAAATATTTAGAGATAGTCAAAGAATTGGCACTCTCCTTTGTTTCCTTTAGTTTGACACAGGTACCAAGGGAAGAAAATACAGAAGCTGATGCATTGGCTAACTTAGGATCATCCTTGAAGATTCCGGAGGATATCAAGATCCCTATTATCCATATCCTGACCCCGGCTATCGAGGATCATGTGGCTATTGAGATAGGAAAGAATTCTGCAATTATCCCTAGTGAGGATACTCAATCCCATTCAGGATCAGGATCATGGATCTCACCAATTATGAGATACTTACAACATGGAGAGATTCCTACAGGAGAAAACCCTAGGGCTTTCAAAATTAAGGTATCTCAATTCACAATTTTAAATAATATGTTGTATAGACGATCTCTTGCAGGACCATACTTGAGATGCATTGAGGATCCTGAAGTCCAAGAAGTTTTAAAAGACTTCCATGAAGGAGATTGTGGAAACCACACTGGGGGCAGGGCATTATTCTCAAGGATCCTGAGGACAGGATACTATTGGCCAACCATGAAGAGAGATGCTGTGGAGTATGCTAAGAGATGTGATCCTTGTCAGAGACACAGCAATATCCTTCATCAACCAGCTGAATTATTGCATCCTATATCCTCCTCTTGGCCATTTATGAGGTGGGGTATGGATATAGTTGGTAAGCTCCCTAAGGCACCTGGTGGAAAAGTGTTCATGCTAGCTATGACTGATTACTTTTCCAAGTGGATAGAGGCTGAAGCTTTTGCCCAAGTCAGAGAAAAGGAAGTTATATCCTTCATTAAAAGAAATATTATAACTAGATTTGGAATTCCTTATGAAATTATATGTGATAATGGTTCCCAATTTATTTGGGGCAGAACCACTAACTTTTGTGACAGCTGGGGGATTAAGATGATAACATCAACACCAGTCCACCCACAAGCCAATGGTCAAGCAGAATCATCCAACAAGATCATCATCAACAATTTGAAGAAGAAGCTAGGATCCAAGAAAGGGAAATGGGCAGAAGAACTACCTTATGTGCTTTGGGCTGATAGGACAACCCCTAAGAATGCTACTGGTCAAACGCCATTCTCTTTGGTATTTGGGGCAGAATCAGTGATCCCAACAGAAATGGTGGTTCCAACTGCTAGAACAAGTACTCGTGATCCTGAAGAAAATGATGAGAACTTGGCTCAAGACTTGGATACTATTGAAGAAATCAGGGATCTGGCTAGGATAAGGATGGCCAGTTATCAGCAAAGAATGGCTGGTGCTTACAACAAAAATGTCAGGATCAGGAAGTTTCAAGTTGGAGATATGGTATTAAGGAAAGCATTTCAGAATACCACCAATCCTGCTGATGGAAAATTGGCTCCAAAATGGGAAGGCCCTTATTTGATTGAAGCTGAAGCAGGAAAGGGGGCATATAGATTGCTAACCATGGAAGGTGATTTGCTACCAAGAGCTTGGAACGCTGTCCACTTGAAGAAATATTTCATGTGAGAAGGATCCTCATGGCACAGATGATCCTTACGTTAGGGGTATCCTTGAAGGATCCTTAAAATATTGGTGATCCTTACTTTGGTAATGTCCTAATCTTGAACTATTTCATTTCCTTATTTTCTCATATAAGGATAAGGATCATGTGTCCTTTATCCATCTCTCACATGATTTTAAGTTTTGAAAGTTCAGGTATCCTTAGCAAAATATTGGTTATCTGCAGAAGCAATCCGTTCCTTGGGTTTAACCCCAGTTATTTGGGCTTGACCCCAGTTCCGCCTGTAGCGCATGATGATCCTGGTATAGTTCAAGGCAGTGGGACCAGTACTCGCTTTAGGGGCTGATAATTCCATTGTACTGGCTATACCTAGGATCCTACGTATAATGGTAGACGTACCATACATCCGTTCCTAAGGTTTCTAACGTTTTCACGTTAGCTAAGGTTTTGACATTTTCATGTCACTAAGTTTGGATAGTCGCAAGTTAGGGCCATACTCCAGTTTACATACGATCCTTGGGCTTGTCCCCAGTTATCCTTGGGCTTGTCCCCAGTTATCTTTGGGCTTGTCCCCAGTTATCCTTGGGCTTGTCCCCAGTTATCTTTGGGCTTGTCCCCAGTTATCCTTGGGCTTGTCCCCAGTTATCCTTGGGCTTGTCCCCAGTTGCTAACTCTTATCTTATATTGGCTTAGTCCCAAGTTATGCTCTATTTCAGGTCCTTGAAGATAAACAACTAGGGATCCTTGATCCTTACTTCTCTCTAAGGTTTATCTTATAGTTATCCTTATTATGGTTAGGATCCTAACTTGGATCCTCAGGTATGATCCTTAACTATTTTTAATCCTTAGCATTGTTTATTTGAATAACCCTTAAAATTTGACAACTAAACTTGTGATCCTTAAAATATATTGCTTTTTGGGATTCTTTAACTATAGGATATTTGATCATGGATTATGTCCTAAATATTTTCAATCTGACTTATTCAAAATTGTTTATTCAATAAGTGTACATCAAAACAATTGAGAATTAAAGAGACAAAAAGGATAACAATACAAGATAAGCGACAAAAGATTAAGGCTTTATTTATTAACAAAAGATTAACCCTTAAAAGGTTGTCAAAATTACCTACCCCGAGCATCTACCAGCAATACGTGGCCCGTCCGCTGGGGTAGGTAAAGGGTGTCCATGATAATAGGTTCAAAAGTAGTGCAGGAATATAAAGGCGGCAGGATCACAATGGCTTCATCCCCCAAATAGAGGATCCCTCCACCATTTGCAATCCTGCCTATTCTCCAAAGGATCATACATGATCCTTAATCCTAAAAGCTATTGTTCAGTACAAACCACCAAATCGTTCAACAAAACAACCATCAAACTAAAAAATTGGGCTCCGGCTATGTCTAGAAGTTTCCATCATCGCCCAATCATGCAGCCTAAACCTTCGCTGCATTACTACCTCCAGCTCCACTTGCTTCACCACCTTCATCCTTGCCTCCAGCCTCGATCGTTAGGATCTCTTCAACCTCCTCAGCCTCTTCATCGTCCAGTTCAGCCAACCTTGCTTTCCAGTCCTCAATCTCCCAGCTGCTTCTGTCGAAGTTAGGATCTTGAGCTTCCTGGGCCATCTTTAGTTTTGTCTGATACATTGTGATGGCAGCAGAGACCTTTGCACCTTCTATGAGATCATGCTTTTCATAGTCAAGGTCAATCAGAAGTTTGGCCGTCTTAGTCTTGGCATCCTGGAGCTCCTTCTGAAGATCAGCAATTTTGAGGTCCTTTAGCAATGCAACCTGCTGGAGGTCGGCAATCTTCCTATCCTGATCCTCAACGTGGCCAACATAATCCTCAATCTCAGAGAATTTCTGCAAAGGGGATAAAAGATAAGGTCAGGACTAAGTGATCCTCAAATCAGCAGGATATATCAGCAGGATATATCAGCAGGATATGTCAACAGGATATACTAGCAGAGACAGTGATCCTTACATCGTTGAAGTACTCGAGGAATTGGTGGCGGATCAGAGGCAGACCCTGCAGATCCTCAGCCTCGGAGGCCTTTCTCTTCTTGATTCCCTTTCCTTTGAGGGGTGCCTTGGGGACTGAAGCTGTCGGGCTGGTAGGAGCTTTTCTTTTAGAGGATCTGACGGTGGTGAGATCGGTGACATTGAACTTTGAAGCAGACTTGGTGGATTTTCCAGCACCTACACAACCAAAACAAGATAAGTATCTTTATTTCACTCATATTTCACTATTTATTTAATTTTTAAACAAAGATACTTACTTGACATCATGACAGAGCCTGAGGATACTTCCTGAGAATCCTGGGTAGTTGTCTTGAAAGTTCTTGTTTCAGGATCAAGTTTCTTGAAAGCGATGAGTCTCTCTTTGGCAGCAGGAGACAGTCTGAGGTGTGAGACGGTGATAGCTGCATAACAAGAAAGCAAAAGTATATAAGTGATCCTTATATCAAAAGAAAGTTCTCTGGTGATCCTTCTCAGGATCCTCCACCCTACCATGGGTAGCCCATTTCTTGGGTAGATCCTTTCCGTCATCAATAGAATCTCTCTTGACGAAAAAGAAACGCCGCTTCCAATTAGCATCATTCTTGGTAGCTTTGAAGATCGGGTGTTCCTCACCAGGTTTACGTTTAAACAAATAACGATGAGAACCAAAGGTAGTAAGATCATACAGCTCTCCCAGCTCTGACATTCCTAGGTCTATCCCTTCCTGCTCGATGATCCTTTCAAGGGTGTACAAAACCCTCCATATCATCGGCATGGCTTGGATATAAGAGATACCAGTTAGGGAAAAGAAAGATTGGGTGAAGGCTGGGAAAGGATATGTATAGCCTATGGTGAACGGAGTGATAGGAAAAGCAACCCACTTGTCGGAAATATGATCACTCAGGGCATTGGGATCAAAAGACTTAATCACGGTGTTCGCCGGGAAGCAGTGGCGGATCCTATCAATCTGTGCATCGTTGAAACAGCAGCCTTCTTTTATGGAATCTTCGATGATTCCTTGGCTTTTAAGTGGGCTGTTTTTCGGGTGATCCTTAGCTGGGGAGTTCCGGAGTAACATCTTTGATAGAATGGTGGAAAGAAACGGAAAACAGAGCAAAAGAAGGAAGAAGATGAAGAGAGAATACTTGTTTATCTTCGGAATGCAGTTATAAAGGGAGTATCTCTGAAATTTTAAATGCAATCGATCCTATCTATATCTCCTATTTATAATCATGATCGTGCAGGGTTGTCACTTCTGTGACGTCATGGTTGCAACGGATAGTTCTACAATAACGGCTATATTTACGATAGTTAGTTGCGGATAAGATCAAGAAAATATAATTCGCTCATTTTTACATATCACTCCTTATATTTTGGGGGCAATTGTTAGGGGAGGATTTTCTAACAATTAGTGATCCTTATTTGTTATCCTAACTAATGATCCTTACTTCTGTGACAGACGGTGATCCTCAGAAGAGCTTTAGGATCAGGATCATGGATCACCTTAAGGATCCTCATACTAACGATTGTTTGCTTGTGTTTCGTATTATTTCGCAGGAGTAACAAGCTTGACTTGGTCTTGGCAACGTTACTACGGAATATTCCACGGGTATTTCGTACACGTTTGACTGGAAATGGACGTTGTGGAGAACGTGGGAGCTTGGCACAAAAGTCGGATAGTTTGTTATTATAGTTAACTTCTATTTTTAAAGGGGTGACGAGCTAGAATTAGAACACTTAGCCATTTTCAGCTACACACTCTCTCATACAATCGCACTCTTGAAGCTCTCGACGAACACTTATTAGTTTTCACTCACTTTTACACATTTCACCATAGTGATCCTTGTACCTAGTTCGTTACTATCCAATATCCTTAAAGACTTGTAGGAAGCATTCAATATCCTTGATAAATTTAATATGAAACTAAATCCTTCTAAGTGTCATTTTGGTGTAAAGGCAGGTAAATTCTTAGGATATATGGTAACAAAGAGGGGCATTGAAGCAAGTCCAGAGCAAATTAAGGCTAACGTGAATATCAAATCTCTTGCCAATGCTAAGGATGTGCAAAGGTTGACTGGCAGGATCGCAGCCTTGAACAGATTCATATCCAAATCCTCAGAAAAGTGCAAGGAGTTCTATGACATCCTGAGGAAAAACAAGAAATTTGAATGGACTGAGAAGCATGAAAGTGCCCTTAAAGCTCTTAAAGATTACCTATCCTCAGCCCCAGCCTTAATGAAACCAGAAAAGGGAGATGTGTTATCTTTATATTTGGCGGTATCCTCAAAAGCAGTAAGTGCGGTCCTTGTTAAGGATCACCAAGGTACACAACATCCTGTTTATTATGTAAGTAAGAGCTTACTTGATGCTGAATCTAGGTATTCACATTTAGAAAAACTTATCCTCGCATTAATTATGGCATCTACTAAATTAAGACATTATTTTGAGACTCATGCCATTATTGTTAAAACTAATTTCCCAATTAAGAATGTTCTCAGGAAACCTGAAATGTCAGGAAGGATGGCTAAGTGGGCAGTGAAGTTGAGTGCATATGATATAAGATATGAGCCTAGGACAGCCATTAAATCCCAAGCATTAGCTGACTTTGTGGCAGATTTCAGTAGTGATTTGCAAAAGGAAGCCGAACTAGAAGTCCAACAGCTTGAAGAAACCAAGGATCCTTGGATACTGTTTACTGATGGATCCTCCAATGTGAATGGAATAGGGCTTGGAATACTACTAAAATCGCCACAGGGGGACATAATACCCCACTCCATAGCTTGTGAATTTCAAACTACCAACAATGAGGCTGAATATGAAGCCTTGATAGCTGGTTTGCAAATTGCAAAGCATATGAGTATCAGGTATCTTGAGGTACATGTAGATTCTTTATTGATCACTAATCACTTTAATGGATCCTATGCTGTTAAAGGTGAAAAGCTAATCAAATATTTGGAGATAGTCAAAGAATTGGCACTCTCTTTTGTATCCTTTAGTTTGACACAGGTACCAAGGGAAGAGAATGCAGAAGCTGATGCATTAGCCAATCTAGGATCATCTTTGAAGATTCCCGAGGATATTGAGATCACTATTATCCATATCCTGACCCCTGCTATCAAGGATCATGTAGCTATGGAGATAGGAGAAGATTCTGCAATTATCCCTAGTGATGATACCCAATCTCATTCAGGATCATGGATACTCCCAATCATGAGATACATACAACATGGAGAAATTCCTACAGGAGAAAACCCAAGGGCTTTCAAAATTAAGGTATCTCAATTTACAATATTAAATAATATGTTGTATAAACGATCTCTTGCAGGACCATATTTGAGATGCATTGAGGATCCTGAAATTCAAGAAGTCCTAAAGGATTTCCATGAAGGAGATTGTGGAAACCACACTGGGGGCAGGGCATTATTCTCAAGGATCCTAAGAACAGGATACTATTGGCCCACTATGAAGAAGGACGCTGTGGAGTATGCCAAGAAGTGTGATCCTGTCAGAGGCATGGTAATATCCTTCACCAACCAGCAGAGCTCTTGCATCCTATATCTTCTTCTTGGCCATTCATGAGATGGGGAATGGATATAGTTGGAAAGCTTCCTAAGGCACCAGGTGGAAAAGTATTCATGCTTGCTATGACTGATTACTTCTCTAAGTGGATAGAGGCTGAAGCCTTTGCTCAAGTCAGAGAAAAGGAAGTTATATCCTTTATTAAAAGGAATATTTTTACTAGATTTGGCATCCCTTTTGAAATTATTTGTGATAATGGATCCCAATTTATTGGGAATAGAACCACTAACTTTTGTGACAGTTGGGGAATTAAGATGATAACATCAACACCAGTCCATCCACAAGCTAATGGTCAGGCAGAATCATCCAACAAGATCATTATCAACAATTTGAAGAAGAAGCTTGGATCCAAGAAAGGAAAATGGGCAGAAGAACTACCTTATGTGATGTGGGCTGATAGAACAACTCCCAAGAATGCTACAGGCCAAACTCCATTTTCTTTGGTATTTGGGGCAGAGTCAGTGATCCCTACAGAGATGGTGGTTCCAACTGCAAGAACAAGCGTTCATGATCCTGAAGAAAATGCTGAAAACTTGATTCAAGACTTGGATACTATAGAAGAAATCAGGGATTTAGCAAGGATAAGGATGGCCAGTTATCAACAAAGGATGGCTGGAGCTTACAACAAAAATGCCAGGCTCAGGAAATTCCAAGTTGGGGATATGGTATTAAGGAAAGCATTTCAAAACACCACCAATCCTGCTGATGGAAAGCTAGCACCAAAGTGGGAAGGACCCTATTTGATTGAAGCTGAAGCAGGAAAAGGGGCATATCGATTGCTAACAATGGAGGGTGATTTGCTACCTAGAGCTTGGAATGCTGTCCATTTGAAGAAATATTTCATGTGATCATGATCCATGATCCTTACCAGACAAGTATCCTTGAAGGATCCCCGCTGATAGATGATCCTCTTTCTGGTAACATTCCAATCTTAAACTATTTCATTCTTTTTATTCTTACAAGGATAAGGATCCTGCGTCCTTTATCCTCCTTTTACTTGATTTCTGAGTTTTGAAGGTTCAGGTATCTTTAACTAAGCATTGAGTATCCACAGAAGTATCCAGTTGTTTGGGCTAGTCCCCAGTCTGGGCCTGTCCCCAGTTTCGCCAGTAGCGCACGATGATCCTGGTATAGTTCATGGCAATGGGACTAGTACCCGCTTTAGGGGCTGACAATTTCGTTGTACTGGCTATATACAGGATCCTACGTATAATGGTAGACGTACCATACATCCGTTCCTAAGGTTTCTAACGTTTTCACGTTAGCTAAGGTTTTGGCATTTTCATGTCACTAAGTTTGGATATTCGCCAGTAAGGGCCATACTCCAGTTTACATACGATCCTTTGGGCTTGTCCCCAGTTATCCTTTGGGCTTGTCCCCAATTATCCTTTGGGCTTGTCCCCAGCATATTGGGCTTGTCCCCAGAATTGTTGGGCTTGTCCCCAGTCAATAACATTCATCTTATGATGGCTCAGTTCCAAGTAATATCTTATTTCAGGTTTGTGAAGATAAATGGCCAAAGATTCTTGACCCTTATTTTCAACTAAGGTTTGTATCTTGGGTTATCCTAATTTTAAGTGTTGAAGGATAGGATCCTAACTTGGGTTCTCAGGTATGATCCTAAACTGTTTTGATTTTATGTATTTAAATGACACTTATCCTTTGACAACTGAAATGATGATCCTTAAATTATTTTTTTTATGTGATCCTTGATCATATCCTTAACTCTTAAGGGATATTTTTTAAATTTTTTCCTTACTTGATAAGTTTAAACGACATGAACATCACAATAGATTGAAAAATAAAATAACAATAAGGATATCAACACAAGATATAGCCAAAAAGTTAAAGTCATTTTATTCACAGAAGCTTAAACCCTTTTAAGGTTGTCAAAATTGCCAACCCACGTTTCTACCAGCAAAACGTGGCCCGTCCACATGGGTTGGCAAAGGGTGTCCATTGTTTGTAGGTCTAACGAGTGCAGGAAATTAAAGACGGCAGGATCACAATGGCTTCATCCCCCAAACAGAGGATCCCTCCACCATTTGTAATCCTACCTATTGTTCAAAGGATCATCCATGATCCTCAACCCTAATTACTATTGTTCAAATACAGACCAACCATTGTTTACCAAAACATCATCAAAACAAAAAAACCATAACCAAACTAAAAAAAATGGGCTCCGGCTACGTCTAGAAATGTCCATCATCGCCCATTGTTGCAGCCTATACCTTCGCTGCATCACCATATCCCGCTCCACTAGCCTTACCACCATGATCCTTGCCACTACCACTAGCCTCAATTGCCAGAACCTCCTCAGCCTCCTCCTCGTCATCCAGTTCAGCCAGCCTTGCCTTCCAGCCTTCCACATCCCAGTTGCTCCTGTCAAAGGCAGGATCCTGAGCTTCTTGAGCCATTTGTAGCTTGGTCTTGTACATGGCTATGGCAGCAGAGACCTTGGCATCCTCTGTGATTTCGCTCCTCTTATAATCAAAATTGATCAGGATTGTGGCTGTCTGTGCTTTGGCATCTTTGAGATCCTTTTGGAGGTCAGCAATCTTGAGATCCTTAAGCAATGCGACTTGTTGGAGGTCAGCAATCTTCTTGTCCTGCTCCTCGACATGCCCAACATAGTCTTCAATCTCAAGCAAATTTCTGCAAAGAAGATAAAGAACAGTTTAGGAACAAGTGATCCTCAAATAAGCTGGATACCTAAAGCAGGGATAAGGATCCTTACCTCATTGAAGTATTCAAGGAACTGGTGGCGGATCAGGGGCAGACCTTGCAGATCCTCAGCTTCGGAGGCTTTTCTTTTCTTGCCACCCCTTCCTTTAGCGGGTGCCTTGGGGATCGAAGCAGTTGGGCTAGCAGGAAGCTTCTTCTTGGAGGATCGGACGGTGTCTAGCTCAGTGACACTAAATTTGGAAGCGGATCTTGATGATTTTCCAGCGCCTACACACCCAAAACAGATAAGTGTCCTAATTCTATTCATATATAACTATTTATTTAAACATTTGAATATATAAAGAACAGGATACTTACTTGACATGGTGACAGAGCCTGAGGATACCTCTTGTGAATCCTGGGTGATTGTCTTGAATGATCTTGTTTCAGGATCAAGCTTTCTAAAGGCAGCAAGTCTCCCCTTGGTGGCAGCTGAAGGAATGATATGCGAAAATGTGATAGCTGTACAAAAAGAAACAAAAGCATATTAGTAATCATTATCAGAATGAGCTTACTTAGTGATCCTTCTAAGGATCCTCCTATCCTACCATGAATGCTCCATTCCTTCGGCAAATTCTGGCCATCCGGGATAGAGTCCCTTCTGACGAAGAAGAACCACCGTTTCCAGTTGATATCATTTTTAGTAGCTCTAAAGATGGGATGTTCTTTTCCGGGTTCACGCTTGAATAGATATCGGTGGAATCCAAACGTTTTGAGATCATACATCTCAGCCAACTCCGACATTCCTAGGTCAATTCCTTCCTGCTCGATGATCCTTTCAAGGGTATATAGGACCCTCCAGATCATCGGCATAGCTTGAATATAGGAGATGCTGGTGAGGGAGAAAAAGGATTGGGTAAAGTCTGGAAAGGGATACGAATATCCTATTGTGAAAGGTGTGATTGGGAAAGCTACCCAAGTTTCAGAGACATAATCGCTTAAAACGGTGGGAACGAATGGTTTGAAAACAGTATTTGCCGGAAAACAGTGGCGGATTCTATCAATTTGTGCATCGGTGAAACAACAGCGTTCTTTTGTGGAATCTTTGATGATCCCTTGACTTTTTAAGGGGCTGTTCTTCTTGTGATCCTTGCCCGGTGAGCTTCGGAGCATCATTTTTGAATAAGATGATGGTAAAGAAAGAAGAGCAGAGTATGAGAAAGGAGAAAGGAAAAGAATTACCTGTTTGATCGTCGAAGCAGAATTTAAAGGGAGTTCTCTTGAACTTAAATGTGAAATGATCCCTATCTCTAACTCTTATTTATAATGATGATTCTGCAGGGTAGTCATCTCACTGACGTCATGATCGTAACGGCTAGTCCGCTTATAACGGCTAGTTATCCGTTGGTTGAATACGGATAAGATCGACAAAATATAACTCATTTATTTACATATTTACTCCTTATATTTTGGGGGCAATTGTTAGGGGTGGATTTCTAAATGACCAGTGATCCTTATTTGCTGTTGGATTTAGTGATCCTCAATTCTGTCTGAAGTAGTGATCCTCAGAAGTGTTGCAGGATCAGGATCATGGATCACTATAAGGATCCCAGTACCAACGATTGTCTACTTTGAATTCGTGAATGTTTTGCAGGAATATCAACTTGGACTTAGTCTTGGCGACATTCCTGGAGAATATTCTTAGTCTATTCCGCACGTGCTTGGCCAGAAATGGACGTTGTGGAGTCGTGGAAGACTTGCACCATTTGCGGAATGTTAGTTAGGCTTGATATTTTCTATTTGTAAAGGGGTAGCGAGCTATATTAGACACACTTAGCTATTTTTGGCTACACACACACTCATACAACCGCTCTCACTGGCTCTCGACAAAACACTTAGCATTTTTGATACATTTCTACACGTTACACTATAGTGATCCTTGTACTTAGCTCGCTATTATCCGAAGTTGTAACAGATTGTTTGTTTAATTTGAGTTGGTGATCGGTAGTTTCCATCACCCGGGGTTTTTTGTGCCGGAGATCAACTCTTGATCAAGGGCTTTTTCCCCGTATAAATCTTCGTGTCATTTGTTCATTCCACTTCATAGTGATCCTTATTATTGTTCATCAATTCAAGCATCATACCTCACAACAGAAAGTTTGGTTACATTGTCATTGCTTGATTTTTGACCAAAACAATTAGTACCATAACCCTTTGAAATTATTAATAATACCCTCCCCGAGACGGCATTCAAACAATTACCTCAGGCAGAACCACGATAGTTGTTACGGAACCCTAAATCAATCGGGCAACGTAACTGTTACGAAACTGGGGTTATAATACTTACAACGGAGCAGAACCTCGATAATTAGGGGTGTAATACTTGGCTATAATAACTTTCCTACAGAATTTGTGATTCGAGATTTGAGAATGAGCGACGAAAAACGTAGACTGATGGCCTTCTTATATAGTTGCTGATTCTAGTCCTGTCGCGGCCCGCGTAAAAGATAAGGGACCCTTACGCAGCCCGCGTCAACACCAGTCAACGCAGTAGCTTAGCTGGGTCAGCTAGTAGACTCGACACGATGTCGACACATGTCGGCCTCTGGTGTAATCGCGTGCTATGAACTGTCGCGGCCCGCTTCAACTACACATACACCCTTACGCGGCCCGCTTCAACTAAAGAAGTCATCGAAGTCAAGTCCAGCCTTGATACGGCCCGCGTAAGCTATGGGTAGAGTATGTCGCGGCCCGCCTCAACCCTATATTTCATGTTTTTGATTTATTTTATACTTATAAAATAACTAGGGCTCGGGTTTCACATGCGTGGTATAATATAAGACATATTGGGATATAATAGAGTGTCAAAAAAAATATTATGAGGGTGTTGGTTTTACCGAGGGTTGTTACATTCTCCCCACCTTGTTTTAGAGCTCGTCCTCAAGATCTACTGAAACAAATGCGGGTATTTTCTTTTCATTTCTGACTCTAGTTCCCATGTGTACTCAGGTCCTCTTTTGGAGTCCCATTTTACTTTGACCAGAACTAATCTTTTATGCTTGAGATTTTTGACTTTCCTGTCTTCAATTTGTAGAGGTCTTTCTACAAACTTGAGTTGTTCATTTACCTCTATATCCTTAAGAGGCACTATCAATGATTCATCAGCTAAACACTTTTTAAGATTAGATACATGAAACACATCATGTATTCCTGCCATTTCCTCTGGCAATTGTAGCTGATAGGCTACAGGTCCTATTCTTCTAATAATCTTAAAAGGTCCAACATACCTGGGACTTAGCTTTCCCCGTTTGATAAATCTTACCACTCCTTTCCAAGGAGAGACCTTTAACAATACCTTATCTCCTACTTGAAATTCTAAAGGTTTGCATCGGTTATCAGCATAACTCTTTTGTCGATCACGTGCTGCTTTCAGTCGTTCCTTGACTTGAATAATCTTGTCAGTTGTTTCCTGTACTATCTCAGGTCCAGATAGTTGTTTTTCCCCAATTTCTGCCCAACAGACTGGGGTTCGACACTTTCGTCCATAAAGTGCTTCGAATGGTGCAGCATTGATACTTGTGTGATAACTATTATTATAAGAAAATTCTATTAAAGGTAAGTGTTCGTCCCAATTACCTCCAAAGTCAATTACACAAGCTCTAAGCATGTCCTCCATTGTCTTAATTGTTCTTTCACTTTGTCCATCTGTTTGAGGATGATAAGCCGTGCTTAGCTTTATCTTGGTTCCCATTGCTTTTTGGAAACTTGACCAGAAATGAGATCTAAATCGACTATCTCTGTCAGAAACAATTGCTAAAGGAATGCCATGTAAAGAAACAATTTCATTTACATATAATTTAGATAATTGTTCCATATTAACTGTTTCCTTCATTGGTAGAAAATGAGCTGACTTAGTTAGCCTATCTACAATCACCCAGATTGTATCATTTCCTTTTCTAGTTTTGGGTAGTTTAGTAACAAAATCCATTGTTATTAATTCCCATTTCCACACCGGCATTTCTAATTGCTGTAACAAACCTGAGGGTTTGTGGTGTTCAGCTTTAACTTGTGAACAAGTTAAACATTTAGAAACATAGACTGCTACGTCCTTTTTCATTCCTATCCTCCAGAAATTTTTCCTTAAATCCTGGTACATTTTATCACTTCCTGGATGCATTGTATACTTAGACTTATGGGCTTCTTCTAATATATGATTACGTAGATTTCCTAATTTAGGTATCCACATTCTCTTTTCATGGAATCTCCAAATTCCATCCGTTCCTTGTTTTAATTCTTTTAACATACCTTTTAATTTTTCAGAATCATCCTTGATTACTGATTCTTGTGCTTCTCTTATCTGATCATTTAAATCTACTTGCAGATTTAATTTAAGAGAACGTACCCTTCTTGGCTTTTCATGATACTTTCTACTTAAAGCATCTGCCACTACATTTGCTTTTCCTTCATGATACTGGATATCACAGTTATAGTCACTAAGAAATTCCATCCAGCGTCTTTGTCTCATATTCAACTCCTTTTGCCCGAAAACATACCTTAAACTCTTATGATCAGTGAATATGGTAAACTTACTACCGTAAAGGTAATGTCTCCAAATTTTAAGAGCAAAGATTATAGCTCCTAATTCTAAATCATGGGTTGAATAATTCTCTTCATGATTCTTAAGTTGCCTAGATGCATAAGCTATAACCTTTTGACGTTGCATCAACACACATCCATAACCTAATCTAGAAGCATCACAATATACTACAAAGTCTTCAGTTCCTTCTGGTAATGATAGTATAGGTGTATGGGTCAATCTTTGCTTAAGAATTCTAAAGGCTTCTTCTTGTTTTATTCCCCATTCAAACTTAACAGATTTACAGGTTAACTTAGTTAAGGGAATGGCTATTCTAGAGAAATCTTTAATAAATCTTCTATAATAACCGGCCAATCCTAAGAAACTTCTGACCTCGGTTGGTGACTCAGGGGTTTTCCATTTAGTAATTGCCTCGATTTTGGTTGGGTCTACATGAATTCCTTCATGATTGACTAGGTGTCCAAGGAATTGTACTTGTTCTAACCAAAATTCACACTTTGAAAACTTAGCATAAAGCTTTTCCTTTCTTAACAAACTTAAAAGTGCGTGCAAATGTTTTGCATGATCTTCTTTATTCTTAGAATAAATTAGAATATCATCTATAAAAACAATTATGAATTTATCCAAATATGGCTTACATATTCGGTTCATCATGTCCATAAATGCAGCTGGGGCATTGGTTAAACCAAATGGCATAACAGTAAATTCATAATGGCCATACCTTGTTCTAAATGCGGTTTTAGAAATATCCTCTTCCTGTACCTTTAATTGATGATATCCTGACCTTAAGTCGATTTTAGAGAAATATCGAGCTCCTTGCAGCTGATCAAATAAATCATCGATTCTCGGTAATGGGTACCGATTCTTAATCGTGAGCTTGTTTAATTCACGGTAGTCAATGCACATACGCATTGATCTGTCCTTCTTTTTAACAAACAATATCGGCGCTCCCCATGGCGACGAACTTGGCTGTATGAATCCTTTTTCCAACAATTCATCTAATTGTTTCTTCAATTCTTGCATTTCTGCAGGTGCCAAACGATAAGGTGCTTTGGCAATCGGCGATGTTCCTGGTATTAAGTGAATTCTAAATTCAACTTCTCTGTCTGGAGGTTGCCCTGGTAATTCTTCTGGAAAGACATCTGAAAACTGAGATACTACTGGAATATCTTTTAGTTCTTTTCCTTTAGTGTTAGTGATTATGGAAATCAAATACACTATAGAACCTTTTCTTATACAACTTGCAGTTTTCATCACAGAGATGAATTTTGTGGATCTAGAGGACTTATCTCCTTTAATTGTGATCGTTTTATCTTTTTGTGAATTTACACGAATTAACTTTTGATCACATAAAATACTGGCTTTATTGGTTATTAACCAATCCATTCCTAAAACAACAACAAATCCTACCAAATTCATGGGATAAAGATTTGCAATAAATTTCTGATTTGAAATTTCTATACTTGCTCCCTGCAAGATTTCAGAAATTCTAACAGTTTCTCCGTTGGCTGTTTCTACTAAACATTCATGTGGTAGTTTAGTTAATGATTGATTTAGTAATTTGCAAAACGATGTATTAATAAAAATTTGGTTTGCACCAGAGTCAAATAATGCTTTAGCAAAGACATCATTAACTAAAAACGTACCAGCTATGACATCTGGAATCATCTTGGCTTCTTCTGCAGTTAGAACAAATGCTCTAGCATTTTTAGTATTCTTGTTGTTTGCAGCTGGGGCTAATTTTGGACAGTTTGGCCTGATATGACCTTTTTCTCCACAGTTGTAGCAATATCCATTACTGGATTTCTTCTTGCAATTTTCTTCCTTGTGTCCTGGCATCTTGCAATAATTGCAGAGATTGGAGCATTTTCCCGAGTGTTTTTTCTTGCAGACCTTGCAATAGGGTGCAGAGGTAGAACCCATATTCCTACTATTGAAATTTCCAGAACGAAATTCTTGAGTAAGCCTTTGAGTTAGGTTCCTTCTCTGATCTTCTTCTCTAGTACGAACTAACTCATTTGTCAAGGTATTTATTAGTTCTACCGCTTCTTCTATGGTTTGCGGTCTAGCTGCCTTAACTATGTGTCTAATCTCTCCAATTAATCCCCAAATATAACGAGAGATTAACACTGGTTCTGGTGAAGCAAGAGTTGGCACTATTCTAGCATATTCAAAGAATATTTTAGTGTATCCCTTACTATCCACACCAGTCATTCTAAGGTTTAGAAATTTGTTTGCTATCTGTTCTTTCTCATTTGGTGGGCAGAATTTCCTTTCTACCTTATTTTTAAATTCTTCCCATTCCATATTGTAGGTTTGATCACTTCCTCTTGTCTGGAGGATAGTGTTCCACCATTCTAGGGCTGCATTCTTAAACAGATTAGAAGCAAACAGTATTTTATCTTCTTCAGCACACTTACTTATCCTTAAGACTGCCTCAGTCTTTTCTATCCAGCGTAAGGTTGCAATAGCTCCTTCATTGCCTGAGAATTCCATTGGTTTACAAGACCAGAATTCTTTATAAGAACAACCGTAAGGCACGGTTCTTCTTCTTTTGGGAATAGGCATTTGAAGTACAGGTCCATTGTTCACGCTGTTTTCTGGTTCACTTGGTCGCTTACTGCTATGCTTACTTTTATTATCAGCATCTTTAACAGTTTGAAGAATAAATGGCATTGCATCTATAATTCCTTGTGCTACAATGTGTTGGATAGCACTATTTTCCATCTGGTTCCCATTGTTGTTATTCAGATTCTCATTATCATTCTGAATATTATCATTCTGGATTTCCGGGTTATTATCCAGATTTACTTGATTTCCTTGATCGGCCATCTGAATTTTAAACATTTATCCTATATTAATATCACAATTAATATCAAGTATAATTAATCACATGACACACAATCTAGCCAAAAACGTAGATCATTGCTACTTACTCTTTTCATATACTTATGCGTCTATTACACACTCGTACAGAAATAAAATTACAATACCAACAGAAATGAAATAGTAATATGCATCCGTACACACATATTTTATTTTATTTTATTATTACTACTGCTTCCTCCATTCTAACATTCATGGATATGGATTCATCCAGAAATCCATATTGCGTTCATCGTATTTCCATACGAGACGCTCTCCCACCTGACGCATCCTTTCACTGCTTTCTAAGATCTCCTCCCCAAAAGTCCTAAGTTCTTGGACGTTTTCTGCACTCATTGGGGGTGCAGGTTCTAAGACTGGGTTTGGAATCTGGGGTTCTGGTTCTGGTTCCTGATATGGGGGTAAAAGTGCCTGTAATCGGTAAGGATCTTCTAAGATTTCCCTGATGTAGTTATCATGGTAATAGGGATCTAAAGGGTCCATACCTGAATAGGCTCCTATAGGTGTGTCTTCCGGAATAGAGTAACGTTGCACATAGTCCCTATTTTCATCCCACCAGGGGTCGTAATTCGGGTCTAGAGGGTTTGGTGCAGGCACTCTAGGGATTTCTTCTGGATTAAAATTGTACATCTCTTCTTGGTTTTCCTGATTTTCTATTTCCATGGGTTGTTCTGGGTTTTGTGGTTGTGGAGCTACTAGTTGTTCCAGACTTGGGTCAGCAGCAGTCGTAGCTAAGATATGGAAATTAGCTAGGCTTCTATTAAGTATCTCTTGAGTATGGGCATCTGTTTCTCGCTTAATAGCTGCTAAAGCCCTTTGCTGTTGCAATTTCCTCATTCTCTTCCTACGAGCAAAAGCTTCTTTACTGAACCATCCTCGTTTCTTACTAGGAAATGGCTCTTCAGATTTAGCTCTAAAAGCAAATATTCCGTCTTCCTGATCAGCAACATACCCCGAGAGGGCAGGCTGTGATGATGTACTTTCACTTTTAGGGGAATCAGATAACTGACGGTTCAGATCTGATGGTCCTTGATCACTCATACTGAAAACTAACAAATAGTCAAATAACACATAACACATAATTACAGTTATGCATGTATTTCCTTATTTTATTTCCTAACATTAATTCAAAATTTAAGTGTCAGCAGAACACTTCTTTGGCTCAGACCAGTGGCTAGGCTCTGATACCACCTTCTGTCACAACCCCCGATCCCTGTTCCCTGGGAACGGGCGGACGTGATCACAGAGTTTGGTGGTATCAGTTTGTTTAGTCTCGCAGCGGAATTTACATCAGGATCGTAGTTAGGAAATCTTTATCAGAGTAAAACCACCATAATTCATATTAATAAATAACAAGGGCAAAACCCAAGTTTCTTATTACAATACATTTGTAGGGAAAAACCCTATTTTATTTAATTTAAAACACCGCTTATTTGGTAACAGTTATAGCCACATTATCCCCAAGCCTTTAGTGCTCTCCAGCTGGCTTTTTAATAATTGGCTGTCACATTGGGTTACCTGAAACGCGTTTTAAAAACATTTGTCAGTCGGAAATACTGGTGAGTGAATCCCAGTTTAATCAAGAAACACTTTATCAAATTAAACAGTATCGAGGATGATTACAATGTTTATGTCTACACAATTACTCCATTTGGTACTATCAATCCACTGACTTGTGGGTCATATTACACATTGGTTAACTCATTGTCCAATGGTAACGTACTGTCATACTCGACCTACTACTCGCAGGTAGTACAAATTTTGTATACAAAACCCCAACATACTGGACAGTAATTGAAGACTACAAAGACTCAATCACTGCTTAATTACATTGTAAAACATTTAAGATTTTGTAAAAACTGTTAATAAAAAGGAGATTACTCACATTGCTGTCTTAGGCTTTTCGTAAGGGTTTCCTGACTATAATCTATAATTTACACAAATGTACATTGATTAGTACCATAACCCTTTGAAATTATTAATAATACCCTCCCCGAGACGGCATTCCAACAACTACGTCGGGCAGAACCACGACAGTTGTTACGGAACCCTAAATCAATCGGGCAGCGTAACTGTTATGAAACTGGGGTTATAATACTTACAACGGAGCAGAACCTCGATAATTAGGGGTATAATACTTGGCTATAATAACTTTCCTACAGAATTTGTGATTCGAGATTTGAGAATGAGCGACGAAAAACTTAGACTGATGGCCTTCTTATATAGTTGCTGATTCTAGTCCTGTCGCTACCCGCGTAAAAGACAAGGGACCCTTACGCGGCCCGCGTTAACACCAGTCAACGCAATAGCTTAGCTGGGTCAGCTAGTAGACTCGACACGATGTTGACACGTGTCGGCCTCTGGTGTAATCGCGTGCTATGAACTGTCGCGGCCCGTTTCAACTACACATACACCCTTACGCGGCTCGCATCAACTAAAGAAGTCAGCGAAGTCAAGTCCAGCCTTGATACGGCCCGCGTAAGCTAAGGGTAGAGTATGTCGCGGCCCGCCTCAACCCTATATTTCATGTTTTTGATTTATTTTATATTTATAAAATAACTAGGGCTCGGGTTTCACATGCGGGGTATAATATAAGACATATTGGGATATAATAGAGTGTCAAAAAAAATATTATCAGGGTGTTGGTTTTACCGAGGGTTGTTACATTATCCTTTGGGCTTGTCCCCAGTTATCCTTTGGGCTTGTCCTCAGTTATCCTTTGGGATTGTCCCCAGAATTGTTGGGCTTGTCCCCAGTTACTAACTTTTATCTTATATTGGCTTAGTCCCAAGTTGTATCCTATTTCAGGTTTTCGAAGCTAAATGACCAAGGATCCTTGATCCTTACCTTCTACTAAGGTTTGTCTTTTGGTTATCCTGATTATAAGTGTTAAAGGTTAGGATCCTAACTTGGATTCTCAGGTATGATCCTTAATTACTTTGATTTTATTTATTATTTACATAAGTGACCCTTATCCTTTGACAACTGAACTTATGATCCTTAAATTACACTACTTTTGAGAACTTGTTGACTATAGGATATGTGATCCTTGATCATGTCCTAAACTTTTTGAGGATATTTATTAAATTTTTTCCTCTTTACTTAATAAATTCAGACAAAATATATATCACAACAATTGAAAAGTAAAGTATTCTCAAGGATAACAACACGGGAAATAGACAAAAAGTTAAGATTTTATTTATTTACAAAACGTTAAACCCTTCAAGGTTGTCAAAATTGCCAACCCACGTTTCTACCAGCAAAACGTGGCCCGTCCACATGGGTTGGCAAAGGGTGTCCATTGTTCATAGGTCTTTGTAGTGCAGGAAATAAAAGATGGCAGGATAACAAGTGGTTTCATCCCCCAAACAGAGGATCCATCCACCACCCATTATCCTACCTATTGTCCAAGGATCCATGATCCTCAACCCTAGAAACTATTGTCTAAAGTTATTGCGGACCAGCATTGTTCAGAAAAACATCATCAAAACAAAAACCATTACCAAGCTATAAAAAATGGGCTCCGGCCACATCTAGAAATATCCATCATCGCCCATGTTAGCAGCCTACACCCTTGCTGCATCACCATCACTAGCTCCTCCAGCTCCGGCATCATCCGCATGATCCTTAACCCCACTACTGCCAGCCTCGATTGCTAGGACTTCACCAGCCTCTTCTTCGTCATCCAGCTCAGCTAACCTGGCCGTCCAGCCCTCTATGTCCCAGTTGCTCTTGTCAAAGTTAGGATCCTGAGCTTCTTGGGCCATCTGCAACTTGGTCTTGTACATAGCAATGGCAGCGGAGACTTTAGCATCATTTGTGATTTCAGCCTTTTCCTGATCAGCAGTGATATGAGCCAGGACAAGTTCCCTCTTCACCAGATTGACATCGTTTTCGAGGGAGGCAATCTTCTTATCCTTGGCCAGCATGATCTTTTGGAGGTCCACACACTTTTCCTCAACCTCTTCAATACTCCCTACGTAATCTTGGATTTCAGCAAATTTCTACAAAAGAAAGGATACAATTCAGGATCCCTTACCCTCAGTATGGAAGGATCATGTACAAGAATCACATTTAAGGATCAGTTATTCTTACCACAGCAACGTATTCCTCGAACTGGTGTTGGATCAAAGGCAGACCTTCTAGGGTATCAGCAGTCTTCCTTTTCTTTCATCCCCTTCCCTTAGAAGTGGTTGCCTTGGGGATTGTGATGGATGGACTAGCAGCAGGCTTCTTCTTTGAGGATCGGACAGCGTCAAGGTCGGTGACACTGAAATGGGTAGCAGACTTCGATGATTTTCCAGCACCTACACATCCAAAACAGATAAGTATCCTTATTTCATTTTAATTTAAACATTTAGTTATGCACAAAATGGGATACTTACTTGACATAGTAACAGAACCTGAGGATACTTCTTGAGAATCTTGGGTATTTGCTTGAAATGATCTTATTGCAGGATCAAGCCTCCGGAAAGCAGCAAGCCTTTCCTTCGTTGCAGGTGTTGTAATAAGGTGTGAAACAGTAATAGCTACAAAATAGAAACAAAAGGATGTTAGTGATCCTCAGCAGAAACAAGGTTATCCTGTGATCCTTCTCAGGATCCTCTATCCTACCATGAGTGGTCCATTTTCTAGGCAGATCCTTTCCATAAGGGATAGAATCCCTTCTGACAAAGAAGAATCGCCGTTTCCAGTTGGTGTCATTGTTAGTGGCTTTGAAGATGGGGTATTCTTCACCAGGTTTATGTTTGAATAGATATCGATGAGATCCATGGCTCACAAGGTCGTACATCTATGCTAACTCCGACATTCCCAGATCAATACCTTCATGCACAATGATCCTTTCAAGGGTATACAAGACCCTCCATATCATTGGCATCGCTTGGATGTAGGAGATGCCGGTGAGAGAGAAGAAAGATTGGGTGAAATCAGGAAAAGGATACGAGTATCCTATCGTGAATGGGGTGACCGGAAAAGCCACCCAGGTTTCAGAAACAAAGTCTCTTAGGACGGTGGGGTCAAAAGCTTTAAAAACGGTGTTCGCTGGGAAACAATGGCGGATCCTGTCTATCTGTGGATCAGTGAAGCAGCATCTTTCTTTCGCAGAGCCTTCGATGATCCCTTGGGTCTTTAAGGGACTGTCCTTTTTGTGATCCTTAGCCGGTGAGGATCTCAGCATCATCTTGGTCATAATGATGGTGAAGAAGAAGAAACAGAATGAGAAGATGAAGAGAGAAAGGAAAGAGAAGTACCTGATCAAATCTTCGAATGAGGATTTAAAGGATGAAACGCATGAATTTAAATGCTTCCTAACCCTTATCTCTAACTTCAATTTATAATCATGATTTTGCAGGATAGTCACTTCAGTGACGTCAGATTGGCAACGGCTAGTCAGAAAGTAACGGCTATATATCCGTTGATTTGTTACGGATAGGAACGAGAAAATATAACTCGTTTATTTACACATTACTCCTTATATTTTGGGGGCAATTGTTAGGGGAGGATTTTTGAAAGATCAGTGATCCTCAATTACTGTTGGGCTTAGGGATCCTTGATTCTGTTTGAATTAGTGATCCTTAGAGAGTATTGTAGGATCAGGATCCAGGATCATCGTAGTGATCCTTACACTAACAATTGTCTGCTTTGAATATGATGTTGTTTTGCAGGAGTACGAGCTTGGACTTGGTCTTGGCGATATTCCTGGAGCATATTCTCTTTTTATTCCGCACGTGCTTGACTGATATGAACGTTATGGAGGTCGTGGAAGACTTGCATGAAATGCGGATAGTTAGTTAGCTTAGATATTTTCCAAATTTATAAGGGGATAGCGAGCTAAATTAGAACACTTGGCTATTTTTGGCTACACACACACACTCGTAACTGCTCTCTTCAGCTCTCGACAGTTTACTTGGCGATTACACACTTTTTTGCACATTACACTCTAGTGATCCTTGTAACTAGCTCGCTATCATCCAAAGTTGTAATACCTTTTTTGTTTAATCTGAGTTGGTGATCGGTAGTTTCCATCACCCGAGGTTTTTTATGCCGGAGATCAATTCTTGATCAAGGGCTTTTTCCTCGTATAAATCATTGTGTCACTTGTTCATTACATTTCTGAGTGATCCTTAACATTGTTCATTGATTCAAGCATCACACCCCACAACAGAAAGTTTGGTTGCATTATCTTGGCCTGATTTTTAACCAAAACAGTTGCGGCTGCTGCTGCGACTGAGGTTGAGGAGGTGGTGGGTATTGATACCCATTTAATGGGTATCCAGTTGGATATGTAGCTTGAAAGGTCCCTTTTGGATGAAGAGCATTGTAGGTAGCCGCCTCGAGATACGGGTCAACACTAGGGGCGTTGTAGTAGTTGTACCCCGGGTAGGTAGGCTGGCTGCTCAAAAGGGTTATACGCCACTGTACCGGCGTATGAAGGAATTGGGATATCATAACCCATGTGTGGTGGTGGTGGTGGTGCGACTGGCGGAGAATCGACCTCAGAAACGGGGTTTGAAGGCCCACCCATCTGTGGGTCTTCATACAGTGGCGGGTAGTGACTGCCACTGGAGTGTTGGGGGATGCTGAAGTGAAAATCCCCTCCCCGCACGGATATCCGTGCACCTGATCTTCTTCGCCTCGGTGGTTCTGGAGGCAGCTGCTGCTCTAGCGGCGGCGGTGGCGTGACCGCCTCAAAATGTGGGTCCTCAGAGGGGACCTGTTGGTGTGGTGATGAGTTGTGGGAAGGTGTATACTCCCAGTGATAATTGCTCCACCATTGAGCAAATGAATCGGGACCTCTATAAGGCGAACCATGGAAAGATGATCCGTCTGAAATCTCTATGGGATGCGTGGGCGTCCCAGTTGGTGGCTCGGCAGGCTCTGGATCGGGATCCTCGTCCATATCCATATCTTGGGCTCCAGGAAAGTGGTTTTCTAGTCCCAATGGGTTATGGCCCATTGGTTCTTCACTCACGTTCGCCGGGTTGAACCGGCTCTGAAAGTATGGGGTCGGGTTCTGAAAAGCTCGGTGTGAACTCGACCACTGCAATGGAAGGAAGGAGTGGTGAGAATCATTGGGCTCGTTTTCTGATTGTGGCCCAAAGGAGTGGTGATACGAGGGCGAAGAGCTAAGCGAGACAGAACGTCTCGCGGGTTCCAAATACGTTCTCCAGTCTTCTTGAGGACTAGAGCTAATGGTTGCTGAAGGAGTTCGCCGGTGTGACGGCCCGGCCTCGTGGTCATTAGGAGCAGTGATTGGCGCCTTGCCTCGTCCGCCTCTTCTGAATCGTGGCGGCATTGTAGTTGTACCTGCCAAAACAAACAAAGGAAACCAACAAAAAGAAAATAATAAGATTAGGATTAGTCCTAAGTCATTAGCCTAGACTCGGAGGTCAAGGAATGTGCAAACAGTGTCATTGAGATTAAACACAAAAGGCTAGTGTTTAATTCACTCAATGTTGGCTCTGATACCAACCTGTCACACCCCGATATTTCCACGTGTTACCGGTGGGGAGTATCGTGACGTAGTTGATATCATCATAGTCAATTAATCATAGTTCAATGCACAACGGAAGTCTAAAAGTAATAATATTACAAACCGATTCGAAAGTAACATAAAATATTACAAACGGATTGTAAGATGGATCCATAGGCGGATGAAAACAAAAGAAGTATTGTTCAACAGACTTAAAGTGATAAAATCTTGCAAGACTCTTTATTTATTCACTCAGGAGTTCCAGCCCATTACGCTTAGTACCTGCACTTAACCTTTTTAAAAATACGTCAGTTTACAATGGTAAATACAATTAACTGACTCTTTTTGAAAACATTTATAAAATTAATTTGGATTCACAAGGCATAAAAATCTTTTATAACTTGGGACAATTATTTAAAAATAATCTTGTATACAGATTTATATGTTTGTCGTCCATTCAGGACCAGGTTAGAAAAGCCGGACAAGATTAATTGACACACCACAAGTATATGCCCACAAGAGAGTGTGATACCGTTTATACATACGCAATTTTCAGGTGTATGCCTACACCCCGTGCTTAAGCCGTGGCCATTTCTAATAAATGTGCCGAGGATATCCAGGACATGGTCATTAACCCCCCCCCCCAAAGGCATTGTATCAAACAAAACAGATTAAAACGGGTTATATAAATGTATTAATCACAATCTGATTTAAATAACTACATACCCGACCAAGCGGTATTATTATAATACCGTATCCCAAGCCCGTATAACGGAAAACAAGTTAAAAGTATTTACATGAGCAAAAATATAATTTTTATCCCAGCCGTATATCAATCAGCAAGTACAGATAGCTTTTACTGGGCTCCTAGATCTGGAATGAAGGTTTTAATAACCTGTTAGATTTCTAACGGGTCTTACTTAAGTTAAAACTTAGACCGGTTAGTTTCAATGAAAGGCTTACGGTTCAAAACGCATGATTAAGCGAAGACCGGATTAGAATGTGATTTAGACCCGAAAAGGATGAAGACTTGTATAATATGGGTAAACTAAACACATTCTGTATTTTGAAGTGAAAATGATAAGGTTTGACCTGTGTCGGGTAATTTATGCAAACTAGTTACATAAACCGTACCGAACGTGAATATGCATAACGGGTAACAACATAAGTCATGTACAGGTTCCATAAGTTAATATGCTTAAAATATGTTATGATATCAGTAGGATACCTTCCATTATGCCCAAAACGAATTTAAAAATCAAATTAAGCCCCGAAAGGGTATTTTGGTCATTTTAAGTTTATAAAAGAGGTTAAATAGAAATCTGAGGTTCTGGTCTAAAATGATCAGTAAAAATATTTATTTTAATAAGTTATATCAGTAAGATATCATATATATGTGAAATTTATCATTTATGGCCAAACTATGCACCGTAGGGGCATTTTGGTCATTTCACATTTGTTAAAATGGCCAAATTTGAAAATCTGAGTTCAAAACTTTTACTTACTGTTAAAGTATAAAAACTTATTCATAACATCAGTAGGTAACAAGTCTTAGGTGCTAAATATGGTTTTAAACCATACTATGCGCCTAAATCGCATAAAAGTCGGTATTTGACGGTATTTGGGTTAATTAAGGAAATCTGAGATTTTGATCAGCCTCCACTGACTAAAATAATTTATTTGATGTATAAAATCATTAGAAAAAGGTTTGATATGTGAAGGATGTGTAAAACTCATTTTATTAACAAAAAGGGCATAACCGTCAATTACCGAGTTAATGCAAGAACCCTATGTTATGATCAGTTAAAAATTTAAAAAAAATCTCCAAAAATCCCTAAATATTATATAATAACAGTGGGTAGAAAGTTTAGTGTCAAAATTTGGGTTTAAATAGGTTTTATGCCAAAAATACCGTTTAATTAATAAAAAGCTTGCATTTTACGATATCGCACATAACTTCTGTTTTAGACCATAATATGATGTCAAACTTTTAGGACACACTTAAATATCAGTAATAAAGGTTTTTGTCCCCTCACATTTCCAAAAATCTCGTTTTAATATCAAAAGGGCATAATAGTCAACTTTTAAGCATTTAACGGAAACATGCAATGAACTAGGATTTCTATGGAACCAAGTTGTATAACCTCAGAGGGTTATACTAACCTATAACGTGGTCCTAAAGGAACCCTAAGGAATATCTAAACTAAGCTAAATCGGGTCAGAACTGAAATTCAAAGCAAAAGTCTACTTTTGCGACTTTCGGTTCCGAACCGAGCCTAAACTCAGAATTGTCGGGTTGAACATGTCTAAACATGTTATTATATTAAGTGCCAATTTATTTTAGTGTTAAAACATGATCCATAACCTCTACATTACCAGTTGTGAATTTATTTGTAAAAACTGATTATGTTGACTTTTTATTAATAAGTTTCACCCGACAATTGACCAAGTTAGAGTGATAAGCAGTTGGTGCCCTTTTAAGGGTTTATTACCTACATAATTACCAACTCAAAGCCACTTTCAATTCGAATAATGGCTGGACCATTAGTGATTAATCACTAAGTCAAAGCTTAATTACGATAGCTTTGACTTTTGGTCATTAAGCTAATAAAACTTAAACTAGAGAGGCTAAGAATGCTTACAAGAACTCTTAGCACGAGATTATAACAGAAGAAAGCTCTCTTGAACTCCAGGAAGCTCCGGAGAAAGTGATTTGAAGTGAATTTGAAATGTGCAAAAGAACAAGTGAAAAACAAGTGCTTTATATATGTATTTCTACTTCATATGATCATTCCACATGTTCCTACAATGATCCCTGACGATTCCAGGTGTCCCTAGTGCATGAAAAACCATTGGCACAGTCCCTGGTATCGATTTGAGGCATGCAAAGGCGGTGGAACTGGCTGAACATGCAGCTGTGCATTTTTTGTTTGCTGGTACTGCTCACGCGGGCCGCGTAAGACTCTTAGAGAGTCTACGCGGGCCGCGAGGACCTTCTGATCCGGTAAAACGTTTTGCAACTTTGCAATTTCAGTCCCTAGTCCATTTTAACTTTATTTAACTTCCATTTATTGCACTTCGGACCCCCATAGTTAACTATTTAGGGCCTTGGGTCCTATTTTAACTCCGTTAAGCTATCGGTTAGTTGTAAGAACACCCGAAAAGTCTTGTTTTCATCGAAACTCCACAAAATTAATATCCAATATTCTTTGAGAGCAACATATACTATTATTACAATGTTTTTGGGATCGTTAAAAGGTCATTCAGAGGTAACGTTTAACATGTTGACACTTTTAATCCCTATGCTTCGTAAGATCCTTATTTTAAACACAAACGACTTTCTATGTTCGCCAAATTATTCATTAAAGAATACGAACGTCGTATGAGGTCAATCAGAGGCACAAGAATGGCATGTTGACACTTTGGATCCTTATACTTACATATTTACATTGTTTGTCAATTTTAGTCCCTCCAGATCAATCCATTACATGTTTAAAGTCCATGACACGTGTCTTTATTATATTGGTCGTGATTTTACGAGGTGTTACAACGAGTCAGATCTAAAAAAGACCAATAAAACGTCAAGTAGTTATTGAATCTAACTATACGCCAAAAAGAATCTTAGACGCCAAAAATGAAGCAGTATTGTGACACACGCATTGGAAAAAAAGATAAAAAGACAAAAAAAGCCCCTATGCCCGGATTATATCGCGCGCCACGTGTTCGATCAGGATCCGTTCTCACCGTTTTCACACTTTTAGGCGTTTTCTCCTGATCCTGTATATATATATATAGGGAGAGGATCATGAGAAAACTACATATAAATGAGAAAACTAACTAAAAAAAGCCTAAAACAGCTAAAAAAAACATACCAATTTTTTTACAATTTCTTATAAAAAAATCGCTATTTTATATATATATAAATTTCAAAAAAAAATGTACTGCATATGTGCATTATATGTGTACTACAATGTGCATTACATGCTAAAAATTAGCTTTTTAAGTCTAGTTTAGCTTTTAGGGTTAGTTTTTTTGGAGGTTTAGGATTAGGTTTTTGGGTATGGGGGGGTAGGTTTTTGGGGGGGGGGGTTAGTTTTTTTCGGGTTTATGTTTAGGGTTTAGTTTTAGGTTTTCGGGGGGGGGGGGGGGGTGGGGGGTTTAGGTTTTTGGGGGGTGGGGGGTTTAGCTTTTGGGGGGTGGGTTAAGTGGTTTAGGCTTTCCGTATTAGTGCACATGTGCAGTACAACAATTTTCTTTTTGAAATTTTTTTTTCATACATAAAAAGTAACGATTTTTTATAAAAAATTGTAAAAAAAAATTGGTATGTTTTTAGGCTTTTTTAGTTAATTTTTTGGTTTTCTCATTTAAACTTGTTTTCTCATGATCCATCCCCTATATGTATATATATATATATACACACACACACATATATATATATATATACATACATATATATATATATATATATATATTTAAATGAGAAAACCAAAAAACTAACAAAAAAGCCTAAAAACATACCAATTTTTTTTTAATTTTTATAAAAAAAAATCG
Source organism: Helianthus tuberosus (assembly GCA_030545235.1). Lineage (NCBI taxonomy): Eukaryota > Viridiplantae > Streptophyta > Magnoliopsida > Asterales > Asteraceae > Helianthus > Helianthus tuberosus. The sequence goes on along the minus strand of CM060429.1, from coordinate 13,646,091 downwards.
CAGGTTTTTATGCCTGGAAAAAAAGCTTCAAAAAAAAATAAAAAAAATTTGTTGTATTACACATGTGCACTATTACGGATATAGTGCACATGTGTAGTACACATATAATGCACATGTGCAGTACAACAAAAAAAAATTTATTTGAAATTTTTTATATATATAAAAACTAGCGAATTTTTTATAAAAAAATTGTAAAAAAAAAATTGGTATGTTTTTTAGCTTTTTTTAGGTTTTTTTTAGTTAGTTTTCTAGTTTTCTCATTTATATGTAGTTTTCTCATGATCCTCTCCCTATATATATATATATAGAAAAAGTATATCGTACATTACGGCTTAACGTACTTCACATACAACAACGTGTGTGATTTGTTCTATAACATGCGTGATTAATGTTTTTAATATGCGTGATTATTGTGTTTCAACATGCGTGATTTTGGATTTTTGAGTTATAACGTGCGTGATTTTAAAATTAATGTGCGTAATTACCTGTCGTACATGATGTACGTTAAGCCGTAATGTACGTTAACCTTCCTCTCTCTCTCTCTCTCTATATATATATATATATATATATATATGGGTGTGAATTTCTGACACGACCTGAAAATCCGACACGAACCTAACACGAAATTCGCGAGTTTAGGTTTAGTCTAAACGGGTTCGGGTTCGGGTCAACCTGGTCGGGTTGGCGGGTTGACCCATTTAACACATTTATACTATATTATATTTTTTTACAATATATTTTATGTCATAAATTAAATAGGGTGTGCCTTTCAAAAAAAAATAGGGTGTGTATTTTATGCCATGATTATAAGGCCTTTGGGTATACTTTAACGTATCTTAACTCCATCTAACTGCCACATCAACCCTTTTTTCCCCATTTTACTTTGTCTCACTCTAAGGAAATGGTTTAATCCCATTAACTTCATTTAACCCTATATTTTAGTGTTTTTTTTTGTCTAAAAAAGAAAAGAATATTTAATTCAATCTCTTAACATTGGGTTAACATGTTAACACATAACCCATTTAATCCCCTTTAACACAAGGGGGAGTGGTTTGCAATGTGAGTTAACTTGTCATGTCATGGTTAACACTCTAAATGTTAGAGTACACCCCATGGCCTAACTTACAAAAAGAAATTTACATAGATTTTAAAATTTAAATATGATATAATTATATACATTTGTGTTTTTTAAGTAAATTTTAATTTTAATATATTAATTTCAGAAAAAAATAAAAAAAATTCGGGTTGAACGGGTCGTATTCGGGTTTTATGTATGATACGATTTTCGGGTTCGGGTTTGTGTAAAATTTTCAGGTTCGGGTCGGGTTGGTTGAACCCGCCAACCTGTGAACACGACCCGTTTAGCACCCCTATATATATATATAGAAACGGGATCAGGAGAAAACGGAAAAAAGTGTGAGAACGGTGAGAACGCATCCTGGCCGAACACGTGGCGTGGGGCATGATCAGTGTCCGAGGGGTTTTTTTTTGTCTTTTTAGTATTCTTCTCCTTTCACCATTTTCGCGTTTGACATACTGTTTTTTTTTTTTTTGCGTGCAAGATAATTTTGGCGTTATGTAGAATTATTAATTATTTGGCGTTTTACTGTTTTTCTCAAATTTCTTTTCGTTGAATTAATTCTTTTTGTGTCACATAGTTAATTTTTTGGCGTTATGGCTTTTTCCATGTTATTTTTGGCGTTTTGTATCTTTTTGTTAATAATTGATTACCATAGTTTAATATTTTATAAAACTACAATAACACGAAAATCAAAATAAACTACTAGTCTTCCATAGGTGGGATTACATCAGAGATGTACCCATCGCTTTGCTCTTCACTTTCTTCACATTCTTCATCATCAAATTTCATTTTTGCGTATAACGCCATTAGCTCATCTCTTCTTTGCTGCAGTCTATTCTTGAATATGACTGCATCCTTGAATTTTGGATCGTTTGAAGGTGTTAAATCATAGAGTTGTTTAATGATAGATAGCAACCATGTCTTCAACATTTCTTCCATTGGCCTTGAATATTGCACCCCGTTTTTATAAGTCACTTCAAGTGTTCCTTCTTCCTCATGCAATACCCAACTGCTAAGTTTTGGTATATGAGTATCTTCAATATCATCATCATCTTCATCATCTTCTGCCGGAAATTTTCTCTTCAGTCTTTTTATTACAGTTCTCGTTCTTTCACAATCGTTGTCTATTGGAACTCTAAGGGCCAGGATATCCTTCTGAACATTTTCATTCATTCCAAGCATTGCTTTGATTATCCTTACCTTTACCTTTCTCCTATCAGAGAACTTTATGATGAATCGTTTCTCTTTCCTTTCAAACCTCCATGCAATAACCTTAGCCATTTTTAAATTTTTTGGCGTTTTGGACAATATGTGGCGTTTTAGTCAATTTTTTTGGCGTGTTTGAGCTTGGGTTCTCATGGTCTTCTTTTATATTGACTTTTTTTCCCGCGTATGACAGGTAATTATGGTGTTTTGAAAAAGATAAATAAATATAATAAATGTTAGTAATTATGTTTTCCGTCGTTTCATTTTACTGTTTTTTGCAGTTTACCGTGTTTTGTTTTCAGACTCAACTGTTTTTATGGTGTAACACGTCAAATCTTTGACGGCTGTAATTATGGCATTTTGTTTTCCAATGGCGGTTAGATAACTATTGGACTTCTTTTTGTTTTATATTCTTTGCACATTGTTTCACGCCTTTTTTTTATAATATTAGTCGTTCAAATTAATTTTATTATAGTTTGGTAGTTTTTTTAGGGTGTTTTTATGGAATTATGGCGTTTTACACGCATTTGCTAATTTTGGCGTTTTATTATATTTTTCATTATAGCATTAATATTCTTTTTGTTGTTTATTAACTGAAATTACAAAACAAACAATAGATAAGGAAAATTAAAAAAAAAAAACAAAATAGAAGCAATTTATGATTTTAAATCTTCAGTATCATCAGTATCTTTTTTCTTTTGAAACTACAAGAAGTATGACAAATAAATGACGTTTTGGGTTTGGCGTTATTTATTTTCTTTGTTCATGTGTTGAAGTGTCTTTGTGGATTTTGGAGACATAGATCGACCCCGTGTGGGTGGATGCTATCTGCCTGTCGTCTTCATTAGAATCATCGTGGCCAAAGTAGCATTTACACTGGTATAGGTCTCTTCTTATCATCCAAACTTTCTTCAGGAACAAAGATGACAGTATGACATATGGGTGTCATCAGTCCCTCTTTATTCAATTTTGTCCATCTCATGCAGCAAAATCTTTCTACACTCACGTAACAAATCATTCAATGAAGCTTCATGCAGAACATTACTGATGATCAAAGAAAAGATGTTTGTCGTCGTTGTATTTTTTAGCGTTTTACGTTGAGTTGTAAATTTTTTTAGCAACCACTATGTGTTTTTTTGGTGTGATAAACGGAAGGTGGTGAGACGTTTCTATTTATAGAATTTTTTTTTGCGCGTAGTTTAAGCGGGGTGTTATTTTTATAACAAAAAATGCAATTAACATTTATCCTGATGTAAGCTTTGGCGTTATATATAATGGCCTTTCATATTTTTTTTGCGTTTTTGTAGTCAGAGAGCTTAAATAAAAACCCAGAAAAAAGCACACAGTGATAAAATTGGCATTTTGTATGTATTTGGCGTTTTATTTTTTAATGGCGTTTTATGTGAGAAATGGTTTTTTACTTTTTACCCTTAATGAAGCGCGTCCACGTAATAAAATTGTTGTTATTTACTAAAATGCCACCGCGCCAATCTAGTACATAGATTGTTTTGATCGGACGATCAATAAGCGTTCTCACCGTTCTCACACTTTCTGCCGTTTTCTCTATATACATAAATATATATATATATATATATATATATATATATAGTGTTGGGATCAAAAGAAAACGATTTGAAGTGTGAAAAACCGTGAGAATGATTTTCAACCATAAGATCTTTGTGATTTGTGGCTAAGATAATGCGGTGGCATTTTTGTAAATAATGAGAACCTTAGAACTACCATGAGGGGTAAAATTGAAGATCCAAACAAGGGTGCACATGCTAATCACATGTCATTTTCCCCATCATATTTAAACACCAATAAGTTTTTTATACGTGGTTATTTTTCTGAAAAAATTACACCATAAAACTCATCGTTTTTTATCTTTCCAACAAGTATACTATTGATATATTTTTTCAAAAGAAATATAAATTGGGTTTTTTATGACGTTTTGAACTTTGTTTCTTTATGGCATTTTCAATTAAACTTTTATGGCGTTTTTCTGAAGTGGATGTTTTTATGGTGTGTTTCTGAAGTGGGTGTTTTATGGCGTTTTAAACTAGTTTTTTATAGCATTTTCAGAATTGATAGTTTTTATGGCGTTTTCAACTAGTTTTTTATGGCGTTTTCAGAACTGAGTGTTTTTATGGCGTTTTCAACTGAATTTTTCATGGGTTTTGTTTTCTGAACTATGTGTTTTATGGTGTTTTCAACTGGGTATTTTCATGGCGTTTTTCTAAACTGTGTTTTATGGCGTTTTTATTTGAACAACCAGTTCATGTCATTTTTTATTTCAAAAGTATAGCAATAGTATACTCGTTGGAAAGAGATAATAAAACACTCGATTTTATGGTTTAATTTTTTTTTAAAAAATAATCACGTATAAAAAGTTACTGGAGTTTAAAAAGGATGGTGGAATATGCATGTGACTTGCATGTGGATGGTTTTTTGCATGTGAGTAGCATGTGCATGGATCTTTTGACAATATTACCCTTTGTGTAAGTTAGCACCAACACAACATATCAACACCAAAATCGTTCTCACCGTTTTCACACTTTTAAGTGTTTTCCCCAGATTTCACCCATATATATATATATGTATATATATGTAACACCTCGTAAAATCATCTTCAATATAGTATCGACACGTGTCATGGACTTTAAACGTGTTACGAATTGAAAATGAGGGACTAAAGTTGACAAACGAAGAAAATACATGTATATAAGGATTCAAAGTGTCAACATTTGATAATTATGCCTTTTAACAACCCTACACGATGTTTATACCCTTAAAACGAATGTATCATGAAGCATATGAAACCGTTTGTGGAAGAAAGTGAAAGTTTACAAGACGCGAGGGTTAAAAGTGTCAACATGTTTAAGTTATACCTCTGAGTGACCTTTTAATGAATGTGGAGCCTTGTAACGATTAATTATACTCCCAAGAATAAGTGATAAAAATTTCACAAGGTTTCGATATCGTATGAGGAAGATACGTTAACTTTCGTAATTAAGGGGTTAAAAGCGTCAACGAGGCAAAACTTGTGTTTTCGGTTATCATTTAATGAAACTGGACCTAACGGTGTTTGGTTATATCTCATGGATCATAGAAATATAAATTATATGGGTTAAAAGTGCTTAAAATGGAAGACATTACGTTTTAGAAGGTCCAGGGGGTGAAATGTCATTAATTGAAACTTGTTTGGCTGATAACTGGGTTGCTGGCGCTGCGCCACCACTGAAGTCTTCTGCCGTCGTGCGACGCGACGGCCTGACCTGGATAGTTTTCATGCACAGATGCGAGTTCAGCGGGTTAAACCGACTTTGAAGCCTTGTATTCGATTCTAGGGGCTTGTTTGATGGTTTTTCATGCACAGGGACACTTGTAAATGATCAGGGAACATCTATAGACTATTGTGGAATGATCTTGTTGCATCTAAAGTCCTATATAAGAACATCTTGTTGCAACATTTTGGGCACTCACTTGCAAACATTCATAACTTAACTTCTGGAGTCTCCTGGAGCTCAAGATCATTTTCTAAGGGTCATTAGTCGTGCTTAGTACTTCAGTAAGCCTCCTTGACCTTTCTTAATTCAGTTTTATTAGTTTAATGGCCTAAAGTCAAACCCGTCGTAATTAAGGTTTGACTTAATGATTAATCACTAATGGTCCAGTCAATTCTCGAATTGAAAGTAGCTTTGAGTTGGTAATTATGTGGGTAATAAACCCTTAAAAGGGCACCCTCTAATTCCCACTCTAACTAAGTCAATTGTCGGGTCAAAGTTAATTATAAAAAGTCAACAGAAAGCAAATTTTTGCATAAACACATAATTAACAATGTAGAAGCTATGAAACCTGTTTTATCACTTGTATAACTTGGTAATTAATGTAAGAACATGTCTAAACATGTTCAACCCGACAATTTTCAGTTTAAGCTCGGTTCAGAACCGAAAGTCGCAAAAGTAGACTTTTGCTTTGACTTTCAGTTCTGACCCAATGTAGCATATTTTAGAAATGCCTTAGAACTCTATTAGGACCAGGTTATAGGTTAGTGTAACCCTCTGAGGTTATACAACTTGGTTCATTAGTTATTCGATTCATGTACATGTTTCCGTTATATGCCTAAATATTGACCATAATGCCCTTTTTACCTTAAAACAAGATTTTTGAAAATGTGAGAGGACAAAAACCTTTATTACTGATTTATAAACTTGTCCTAAAAATTTGACATCAGTTTGAGGTATAGATTAGGAGTTATGCTCAATATCGTAATTAAGAAGCTTTTTATTAATTAAACGGCGTAATTAGCATAAAGCCTATCTCAACCCAAATTTTGACACCAAACTTTTTACCCACTGATGTAATATAACATTTTGGGATTTTTGAAGATTTTTAATTATTTTTAAGCTAAGCATAACATAGGGTTCTTGCTTTAATTCGGTAATTGTCGGTTATGCCCTTTTCTTGAATAAAATGGGTTTTACATAACATATTGATACCAAACTTTTTGTTACTGATTTTATATGATAAATAAAATATTTTGAACTTTATAAACTGATCAAAAACTCATATTTCCTATTTAAGCCCGAAAATCGCTTAAAACCGACTTTTACGCGTTTTAAGCGCATAATATGAGTTAAAACTATTTTTGGCATATGAAACTTAATACCTACCGATGTTTTAAGTAAATTTTTATAATTAAACAGTAAGCAAAAGTTTTGAACTCAGAATTCTAATTTTGACCTTTAAGGCTTATGTGAAATTACCAAAATGCCCCTACGGTGCATAGTTTGGTTATAAAAGATAAATTTCACATATATACAATACCCTACTGTTATGAACTATAAAAATAAATATTTTTACTGATTATATAAGACCTAAAACTCAGATTAATATTTAAACTCTTTTATAAACTTTAAATTGACCAAAATACCCCTACAGGGCATAATTTGAGTTTAAATCCATTTTGGGCATAATGGAAGGTATATTACTGATATCACAACATATTTAAGGCATATTAACTTAGGAAACCTGTTCATGACTCATTTGGTTACCCGTAACGCATTATTCGCGTTCGGTGCGGTTTATGTAACTAGTTTGCATAAATTAGCCGAAACGGGTCAAACCTTGTCGTTTTTATCTCAAAATCTAGAATGTGTTTAGTTTACCCATATTATAAAAGTATACAAACTTGTCGGGTCTAAACCACATTCTATTCCGGTCTTCTCTTAATCATGCGTTTCGAACCGTGTATCTTCTTTTAAAACTAACCGGTCTAAGTTTAGACTTAATTAAGACCCGTTAGGAATCTAATAGGTTATTAAAACCTTCGTTCCAGATTAGGAGACCAGTAAAAGATACTTGCACTCACTGATTGTGATATATAATTGCTCAGGTAAATACTTTTAACTTATTTTCCCTTATACGGGCTCGGGGTACGGTATATAAAATACCGCTTGGTCGGGCATTGAATTTTTAATCATATAAAGGTTAATTTATTGAGATGACCCGTTTAAACTGTTATGTTTGCTTAAAGCATTTGAGAGGTTAATGACCATGTCCCGGATATCCTTGGCATCATTCATTGAAATGGCCACGACCTAAGCACGGGGTGTAGGCATACACCTGACGGTGCATATATATAAAAAGGTATAACCGCTTGTTCGAGAATAACTCGACGCGGGACTATATCATGTGGTGTGTCTATTAATCTTTAACCCGGTATTCAGCCCGGGCTACTGAACGTATAACGAACATGTAATTCTTTTACAAGTTTATATATAAATAATTATCCCAAGTTATAAAAGATGTTTTATGCCTTGTGCATTCAAATCAATTTTCATAAACATTTTCAAAATGAGTCGGTTAATTGTATTTACCAGTGTAAACTGACGTATTTTCCAAAAAGGCTAAGTGCAGGTACTAAACGGAATAGGCTGGCTATTCCTAGCATCAATAAAGAGTCTTGCAAGCTTAGATGCTATAAATCTGTTGAACAATGATCTTTTTAACTTTTGATCCGCCTGTGGATCCCTTGCAACCGTTATTGTAATACACTTGATATTACTTTTAATTCGGTTTGTAATGATTTTATCTTTCGACTTCCGCTGTGTATTAAACTGTGATAAATTGTCTATGATGATATCAACTACGTCACGATACTCCCCACCGGGCCCACTGGTAATACGTGGAAATATCGGGGTGTGACAATATATATGTTGGGAGGGAGTTGGCTACAAAGTCCATTTTTTCTACAAAGTATAAAAAGTCCTAAAACACCATAATTTCAACCATAAAACACACTCAAAACCCACAAATAACAAAGTGAAGATTATTAAAACGCCATATTTATGGGTTTTGTGTTGTGTTTTGGATGATAAGGATTTGATTATCGAATGACTAGTATTAGTGTGTTTTATGTTGATTGTCATGTTGTGTTTTATATTCATAGTTCTACGATGGTGTGTTTGAAGTTTTTATGGACTTTTAGGATTTGGATATTGTGTTTTAGTGATATTCACTTTGTTATTTGTGGGTTTTGAGTGTGTTTTATGGCTGAAATTGTGGTGTTTTATGACTTTGTACACTTTGTAGGAAAAATGGACTTCATAGCTGAACCATACCCTATATATGTATGTATATATATATATATATATATATATAGGGGAAGGTTCATTTGAGAAGAAATTTAATGTGAGAAGAAAAAGAAGAAAGAGCATATTAGTAAAATACTATTTCATTTATAACTCATATCATTAATTTTTCTCTCTTTAATTAATTAGTTAACTAATCATTAATTATCCTACATATAATCTACAAAACCTACACATATCAAAATTTTCCTACATATACCCTACACATTATAGAATTTTATCCTACACAGTCGAAATTTATCCTACACACCTCGAAATATAACCTACACAACTCGTAATTTATCCTACACAACTAGTAATTTATTCTACACTTTAAATAAAGTTATTTTTTTTTAATTTGGAAAAAATATATATTTTGAAAAGGAGTTACAAATTTAATTTAGTTAGTTATTAAATGGGAAGAATACAAATTAATGATTTATGTAAGTTTACCAATATACCCTTATATTAAAATTAAATGCAAATATTAAATGAAGTAAAATGGAGCATTCTTATTGGTTGAAACTTCTTCTTTTTTCTTCTTACAAAAAAATTCTTCTCATTTGAACCCTCCACTATATATATATATATATATATATAGGTACAGGATCAGAAGAAAACGCCCTAAAGTGTGAGAACGGTGAGAATGCATCCTGATGGAATACGTGGCGCGGATGTAATTAGGGTCTGAGGGGTTTATTGTCTTTTCAATATTCTTTTTTTTTCCCGGGTTCGTGCGTCACATGCTGCTTCAGTTTTGGCATCTAAGATAATTTTGGCGTTAACTAGCTTCATTAATTACTTGGCGTTTTACTGTTTTTTTGATCTGCCTCGTTGAATTAATTATTTTTGTGTCACAAAGTTAATTTTTTTGGCGTTATGGCGTTTTCCAGGTCACTTTTTTGGCGTTCGTGGCGTTTGTTAATAACTGATTACCATTGATTAATATTTTATAAGATTACAATAATACAAAATTAAAATAAACTAATAGTCTTCTGTGGTTGGGATTACATCAGAGTTGTACCCATCTCTTTGTTCCTCACTTTCTTCAGATTCATCATCATCAAGTTTTAGATTGGCGTATAACGCCATCATTTCGTCTCTTCTTTGCCGCAGCCTATACTTGAATATCATTGCAACCCTGGACTTTGCACCGTTCGAAGGTGCTAAAACACATAATTGTTCAAGCAGATGTAGCCTCTCTGTCTTCAACATTTCCTCCATCGGCAATGAATATTTCACCCCATGTTGATAAATCACTTCAACCATTCCTGCTTGATGCGGGACCAAGTGTGGAAGAGCGGGCCATCTTGTATTTGGAGGCCCAAGATCGTGTAACAAAAGGGGCTTCACTAAAATGGCTATAACTTGGGCTACGGGGGTCCGTTTTGGGCGTGCGACCAGGCGAAACGAATGTGAGAACGAGCTCCATCTTGCTGCAAATGCCTACGGCGGTTTGGGTCATCGTACGGGCAAAAAAAAAACGCTTATTTCTATTAGTTATTTACGTTTTTATGTTTTTGAACTGTTTTGGGCATTTTGTTTTTGGGCGTGTGTTTGGCCCGTTGTCTTTTTTAGGCCCATTTCGAATTTCTGTTCCTATTTATATGTTGCTCTAGTAATGTGAACAATCAGACTTGAATTTTAAAACTACTCACTTTTTCACTTCAAATTCCGTGCCCTTTGGGTTGAATTTTGGGGTTGGGAAAAGACCTACACGGGTATTCGCAGAATCAACGTGTTTGTTCTTCGTTATCGTATCACGCACTACATCACTGCTTCTTCATGCACCACCCAATTGCTAACTATTGGTAGAGGACTATCGTCAATATCATCATCATCTCATCATCATCATCTTCTCCCTGAAATTTCCTCTCCAATCTTCTTATTACTGTTCGAATTCTTTCACAATCGTTGGCCCTTGGAACCCTAAGGGCCAGAATATCCATCTGAACCCCTTCAGACATACCAAGTATGGCTTTGATTGTCCTTACCTTCACCCTTCTCCTATCAAAGAACTTTAGGATGAATCGTCTCTCCGACCTTCCAAACCTCCATGCAATAACCTTAGCCATTTTTTTAAGTTTTTGGCGTTTTGGACAATATGTAGCGTTTTAGACAATGTTTGGCGTGTTTGAGTTGTGTTCTCATGGTCTACTTTTATAATGACTTTTTTCCCGTGCAGTGACAGGTAATTATGGCGTTTTGAAAAAGATAAATAAATTCAATTCCCCAAGTATTTGGATTTCAATATAATAAATGTTAGTAATTATGTTTCCATCGTTTCATTTTACTGTTTTGCGGTTACTGTGTTTTGTTTTCAGATTCATCTGTTTTATGGTGTAACACGTCCCATATTGACGGCTGTAATTATGGCGTTTTGTTTTCCAATGGCGTTTAGATAAAGATGACACTTTTTGTTTTATTCTCTTTGCACATTGTTTTAACCTTTTTTTAGATTTATTATAATAGTACTTGTCCAAAGTAATTTTATTATAGTTTGGTAGTTTAGGGCCGTTTTATGGCATGATGGCGTTTCACAAGCATTTGACCGTTTGGCGTTTTATTATATTTTTCATTACAGAATTAATGTATTGTTGTTCTTAGCTGAATATTACATAACAAACAACAGAAAAAGAAGATTTAAAAAAAAACAAATAGAAGCAATTTATGATCTAAATCTTCAGTGTCATCGGTCTCTTTCATCTTTTGAAACTACAAGAACTGTCACAAATAAATAGCGTTTTGTGTTGAAGTGGGTTTGAGGATGTTGGAGACATAGGTCGACTCCGTGTGGGTGGATGCTATCTGCCCGTCATCTTCATTATAATCATCGAGGCCAAAGTAGCATTTACACTGGGATAGGTCTCTTCTCCTCATCCAAACCTTCTTCAAGAACAAAGACATATGGGTGTCATCAGTCCCTCTTTCTTGAAATTTCTCCATCTCATGCAGCAAAATCTTAATCCCCTCACCTAACAAACCATTCAGCGAAACTTCATGCAGAACATTACTGAGTATCAAAGAAAAGATGTTTGCCATCGTTGATTTCTCTCAACTTTTGGCCTTTTATAGTGAGTTGTATTTTAGGAACCATTGTGTTTTTGTGTGTTTTTTTGTGTGATAAACGGAAGGTGGTGAGACGTTTCTATTTATAGGATTTTTTTTGCGCGTAGTTTAGGCGGGATATTATTTTATAACAATAAATGCAATTAACATTTATCCGGATGTAAGGTTTAGCGTTTATATATTATGACGTTTTTGTAGCCTAAGAGCTTAAATAAATACACAGAAAAAACTACGCAGTGATAAAATTGGCGTTTTGTATTTACTTGGCGTTTTATATTTCAACGGTGTTTTATGTAAGAAAGGATGTTTTACCTTTTTTACCCTTAATGAAGCGCGTCCACGTAATAAAATTTATGTTATTTACGAAAACGTCACCGCACCAATCTAGTCCATAGATTGTTTTGATCGGGCGATCCATAACCGTTCTCACACTTTCCCTCGTTTTCTCTAAATCATGACCCTATATATATAATATAGTGAGGTTCATTGGGGAACATTAAAAAAGTGGGAAACCGGGGAACACTCTTAACAAAAAAAAATTTATTTTTTTTTCGACACTTTTTTATATATACTTTTAGAAGCATTTTTAATAAAAAAAATCAAAAACTAAAATATAAAAAAAAAGTTAAAAAAGGCTTAATTTTTTTTTTTACAAAAATGAATTTTTTATTGGAATAGTTTCTACCAATTTTTATAAGGAAAAGCGCTGAAAAGAAATTTAAAAAAATTGATTTTTAACATGTTAAGTTAATTTTATAAGTTTTTAAACTGTTTTTTAAACATTGTTTTTATATTTTTTAGTTTTATATTTTTTTATTAAAAATGTTTCTACATGTATTTATAAGGAAAACGCCGATTTTTTTAGAAAAAGTTGATTTTAACTTGTTAAGTTGAAATTTTAAAAGTGTTCTCCGGTTTCCCATTTTTTTAGTATTCCCCAATGAACTCTCTCCTATATGTTAATTTAAAGGGATGATCCACTAAAAATTGGATTTCGCCTAAGTAGCATAAGAATTACGAAGATGACATGTGGATGGAAGGGTATTTTGTCTATTCCATTATTCGTTCATCCCATCTCAGACTTATTTTTAGTCATTTAATGTGATTTTGCAATTAGGTATACAAATATTTATGATTTGGTAGCTACCAAATAAGTACCTGTTATCCCGGAAATATCATCAACAAACTCAAGTCAATGAAATATCATCAACAAACTCTAATCATTTCTTGGGGTGATCGATATACAATTTACACTATTGTTATTATATTTTTTATCCAAATAATAACTCCAAGGTATATATCACCAAAGAAAACATAATTTATTAATATATAACCCATTGTGTTTTTATCAAATCTTTGAACACTTGCATCTTTAAGCTTTTACCTTATTACATATATAAACAAGATTTGATAAACAAAGTTTGGAAAAACTTTAACAAGGATCTATTTTGGTAGACTCAAAGAAATCCAATTCAAGTTTGTTTCGGCAGACCGGGCAAACTGCATTCTTCGAGAGCCATGTATCAGCGCATTGTAAATGAAACCCATGGTTACATCCCGGAACCACCCTCGCTAGTTGCTCTGCCTCAATGACATCCAAACAGATTGAACACTCAGTCGCCAACCCAAGTTCCTTCCCGGTGGATCTTGGAAGTTTATTGAGTTCCGTAGCGGAAAGCCCATTTCCATTATTTTCATGTAGGCGACATAAGGTGTACCAAAACAAGCAAATGTAGACGAGCAACACCCCAGTCATGATGATGGATGGTAAAAACAAGGCAACGAACAAAGAAGGCATCATTGTTTTTAAAAGGCAGGTGCAAGATATGAAGAACGACACTAATTTACATGTGAGGTGCCTTGGGTGAGCAATAGTTTACTAGATCAATTTCACAAAACCAATTTTAAGAGAGAAGTGTAATAATGATATAAATATTTGTGTTTTGCGTTAACTGTAATGTCCCTATATAATAATTCCATTTACAAATATTCTTGTATTTTATATGCAATTAAGGATATATTTATCACCTCATCATTTACATCTTTTTGTGTGAAAACATTTAAATTGATGACATAAATGCGATTTTGGGTTTATAAGGCTGGAGGGTGTGGGGGCGCCACCCTCGCCACGTCACACTCTATAGTGCCCCCGGCGCTATACACTCACACCCATCATTTTAAGATGAGGCGTCATTGATGGGGCTCCATCATGGTAACGAGCTCGAAGGGCTTTATCAGGTGGGGTCCATGTAAATTCACCCAATGAAATCTTTTTATTTTTTTTTTTAATTTTTATTAATAGGGGGCTCCATCCACACTATGCAAGTTAAAGAGGGGTGTGATAAAGCCCCAAGGGTGACATAGCGCTGACGTGGAGCTGAGGTGGACTGATAAAGCCCCTTGGGGGCTCCAACCACACCCTATAACCTAATCATTATCGTGGACACGGAATTAGTCATGCATATGCGCAAAATGTATGTTTACACATTGGAAATATTAAGAATTTCATATACACTTTTACAAACTTCATTAATATATATGGCAATCGTAAAGGAAACCCCTTTTAACTTAAAAAAAAAAAACTTAAGAAACTTAATGGATAGACCATATGTTGCCACGTGTTACAACATTTTTCAGAATTCAGACATATAATAGCTTTTGTTAGGAGAGATAAAGTTAATATGTTACACCTCTTTTGCCGTTTATGTAGATGTAACATCACATGTTACATTTTGTTTTTTGTTTTTCAACAACAATTTTTGCAGGTTTTACGAAGTGTAACATTTTCGAACTTAACATTTACGAGTTTTCAATGTGTAGTGCATATAAAAAACATGTTACATGTTTTTATAGAAAAAAATTAGTGTAACAGACAAGCCTGTTACATATCAATGTGTCAGATAGAAAAGTGAAAAAACAAAGAGTTGTTACATGTATTTTTGTAAGTCTGTAACATGTTTCTGAAAAGTTACTTTATGTAACATGCAATCTCAACATTGTGAAGCACTTGGTTTGGTGGTTGAAAGTCACTTTAATAATAAGAAGACACGGGTTCTAATCCTGGTGTCCTCAGTTTTATTTTTATTTTTGTTTCTCATCTATTTATTAAATGCAAATGACATTAATTGCCTAATTTTGTCAAGTTACATTAAATGATTGGTGTTGATTCAAATGACATTAATTCATTTTTATATATTTAAATTATACATATATATTGTTTTAAAAAAATTATATTTAAGGGCCTGTATTTTCTGTTCGCAAAGGGCTTAAAGATTTTCAAAGATTTTTTAAGACGGCCCTGACCTTATTCCCAATTCTACCAACGTAGACAATATATACGGAAGGTAAGACGAGGAGATTTTAGTGTTAAAGGTGGAGGGAGTGGTCAATCATTGATGAGTGTTTAAGTTATTTTCTAGCCAATAATATCATGTTATGTCAAGTCACCACTTCACTTCTCATTTTCCACTCAATCACTGGCAATGATCAAACGCATAGAGAGTTGTAAAGAATTAAAAAAAAAGTGTACTTGGTTGAAAGGGGTTAGGGCCCACCATTCACCCTCTCTCTCCCACTTTTGGCTTCTTCACCAAATCGGTGAGTAGTCACCGCCCACACCACCTCTCTCCTCTTCCCCGATCACCACTCAATCAACGGCAATGATTCCCCAATCAGTAAACCCCCCTCCTTGCTCCACTCACCGAGACCACTCCCTCCAGCCTAAAGACGTTAATAGACTCTTAACCGAGATGATAGAATGTAAAAGAGGCAATCTTGTGCTTTTTCTTCAATAGAGAAAGTAATTATCGTAATTAAAAGTAAAAAAAAACATAAATGTAGTTGTATTTCCAATGTTATGCATGATCGGTGTCGTATTCTTAATAATGATTATAAACCCAAAACACCATTTATGTGCCGTTTTATATGTTTTTTAAAATGAAAAAATATAAAGGATGGTTGATAATGAAAAAATAAAAATGATGGTTGATGGTAATATATTTGGCGAAAACAAATGTATTCCAAATCTATATCTATATCTATACTATAAAGTAAATCAATGGATGACACATGTCGTTCATTGAAAACGTATATTTTTTATTTTCTCGCTATCCTTTTATACTTATTCTCTATTAATTAAATCTAATCTAAATAAATCTAAAAATTTTGATCTACATATCAGCAGATGTGTATATATATATATATATATATATTAAATAATAATTCATATTAATATAGCTTCAATATTTGTAGATGTAAATGTCTCGCTAAGTGATATATATCTTAAATAATTCATATTAATATAGCTTTAATACTTGTAGATATATATCTCGCTAAGTGATAGATAATTTATAATTCATGTAATTGTAGATAAGTAAGATGATTATTAGTTTAGTTATATTAATAAATTCTTGGCAAGATATACATGGAACAAGAATTACCTTTTTATGTTAGTGGAACATACACAAATAATCATGTAACATGTCATTTTTTATAAAATAAAATAACTATAACAATATTATATGGAGACATCTACTATTTAATTTCCCGTCTTCGTTTCATACTTATCTTATATAAACTTATATTAAATCTTATCCTACTTTGAATTCGACGTGTAATAAACGAGATTTTTAATGATATAATATTTTATTATTTGGTATATAAAATTAGACTAGGTTATAACCCGTGGTACCCACGGGTCGCTCTACTTTTAAGGATATTTATATTTTATTAATTTTATTACAATGGTCCGTTTTATAAAATTTGTGGGGATATATATATTATGATTCAATGTTAATCGTATATAATAATATATGCAAACAATGTGATTTATGAATGGTAACAATTACCATATAATTTCAACATATTACCAGATAATGTTCTACGTATGTAGAATGATAGCCCGTCTAACCATTCTCTGGATATTTCAAAACGAACATAAAAGAATGGAAGAATGAATGAAACATGTAATGGATTACTGAGTATAACATATAGATTGATAACCTAATTTATAAAAGTAAAATGAAAATGGGCTTGAAACATAAATTCAATTTAGACCATATGCATCGATTGAAATGGTGATTACTATTTAATATAATTAATTAAACAATTGAAATATTTGATTAGTTAGAGAATTGATTATTTAAAAAAATCAAATCATAAAAATGAAATCAAGATTCCATTAATAAACCAATATTACGGTTTACTAACTTATAATTACTTAATTCAATTTTGAATTATAAAATACAAAATATATAAAGAATCAACATTAAAATTTATAAAGGAATTACCATATTTCATTTTGAATTGGCTTTTTTATGTTTCTTTAATTAGGCCCAATTTGATCTTATATATAGATATAGCATATTGAATTATAGGTTTCAACTTTTTTACATAATGGTTCCTCTTCCTTTTGATATTCTAGTTTTTGAGATTTTAATGAGGCTCAATGCTAGATCGATTGATCGCTGCAAATGTGTATGTAGAGAATGGCGTCACGGGCTATCATCATGGGAGTTTGTGTGGCTACACCTTAACTATGCTGAAAATTATCTGGTAATATATTATTGTTGTGTTTTAGTTATATTGAAATTAAAATACTTTTTATTAACATTGTTCTTATTAATTCAAAATTATTTACCTTTTATGAACGCAGAAAACTCTATGGGAGGATAGTCCGTCGCTGTATAAAGTAGTTTATACAGAATATTTTCCTCCTGAAATGTATCCCAAAAGAATAGAAGATTACGATGAAATGAAGGAAGATAAAACGACTAAGAATAAAGAGAACATCAGTGATGATGTACATAAGAATGAAAATGGCAAACGCACTGTTAGTGAAGTGAATGATGTTGATGCTACATTGCCAACCTCTAATTCAAAAGGCATGTTCTACATATGCAATATTGGTGATAAAGACAATTAGTATTTTATAACTTTTGAGTTATGGGTTATTTATTTGGAATAATAAGTGTTTCCTTTGTTTGAATAACAATTTCAGTTTTTATGTTTTTTGGATTGAACACAAACATTTGTATTATGCTTTTAAGGAATCATTGAAAAAAAATAAGGCAACCTATTAAATATTTTAAATCAAGATTTTACCAATAATATAAATTGTAAATTCGGCCGTCAATATAGTTAATATAAAATGTAAATTTTGGATTTTTTTAATATATAAGGAAGTTATTAAATTGGAGTTAAAAATTATTATGTATATATAAATGTTGAATTACAGTTTGTTAATTATTATAATATAGGTTTTACATTTCTAAAAAATATGAAAAGATACTTTCAATACTTATACAATCGATGGTTCATTAGTTCATTTCTCTAAATTCGATATTCTTAAAAACATAATTATAATATCGGTTGTTGGTTTCTTTTTAAAAACGTTCTAACAATACAATTGAACATATTCACATGTGGATATTAAATTTGGTGACAATTTAGTTCATTTCTAAAATTGGTATTGTTAATTAGATAATTAGAGATTAGATACTTTGAAAATATACATAAACTTTAAATAATTTTAAACTTAAATCGAAAAATGTAAATAAATGGTTTTAATAAAACAAAAATTAAAACTTATATTATTATTAAAAATAAAAAGAACCACTGACTCATCCAAAACAAAAACACACAATTTAAAATCACAAAACTACTAATTCTCATCTAAAAGGTCATATTTCTGAAGCTGTTCATGTAGGATCGTGTAGTGACCCAAATGAGTCGATCGGAAGAGCTCTAATCTGTTTCAGAGGCGGAAACTAAGAAACAGACGTGGAAAACAGCTTGTTTCACTACTAATCGTCTTGTATATTGATTAAAATCAGTTTACAGATCAAACGACGCTTCGCCAGCAGTTCGGTACCGGAACAATGAGTGTTACAAATGATCTCGCTTGGAAGACTATATATAGGTCTCCTGATTTCGCTTGAAGATGACAAGATCCAGTTCAAGCGAAATCACTTATGTTGATTTCGCTTGAAACTATCAATGTCTCATTCAAGCGAAATCACTTACTTCAAGCAAAATTACTATTAATTCAACCTAAACTCTCCTAATTTCTTGTACAACGCGCCCTGATCTAACAATTCTAATATAAGACTCGATACAAGACGAAGTCGACAGACATATGCACCAACAGACTCCCCCTCGGATGTTGACAAGTCTTAAGTGTAGAGTCTTCAATGTCTTCAATCTTTATCAGTCTTCGGGCTTCCAGAATCTCGATCTGGCTCTTGCCTCACTCTAATTCCTTTTTCAGCATATCCCAGAATCGAATTCCTGGCTCTATTCTTCTACATTCTCTTGATTAGATCTCTTGATTCCTTAATTTCATCATCATCAGCAATCTCAGGATCAGAACCTGGCTCTTTGTCATTCAGACTCCCCCTCAACTTGTGCTGGAATCGTAATCTGGCTATTTTCAGTTTCAAGCATCGCAACCAGGCTCTCCTGCAAATCCTCTACCCAAAACATAAGTTCCATAAAAGATAAGATATACCAATTCTAGAAACCTTGTTAACCACTTTAAAACACAATCTGAACAAAAAGATTTATCATGTAAGTTACTGATGAACCACTTGTATGAATGTCATTTTTCATTTTAAAACATCTTCAAACAAACTTTCCCAAACCTGTTCGTCATATTCAGCACTCGAAATTTTGAAAATCAGCTTTTCAACATCAGTCCTCTAAAATCTTTTTCAATTTTTCAAAATTTATGCTAAAACACACCGAAAATCTTTTTGGATTTTTGATATAAAATAAATGAAATGCAGTAAAGAACTATTTACATACAATATTTTGTGAGTTTGCGTAAGAGGATCATATCAGTTTTTGAGACAAATCACCAACACCGTTAAGCTTTAATCATTTTAAGTTCTAAACGATTCACTTAGATTGTCAGTATACTGATCCACTTAAATTCTCACACAAAGTTCAACTGTTCCGAGATACGAGATTAGTGTTTTAGATACTTAAACTTATTCGCGTGTCCCACCTCAGAATATACTCCCGTATCCAGATCCCAATATTCAGTCTTACAGGTGAGTATACCTAGATGATATCTGTAAGGGGTTAAATTGCGAAACCGTGAGAGCTCAGGTCAGAACTTCCGTTCAACAGAGAGATGACGGCTCGACTTTTGGTGGGTCCCCTTTAGAGGATCTTTTTTACAACAGCATAGATTAGCAATTTTATCGTCTCATCATTTTATGCTGAGGGCGGCGCTATTTTTCAAGCAAGCGTAAAGTATTCTCCGGGGACTAGGCCATTGCTTCCGCATTATCAGAAGTCCCGGGATAATACCCCAGATATCACTAAGCATAAAGACCTAGTATCTCAGAAAGAGGGGTCCTTCAAACAAGATTTCGGGGGTTACCCATATATCCGAGAGATGTTCCCCACGATATAAGCAAGTTTGAATTTAGGTTTATATCTCGTCACAATCTACTAAATGTGCAAAAACCTACTGGCACATCATCAGTAAGATCGTTTATCACATTTTTACTTTCCAATTCTTTAGCATGCCGTGATCGTCCACTGATGTACTATCATTTCCTCTTTTATACAACAAAACTCATTTTTGATTTTTTCATGTTTTTGTCATTTTCAAGTTTTCTAATGTTTTTGGATTTTCTGAAATTTTTTACTCCCCCTAAAATGCAAATACATTTTAGGAAATTTGACAACAAACTATACAATAAAGTGACAACCGATATCAAATTGCTTCAATTCGCCATCCACTTGGCATAAACAATCAGAACTCCCCCTTACAACAAACTATTTTCCCATTGTGATTTCAAAACACTTAATTTTGTTTTAATCAAATGGTTTTTTCCGGAAAATAAGTTGTGTTGATTGATTTAACCATTTGTAGGTTAGGGGTTCATCATCTTGTTCTCTTCAACCACTTGTAAAAATTTAACATTTCACGATTTTTTCAACACAATCACTAGTAGAAAATCAAGTACAACTTAATGTCCCTGATTTACCACTTGTAGGACGAAACCACTTTCGTGAATTTCTCAAGAAAAATGCTGATTCCTGCTCCACACTTACCAACCTGGGAGCTCCGGCAAGTCAGGAATTTATGGTGAAAATGCTGTCACCCAAGCCTGACCAGCCTTGGGTGATTTTGGTGGCAAACATCTGTCCCACCAACATTTTGATTTATAAAATTCTTTTGCATTTTTAACCTTCCCGTCAACCATCTTCCTGAAAATATGTTTAACTTTGCCATTAAACGCCTTTTCAGCATCAAATTCTTTGTTACCAGTGAAGAATTGATCTGAAATCTCAACCATACCTTTTGATTTCAGATTATCTTTTGTCAATGGCAGAAATTTTTCCTTGTTCAACTCTGGAACGAAATTAACAACCTTTTTCTCAACAGATGACTCATCTGATTTTATGGAATCAGATTCATTCTCAGAACTACTATCAGATTTTACAACCCATTTTTGTTTTGTTAAATCAACACTTCTTTTGTAAAATCGTTTTGAACTTTCACCTTCTTCAGAAGTTGAATTTTCAAACACTTTCGATTTCTCAGTAGATTGATTCTTTTTATCAACAACTTTCTTGTTTCTTTCAAAGTGAGAAGAAACTCCCTGTTTAGAATAAATGGACTCTTGGCAGTTCCAAGCAATATGTCCATTCTTTTGACACTTGAAACAAGTTCTTCTATCAACTCTCTGAGCAAACTTTTTCACATTTTTCTTGACTTCAGCAAGAAACTCTTGATTTGATTGTTTCCAGAATTGTTTCTTCTGCTCTTCTTCAGAACTTCCTCCTGCAACAAATGTTGTTTTTGGTTTATAATTTTTCTCATTTTTATAATTTTCTGAAGAATTAAAACCAAGACCTTGTTTTTTGAAATTACCGTTGTGGTCTGGTTTCTTTCGATAACCAGAACCAGAACCGTAACCCTTTTTCTTGTTCAATCTCTGTTGAACTCTTGAAGTGTACTTTTTAGGTTTTTCATGAAGATTTAAATCTTTTATTTCAGAAATGTTAATTTTTGTTAGTTTGAAAACCTGTTTAATCATCTCAGTTTTGACACTTCTTATTGGAAATTCCTCATCAGAATATAATTTGTCTGAATCATTCAAAGTATAAGCCACTTTGATTGATTCGTCATTCAAATTAGATTTTGATAACAAGAATTATTTCTTGTAAACCCGTTTCTCTTGTGAACTCGGACTCTTTTCTGATGAACTCGAACTTTCAGACTTAGACTCCGACTTAGACTCTTCATCCATATCCAACACCTGATCAACAACTTTCTTTAATAACTCAGACTCATGATCAGTGTCAGACACTGTGAATGTAACATCAATATTGTCTGGTAATTCATCAATGATTTCAGACTTTAACTTGATGTTGACTGCCTTTTTTAGACGCTCCTCGTTAGGATTCCTGGGAGAATAACTTTCATGGATCGGGGGCGGACATCTGTTATACTTGACACTTTGTTTTTTACCAGTATCAGTATCTTCAGTCTTTTTCTCCATGAATGCTTCAAGACCTGCCACAGTAGGATAAACACGATCAATCAAATAATCACAAGTAGTATAACTCAACAGTAATCGTTTAATCCTTTCACTCTCAATCTTTTCAAGTTCCAACTCCTTTTTCAGTTTAGCACAGTCTTCGATATACTCATTGATGACGCTCTGCTTTGTCATTAAAGTTGCATTCATCCTCATCTGAGCAGTTTCAACTTCCAAATTTGTCCTTTTCAGACTATCAACTGTTCTGTTTAGAACATCATATGACTCCTTCACGTACTTCACATCAGACAACAAATTCTCTTTCATCTCTTCCAATTCAAGAATCTTCTTGTCTTTCTCCTCACAATGTTTGCAAGGCTCCTCGCATTTCAGACAAGGTTTAATGATCTCGACTATCTTATCAACTTCAACAACTTTCGCAACTTCAACAATCTTTTCTATTTCAACAACTTTCTCAACTTCGACAATCTTTTCTATTTCAACCATCTTTTCAATTTCAACGATTTTCTCTATAATCTTTTCAACCACTAGTTCTTCAGATTCTATTTCAGCTTTCTGTTCCTCAGTTCCCTTGTTGAACTTTCTTCAACTTCTGCTTTCTCAGCTTCTATTTTTACTTTATCTTCTGCAGCTTTTCTTGTTTCTGTTTCTTTCCATTCTCTTTCCAATTCCTGCTCTTCAATTTTCTGAATAAACTGTGCCAAATTCATATTTTTAGACTTCCTCATGTGTTTCACAATCATCAAATAATTTCCCCATTTCTATTGTGGTAAAGCATCAGCAAGTTTATCAACCCATTCATCATCATCTTTCTTTATGTCCAAACTTCCCATTTCCAAAACAAGATGACAATATCTATCAATGGTCAATTTTGTGGTTTCATTATCAAAGGCTACAAACATGTCAAAAGACTTCTTCAGTAACGCCTTTCTGTTTTTAATCATATCTGCACTACCTTTAAACTTTTGAATCAATGCTTCCCAAATTGACCTAGCTGTACCTTTATGTTGGAGCAAAACAAATATATCTTCTTTTATAGCTTGTTGAAGAAAATTGATCATCATTTTTTCACTTGTAAATTTCAGTTTGTCAATCTCTGAGAAGTCAACAATTGCTTTTTCAATTCCACGTTCATTTTTCGGTTTTTCATAATCCTTTTCTAATGCTCACCATGCGTCAAACTTATATGCTTGCACCCAAGTCTCAAAACGATTCTGCCAACCTTTGAAATCCTCAATGTACATCAGTTTTGGCGGTTTCTGATGAGTTCCAGTTTCATTCTCACTGTATAGAGTTTCAGCAGCAGTAACTGGTGCAACAGGTGTAGCAAACGCATTGTAGAATTCCTCAGCCATGTTTAGGAACAATTTTTTCACAAAGACTTAGGTTTAAAAAAAATCTCTGTTGAAGCGAAATCTTTCTTGAAACGAACTCTCAAGCGAAATAGTCTCTCAAGCGGAAACACCCAGAAGCGAAATCTCTGATTTCGCTTGAACCACCACAATTTCAAGCGAAATAATGTCTTGAAGCGAAATAGCAGGTTTCGCTTGAAACAACTCAAGCGGAATAAACTCTCTGAAGCGAAATCAACAAATTCAAGCGGAATCCGGTCAAAAATTCAAGCGAAATATC
Organism: Helianthus tuberosus; assembly: GCA_030545235.1. Classification (NCBI taxonomy): domain Eukaryota; kingdom Viridiplantae; phylum Streptophyta; class Magnoliopsida; order Asterales; family Asteraceae; genus Helianthus; species Helianthus tuberosus. The sequence goes on along the minus strand of CM060429.1, from coordinate 13,621,951 downwards.
GTATTTCAAGCGGAATCTCAAGCTAATCTCACTTGAAAGCTGCTGACGTCATCACAATTCGATCTGTTTTCAAGCGGAATAAGGTATTTTTACCAGTTTTAAGACGAATTAATGTCCAATTCTTCCAAGGATTACTTAAAACACATTTTCGACCACAATATGCGAAATTTAGAACTTTTTGACTGTGAAAACAGTTTCAATTTCAAAAAGAAGGTGTAGAAGTAAGAAAATGAAGCTGTTTTGGCAAGAACTCTTCTTCCTGAGCTCTGATACCACTTGTAGGATCGTGTAGTGACCCAAATGAGTCGATCAGAAGAGCTCTAATCTGTTTCAGAGGCGGAAACTAAGAAACAGACGTGGAAAACAACTTGTTTCACTACTAATCGTCTTGTATATTGATTAAAATCAGTTTACAGATCAAACGACGCTTCGGCAGCAGTTCGGTATCGGAACAATGCGCGTTACAAATGATCTCGCTTGGAAGACTATATATAGGTCTCCTGATTTCGCTTGAAGATGACAAGATCCAGTTCAAGCGAAATCACTTATGTTGATTTCGCTTGAAACTGTCAATGTCTCATTCAAGCGAAATCACTTACTTCAAGCGAAATTACTATTAATTCAACCTAAACTCTCCTAATTTCTCGTACAACGCGCCCTGATCTAACAATTCTAATATAAGACTCGATACAAGACGAAGTCGACAGACGTATGCACCAACAGTTCAGGAGTCCAAAATTCTGCATAATACTCATTAACGACATAGAAGCCTTCTTCTCGAAGATAATCCTGAGTACAAAAATGTTTAAAATATGACATTAATATGAATAAAATTTGTATAATCATAACGAATATACTCAAAATAGTATAAGATAAGATCTTACCAAATAATTTTCAACATAGGTAGAATGAAGAAGAAACTCAAAGGATGATAGACTGTCACGCAATTGTCTGCATACACATTTATAGCGATCAATTGATCTAGCGTTTAGCCTTTTTAAAATCTCAAACAGAACCATATCAAATGGCAAATAAACCATTGTATTAAAACTTCGAAAGCTTTAAAAAATGGATATAGTGAATACGTTAAAAATCTAATTTATATTTAAGAAAAACAAATGAGGGTTTAATAAGTTTTTGTATGGGCCTGGTTCGATCCAATTCAAAATAATATTTTTGGTTATTATAATATGCTCTATAATATATAAAATTGTTCGATAACAGTTTACCAAATATTACAGTTTTATAATATTCAACTTGATATATAATGTACCATCTATTTATGTAAATTATTTATGACAATATTGGACAAAGAAAAACAAAAAAGTAAATGTCTAATAATCTTTTAACAGATTTAAAATAATTCTATCACCATCATACCATCATATCATCTCTACTAACCTGCAAATTGAGCTCACCTACATTCACATTGTTCAAGAACTCTAAAATCGTCGGTTGAAGATTTGGTAAAGGCAATTTTCCGACAAAATCTCCGATCACTTCTATGACGATTTATTTTTTGATTTACCAACTAAAAATGTCTTTAGTACTACAAATAACTCATGGGATGTTTGTTTTCACCGAATAATGACTAAATAGACGTTAAATTGGAGTTTAGTTATTTGTTAAGTTGAAAGTTTAGTATGTTATGTATATCTAAAATGGATTTATGTATTGCATGTGTTTGGAAATATAGATTTTTGGGTTCATATTGTGTTTTGGTTGATAGATTTTGTTGATATTCTTATGAAATTTTGATTTTCTTGCATAATAGCTTGATTTGGATAATTGAATGGGTTATGATCCGGGCATAAAATTTATGATTTAGAATATTTTTTTCACCTATATTCAAATACGATTATATTACATTTATGTATTTTATTTTTTGCTTATCAATTACAATATAGGTATACTCTAAGGTTTTACACTTAAAAACCATATATGTCGTTATAAATTTATTGACGAAAATGAATATTTCTTTAGTTCTAATCAAATATGATCATGTGATAATACTTCCTTTAGTATTGTTTATATGTGTATTTTACATTGTATTCTTAAAATCCTACATAAATGGCTATTTATTACAACAGTTTGTCTAATATTGCTTAACACGTAACTTTTATATTGTTATGAACATATATGAATGACTAAAAGTTGAATTGTAAATGTTTCTAATAGATGTTGGTATATTACAGGTATATAAAAATGAGTCTGTCATGCGTCGCTTTGTTAGAAGAGCAATCATCGTTAAAACTGGTATGCTACAATGGTTACAAACAATTTTCTATACCTTATATTAACTAACATGTACAACATAAACTAAAACGCAGGTGCTGCCAATTGACTTTGTTAAGAATGTATACGGAGATTATTGGCAAAGAACAAAAATAATGATACATCATAAAAGTGGAAGAAGTTAGCCAGTTTCTTTGAGAAGTGTAAGTGGGGAATGCGTTATCATTGACGGATGGAGTAATGTCGTAAGGGACCTTCAGTTGCCAAAGAGGACGTTATTGCACTTAAGGATAATCGAAGACAACAACATTGAAATGGATTGTTTCGTTGAAAACATATGTGGTGAATCCTTTGTGACAGTAAACCGTTACGGCATTTTAAAGATTATAGTAAGCCTACTAACATGTCTGAATTAATATTTACTCTATTATAGTTTTAAAATAAATAGTATACATAAATATCCGACAATAAAATGTTACAAAACTTTTCAGGTGATTCAAGACGCTTATGTAACAAACTGTTACTCTTACTCGCCAGTCAACGATTATTATAACATTTATGCAGCAGGCAAGACTTGGAAAGTTGAGACCGACAGAATCAATGATAATTATGTTTTTACAAAAGGTTGTCCAAAGTTATTTCATGATCTTGCAATAGAAGACGATGATATACTCCTGTTGATGAAGACGGACAGCGTGACATTTGAGTTGAAAATTTATCGTAGAGGAGTTGAGGTAGCCCGTAACAACAAAGAAGAAAGTGAAGATGACTCTCTGCTAGAAATACCTAGGGACACATACTACAAAAACGTTGACTTTGTAAGTATTTTGAACTAACGTATAACGGTATTTTAAAAAATAGGACTTATTTTGTGTATTTTATTGTATAACAGACCTTCTGTCAACATGATGACTCATTAGATCAATTAATTACTGAGGTAATAACCACTCCTTTATAGAGATTAAAATACATTCAATAAGATTTGGTGGATTTTATTAATTATCATACACAGATTCATGAAGGTCATAACAAACATAATGTGACTAAGAACATTGGTGAAAAAGAAATGTCAAAGGCAGGAAGAAAGAGTATGAAGATAGAAGAGACAAACCAACCAACAAAAGAGAAGATGTACTTATTTTAAACATAATAATAGATGAGTATTTTCATTCATATATGTACAAATATTTACTTAATTATTGTTTGTTATTGTTATTTAACGTTACTCATTGTCTTAACAACTTAAAAAGAAAGGAAAACAGATTGCGGAATATTGTAATCCGGAAAACAGTAAAAGGCTGATATGCGGAACAGATGTGGAAATTCCAGACGTATCAATAGTTGGACGGAGAACTCGCAGCCGGTTGGTACGCATAGGATAAATTAACAACATTAAGTGATCAATATTTGTTTTAAATTAAGGGATTAAATATAATACTCTAATACTAAAATGTGTATCTGTAATAATAAGGTTAACGAAAATAGAAAGAGATATGGTAATGCATTGAAGATATTGGATGTCGAACCAAAACGTGTTGCAAAGATAAATGATGTTGAGAAAGCTGGTAGTTATGAGTTCACAAAGAAGGGAGAAAACCGCATGGTATGATTTTTTATAATACTCAATGACAGTCACAAATATTATAACATCAATAAGGCTAATTTACTTATACAATTATTGTTTTTATGCAGAGAATGTCTGCTGATGTTGTAAGAATAGCCGGATTCAAAAATAAAGTGCATGAGTTAAAAGTGACGAACATGAATAAAAAAACCATCGACATGAATCTTAGGCGGCAGAAGAATGGAGATGGTGTAAGGTATGCTATCGAAGGTTGGCCGATGTTCATGGAGGAGAATGGCATTCGTTTCGGTGACACATTGCATTTCAAATTTGTATGTTCAGGAAATGTCCTGATGTTATCACAAGTAGATGCGGTTAATGAAGGTTAACAGGTAAAAAAAATAACCTTAACGCTTCAGGTGTTTGTGTAGACGAAATGATGACTCTTTTTTGCTACTATTACATGTTTCGTTCTTTTTTTGGGACATGCAAGTAGACGTTACCATGTTTTATTTTGTTCCTTGGTAGATTAAGGTTAAAGACAATTAGTGGTATCTTATAAACCAAGATACCATATTTTTTATTGTAAGTAACGTTGGTATCTTTTATATTTAAAAATACTTTATAATGGGTTGTTGACTATCAATGTTGAAATACATATATTTACAAATACTTTATAACGGTTTGTCATCCTTAACAACCGACTAAATTGCCACTAAGCCCATTTAAAACATCTACTTCTTTTTATTTAAGTTCCAGCCCACCAACATTATCATGTTCTTTATGGAGCCCATATTAATTTCTTTAATTTTGCTTTTCATCAACAACCATTTAAAATGTTACATATGAAAATGATCATTGATCATGAACTTAAATCGGATGTTCTTTAAAATTGGGACCAATCAAATAGCATGTAACTACCAAGGAATTAACATTTGTGTAATAGATATTTAAATGATTATTGTAATTAGATTAAATTTTTATAATAATTTGTGAAACATAAAATATGAAATCCTTAACTTTATTGATTTAACTCAATATGTCTTCATTGATAATCCTGGATTGTACGAAGATAAATAGTAGCATCCAATCCATGGGAAAAAAATTAATTAAACTTGATGATTTCATAAGAAGATTGAAATAATGAATAAATTTGTTAAAAAATCTATGATATGATAATTTCTTTGTAACTTAGTAGAGTGGTTTTCACTATATTCCACCTTGTTGGCAAACACCCCTACGATCCTTCTAGTGGACAAAGTTAGTCAATTACTCCAGTTGGAATAGAATTAAAATGAGAGTATATGAGATATGTATAAGAATATTAAAGAATAAAAAAATCAACATAAGTTATGACATTTTATTTCAAACCAAAATAAGTTAAATGAAAAGTTCAAAGCCATGAAAATCAAATACACGATTACATCATAAGTTAGGAAAAATCTCCTTGTAAACTACGTTAGATGTCTTCGCTGTGGGTTTACCATCAACATCAAATGATAAAATTTTAACACCTTCTCTGGTCTTCACTCTTGATAAAGCGACGTACAATTGACCGTGAGTAAAAACAGGATCTTTTAAATATAAACCAACTCGGGATAGCGACTGCCCTTGACACTTGTTAATTGTCATAGCAAAACAAACGGATAAAGGAAATTGCCTTCTTTGAAATTGAAAAGGTATTTTCTTGTCTAAAGGAACCATACTAATCTGTAACACCTCGTAAAATCATGTCCAATATAGTATCGACACGTGTCATGGACTTTAAACGTGTAACGGATTGAATATGAGGGACTAAAGTTGACAAACGAAGAAAGTATATGTATATAAGGATACAAAGTGTCAACATTTAATAATTATGCCTTTTAACAACCCTACACGATGTTTATACCCTAAAACGAATGTATCATGAAGCATATTAAACCGTTTGTGGAAGAATGTGAAAGTTTACAAGACGCGAGGGTTAAAAGTGTCAACATGTTTAAGTTATACCTCTGAGTGACCTTTTAGTGAACCCGGAGCCTTTTAACAATTAATTATACTCCCAAGAATAAGTGGTAAAAATTTCACAAGGTTTCGATATCGTATGAGAAAGATACGCTAACTTTCGTAATTAAGGGGTTAAAAGCGTCAACGAGGCAAAACTTGTGTTTTTGGTTATCGTTTAACGAAACCGGACCTAATGATGATTGGTTATATCTCATGGATCATAGAAAAATAAATTTCATGGGTTAAAAGTGCTTAAAATGGAAGAAATTACGCTTTAGAAGGTCAAGGGGTTGAAAATGTCATTTTTGAAACTTGGTTGGCTGGTAACTGAGTTGCTGGCGCTGCGCCACCACCTGAGCACTCCTCCATCGCGCGACGCGATGGACTGCCAGCTCAGAAAAATGTGTTTGGACATGGCAGCTTGCATGTTTGCTAAGTTCCGCGAGTTTGCCACCCTCTAGCTCCTTGAAACACGTCCCTAGACACTTGTTTTCATCTTTGGAGTTGCCATAACACCTGGATCAATCTCCATGACCCTTCCTTGGCTATAAATAGAGCCCTTTGTTGCAACTTTGTGAACTCACACTTTCACATTTGCTTGTTCTAACTCTGTGGAGCATTCTTGGCAATTAAGAAGCCTTTCCTCTGTTCCAATCTCGTGCTAAGGACTATTGTAAGTCATCTTAGCTTCTGTAATTCAGTTTTAATTAGTTTAATGGCCCCAAGTCAAACCGTCGTAATTAAGGTTTGACTTAGTGATTAATCACTAATGGTCCAGTCAATTCTCGAATTAAAAGTAGCTTTGAGTTGGTAATTATGTGGGTAATAAACCCTTAAAAGGGAACCCTCTGATTCCCACTCTAACTAGGTCAATTGTCAGGTCAAACTTGATTATAAAAAGTCAACAGGAAGCTAATTTTCACATAAACACATAATTAACAATGTAGAAGCTATGAAACCTGTTTTATCACTTGTATAACTTGGTAATTAATGTAAGAACATGTCTAAGCATGTTCAACCCGACAATTTTTAGTATAAGCTCGGTTCAGAACCGAAAGTCGCATAAGTGGACTTTTGCTTTGACTTTCAGTTCTGACCCATTAGAGCATATTTTAGAAATGCCTTAGAGCTCTATTAGGACCAGGTTACATGTTAGTATAACCCTCTGTGATTATACAACTTGGTTCATTAGTTATCCGATTCATATGCATGTTTCCGTTATATGCCTAAATGTTGACCAGTATGCCATTTTGACCTTAAAACAAGAATTTTGAAAATGTGAGAGGATAATAATCTTTATTACTGATTTATAAACATGTCCCTAAATTTTTACATCAGTTGGAGGTCTAGATTAAGAGTTATGCTCAATAGCGTAATTAGAAAGCTTTTTATTAATTAAACGGCGTAATTAGCATAGAGCCCATCTAAACCCAATTTTTGATATCAAAAATTTTACCTACTGATGTAAAATAATATTGTGGGATTTTTGAAGATTTTTATTTATTTTTAGGCTGAGCATAACATAGGGTTATAGCTTTGATTCGGTAAATGTCGGTTTTGCCCTTTTGGCTTATAAAATGAGTTTTACATAATATTTTGATACCAAACCTTTTGATACTGATTTTATATAATAAATAAAATATGTTGAGTCTTCTGGAATGATAAAAAAATATCAGCTTTTCTTTAAAAACCCGGAAATCGCTTAAAACCGTCTTTTTACGCGTTTAAAACACATAGTATGTATTAAAACCATTTTTCTCATATAAGACTTAATACCTACTAATGTTTTAAGTAACTTTTTATATTTTAACAGTAAGCAAAAGTTTTTAAACTCAGAATTCAATTTTTGACCTTTAAAGCTTATGTGAAATTACCAAAATGCCCCTACGGTGCATAGTTTGGTTATAAAAGGTAAATTTCACATATATGCCATACCCTACTGTTATGACTTATAAAAATAAGTATTTTTACTGAATATATCAGACCTGAAACTCAGATTTATATTTAAACCCTTTTATAAGCTTTAAAATGACCAAAATACCCCTATGGGGCATAAATTGAGTTTAAATTCATTTTGGGCATAATGGAAGGTATCCTACTAATATCACAACATATTTAAGGCATATTAACTTAGGAAACCTGTTCATGAATCATTTGGTTACCCGTTACGCATTATTCGCGTTCGGTGCGGTTTTTGTAACTAATTTGCATAAATTAGCCGAAACGGGTCAAACCTTATCATTTTTATCTCAAAATCCAGAATGTGTTTAGTTTACCCATATTATACAAGTATACAAACTTGTCGGGTCTAAACCACATTCTAATCCAGTCTTCGCTTAATCGTGCGTTTGAATCGTATCTTCCTTTAAAAACTAACCGGTCTAAGTTTAGGCTTAATTAAAGACCCGTTAGGAATCTAATAGGTTATTAAAAACCTTCGTTCCAGATTAGGAGCCCGGTAAAAGCTACTTGCACTCGCTGTTTGTGAATTATACTTGCTCAGGTAAATACTTTTAACTTATTTTCCCTATACGGGCTTGGGATACGGTATTATAATAATACTGCTTGGTTGGGTGTGTAGTCATTTAAATCGGATTGTGATTAATGTATTTACATAACTCGTTTTAATCTGTATTATTTGGTGTATGGCCTTTGGGGGTTAAATGACCATGTCCCAGATATCCTTGGCATCATTCAAAGAAATGGCCACAACCTAAGCACGGTGTGTAGGCATACACCTGACAGTTGCATTATGTAAAAACTGGTAATCCACTTAAAGGAATCAACCTTGTGGGCATTATACCTGTGGCGTGTCAGTTAATCTTGTCCGGCTCTTCTAACCGGCCCTGGCGGACGACAAATAAGTAAAACTGTATACAAGATTATTTTTAAATAATTATCCCAAGTTATAAAAGATATTTTGTGTCGTGTGCATTCAAACTAATTTTCTTAAACTCTTTTCAAAATGAGTCAGCTAATTGTATTTACCAGTGTAAACTGACGTATTTTCCAAAAAGGCTAAGTGTAGGTACTAGACGAAATAGGCTGGCTACTCCTGGCATCATTAATCATGTCTTGCAAGCTCTAGATGTTAAAGTCTGTTGAACAATGATCTTTTTATCTTTTGATCCGCCTGTGGATCCTTTACAGTCTGTTTGTAATACTTTGATATTACTTTTTATTCGGTTGTAATGTGATTCATCTTTTGCTTCCGCTGTGCATATAAATTGTGTTGTTTGACTATGATGATATCAACTACGTCACGATACTCCCCACCAGGCCCACCGGTAATACGTGGAAATATCGGGGTGTGACATAATCCTTCTAATAAAAACTCTTGTGCCGATATTTCCGCCAAATATTACTTCAGCTTCAATTACTCGTTTACCAAGAAAGGTTATTTGAAGTCTAGTTCCGTTACATAATCCGTTCTGTTGATCAATGTTTCGAAGAAGCATCACAGGAACACCAACTTTAAGAACCAACCTATGGTTAGGTAAACCGGATATTTTCAGAGCATTCAAATTATCAGGAGAGTATAGCCCTTGTTGAAAAGAATCAAGAGCTTGCTCAGTTTGACATATACTGTCAGAGCTCAAATACTATTTTTCTTCACCTGGAAATAAAGTAAGTAATCAATCATTAATCTCATGAACTACTTCATTCTTTGGTGCTAAAATTGCTCTCTCTGAAAAGAATCCATGATTTTTATACTATTGTAAAATTGAAGGATAAACAACGTCGATTAAACTTTGAATTGGATCATCTGAGTCAGTAATTACTAAATCGTCCGGTATCTCTATACATGCTTCACCATCGCTTTCTGAACCAATGTTTCCTTCACCAATATCAAGTAGCCATTTTGCAAACTTCTGAATAGAATTGCTATTAGATGATTGAGCTCCAATACTCAACCTCATGTTTTTTGTTAACTTTAAAACCTTGCATTCTGACCATATATATGAAGAACTCAAAGATGCATTAACAATCTGATGCCTAGTACTATTAGGGATAACCGGGAGTATCTGTCTAAAGTCACCACAAAAAACAATAACTTTACCTCCAAATGGTAGTTCCGAATGGTTATTCGTAGAAGACGATAGAATGTCTTTCATTGTTCGATCTAGTGCCTCAAAAGCATGCTTGTGGACCATAGGGGCTTCATCCCATATAATCAACTTTGCCTCTTTTAATAGATTAGCAACGTCATCGTTCGGCTTAATGAAGCACATGGAATCTTCTGTCAAGTTTATGGGGATTTTAAACCTAGAATGTGTTGTCCTTCCTCTAGATAATAATAATGATGCAATACCACTAGAAGCAACGTTCAAAACAATCTGACCTTTAGATCTGATTGTAGAAGCCAAGGTCTTCCACAAAAAATTCTTCCCAGTTCCACCATAACCATATACAAAAAAACAACCCTCCACTTTGGCAATCGACTGCATTGACAATGTGGTTAAAAACGTTTAACTGCTCTTCAGTTAGAGATTCTTTCAATCGACTAAACTCACTTTTCAACTCATGTGTGTCATGCGATAATTCCTCATTGATTAGACGATTAGTAGCTTGACGTAACGAATCATCGTATGGATAGGGCATCGTCGAAAAATTACTTAAGGTTGACCCATTGGAAATTAAGTAATTCTCGATTTCCAACAAAATAAGATTCTTCAACTGATGTTCAGGAATCATTAGATCTACACAGGGTATAAACTAAAATTAAACAAATGTTGAAAGAAAATAGATAAAAATAAAAAATATAATAGGTAGTTCCTATGAAAATAAAATAATAACTTACCAGGGATATGTGTCTCTTTGCGACGCTTGTATAGAATATCATCTCCTAGTAAATGCCAAGTTTTTTCCCACACAAATTCTGGTCGTGATAGCGTATTTGTTAAAAGCAATGTCACAAATAATGATCTTAAATAGCGACAGTGAACTTCAAAACTTGCTTCTTTAATGGCTTCAACATATTCGTTGTCATCGTCTAAAAGACCCATCGCATAACATGCATCTTCAAATGTCGGAAATACTTGTCCGTTAACTGTTCGAATCTCTTCAAATGATTTAGGACCTCTAACTTTATTTAGAAGAATCCTTAAATAATAAAGTTCTCCTGAAGCAATTGAAACAGAATGAACTCTACCAACAGTTTTATACCGTTTTCGTACTTGCCAACATCTATCTTTTAAGTTCAAAACAAACTTTGATGGGAACTCCACATAAGTCAGTTTACGTGCTTCCTCACTATGTTGATTTAAACACATCCATTGCAAAAAAATAGAAGAAGCAACGGATGGTTTGTTCAAGACATCTTCAATATCATCATCTGCACCGTATACGACATTGTGTTGACCAGGTAAATGAAAAGGTAGCCTCATTACAACAGGAAATCTATAATGAACTTCGTTTGCGAAAATTCTCCAAGACGCTTCACAGGCTGATATGTATCTACAATCGTAGTATTCTTTGATCTCATCTTTTATTTTCTGATTGCTAGTACCGGTTGCATCCGTATATAAAACTGTCGTAGCCCAGTCAGGTCCTTTGTTAATGTAATTGAACAGATACTTTATCGAACCTGCTTGGTTACACCATTCAACATTAATGTGTGCTTGGTATCTTTTTAATAGACCTTTGTTTTAAGGTACGACACTTCGGTTGTCTAACTGAACACCTTTTTTCATAACAGTATGCCCAGAATCTCGTCTTCGATAAACCGGAAAACCACTTGAGTCAATAATTGTATGATCCGAAAACTTTTTCGGAAATCGTTTAGAACATTTGTTGTCAACCATGCAAGGACAACTCAAGTTAGCAGTCCCACAAGGACCATGAATCATATACTCAGACACAAGATAATGTAATTGAGGATCTTCAGATTTATCATGAATTTCAGCAGAAATAAAAGGATCTATATGATCTACAGTCGGAAGTTTATGATCCACATTCATGAATAAACATATGTGTGCATGCGGTAGGCCACGTTTTTGAAATTCAATGGTATAAACCACTATACAAAAAAAACTTTATGTGTTAGTAATATACTAAATAAAATGTCATATAAATTATAAGAAAAATTGTAGATGAAGTAAAATTATAACAAAAGGATACCGGCATTGATGACACCAAAAAAATTATTATCCTTTATATCTTTAATCATTGAATCCAGCTTCATCTTGAACAATCGACATAATATATCAGGCATGTCTTCTGCTTTAATGGAAGTATCTTTCAGAAATCTTGAAACTTCCGGCCATTTGGGATTGCATGTAATGGTTTTGAAAAAATCCGGGTATCCAAACCACTTACATAACGCCATAGCGTTAAGGTAGTTTGTTGCATGAACCAAGCCCCTCCAGTAAAAGATGAAGGTAAAATTACCTTTTGACCAGTGTTAGATAAATTTTGTTTACCAGTGTCCTTATACTTTTGAAGATTTTCAAATGACTCGGAACGTAGATTCTTCTGCTTACCACGTATGAAATTGAGCCTTTCACCTTCAATCATAGTATAAGCATCAACCAAAAACTGTTGCAACAGTCTTCTAGTGTTTAAAACCAACGAATAACCACAACTTCGATCTTGTATTCTATATGTAAAGAATTCCCGCATTGTGCATTTTGGTCATATTTTTTTTGGTTGTTACACCATCCCTATGAGGAATGTCGATCCTATATCCATCATAACCAAAAGGGAAAAGAATGGGATATTGAAGAGCAAGATAGGATGGGTGTAACTCACTAATACGTTTAAGCATACAAGATTCAGTTTCAACTAAAATGTCTCGACGATCAATAGATGCATCTAAATCATCAACAATCAGTTCCACAACCTCAGTAGTGGATGGTAGATTATAAGTCCTACCATCTTTGTCTCTCTTGTAAATAAGCCGGAGCTTTAAGTTTGCTTGAGGATTCTCATGAAAGTGGTTTCTTACCACTCTGTACGATTTAACCAACTCGTTATGAGAATCTAAAAAATCTCTGAGGTATTCAATTATTTCAACGTCCAACTCCTTTTCATGTGAAGATAGTTGATTCCTATTATGAGAACAAAAAAATAAATTTAAATGACAAACAATAATTATATTTGAATAACACTTATAAGTTGTTAAAAATATAAATAAACCAACGAATACGCTTACCCCAATACACTCTGTCTGTTTGAGATCTCGTTCTCAGTATCATATATGTATAGCTAAGAAAACTTAGCTTGCTTGCCATTAGGTGGTCTAAGGCTACCTAAACTATGATAATTTTGACCACTAATACGGTATATGAATGGGGCATTACCCTTGTTGATCTTCGAATCAACCTTTCCACCCATAGATGTAAAAGAGAACATAGAATTATAACGTCGGATATTCTTCAAGAAAAACTTGCTTTTCGTATCGGACATGTGAAACAACTGTTGATACTCCGAATTAGCGTCTTTTAAGACTGGTAGCTCAACTTTCCCATATCCACAACACAAACCATAACATAGTTTATCCATTGTTATACGACCTTTGCCACCTTCTGAAGTCCACAACTTTGCATGACAAATCTCACATATAAGATCCTGGTCACCATGATCTAAATAGTCTACATAAAAATAAGTTTCTATTATTTTGAATGAATTTTATTCATTTAAAAAAAATATTGTCTGTTAAATAATATAAATTGCACACATGATGAAATTCCTCTATAAGGATCCAACACAAAAAGTTCTTCGTTGGGTTGGTCGACGGAATCCAAATCTACCATAACTACTAGAGTTGTGTCACGTGCCTTATGCTTCAATTTGCGCTTACCAGCTGATAACTTATTAAGTGATGATGTGTTAGATGTTGTAGACAGATTTGTAGATGTCACGATACTTGAATTAAATGAATATACCCCAGGTGTAGACAACGCCCCATCATTATTATCTATATTATCATTTGCTGAAAATAAACTCAAAGGAAAATTGGAATTATAACATAATTAGTGATGAATAAAATATTTATAAAAAATTAAATAATCTACTATATAGAATATAATACAATATATTAAGATGTTTCACGTACCCGAAGTAATATCAACTAATGAAGCTGTAGCATTTATACTTCTGTGAAACGGGATGGGAATATTTAACTGATTTGTAACATTCGAGACTTGAGATAAGTTTTCTTTGTCACGTAAGGTGACACCAACCTTCCTAGATGAAGATTTTCTCTTTGCCTTTTTACTATCAATTATTGCTTTTCGAACTCTACGCCTTTCTCCGGTATCAATTACTTAATAATCAACCAAAAAAAATAAATACATATATTATTAATCTAAAAAAAACAGTAAATAAATATACGAATTAATTTTGTGATCTAATAAAAAGTAATACTTACCATTAGAAATGTTTGAAAGAGGAGTTCTGTCCAAAACACCTACATGTATACATGTATTATTAAAGGTATAAGTAAGCTATTGTCGGTTTAAAGATAAATTGTTATAAACTTAAAACTTACTGTTAACATCTACTGCTACTGATCTACCGGGTGTTGATGTTGATGAACGTAAATTATAGGTTCTCTTTGACATATTCTATACAAATTAAGATCCACAAAAACGAAATACTTAACATATAAACATGGATCAAACGATGTGCAAACTTGAGTTTTAAAACAACATCAATTAGTAGAATAATAAAACAAAATAACAATGAATAAATTATTGAGATGTTTTGAAGTGCCAATAGTTAAAAAAAAAACAACTAACCTTGAATAAAGTATTGAGATGTTTTCAACTGCCAAAGAATGAAATTGGAACTGACGAAATGAGTTGGGTGAATAGATATATGTTTTCAATTGAAATGCATGGAATATATATAATAGATTAAAAAATATTTTATTTTTTAAACTTTATGTTAATATGGAATGTATGTCATTACCTTAATTAGCCAGAATCACAATTACAAATCATATTTACTTTTCAAAATTGGAAAGATAATAATTACTAACCATAATTCGTAATATACATAATAATTAATGTGACACCTGTGTCACTTCAACCATCAAACAAATGCCAAACCAATGAAATATTGTATTTCATACTTGGGATTTGTAAAAATATGTGTATCGTTTACACATATCAACTCTTGTTCGTTTTCAAGCTTTAAATCGCTTTCTGGAGGGTTATACGCGCACTAATGCGCAAATATAACCAGTTTAATGCAACGAACACTCCGGAATAGTAAAATAGGCTTAACATACCTTAAGTAACCTTTACATAACTTAGAAATAAGTTTTGAAGGCTTTGGTATGGCAAAATCTAGTTTATTCGCTTACAGGTACTAAACTTGACAAACTGCGAAAGTATGCCAATTTGAACTGTAACGAACATTCCGGAACATGAACATAAGTTAAACACACCTTAAATATCCTTTACATAGCTTAGAAATAGGCTTTGAGGGGTTCGGTGTGCTAAAATAAACTTTTGGGTCATTCAGGGACTAAAAGTGTCAAAAAGTGCACAAGTTTGCACTTTTACGCATAACTTACGTTCTGAATACATCCGGACATCCAAAAATTTATGTAAGCACTAAAATATTTTATTTTAGTGTTTGGAATAAGAAAAATCCATTCGTCACGCCATTTGGATCGTTTTTCGCGCTTATGCGCATTCCGTCGTAATTAACCGAACAACGCAATCGTACGGCTAAACGAACCGACATCCGAGATATTATTTAGCACATTTTAAGTTCCCTATAGTTTAACTTCATTTTAGAGCTTTGAAACGGGGTTAACGGGCCTTAAACGCGTCGGAAATGACCTTATAGCACAACAGGGACCAAAATTGTAAATCTGCCAAACTTGGCCCTTGCGCACCGTAAGGGTTTATTTGTTACGGTGCGAAAGCAGTGTCCAGATGCAGCAAATCGATTTTGGCTGCTGTTATCTGCCCCTAAACATTCTCCAAAGGTCAAGTGCCACTTGTTAAACTCTTGTGGTGGCCAAAATCAGTTACCACAACATTCCGACAAGTGTACGGGCTAGATCATTCCCTCTTCTCCAAGAAACGATCCTAACGGTGAACCGAAATCTATAAATACCCACCTTGTTTTACCCATTTCCCTCACATTTGAATCTGATTCTACACTCTCTAAGTGGAAGTATATGCTTCCTACCTAAGAGTGAATCGGGTTCGAATCTTGCGGGGACCCTTCGTAAGTATTCCTTCGTTCTTTTATTGCTTTTCGAGTCTTTTCGAGTCTGAAAGTCAAACTTTGTTTGACTTTCTGCGTTGACCAGTTTATGGTCAATGCGAAGTTCGTTTGAACTTCGCAACGTGAGTGTAATCAGGTTGGTTATAGTCCCTTGGGACTATGCCTACTGATTACCACGTTGTATAGGGTCGTAGGGTAAGCGATCTAATAAATCGCTTATACCTTCGAACCCGACCCATTTGGTCAATCATTAGGATCTGACCAAACACATTAGGTGACCATAGTATATAAGGAATAACCTTCCGAGGTTATACCTTATGGTCGCTTCGTTTAAGTAGTTGTATGATAGGTAGTTTATATGCCTTAGGTAAATTACCAAAATACCCCTTCGATGCCAAAATTCGTTTTAAACATATGTAACATAACTTTTGTCATCTAAACTGATTTGACAACCATATTAGACATGTTAAGGCATATTTTACTTGTCATAGGACTAGTTAGGCGTTCCGAACGCGTTTTACGCGAACGACGCGTTAAAGTAGCATAAGCTACCTAAACGGGTCGTAATGGGTCACAAACACTTAGGTTAAGTTTCGTTTTAGCATGAAAGCTTTGTTAAACCATATGACACAAGTCTCTATACTCGTTTGGTTTACGAACCCTCATTCTATCCAATCATCCGATTTAGGTCCGGTTATTAACATAGTTACCTATATTAGGTGCCGTTTGATATCCGCGATCTCTAGCATTGTTTGGTTGTTACTCAAGGACTACTAAGCAATCTCAAGTGAGTACATAGACCCCTCTTTTACTGTTTTCCAAACATTTTGGGGTGGAACACATGTGCCTACTTGTTACTTTCATGCTTTCCATGTTTTCACATCATATACATGCTATGTTCATTGGTACATTTATAGTACATGATTTCATTACATTTCATGCTATGTATGCCCATTGTGTGCGTACTTAGTACATCGTTTTACATTAAAAGTTTGTTGGAAGATTCGACATTTCAACGTGTATTTATAGCCTCAACTTTATGTATTTTTGGATATAAGGTCAAAATAATGGAAGATATATCAAATCCATAATTTTTTCTAATTTAAATTTTGATTGTAATATAATCAATTATCAATTATATATTATAAACCATTATGTATTATGTACAAATCGAATTTTAGTAAATAATAATTCAAACAATTTTTGGAAAGATCATGCGTGATTTAGTTTTGAATTTTTAATATATTTTGTTTGGCAAGAAAGTATTTTTGGTTTGGTTTAATGATATTTTACATCTAATTTAGGAATTTATAATGTTTCATAAAATAAATGATAGAGGAGTTATTTTAAAAAATCATATTACATTTGAAAACTGTAATCAATTTCTTATAATGCATGACAAAAGCTTTTAATTTTTTAATACAATTTTAGAAATTCAAATTTTCGCATTTTGGGATTTGTAAGAAAAAAATAAAAAATATGAATTAATAACACATAAAACACCTTACAGATTTACTGATTTAATTACTTGGTAAAGCTTAATTATTTATATTTAATTAAGTAAATAATTTTTTTTAATTTAAAAAGCTTAATTTTTTATTAAGTTGGTTAAATCTTACAGTTATCTAAGGTAAACTAATTATGTAATCAAGGTTGAAACTAACCTAGTTAATTATTGAAGTTCATGTGGTAGATAAGGTTGAACGGCCTTTTGTGCAATATTCAAAAAACATATAAATATGAAAATAAAACAAAAGGGCACCGCCGGGTATTAAACCAGCGCCAAACCGGGTTAAGTTTTGAAGTTATCTACATTAAACTAATTAAATAATCAACTTGTCATAACTACCCTAGTTAATCATTGAATTTAAGGTGGTAGTTAAAGTTCAAGGGGCTCTTGTGAAATTTTTAAAAACTTATAATGAGATAGGAAAATTGAAACAAACGAAAAATATGGATTAAAAAACATAACAACTGTAATCAAAACAATAAGCATATTATTCAAATGACTATTGTCTTAAAACCATATTAAAGCAATAACCAACTATCAAACAAAAAACTCAACACGAAATCAAACCATAGCAAATTGTCTTTAACTCAAAACAACCAACTAATAACCCGAAGGACACACGCTACTTCTCAATTTTAGGAATCAGAAGTTTTGAAGATTCTGAATTTTGGGATTCGTCTTTCTCATCACCAAGATGCCTTTTTGTTGAAGAACATCCAACCATGTCATCAACATCATACATTTCATGGAGGTTACGTTTCACTTCCCCTGACGAAGATGATTTGTGATCATTATGCAATATGTTAGACATTGGCGTTTCATTATCTCCACTAAAAGAAACCTCATCCTGAAAATAAAAGGGGTATGCATCAATTGAGTATGTCTATTTTATTTTTTATGGGTATCATATAAGAGAATAAATATATCTAAAGCATATTAACTTGGGGAACTTGCACATGACTCATTTGGTTACCCGTTATGCATATTCGTGTTCAGTACGGTTTATGTAACTAGTTTGCAAAAATTAACCGAAACGGGTCAAACCTTATCATTCTTTATTCAAAATCCAGAATGTATTTAGTTTACCCACTTTATACAAGTCTTCATACTTGTTGGGTCTAAAACACATTCTAATCCGGTCTTCGCTTAATCTTGCGTTTCGAACCGTACATCTTTCTTTAAAACTAACCGGTCTAAGTTATAACTTAAATAAGACCCGTTAGGAATCTAATAGGTTATTAAAACCTTCGTTCCAGATTAGGAGCCTAGTAAAAGCTACTTGGACTTGTTGATTGATATACGGCTGAGAATAAAATTATATTTTAGCTCAGGTAAATACTTTTAACTTATTTTCCGTTATACGGGCTTGGGATACAGTAAATTATTATCGCTTGGTCGGGTATTGAATCTTTAATCGATTAGTGCTTAAATCATTGAGATAACCCATTTTAATCTGTTTTGTTTGATGCAATGCCTTTTGGGGGGGGGGGGGGTTAATGACCGTGTCCTGGATATCCTCGGCTCATTCATTGAAACGGCCCCCGACTTAAGCACGGGGTGTAGGCATACACCTGACAGTTGCGTATGTAAAAGATATAACCACTCATGGAGGATAACTCGTAGTGGGATTATATTAGTGGTGTGTCTATTAATCTTGTCTCGGCTCTTCTAACCGGGTCCTGAATGGACGACAAACATATAAATCTGATACAAGATTATTTTTAAATAATTGTCCCAAGTTATACAAGATTATTTATGCCTTGTGCATTTAAATCAATTTTCTTAAATGTTTTCAAAAAGAGTGAGTTAATTGTATTTACCAGTGTAAACTGACGTATTTTTCAAAAAGACTAAGTGCATGTACTACGCGTAATGGGCTGGAACTCCTGAGTATTAAATAAAGAGTCTTGCAAGCTTTTGATACTTAAAATCTGTTGAACAATATTTCTTTCTGTTTTAGATCCGCCTGTGGATCCATTTACAATCTGTTGTATAATATTTTAATGTACTTTCAGCTCGGTTTGTATAATTACTTTTAGACTTCCGTTGTGCATTAAACTGTGATTAATTGACTATGATGATATCAACTACGTCACGATACTCCCCACCAGGTCCACCGGTAATACGTGGAAATATCGGGGTGTGACAGGTTGGTATCAGAGCCAACATTGTGTGAATTAAACTCTAGCATTTTGTGTTTAATCTCAATAACACAGTTTCACATTCCTTGACTTCCGAGTCTAGGCTAATGACTTTGGACTAATCCTAATCTTATTGTTTTCTTTTGTTGGTTTCCTTTGTTTGTTTTGGCAGGAACAAAGACAATGCCGCCACGTTTTAGAGGTAGAGGTGGAAGAGGAAAGACACCAATAACTGCAAGGAATGATCATGAAGTCGGGCAATCGCACCGGCGTACACCTTCAGCGACCTTTAGCTCTAGTCCCCATGAGGATTGGAGAACTTATTTAGAGCCTGCGAGACGCTCTGTCTCGCTCAGTTCCTCCCCGTCTTATCATCACTCTTTTGGACCTCATCAAGACGAGGAGCATAGCGATTCGCACCATTCCTTCATACCGTTGCAGCGGTCGAGTTCACACCGTGCCTTCCAGGACCCGACCCCATACTTCCAAAGCCGGTTCAATCCGATGAACCAGGTTCAAGAACTAGAGGGTCCAAACCCTTTGGGGCCAGCTGATCACTATCCTGAGATGCTAGACATGGAGATGGATGAAGATCCAGATCCTGAGATGCAACCAAGTGGGACGCCGACGCATCCCATTGAGATTTCCAGCGGATCATCATTTCATGGTTCGCCTTACAGGGGCCCAGACAGTTTTGCTGAAAGATGGGCCACATACAACTGGGAGTACACTCCCCCTTTCAACCCACCACCACAACAGCAGCAGGATCCCTCTGAGGATTCTCGTTTCCAGGTGGTTACGCCACCGCCACCGTCGCCGCCAGAACAGCAACTGCCTCCAGAACCACCGAGGCGAAGAAGATCAGGTGCACGGATGTCTGTGTGTGGGGGATTTCATTTCAGCACCCCCCAACACTCCAGTGGCAGCCACTACCCGCCACTGTATGAAGACCCGCAAATGGGTGGGCCTTCAAACCCAGCTTCTGAAGTTGACTCTGCTCCAGTCGCACCACCACCGCCCATGGGTTATGATAACCCAATCCCTTCCTACCCCGGTGCAGCAGCATATAACCTTTTTGAGCATCAGGCTTATTCGGGTTACAATCACTACAATGCCCCTGCCGTCGACCCGTACCTCGAAGCGGTAAACTACAATGCTCTACACCCTGAAGGACCCTACGCAGCTTCATACCAAACTGCATAACCAGCCTATGGGTATCAATACCCGCCACCTCCTCAACCGCTGCAGCAGCAGCCGCCACAGATCCAACCACCACAGCAGCAGGAAATCCTTCAACGGTTGCACGAGGTGGAGCAACAAGTACATGAGGAGCGTAGGAGCCGCCGGGGTCTACTTAAGGGTTTGGCAAACCTGATAAAGGGGAAGAAGAAGAGAGATTATTGAAAATTCCTTATTTATTTTGTGTTGTAATTTTTATTTTCAATTAAGTCCCTGTGTGGACATCTTATTTATGTACTTGGTCCCTGCGTGGACTTATCTTTCTATTTTTGTCCCTGCGAGGACAATGTTATTTATTTAAAAGTCCCGTTTAGGGCAATCATGTACTTCTTTTAATTTATGGGATGTTTTAATTTTCATTTGTCATTATATGTATGAGTATGCTATAAATCAAAATATCACTTCCATTTTAAATTTGATCTGCCAATAAAATATTAAAGGAATTCTTGAAATTATAACCTAGCCCATATGTCATTTTAGACATGGCCATGATGGTAAAACCTTTATAAGATTCAAATCCTTGTTAACATCTGAAAACATGTTAACACTCCTGGAAAATGTGATTCGATAAAATCACACTAGTCATCCTTGTATTGGATTTTTTCAATTCCTTATTCTCACCAAATTTAAATATCCATTAGTGATAAAGTGTCTGCGGGCCATGTTCATTGTCCAATGAGACAAAAAGACAGTTGTAGTCTATGACTCCCTGTCAAGAAAAGGTAATAAACTATGTTCAAACCTTAATGCCTCGATTTTATAAAATCATGGCTATTAAATTTTAAAACTGTCCTTGTGACTAAGCCTTTTATGCCACTTTAATATCTTTAATGATTTATAACTAGGGATAAAATATAATGAAAACCCTAAACAAATATGACTAACAAATTAATCAATATGGTTTTTATTTACCATGGTTAATGAATCGTTAAAAATGACAATTCCATAATAAGACTTTTGAATAATCCATTGTCATCATTTTTATGTAGCAATCAAGCTACATAGCTGAATCAGATGAGGTTAACAGTCACCCAAGGGAGAGAAATGATACCACCAGAGTTAATGTAGCTGGTGCAGACCTACAAGCATTAATAGATAATGCTGTTACTCGAGCCCTTGACAAACAGTTTAAAGAATCAAGTGGTACTCGCACCAGGACTCAGTCTGTACCACATACGAAACCACCTTCCAAGACTCATACATCTCACAAAGACGATTCTCATCATTCATCGAACCAAAAGAGTGTCACGTCTAAGCAGATTGTGCTAAATCAGGAGCCACGTGCTAAAACCTGTTCTTACAAATATTTCGTCTCTTGTAAGCCAAGGGACTTCACAGGAGAAAAAGGAGCCATTGATTGTATGACATGGCTAGACGAGATGGATACTGTGGTTGATATTAGTGGTTGTGCAGAACAGGATATTGTGAAGTTTATGTCACAATCGTTTAAAGGTGAAGCTTTAGCTTGGTGGAGGTCACTAATCCAAGCTACAGGGAAGATCCCGTTGTATAACTTGACTTGGGATCAGTTTGTTGCTCTAATCAAGGAAAATTTCTGTCCTCAGCATGAAGTTGAGAAAATTGAGACTGACTTCTTGACTTTGGTCATGAAGAATTTAGATTGTCAGGCGTATGATACAAGCTTTAACACCATGTCCCGATTGGTTCCTTATCTGGTCACACCGGAACCGAAGCGTATAGCCCGTTTTATTGGAGGTCTAGCTCCAGAGATCAAAGGAAATGTAAAAGCATCAAGACCTACCACATACAGGTCAGTGGTTGATTTGTCTTTATCTCTTACTCTCGATGCGATTAGGCAAAGGTCGCTTAAGAATTCTGATGAAGGGAAGAGGAAACGTGAGGACGAGAACTCACGTCGCTCTGACAAGAAACGAAAAGGGGACTCTGAGCATAAGAAGGGTTCTAGATTCAAAAAGGACAACCAACAGTCAAGTGAGAAGCCCAAGTGCAAGGTCTGCAAGAAACCCAATTTCGGAAAATGCAGATTTGAATCACAGTCGCAACCGCAGCCTAGAGTTTGTGGAATCTGCAAGTCTAAGGAACATAAGACCCTAGATTGCAAGAAAATGAAGGACGCAACTTGTTACAATTGTAATGAAAAGGGGCATATCAAGACCAACTGCCCAAAATTTGCAAAGAAGCCTGAGGAGGCTAAAAAGACCAACGCTGGGGTCTTTCAAATGAATGCTCAGGAAGCCATTCAGAATGACAATGTTATAACAGGTACATTCCTTATCAATGATGTTTATGCTAGAGTGTTGTTTGATTCAGGTGCAGACAAGTCTTTTGTAGACAATAAATTTTGTAAGTAATAAAATCTGCCTGTTAAAACTCTAAGCATAAAGTATGAAGTAGAACTGGCCGATGGTACGATAGAGACTGCTTCAACAGTATTAGATGGATGTTTTATATCCATTAGGAATCACTCTTTTCCACTGTCCTTGCTTCCGTTGAAATTAGCAGGATTCGATATAGTGATAGGCATGGATTGGTTATCTCGTAACCAAGCCCATATTGTATGTGATAAGAAGCAAGTGGTTATCAAGACTCCTTATGGTGAACCATTAACAATTCAAGGAGATACGCAGTATGGATTGCCTAAGCAAGTGTCTATGCTTAAAGCATCAAGGTGTTTGAAGAAAGGTTGTGTCATTTACATGGCACAGGTAACCATTGATGAGCCAAAGCCCAAGATCGAAGACATCCCTGTTATTTCTGAATATCCATACGTATTCCCTGAAGAACTACCTGGTTTACCTCCAGATAGGCAAGTGGAGTTCAGAATCGATATTATTCCTGGAGCAGCACCAGTTGCAAGAGCACCTTACCGGTTGGCACCAACTGAGATGAAAGAGTTAAGGACTCAGTTGGATGATTTATTGGCAAAAGGATTTATTCGACCCAGCTCGTCCCCATGGGGAGCACCGATTCTGTTTTTGAAGAAGAATGATGGCTCGATGCGCCTATGCATCGATTATCACGAGCTGAATAAAGTAACAATCAAAAACAGATATCCATTGCCCGGGATCGACGATTTGTTCGATCAGCTTCAAGGAGCAAGTTACTTTTCAAAGATCGATCTACAGTCAGGTTATCACCATTTGAAGGTCAGAAACGAAGATGTGCACAAGACCGCATTCAGAACACGCTATGGCCACTATGAGTTTTTAGTGATGCCTTTTGGGCTCAATAATGCACCTGCAGCATTCATGGACCTCATGAATCACGTTTGCAAGCCGTACCTAGACAAGTTTGTCATCGTCTTTATCGATTACATACTCATTTATTCAAAGAATCAAGCCGATCATGAAAGATATCTCCGGTGTATCCTTAAACTTCTTCAGCAAGAGAAGCTCTATGCTAAGTTTTCAAAATGTGAGTTTTGGCTTCGCGAAGTCCAATTTCTTGGACATGTGGTGAGCGAGTGTGGTATCGGTGGATCCTGCTAAAATTGAAGCGATTATGAATTGGCAAGCGCCTAAGACTCCTACAGAGATTCGCAGCTTCTTGGGTCTAGCGGGATACTATAGACGTTTCATTGAAAACTTTTCAAGGATTGCCGCACCTCTAACATCATTAACTCGCAAGAATGTCAAGTTTGACTGGGGTCCCAAGCAGCAAGAATCCTTTGATATTCTTAAGCAGAAATTAAGCAATGCTCCTGTGTTGACATTGCCAGAAGGAATTGAAGAGTTTGTGGTTTATTGTGACGCATCGCACACAGGTATGGGTTTTGTGCTTATGCAGAAGGGCAAGGTCATTGCCTATGCATCCCATCAATTAAAGGTGCACGAGAAGAACTACACCACCCATGATATGGAATTGGGTGCTGTTGTATTTGCACTGAAGCTTTGGAGGCACTATCTTTATGGGACAAAGTGCGTGATCTATTCTGATCATAAGAGCCTTCAGCATCTGTTCAATCAAAAAGATCTTAACATGAGACAGCGCCGATGGATGGAAACATTAAATGATTATGATTGTGAAATCCGATATCATCCAGGCAAAGAGAATGTAGTCATTGATGCTTTGAGCAGGAAAGATAGGATCAAACCTATTAGAATAAACGCCAAAAGCATTGAACTAAAGAACAGCTTGGATGAAAGGCTGTTAGCCGCTCAAAAGGAAGCTGTATTAGAAGCTAACTATCCGAATGAGAAGTTAGGCATAACTGCTGATCAATTGTCTTATGGCAAGGATGGAATCCTAATATTGAATGGTCGAATATGGGTTCCAATTTATGGAGGACTTAGAGACGTGATCCTTCAAGAAGCTCATAGCTCGAAATATTCTGTGCATCCAGGCAGTGATAAGATGTACCAGGATCTAAAGGCAAACTACTGGTGGATAGGTTTGAAGAAATCTATAGCCACCTATGTAGCTAAATGTTTGACGTGCGCGCAGGTTAAAGCTGAGCATCAGAAACCGTCAGGTTTGCTGCAACAGCCTGAACTTCCCACCTGGAAATGGGAAATGGTAACTATGGATTTTATCACTAAGTTACCAAGAACGAAACGTGGGAATGATACGGTTTGGGTTATAGTCGACAGGTTGACCAAGTCAGCTCACTTCTTGCCGATTAGAGAAACGCACAGCTCCGATAAGCTAGCTCAGCTATACGTGGATGAGATAGTATCTCTCCACGGAGTGCCAGTATCTATTATCTCTGTTAGGGATACAAGATACACATCGCATTTTTGGAAAAGCTTTCAGCAATCTTTTGGCACTCGATTAAATTTCAGCACTGCTTATCATCCTTAGACGGATAGGCAAAGTGAGCGTGCAATTCAAACGCTTGAGGATATTCTACGAGCTTGTGTTATAGACTTGGGTGGAAGTTGGGATGACCATCTTCCTTTAGTTGAGTTTTCATACAATAATAGTTATCATTCGAGTATTCAAGCCGCGCCTTTTGAGGCTTTGTATGGAAGAAAGTGTAGAACGCCAGTTTGTTGGGCGGAAGTTGGAGAAACCCAACTATCAGGACCTGATATTGTCCTGGAGACGACGGATAAGATTTTTCAGATTCGTGATCATCTGAAAGCCATAAGGGATAGACAGAAAAACTATGCAGATATGAGGCGTAAACCTCTAAAGTTTGAAGTTGGTGATAAAGTGCTACTTAAGGTATCACCCTGGAAAGGGGTGATGCGTTTTGGCAAAAAGGGCAAGCTGAGACCAAGATACATAGGACCATTCGATATCATCGAATGTGTCGAAACTGTAGCCTACAAGCTAAATCTACCAGAAGAGCTTAGTGGAATTCATAATGTATTCCACATCTGCAATTTGAAGAAATGTCTAGCCGATGAGTCGCTAGCAATGTCGCATAAGGATGTGTAGATAGATGAGAGCTTGAAGTTCATTGAAAAACCTTTGTCGATCGAGGATCGACAGGTTAAGAAGCTTCAAAGAAAGCATGTGCCGATTGTGAAGGTAAAATGGGATGCCCGAAGAGGCCCAAAATACACGTGGGAGGTTGAATCCACAATGAAACAGAAGTGCCCTCATTTATTTCAGTAAATCTCAAGGTCGAGATTTATTTTAAGGGGGTGAGGATGTAACACCTCGCAAAATCATGAACAATATAATAAAGACACGTGTCATGAAGATTTATCATGTAATGAATTGATTTCGAGGGACTAAAATTGTCAAACAATGTAAATATGTAAGTAAAAGGATCCAAAGTGTCAACATGCCATTCTTATGCCTCTGATTGACCTCACATGATGTTCGTATTCTTTAATGAATAAATTTTCGGACATAGAAAGTCGTTTGTGCTTAAATTAAGGATTATACGAAGCATAGGGGTTAAAAGTGTCAACATGTTAAATGTTACCTCTGAGTGACCTTTTAATGATCCCAAAAACATTGTAATAATTGTATATTTTGCTCTCAAGAATATTGGATAGTAATCTCTTGGAGTTTCGATGAAAACAAGACTTTTCGGATGATCTCATAACCATGGTTGTAAAAGTCCCGCCTAGGCTCCGAGTACTCTCCGAGTACTCGCTACAAGGTAGGCTGCCGAGGCACGAGCACTGTTCTCCTACGCCAATTACTCCCCGAGTAATCTCCGCCTAAGTCTAGTACTTCCCGAGTACTCCCGAATCCGACTAGGGAGCGCCTAGCGACTTTTGCAACCATGATCATAACTAACCGGGAGCTTAACGGAGTTAATTTGTGACTTAAGACCCTTAAAAGTTAACTATGGGGTCAAATGTGCAATAAAAGAAAGTTATTTAAATTAATTTTGGACCAGGGACTGAAATTGCAAAACTTGCAAACTTTTTACTGAATCATCCCATCGTCGCGGGCCGCGTAGGTCGACTCCAACTCTTACGCGGGCCGCGTAAGAGTGCCAGCGACAGAAAAAGTGGACAGTTGCATGTTGCAGCCTATCCACCGCCATTGCATGCTAGTTTTTCGATACCAGGGACTGTGCAACTGGTTTTTACTGCCCAGGGGACACTTGGGAGCATCTGGTAACATCCTAGGGACAAATGCAAAGATCTTAGAGCATCATACTTCCTATATAAGAGCCTTGTTTGTTCTTGTGTTCATTCACACTTTGAAATTATACTCTCAAACACTTCTTTGGAGCCTCCTGGACTTCTAAGAAGCTCTCATAGTCTAAATCTTCGTGCTAAGGACTCTTGTAAGTGTACTTAGCCTCTGTAATTAAGTTTTCATTAGTGTAATGACCGAAAGTCAAAGTTAGCGTAATTACGCTTTGACTTTGTGATTAATCACTAACGGTCCAGCCATTATTCAAATTGAAAGTGGCTATGTGTTGGAAGTTATGTAGGTATTAAACCCTTAAAAGGGCACCTTCTAATTATCACATTATCTCAGTCAATCGTCGGGTCAAAGTTATGAACAAAAAGTCAAACGGGTCAGTTTTTACAAAATAAATTCATAACTGATAATGCAGAGGTTATGGAACATGTTTTAACATTTAAATAACTTGTTTAAGTAATATAAGAACATGTTTAGGCATGTTCAACCCGACAATTCTGAGTTTAGGCTCGGTTCGCAACCGAAAGTCGCAAAAGTAGACTTTTGCTTTGACTTTCAGTTCTGACCCGATTTAGCTTGGTTTAGATATGCCTTAGGGTTCCTTTGGGACCACATTATATGTTAGCATAACCCTATGAGATTATGCTACATGGTTCCTGTTATGGGCGAAATTCTGAGCTCATATCCTGGATGATATCTTAAATTATATCTTGCTTATCTGATATATGTTCATATCCGGGATGCTGATTCAGGATATTGGTAACATCCTGGATGGTATCCTGAGGATTACTAACGGATTGTGTGCAGGAGTACGAGTCCAGATTCCCAACATCCACGAAGACTCTTTCTCCAGAAGACTCGGTCCAAGTCGTTCGAATAAAGACGTTGAAGCCGCTTTACTCGGTCCACAACGTTAATAATGGAATATTCGGGAGCATCCCACATTTATAGGAATTTTAGTTTGTGTTTCGTAACTATAAATAGATGGATAAATTAGATCAATAGGACACAACAACTACACTCACCACTCACTCACACTCGCTCTCTCGCAACTTTCACAAAAAACATTGTAACACTTAGCGATCTGATCAATATCCTGCACTGTATCCTGACGTTTAAAGCAATAAGAAGAACAAGGCAGCTGCGATTGTCAGCTCCCGAGGTTTTATGCCGGTGATCTAGATTGATGAAGGGCTTTCCTCGTACATCTCGTGTCACCCCTTTTACTTTTTGCTCATAGTTTGATCGTAGATACAGCTCAATATCCTGAGCCGTATCCTGAAAACTGTTTTCGTAAACAACATAACCAGCATATTTCCAACACACTTTTTAGCACACTACCTCACTTAACTAATTTGATCACTTAATTGCTTCGGTAATTTTTGACCAAAACAATTTGGCGCCCACCGTGGGGCAAGTGGTGCTATCTTTACTAAAAATCTTTGTGAAATCGTTAATTGGTTTTCTATTTTCAAAACTTTTTGCCACATTGTTTACAATGGCCTCAAGATCAAACATGAGCTCCTCCACCGTGTCGGCTACAACTTCTGCTACTACTGGTTCGGTGCTTCCACCACCTCCTCTGAGGATGCCAGCTTCTTCGCAACCTCAGGATATTATCCCTACTCGGAATATTCAAGGATCTGCTCCCGTTTTGGCTTCTAATGATGAAATTCTAACCTTATTTGGAAGTGTGCAGGAACAAATGAGGCAGCAACAGGAAACAAACCAAATGCTGATGAGAGAATTACAACTCTTGAAATCTAGCTCAAGCAGACCCGTTAAGGATATCGTCACTCCTTTACAACCCAGAGCTTTGAACTTTAGTTCGGCTGTGTATACTGAGGATAACAGGGGAAATATTGTGCCTAGCCATCCTCAGAATCATACTCCTGAAATACCCTCCTCGGTCATCATGTCGACTGTGAGGAGCTTAGGACATGCTTCAGGATATGGCCAGAATTCTCAGACTGGTAACGTGTCAAATAATAATATTCTTGCTACTAACACTAATGGACCTTTGCAGGATGCAGGTATGACGTCAACATTTACTAGGGAGCTTCAGAAATTGAAGGACATGATATCCAGTGTACCTGGGGTGGTCCAGCCAATTCCGGAAGTGTCCCAAGACAGCCACAGGATATCCCTCTTTGCATATCCTATCTGTGATGCTGAAATCCCAAAGAGATTTCAAACTCCCAATATGAAACTGTATGATGGAACTACGGATCCTGAAGAGCATATTGCCCAGTATAGGGAAAGAATGGAGATTAATCCTATCCCTCCGGAGCTCAAGGAAGCGTGCCTATGCAAGGGTTTTGGTTCTACCTTAACAGGATCGGCCTTGAAATGGCTCTTAAATGTTCCTCCTCATTCGATTACATCATTTGCTCACCTAGTGAATTTGTTTAATAGTCAATTTTCTTATAGTCAAAGTTTTGAAAAACTAACAAGTGATCTCTACAGGATAACTCAAGGACCTCAAGAATCCTTAAGAGATTATGTGAACAAGTTTAGCCGAGAATCCTTAGACATTCCACATCTTGATGTGGCGACAACTGTGCAGGCTTTCAAGATGGGGCTGCAAAAAGATTCTCAATTTTACCAAGATCTTGTAATGAACCCATGCAGGAACTTGGATGAAGCTCGAAACAGGGCCCTAAGATATATTCGACTGGAGGATGACAAAAAGATGTAAGAGAGGATGAACTCGTCCACCACTTATGAGTCAACTAATAGGAAGTCAGAATCCTCATTTAAACCATATCGCTCTAAGCCGTATAGCATAAATGACAACAAGAAAGTGAATGCTGTAGAAGACGAGGATCCTGAAGAATATCCTGAATTATCTGAATATTGCTTTTCTGTCAATATACCTGAATTAATGTATGCTATGCAGGGTTTGGGAGACAAAGCTAGGTGGCCTCGAAAGAATCAACAAAAAGCTGATTGGAAGGATAAGTCCAAATGGAGTGCCTTCCATGAAGATTTCGGACATGTAACTGAGGATTGCATTGCACTAAGAAAAGAAATAAGTTATCTTCTAAGCAAGGGGTATCTGAAGGATCTCCTAGGAAGAAAGAAGAATAAGGGTCATGATACTGAGAAGGATCCTGAACGAGCAGCATCACCTCCTGCGGATGCCAAGATAATCAACTTTATTTCAGGAGGATCCAACATTTGTGGGACTTCGTATTCTGCGGCCAAGAGACATGCAAAGGAGGCTAAGGCCGAAAGGGGAGACAAACCAGCCAGGATGACTACCCTCATGACTGATAAAGTGATCACTTTCGACAGTGATGATAGGGATACTGTCCAGGATCCTCACCATGATGCTCTGGTAATAACATTATATGTAGCTAACCATTTTGTACGCAGGATATTGGTGGACAATGGAAGCTCCGTCAACATAATCCAACTAGAAACTTTGAAGAGAATGAATGTATCTCCAATGGATATCACTTCGAAATCCACCGTGCTTGTTGGGTTCAGCGGAGAGGCTAGGAACACAGTGGGATAGATAAAGTTACCAGTATATGTTGAAGGGGTCAACACGATACAACGTTTCTGTGTGATGGACTCCCTATCCTGCTATAACATCATACTGGGCAGGCCATGGATCCATGATATGAAGGTTGTGCCATCAACTTATCATCAATGCATCAACATTCCTACCCCTTGGGGGGTTGTCAAGGTTGATAGTGATCAGCAGGAGGCGAAAGAATGTTACTCATCCTCAATGAAATCCTCAACTAAGCCTAATACAGCATAGCAATTAAAGATGCGGGCCTAGGATATCGTGGAGGCTTCAGAGTAGGATATGAAGAAAATTATCCTGGATCAGGATAATCCTGATATCTCGGTGCTCGTAGGAACCAATATCCCTCAGGATATTGAAGAACAGTTAACTAACTTTTTGAAGTGCAGGATGTCAATATTTGCATGGAAGCATGAGGATATGACAGGTATATCCAAAGACATTATCACTCACAAGCTTGGAATTGACAAGTCGTTCAAGCCTATTCAGCAAAAGAGAAGGAAGTTTGCTCCTGAACGAAATACAATTATCCAAGAGGAAGTTGAAAGATTGTTGAAGTCCAAAATGATCAGAGAAGTCAAGTTTCCAAGATGGCTAGCAAATGTAGTCGTGGTACAGAAGAAAAATAGGAAATGGAGAGTCTGTGTAGATTACACAGACTTGAATAAGGCTTGTCCAAAAGACCCATTTCCTCTTCCTCGTATTGATGCAATAGTGGATGCTACTGCTGGCCATGAGATGTTAACCTTCATGGATGCATCCTCAGGATTTCAGCAGATTCAAATGGAGCCTTCGGACCAGGAGGATACTGCCTTCATGACACCAACAAGTATTTATTGTTATACTGCTATGCCTTTTGGTTTGAAAAATGCAGGTGCAACATACCAGAGATTGGTGAACATGATGTTCAAAGATAAGCTGGGGGACACAATGGAGGTATACATCGACGATATGGTGGTAAAATCTAAAAAGGCTGAGGATCACCTCCAGGATATTAAGGGAGCATTTGATATCCTGGATCAGTATAACATGAAACTAAATCCTGCTAAGTGCCATTTCGGAGTGGGGGCAGGAAAGTTTCTAGGATATATGGTGACCAAAAGAGGAATAGAGGCAAGCCCGGAGCAGATTAAAGCCATCTTGGATATCAAATCACCTTCAAATATGAAGGATGTTCAACGGTTAACAGGGCGAGTTGCAGCATTGAACAGATTTATCTCAAGATCCTCCCAGAAGTGCAAGGAATTTTATGATATCCTGAAGAAAAACAAGAAGTTAGAATGGGGATAGAAGCATGAAGCAGCCCTGCGGGATTTGAAGCAGTATCTTTCAACTGCACCTCTATTGATGAAGCCTGAGAATGGTGAACCACTGTCCCTATACCTCGCAGTATCGGGGAATGCTGTAAGTGACGTCCTTATAAAGGATCATGAAGGTCAGCAATACCCTGTCTATTATGTTAGTAAAAGTTTGTTAGATGCTGAAACTAGATATTCACATTTAGAAAAGTTAATATTGGCTCTAGTTATGGCATCAACAAAGCTTAGACATTATTTTGAGACACATAGGATTCATGTTAAAACCAATTATCCTGTTAAAAATGTACTTAGGAAACCCGAGATGTCAGGCAGGATGGCCAAGTGGTCAGTGAAGTTGAGTGCCTATGACTTAGTGTATGAACCTAGGAATGCCATAAAATCACAGGCTCTAGCTGACTTTGTGGCTGATTTCAGTAGTGACATTCAGGATGAGGTAGACCTAGAAGTCCAACAATTAGGAGAATCCTCAGGATCCTGGACATTGTACACTGATGGAGCATCTAATGTTAGAGGAGTAGGATTGGGAATACTACTAAAATCGCCACAGGGGGACATATTACCCCAGGCTATTAGGTGTGAATTTCCTGCTACTAATAACGAAGCATAATATGAGGCTTTAATTACAGGATTAGAACTGGCTAAAAATATGAATATTAAGAATTTGCAAGTATATGTGGATTCCTTGTTAATTACTAATCATTTTAATGGATCCTATGCAGCTAAAGGTGAGAAGTTAATTGAATACCTTGATATTCTCAAAAAATTAGCAGGATATTTCGATGTTTTTACACTTAAACAGGTACCAAAGGAAGATAATGCTGAAGCAGATGCCTTAGCAAATCTGGGATCATCGGTCAGGATACCAGAAGGGACCCAAATACCAATATTGCATATCTTGTATCCTGCAACGAATCCTCAGGAAAAAGAAGTAGTAAGTATTCAGGATCCTGGAGCTGAGTATCCTGAGGAGGATCCTAAATCCTGGACGGCTCCAATCATAAGATATCTCAAGGAAGGACACATCCCTAAAGACGAAAATCCCAAGGCATTTAGGATGAAGGTATCACGATTCACTATTATAAATAATGTTTTGTACAAGAAATCTCTTGCAGAACCATATTTGAGATGCTTGGAAGATCCTGAAGCCAAAGAAGTACTTCAGGATATACATGAAGGGGATTGCGGTAACCACACTGGGGGCAGGTCGTTATTCTCAAAGGTATTGAGAACAGGATACTATTGGCCGACAATGAAGAAAGATGCTGCAGAATATGCTCGAAGATGTGATGCATGTAAAAGACACAGTAACATACTACATCAACCAGCTGAACCACTATATCCTATAGCTTCCCCTTGGCCGTTCATGAAATGGGGGATGGACATAGTAGGGAAATTACCAAAAGCTCCAGGAGGAAAAGTCTTTATGCTGGCAATGACTGATTATTTCTCAAAGTGGGTTGAAGCTGAAGCATTTGTTCAAGTTAGAGACCAAGAAGTAGTATCCTTCATAAAGAGGAATATCCTGACCAGGTTTGGAGTACCAGCTGAAATCATTTGTGACAATGGATCCCAGTTTATAAGCAAGAGGACTACTGACTTTTGCAAGAGTTGGGGAATCAAAATGATCACATCCACTCCGGTACGTCCTCAAGCAAATGGACAAGCTGAATCCTCAAACAAGATAATTGTCAACAACTTAAAGAAGTGACTAGGGGCTAAAAAAGGAAGATGGGCAGAAGAATTACCCTTTGTTTTGTGGGCTGATAGAACAACAGTAAAAAATGCAACTGGCCAAACTCTGTTTTCCTTAGTATTTGGAGCAGAAGTAGTGATCCCAACGGAAATGGTGATACCTACGGCAAGATCTATCCTCCGGGATCCTGAGCAGAATCCTGAAGCTTTGTGTCAAGATTTGGACACTGTAGATGAAACAAGAGATGCAGCAAGGCTAAGGATGGCAGCATATCAACAGAGGATATCTAAAGCATATAACAAGAATATAAGGACTAGGAGATTTCAAGTTGGAGATTGGGTATTAAGAAAGGCTTTTCAGAATACTACTAACCCTGCTGATGGAAAGCTGGCTCCAAACTGGGAAGGACCATATGAGGTTGAATCAGAATCAGGAAAAGGAGCATACCGACTCAGGAGTATGGAGGGGGATATGCTACCAAGATCCTGGAATGCTATACACTTAAAGCTCTATTTCAAGTAAGAATAGAATTTAATTTCTATCTCAGAATGGTATGTATTCTATCTCTCTTAAATATATTTGAATTAGTTTATTATCTTGAAGCCAATACTGACTTAGGCATCGGAGGGGTGTTAGCTAAGCTAACACCCACCTTAGTTTAAGGTTGTTTTGCAGAATATGCCTCAGGATATAGCTCCAGGATACACGTTCAGGATATCTCAAAGGATTAGAGGATTGGCCCCCTCTCTCATGGTTAAGGGATCCTGATCCCTTCAAAGGTTTAAAGGTATTCACCTTTCTCTCAAATTGGGTTTGAACACCCCGCCTAGAGCGCAAGTTATCTAGGGATAGTTCAAGGTAACGGGACCAGTTCATGTAAAAGTGGCTGACAATTTCGTTACTATTGGCTATATCCTGGTTCCTGAAGGTATATGAGGATTGATCACCCTCTCTCACGAAAGGGTATTTTCGTACCCTCTAAGGTTTAAAGGTTTTCACCTTTCTAAGTTATGGAGTTTATACACTCTCGCTTGTAGCGCATGGATATCAGGGTTTATCCCCAGGATGTTAAGGGTTTATCCCCAGGATATCAGGGTTTATCCCCAGGATATCAAGGTTCATCCTAGGATATTAAGGGTTTACCCCAGGATATTCAAGGTTTATGCAGTAAAACTAAAGTATGGCTATGTTAAACACAAGGGACATACATCATACAATTTAAAGGATGGATTTAAACTTATGCACTGGGGACATCCCTGTGATTGAAGGTTGGAATTGACTCTTTGGGAGTATTTGGATCCCTCCACCTTTGGCCATCATATTGTTCAAATGCAGGAAAGTTAAAATGCAGGAAAAGTAAATTGTTTTGGGGTTACAAACCAACGATCAAATTTAAAAAAGTGGGCTCCGGCCTTGGCATATACATCCATCATCACCCACTTGAATGCTCTCACATAGCAGCATCTTCACCAGCCTTCTCGGCCTCAGCATCGGTCCTAGCATCCTAAGCAGCATCCTCGCCAGCATCCTTCTTGTCTCCAGCCTTGTCTGCCACCTCTGCCGACTTAGAGGACTCACCAGCTTCAGCAGGATATGGCACAGCCTTGCCTCCAAGCTCCTTCAGCTTTGCCACCCAGGATTCAACCGGCCAGGATGGGCACTCAAGGCCAGTCTCCTTGGCCTCATAAGCCATCTTAATGCGAGCTTGTAGAAGAGAGACGATAGCAGAGGCTTTGATTCCTTCCCGGAAAGAGACCATGGCCTGTTTATGCTCCATTTGGACGGCGGCCAGCTTGATCTCAGCATCCTGGGTGACCTTCTTCAGCTTGTCCTCATAGTGCCGGGTCTTCACTTCAGCAATGGCCCCTTGGTCAGCAACAGTGGTCTCGAGCTGTTTGATCCAGGCTTCTTGGAACACGTTCGTGCTGCAAGCATCAGTGTAAAGGTGGAGCAGATGCTGGAGACCCTGCACGTCAAATTTCAGGTATAAGTCAAAGTACATTAACTAGGATATCCTGTCAGGATATCCTATCAGGATGTATGTGCAGGATATAGTCGCAGGATATTACCTTGTTGAGGAAGGATGTCATCGGCTCCAAGGAGTTAGAAAAGCTGAGTTCTTCATAGGAGAACCCTTCAGAGCCTGGGGCACTAACTTCAGAACCTTTCCTCTTTTTTTGGTGGAAGCACGAGTCCTCGGATTAGCTTTAGGAGCCGGGAGCGGCTTGGAGCTGGTGGCAGCAGGGGTCTCTTTCTTGACCATGACTGGAGTGGGGTAACTGTCAAGCTCGTCAAGATCAAGGAGGATTGGAACTTTGCTGGAGTCTGCATACAGGGAGTAAAATTCTTTCCTAAATATGCCAAAT
This sequence comes from Helianthus tuberosus, assembly GCA_030545235.1. Classification (NCBI taxonomy): domain Eukaryota; kingdom Viridiplantae; phylum Streptophyta; class Magnoliopsida; order Asterales; family Asteraceae; genus Helianthus; species Helianthus tuberosus. The sequence goes on along the minus strand of CM060429.1, from coordinate 13,585,629 downwards.
AAAAACATGTATGCAGGATATCGTGCAGGATCCTTACCAGACATGTTTGCACTGGAAAGAGGGCTTGGAGATGGTGGAGACGGATTAAAACTTCTTTCAGCCTCTGAGAGGAGTCTGATAGCGTCAATTCTCTTCTGTGAATCGGCTAGAGGAGGTGCAAGCTTCCTAAAATCAGCTGTGTACAAAACAATAAAAAGAAGTTGATCAGCTCAGGATATGAAACAGAATATAAGGCAGGATCATCCTTAAACCCTAAATCCTACCCTTTCTCAACCACTTCACCGGATATTCCGTTCCACCAGGGATGGAGTCTCTTTTTACAAAGAAGAACTTGGATTGCCATTTCTCCTCGTTCCTGGTGGCACGAAGTATCAGCGCATCGCCGGATGTGGAATAAAACAAAAATCTACAAGATCCGTGGCATCTAAGCCGATATGCTAGGGGGAGGTCGTGAACGGAAAGGTCAGGAATGTGATTCCTCTTGATCTGATCAAGAACAGACAAGACTCGCCAGAGCATCGGCATTGTTTGGCTAAAACAGATTTTTGTAATTTTGAAAAACTCAGTGATAAAGTTTGGAAAGGGAAACCGTAATCCTAAGGTGAAGGGAAAGGCATTAAAGCACAACCACTCGTCGGAAACCATGTCTGACCGGATTTCCCGGTCAAACGGCCGGAATACCGTCCCCTCCGGGAAGATACCGGAGGATTTGAGAGCCGACAAGTGGGCACTGTCAAAGGTGCATATTTCCTTCTCCGGTTCTTGGAGAAGATTCTGTTGGATGAATGAAGGGGCGGAGTCGCCGGAGCTTGATCGTGTTTGCCTTGTCATATTCTCGCTGGGATATTGAACAGAATGTGAGAAGAAGATGAAGATCAGAGAGAAAATGTTTACCTTTTTCCTTATCAGTAATAGTTAAAAAGGATGAGGATGAGAAGTTATAGGGAGGTAATGAGTAAATATAGGTTGTGCAGTTACAAGCGGTCACATCATGGGTCTAATCTCTTAATTGCCTCGTTATTCGTAAAAAATATAACCGTTAGTGCCAGGATACTAAACGGTAACATTTTTTTGGGACAATTGCTATGGGCGAAATTCTGAGCTCATATCCTGGATAATATCTTAAATTATATCTTGCTTATCTGATATATGTTCATATCCGAGATGCTGATTCAGGATATTGGTAACATCCTGGATGGTATCCTGAGGATTACTAACGGATTGTGTGCAGGAGTACGAGTCCAGATTCCCAACGTTCACGAAGACTCTTTCTCCGAAAGACTTGGTCCAATTCGTTCGAATAAAGACGTTGAAGCCGCTTTACTCGGTCCACAACGTTAATAATGGAATATTCGGGAGCATCCCACATTTATAGGAATTTTAGTTTGTGTTTCGTAACTATAAATAGATGGATAAATCAGATCAATAGGACAAAACAACCACACTCACCACTCACTCACACTCTCTCTCTCTCGCAACTTTCACAAAAAGCATTGTAACACTTAGCGATCTGATCAATATCCTGCACTGTATCCTGACGTTTAAAGCAATAAGAAGAACAAGGCAGCTGCGATTGACAGCTCCCGAGGTTTTATGCCGGCGATCTAGATTGATCAAGGGCTTTCCTCGTACATCTCGTGTCACCCCTTTTACTTTTTGCTCATAGTTTGATCGTAGATACAGCTCAATATCCTGAGTCGTATCCTGAAAACTGTTTTCGTAAACAACATAACCAGCATATTTCCAACACACTTTTTAGCACACTACCTCACTTAACTAATTTGATCACTTAATTGCTTCAGTAATTTTTGACCAAAACAGTTCCTTAAAAATCTGATTCAATTGCATGTTCCCGTAAAATGCTTAAATATGGACCATTATGCCCTTTTATCATTAAAACGAGATTTTTGAAAATGTGAGAGGACAAAAATCTTTATTACTGATATATTAGTTTGTCATAAAAATTTGACATTCGTTTCTGGTCTGAAATAGGAGTTATGCACAATATCGTAAAACGAAAGCTTTTTATTAATTAAATAGCATTTTTGGCATAAATCATATTTAAACCCAAATTTTGACACCAAACTTTCTACCCACTGTTATGATATAATATTTTGGGATTTTTAGAAATTTTTGTCAATTTTATACTGACCATAACATAGAGTTCTTGCATGGACTCGGTAATTGACGATAATGCCCTTTTCATTAATAAAATGAGTTTTATGGATCATTTGCATGTCAAAGCTTTTCCTACTGATTTTATACATTAAATAAATTATTTTAAACAGTTGAGGCTGATCAAAATCTCAGATTTCCTTAATCAACCCGAATATAGTCAAATACCGACTTTTAAGCGATTTAGGCGCATAGTATGGTCTAAAACCATATTTAGCACCTAAGACTTGCTACCTACTGATGTTATAAATAAATTTTTATACTTTAACAGTAAGTATAAGTCTTGAACTCAGATTTCCAAATTTGACCCTTAAAGCATACATGAAATGACCAAAATGCCCCTACGGTGCATAGTTTGGCCATAAATGATAAAATTCACATATGTGTGATATCTTACTGATGTTACTTGTTAAAATAAATATGTTTACTGATTGTTTTAGACCAGAACCTCAGATTATTATTTAACCTCTTTTATAAACTCTAAAATGACCAAAATACCCTACGGGGCTTAAATTGGTTTTAAATTCATTTTGGGCATAATGGAAGATATCCTACTGATATCATAACATATCTAAAGCGTATTAACTTGGGGAACTTGCACATGACTCGTCTGGTTACCCGTTATGCATATTCGCGTTCGGTACGGTTTATGTAACTAGTTTGCATAAATTAACCGAAACGGGTCAAACCTTGTCATTCTTTCTTCAAAATCCAGAATGTATTTAGTTTACCCACTTTATACAAGTCTTCATACTTGTTGGGTCTAAAACACATTCTAATCCGGTCTTCGCTTAATCTTGTGTTTTGAACCGTAAATCTTTCTTTAAAACTAACCGGTCTAAGTTATAACTTAAATAAGACCCGTTAGGAATCTAATAGGTTATTAAAACCTTCGTTCCCGATTAGGAGCCCAGTAAAAGCTACTTGTACTTGCTGATTGATATACGGCTGAGAATAAAATTATATTTTAGCTCAGGTAAATACTTTTAACTTATTTTCCGTTATACGGGCTTGGGATACGGTAAATTATTATCGCTTGGTCGGGTATTGAATCTTTAATTGATTAGTGGTTAAATCATTGAGATAACTCGTTTTAATCTGTTTTGTTTGATGCAATGCCTTTGGGGGGGGGGGGGGGTTAATGACCGTGTCCTTGATATCCTCGGCTCATTCTTTGAAATGGCCACGACTTAATCACGGGGTGTATGCATACACCTGACAGTTGCGTATGTAAAAAATATAACCACTCGTTGAGGATAACTCCCCGTGGGATGATATTAGTGGTGTGTCTATTAATCTTGTCTCGGCTCTTCTAACCGGGTCCTGAATGGACGACAAACATATAAATCTGTATACAAGATTATTTTTAAATAATTGTCCCAAGTTATAAAAGATTATTTATGCCTTGTGCATTTAAATCAATTTTCTTAAATGTTTTCAAAAAGAGTCAGTTAATTGTATTTACTAGTGTAAACTGACGTATTTTTCAAAAAGACTAAGTGCAGGTACTACGCGTAATGGGCTGGAACTCCTGAGTATTAAATAAAGAGTCTTGCAAGCTTTTGATACTTAAAATCTATTGAACAATATTTCTTTATGTTTTAGATCCGCCTGTGGATCCGTTTACAATCCGTTGTATAATATTTTATTGTACTTTCAGCTCGGTATGTATAATTACTTTTAGATATCCGTTGTGCATTAAACTGTGATTAATTGACTATGATGATATCAACTACGTCACAATACTCCCCACTGGGCCCACCGGTAATACGTGGAAATATCGGGGTGTGACACCTGTGAAGTATCATCGAACCAAAACCATAAAACTCCAACCCTGTTTTTCGATCATGAATCAAAATCAGTCCGTTTCAAAGATTTAATCAAACATTTGATCAAATCCTGTTCAAAATTATCATATGCACACCCAGATCGTTCATACAATCGAAAATCGTTTTGAATTCAAAATCAAACGTAGAAATCAAAACCCCTGTTTTACGTTTTGACACCGGAGAAGTTTGTTTTTCCGTTCAGAATCAAATAATCAAATCGACGATTATAATCAACACTCTGGACAAAATCTTCTCCGATCTCTCTCTCTCGCTTGTCGCTACCACCACAGTGGTGGCCGACCATTAAATCAAGGCGGAATGGGGGTGGTGTGGTGTATTTGAGATGAAAAGGAGAAGAGGATATGGAGGGATGGTTGTGGGTGTTCGTTGTCGGCAAGACGAGGTGCCGGATAGACAGAGAAAGATGGGGTGCGGCTGTGGAGGTGTTGTAGATTTGGGTTTCTTGAAGAATGACGCATGCAGAGGAAATGAGATGTCAACTAGTATTTATTTATAAAAATGAAATGACCATTTTGCCCCTTAGGAAAATGACAAAATAGCATGGTTTTATAAGACAAACAAGACCTGATTTCATTTTTGGACCAAAATGGCAATAAAACGGAAACCACAGGGACCCAGATGTAAAAGGTTTGAGATTTGGACTAAAGTGGCAAAACTGACCAAACCACAGGGACCAAAATGGCAGTTTACTCTAAAATTTGATAAAGCCCATCTTTTAAGTTTGGTCTCGAGTTTGCACAAACCTCTCAGGTTTCCCTTTGTTTAAGGTTTCTTGAATCTTTCATATTAAGATTTCCTTGAAATTTGGAAAATTCGACGATTGGCTTCACTACTGGAAATCTGCCTAAAGAGAATATGACAATAGAAAAAATAATATCAACTAAAAAATTAGTTTGCTTCCATTATCATTAATATTTAAATACATATTCGGCTTTACTAAATTCTTAATTGCATAATCCATGTTTTGTTTAGAGAAGTTAAAAAACAAAGGAACTTTAATTTGAACCTTCGACTGATGTTGTTTACACGTTTTAATATAATGTAAGTTTTGATTCTCAGATCTGGGTATGACTAGTTATAACAATTACCAACTCGGGTATGGAACCAGATTTTTGAAGGAGAAGTCAACATGTTTTATAGAGTTTAGTGCCACTCAGAAGACCACGAGTTTTATAGCGTTTCGATGTTGTCTTGTAATTGATCAACATCATATAGAGGAATTACTTAATGATGTTGACTAATTACAAGACAACAAGGTGATTCTGATGTGTTATGATTATTGATTTTCATGATTGTTTCGAACAACAACGATCTAGGGAATAATCGATGGAATGGTGGTCTTCTCAGTCAACAGTAAAAGAATCGACGGAATGGTGGTCTTCTGACTGGCAGGTTGGTATTTCTTTTTTTAAATGTTTATTAGTGACTGAGAATCATCTTCATATATATTATTTGGATTGCAAAGGCATGACTTGAGTTGCTTTTCACGATCACTCACTAAAAAGAAAAATGTTACTCATAACTTCACAGCTTAATCCACCATTGTATTTCTTAATTATTCCTAAAGGAAATAAGGAATTTTGAAAGTTTGGGTTGTCTAATTTAGGAATATGATGGCGGATTAAGCTGTTATGAAATTATGAGAAACATCAATCTACCAGGTAAAGGATAGTGAAAAGTGACATAAATTAAGCTTTTGTAACCCAAATAAGCTTGTGGATTGACTTATAATTGCAAACAACTGATATCTCTATTTTTGACTTTGTTTTGGAAACTGATGAATGTCTTCTAATATCCATTGTGATATAGGTTTTGTTTAATTTAAATTATTACACCGAATTAGATTTGAACTTGACAGGTTAGTGTTGATTTCACAGGCTTTGAATTGAAAATTTTGAAATGGAGAATGTAGTTAGGTAGGATTTTGAATATAACAAAGATGAAAGACGATAAGGCTATGATGATTGGATGGGGCTTTCACATTGGCATGGCATACAATGCAGCCATGTTGATGATATCATCTGAGCCTTATAACCTAACTAAAAATAAGAGTCCCGAGTTCCACATTACTTGAGTTGCGTAGATAGATGAGGATGAAAAAGGCTAAGTCTATGATGATCGTATGAGGCTCTCGGATTGGTGTGGCATCCATGTTGATGACATAATCTGAGCCTTATAACGTAACTAAAAAAGGCTATGATGATTGGGTGAGGATCTCGCTTTGGTGTGGCATCCATTGCAGCCATGTTGATGACACCATCTGAGCCTTAAATAGGACATTGTATATGAACTAAGTTCACAAGAAAAAAACATGACTTCTTTTGGATGATTTCAACATCACCAAGTATCAACTGGCATTACCATTCTACCTTTGTTTTCTCAAGTATGTTTTTTATTATTTTTATACATTTGGTTACACAAAAGTGTGAATTAAAATGTTGGTTTGTGGTACTGATAAATGCTTTAAAATAAAGAGGTCGTTGCTTGGCGTGGCATGATTAAGGACGACAAGTGTGATGTTCTCCACTTGCAACCTTTTTTGTAGCCACGACAGTCCAACTGGCGAATCTGAGACAATTCGTTTAATACGAAAACCTTAACCAGGGGCACCATGATGCTCCTGGCAAATAACTTAAACACCACAACGGGTAGTTCGTGTTTCGTTGAAAGGGTTTTTTAATTTGAGTTTCTTGGAATCTTGAATTTTTTAGTCTATTGAAATCAGTGTGCAGGTCCTGTGTGAAAAAAAGGTTTGAGCTCAATTGGGTATTTTGAGTTTGAGTTTCTTGAAGTCCTATATTTTGTTGTTTTTGATCTTCCTGAAGTTAATGTGCAGGTGTTGTTTTGATAAAAATGGGAGCTCAATTGGGTGCGTTAGAGGTAAATGTTGAACTGATGACGTCTTCTGTTCTAGACGTTTTGTTTTTGTCGCGTGTCAATAGTTTGTGATTTTATAGATGTTTTTTTTGTGTTATGCTTAAGGTTTTAAGTTGTGTACTAATTTGAATGTGTATTCAATAGTTAATTAGTTATATTCTAATGTGGTATTTATTGTTTCATGGTTAAGAAGTTAGTTATGGTGCGGGTTTGTGTTCTATATCTAATGAATGTGCATGGTAGGTTGTGGTGGTATGAGATGGCATTGGTGGCGGTGGATGTTCACACTTCGTTTCTTTGAGAAACAACTTGTGGGACGTTGTGTAAAATGAATGGATCCGAGTGGCTACCCATGAAGTTCATTTTTCAATACTTAGAGAGGTGTGTATGCTTACAATCTTTAGTAAAACCAAAGTAGGGTATGGGTTCTGTAATATTTTGGTTTCTCGATGAAAAAAATAGTTAAGTGGTTATTGCAAACAGCATAGTGGCGATGACAGCAGTCTATCCAGAAATAGGTCATACTACTTCAATATAAATGTGTAGGGTGGTAGACAATTGAGTGGGAGAGTTTTCACCAGATTGGTAAGTTGACTCGCGTCACAAGGTCATGAATTGTCTGCACTCAGGACCTAAAAACTACTGGGCAAAACATGGTACGAATCGTTACATTACCATCAAGTGAATTGAGGATTTTACCCTTTAGCTAGAAAGCAGAAGCTGTATTTTGGGTAGAAAAATTATGCTTTGCTTTTGAGAAGGGATTATGTTTGGTTGTGAAACATGTACTTTTTTCTTCTTCTTAGTTGTGGATTGTATGCAAGTGTTGTGCTGCATTGTTACTATTATGGTTGAGTTGTTATCTGTTTAATATAATTACCTTCTCTGATTGTTTAATAGCCCAGGCGGTCGACAGTTGAGGGTTTCGAAGACGAGAACAAGGAATCTGACACGTTCTGGTGGTCATGGCGACAAAAGGGGTGTCCAGGGTTTGGTTCTTATGGCGTTGAGTGGTTGTAGGCGGCTGACCTACATTCACCCCTATGTTTTCTTTTGCTTAAGTTGTACAAAGATTATGTTATGAATGTAACCAATCCGAAAAACTCCTATGTTTTCTTTTGCTTAAGTTGTACAAAGATTATGTTATGAATGTAATCAATCCGAAAGCTGATTTTACTCGCACAACGCGCGAGGATCGAAACAACTATTTAAAAAAAATTAACTTAAGAACTAGTAACTAAGTTATATTTTACTAGATCAATTAAAATTTACTTTCATTAATTTTTGTGTATTATCCATTTTTCATTTTTATTATTACCAAAAACAGACATAATTTATTACTTTTATAATTTATTACTTTTAAAAGTGAAAATTAGTTTAGCAAGGAAATGCTTACCTTTTCTATTTAAATAACACATTGAGTAAAATACACGGATAGTCCCTGTGGTTTTGCAAAGTTTCAGCTATAGTCCCCAGATTTTGGAAATTACACTCATAGTCCCTATGGTTTGACAGTTTGTTACGCGGATAGTCCCTGGAGTGGATGGGGGTTAGTTTTCTCAGTTAAGTTGGTGTGAAATGACTATAATACCCTTAATATAAAATAAAATAAACAAATCAAGTATTTATAAATATATAAAACATATATGTATGTATATACACACACTTACTGAACAATATGTATCTCTTTCTACTCTCTCTCTCTCTCTCTCTCACTAAAAACCACCACCACCGTCACCTCCACTGCCGCCATCACCGCTCCCCACCACCGCCATCCCCTTCCACCACCACACCTCCGCCTCCTAAACCCATACCCGCCTCCACCATTTGGTTAAGATTTGATATTTCAGATCTGAATCTGATTGATGATGAAGAAATCTGATTGAACCTTTGGTTGAATCTGATTTGATATTTCAGATCCTAAACCCATACCCGCCTCCACCATTTGGTTGATGATGAAGAACAATATGTATCTCTTTCTACTCTCTCTCCCTCTCTCTCACTAAAAACCACTACCACCGTCACCTCCACTGCCGCCATCACCACTCCCCACCACCGCCATCCCCTTCCACCACCACACCTCCGCCTCCTAAACCCATACCCGCCTCCACCATTTGGTTAAGATTTGATATTTCAGATCTGAATCTGATTGATGATGAAGAAATCTGATTGAACCTTTGGTTGAATCTGATTTGATATTTCAGATCCTAAACCCATACCCGCCTCCACCATTTGGTTGATGATGAAGAAATCTGATTGAACCTTAATATTTCAGATCTGAATCTGAGTTGCACTTTATCTTCTTCAGCGATTTGGTTAAGATTTGATATTGTTTGTTTTTGTCCGTGTTGCAGAAATAAACATAGAAGAAAAAGAAGTGTTCCATTGTGTTGATTGATAATTGAAAACAAGGAGTTGCAGGTTTGTTGTGTGAAAACTAAAAAGGATGGTTGTTTTGTGAGATTTGGTAATCCAGATTTGTTCAGTAAGTGTGTGTATATACATACATATATGTTTTATATATTTAAATACTTGATTTGTTTATTTTATTTTATATTAAGGGTATTATAGTCATTTCACACCAACTTAACTGAGAAAACTAACCCCCATCCACTCCAGGGACTATCCGCGTAACAAACTGTCAAACCACAGGGACTATGAGTGTAATTTCCAAAATCTGGGGACTATAGCTGAAACTTTGCAAAACCACAGGGACTATCTGTGCATTTTACTTTTGGCATTCTCAGTACCGGTTCGCTACCGGTATATTCTGGTTTTTTCCTTATATACCGGTGTAACACCCCGTGTTTCGGAAGTCAAAGTCAAAGTCAAGATTGAAGTCAAAGGGAGACAAGATTGCTAATTGCGATCTGTCACTCCTTGCTCGATTCCTGTTTTGACTTCTTTGACTTGTAGTTAGTCTAATTTATGCTTTACATTAGTTGTATTATGTGGAGTACTTATTAATAATCGAGGTTTATTCGATATTTATCGCATGTTTTATCGCTTTATCGCTATCGCAATCGCGCTCTTAACTCGAATTACGCATTTTTGTTATTGTTCTATGTGAGTGTGTGCCTTATGTGTTACCTGTGCATGTTTAATTATGTTTATGTGTGGTGATTAATCAAAACGCAATCGAAACTCTATCACAATCGAATTGCAAACGCTAAACGAATATGAAATAAGGATGATTGTATGTTGATATAATAGTTAGGATTAAAAGTAATTTGACTAGGAAACTCTATCGCATCACAACGCTCGCAATCGCAATCGAAACAACAAAACTCATCGCGCCGTGCCCTCCAATCGAGTAGCCAGCCGATCGAGCTGCCACCCGATTGGGCTGCCACCCGATCGAGGTGTCACTCGATCGAGCAGTCACCCGATCGGGTTACCACCCGATCGACCAGCCTCTCCTCCCCCTTTCCTTTTATGGTAAGCCTATAAATACCCCCTGTCAACATCACAAACTTACCATTTTCGGCACCTCTCGTCCGACCAGCGTTCTTGCCCACTTTTCTTCAGATTTCTCGTGATTCTTGTAAGTATTCAACCTAAACCTTGTACTTTCTTGATCTACACGCACTCCTAAACCTTTCTATCTTTTGAATCTTAACTTTTAACCGTGAAATCACTAGATTTGATGTGTTCTAGGATGATGTCATCATGTTGTCCTTATGAACTTCGTGTTTTGGCTTCAATCTACCAAGAACGACTTAGATCTGAATGATTTCCACACAAATAAACAAAGATCTTGCATAGATCCAAACATATTCAAGGTGAAAAAGGATTGAAAGATGGTTTTTAACTTTCTTTCAACTATTTTACACTCAATGCACTCAAAACCGGTAGAATAAGAGCTTGTCCTGATCTTTTACTCATTCTTGTGGTTGTATTGGTTCAAGATCTGGATTCTATCCACGAGATTACCGATCTCGGGTTAAACATGGAACACCGTCTCGAACAGTTAACTGGTCGGATTTGGGTGATTCCTGTCCGATCAGGTTACTAAGTCGTGACGAGGTTTCTGTTGTCTAATACGTTATCAAATCATCTAAATAAAATGACAAACTATCAAAATGACCAAGGAAGAAGACGATCAGGTCGACCAGGTTGGAGTGTCGCCCGATCGAACTACTATCCGATCGGATTGTTACCCGATCGGGTTGCCACCCGATCGGCTTGCACCTTGGCCCCACACCTAACTTTTATTTCAAACTTCAAGAGTTTTGGAACACCGAACGGATCGCCGTCCGATCGGGTTGCTACCCGATCGACCGACCATCCGACCATGTGATGTTTTGAAACTTCAATACTTAAACAATTTCCAACATGTTCAATGCGCAAGGGTTGCCACCCGATCGAGTGACCGTCCTGCTGTGAATTTGTTCTCAATTTGAGGAGACTCGCCAATCGGATTGCTGTCCGCTCGGACTACCGTCCGATCGACCTACCTGAAAGGTAGAGACACTTCTCTGTTTTCAAAATGCTACAACAAAAACTTCAAAAGTCAATCCATCATACACAAACACATCCCTCACAAAGGAAGAAACAATCCACTTGAAAGGTCACCCGATCGGATGACCATCCGGGCGGATAGTCACCCGATCGACTGGCTAACCGATCGGATTGCTGCTTGACCCACTGACACTTTATTCCGTTTTACGCGCCGTTTATCGCTATGCTATCGTTCTGATTAGGCTAATCTCACTCTAATCGCTCCCTTCAATCCATCATAGCTGTGAGTATACTCGATCCCTTTTTGCTTTACGCACTTTTGGGTGTTACATACGTTACTTATTCTAAATCACATCGAACACACTACGCAATACTTTAAACGCTAACCGATTACCGCATGTTATAAGTGACTTAATGAATGCTTGTTTTTTATGTTTACACATGGCATGATGTCTACCTGCCTTAGCAACGATAGTACTATTTGTTTGGACTCAGCACCTGTTCACTCAGGGGTTGTTAAGGACAATTTGTTACATGGCTCACAGTGGTGAGTGTGTATTACGAACTGCCTTGGGCAGTCAACCCGCAGTCATTGGTATCGATAGGTTCATGTCGATAACTAACATGCCTCATTTTACACTGTGTACGTGCTGGTTATGCGTAACGATTTCGAACTCTATTATATCTATTAAACTTGTATGCTCACCTTTACACTATGTGTATTGACTTTTACTTTAACGTATGTGACAGGTGCTTAGGATGCTTATTTGCTTAGCTTGCTGTGAAATCGAGGCTAGGAAAGGTCTAGAAACAAATAAACAATTGTCTGTATTTGAAATCTGAGTTGTCGGAACAGAACAATTTGACTAGATCTTGTCTGTAATAATTATGTTATCTTTTATATCATGGTATGGGACATGATGCTTTAAATAATCGGTAATTATAGTTGTTATGGAAACTTCTGGACAATCTGTTTCGCTCAGCGCCACGCCCCGATGTTTTCGCCATCGGTTGGGGTGTGACAACCGGTACCGTAACCGGTATTTTTCGAACCCATACCGATTCGGTATCTTTTGCACCGCGCTCATCCCTACCCCCTGAAACTATAAAAAAAAGAAATCATTAAGATCTGACACTTTGTAGGATTGATTTTAATGTGTTTTTTTCCTTAATATACCGATGCCGAACAGGACCGTACCAATATTTTCGATACCATGACCGGTTTGGTACCGATTGACACTAAGCTCATCCCAACCCGTAATACTAAAAGAATCATTAAATTTAAAATGAAAATGTATTCAACTTAAAAAAATAGAGAAAATAATTATAATTATTATTATATATTAAAATAATAAAAATATGAAAAAACTGTATATTATATTATAATACTGTTAAAACTACTATTCGGTTGTTTTCAGTTCAGTTATTACGGTGCTAATACGTTAAAATATGGATGAGCTCGGTACCGGTAACGACACCGAAAGTACCGATCCGGAAAATAATCGAAATTAGGTACCGGCACCGAAAATGCTCAGTACAATACGGTATGGTATGTGAAGGTAAAAATCAATAAATACAGGTATGGTGCTAGACCGGTGTCGAACCGAAAGTAACGATTCTGAAAACGTCAAAAGGTGGGTACCATATTGGTACCGAAAATGATTTGGTATAGTAAATTTGGTACCGATACGATACCGGTTTGATTACAGGATTTGATACGATTTGCTCATCAAATATCCAAGTTAATTTTGCATGCTACAATTTATTCATTACAGAAAAAGACAAAAAATAAAGCAAAATAAGTTGTTGTGTATATAAAACCTCATTCAAGCAAAATACAGTTACTTATTGTGTGTATGAAAAGTAATCTAAACGGTGCAATTACTTGCATTGCTACGTTGCTACAGGATTTGATGAGCTCGGTACCGAAATTCCCAAAAGTGGGTACCGGTACCGAATATACCAGGTACGGTATGGTTCGGTACCGGTCGGTACTGATACAACACCGGTATTTGAGGGTAAAAACCGGTGAATACCGGTGCCGAACCAGTACCGAAAATACATCAGGTTTGGTAAATTTGATACCGGTACTCATACCTGATACCATTTACTCATCCCTTAGTTTTTATTACTATTCATTCACTTTTAATTTTAATTTTAATTAATATACAGGTAATAATATGATGATGTGACTCATATAGTGTTTGTTACAAGTTAACTATTAGTTACGATCAACTTTATAGACTTTATGTTATACTCATGAGACGTTGGTAAAAGGTGTAAACTTGTTACATCATATACCCTTATTCCAAATTCTAGTCACCTAGGGTAAAAGAGATGTCAAGACGGTAACATACTCAGAAACGAAACGATAGAACATTGAAGTTGAAGACGAGATTGTGTGTGTTTTCTTCATTAAAAGAAACACAAACATGAATACAATTGCATTTCCGATGTGTAAACACGTTTTGGATGTATGCATGATTGATGTCGTATTCTCAATAATGATATAAACCCAGTATGCCATTTATGTCCTTGCTTTAATACATTTAAAAATGAAAAAAATGAAAATGTTAGTTGACAATAATTATACCCTCAGAAAATATATTTAATTACAAATATACAAATATAAATAAAAAATATTAAAGTTGAGGTTATAAATGAATACGTATATTTGACAAGGCTATAGGCTCTAAGACTTGGAAAAGAGTTGCGGAGACTGCGATTTTCTCATCTATGTGGAGAATCTGGAAGTTTAGAAACGAAAAGATTTTTGAGAACAAACAATACTCGGTCTCGACCATGGTGGAAAGCATAAAAAAAGACCTCTTCACCTGGATCAAACATCGGTCGAAATTCAAGGATCTAGACTGGTTTAGATGGAGAGATTTCAACATTAGAGACTTTATTATGTAATTTCCGTTTCGTTTTTTGTTTTGGGACCATCAGCCTCTAGCAGGCTCCGCTTCGACATCTAATAAACGTGCCTCTTTGTTCTAAAAAAATGAATACGTATATACATAATCAATATTAGTGTAATGTATTTATACGTAATTCTTTTTTTAACGAATATAATAAAAATTAATAACACTAGTAAAATTCTTGACGAATGTAATAAAAATAATAATAGTAGTAAAGACGGTAACACAACAAACTTATACATCACCCTTAATCAAAATTTTGGGATATTAATACCATTAAGTAAAAAATCATAATGTTGTGTAATATATTTATACGAATATAACAAAAATTAATAACAGTAGTAAAGACGGTTTCATAACAAACTAATACATCACCCTTGAATTAAAATTTTGGGATATTAATACCATTATGTCACTTCACTACTTAAAAAAGAAATTGTCCCAATTAAACTATTGCTAAATAGGCACCTCGTATATAAATAATAGACCTTCATCATAGATATCCTTAGTTTAAATCCAAAGGTGCACTTAAAGGTTTCATCACAATTTAGAAACCTTATCTTGCACCATAGTGCGTACGATACCACCACTACCCTTGTGAAGAAATGATGCCTTCTATGTTCCTGGCTCTGTTTCTACCATGCGCCGGCATGAGTGTGGTGTTCATCATCTACATGTGCTTGCTATGTTACGCCGCCCGTCACCTTCCTGAAATTATTCCGGTGAAACCCACCTCCGGAAATGGGCTTTCCGCAGCGGAACTCGACAAACTTCCGAAAACAACCGGACACGAACTCGGGTTGGCGACCGAGTGTTCGATTTGTTTGGACGATATCGAGTCGGAGCAACCGGCTAGGGTGGTTCCGGGGTGTAACCATGGGTTTCATCTACAATGCGCTGATACATGGTTCGCGAAAAATCCAGTTTGTCCCGTTTGCCGGAACAAACTGGAGCCGAATTTGTTTCAGTCTTCTGGGACCGAAACAAATCCGTGTTGAAAAATTTTGAAGTATTTGTTCTCCAAATCTATATATAATTAGTTTTAACTTCTTTTTCAAATTTTTTTTTCTTTATTAGATTTTGATAGAAGTCTTGAATGTACATATGATCTAAATATGAATGTCAGCAAGCTTTAAAATTCATCAGCAAGTTCATCCTCCTCTGTTTCTGTTTCTCACTAGAATTTAAAAAAAAATTATTCAGATGAATTTTGGTTAATTTTTTGATTTTTTTGATTAGTTAGTTGTGTTTTGATCATGGAATGTGAAGTGTGTGATTTTAAGGATGGTGTAACGTATGAACATCTACCGTTTAAATTCACTGTCCTCTGTTTCTCTCTCTAAAATGTTTATTTTTTTATTATACATTTTTTGTTGATTTTTTTTTTAGTTGATAAGTGAGTTGATATTTTATATATAAGGTCAAACAAATTACACCAAGATAGCCGGTAAGCGGGCAACAAGCTGCGCCGCTACCCCCTTTTGAATAGCGAAACCTAACCTAGTAAAAACGAAACCCCGATCTCTAGGAGACGAAATGTATTTTGTTAAGTTCATGGAAAACATTACGTAAAAGCTTCAATTGTGATGATGGAAAGCGTGAGGCTTTTAAATTGTTTGCAGTTTTAAAATCCTCTGTTTTTCCTTCACTTTTTCTTTCCTTTCAAAAACATTATTATTTTTTCTGTTTTCTGTTTTCTATTTTTTATTATTTTTTCTGTTTTCTATTTTTTATTTATTTTTTTTCATTGTTAAATGGTGTAATTTAGCGGAGAAAATGGCAAACTTGTTTGTTAATTAAATTATATTTATCTCCCAAAAAATGTTAAAATTCATAGTTTCTGACGGATTATATTACCTTTATACGTTAAATAAAAAATTAAATTTACATAGCAAACTGATAAAGCACATCATTTGATGTTTTTATTTTAATACATAACATTGGTATATAATAACTAAACTATCCCACTTAAGGAATTGTACGATTCTTATATTCTTTTGTTTAAAAATTGTCATGTATTTTTTAGTCTTGAAGTAGTATTATAAATATAATGTGCGTTTAAATTCGTATATGTACAGATTGATTTGGTGTTAATTAATAATAAAAATTATTAAATGAAATAGATAAAAAAATGCATCCCTTATTTGATATGGTTTTTGAGTAAAGTAAAAAAGCGGATCTTTAATGTACTGAAATACATATATCTTGTGGTTACATGTTAACTTCAATATACCAAACAAAGTACAAATATGAGAGTCAAGATTGAATCTTTAACTTCAAAGCAAAAAAAAAACGTTTTATTATTTTTAATTAGGTTAGAAACTCGTTTATTACATTGGGTCTAGATTAATGGAATTAAAAATATTTATCAATACGTGAAAAAATAAAGGAAATAGTTGATAAAAATATTAAATAAATGAAATATTATGAAGTAAATATTAATAAAAATAATAAATAGTTGGGAAGCATTAAGCGTAAAGGAAGACTCGTATTTTTGGATAGAAAATAGATCGAATTTTAGCAATTTGGATTGGAATAATTGGTTAAGTTTTGATGTAATCGACCGGTTGTAATTGTGTTAAGAATTTCATTAAATTACTCATTTATTTGGTATAGCTAAAGTTCACATAAAAATAATAAATCGTTGGGAAACAACATCTTCCATGTTATCCTATGGTGTCTACAATTCGTCCATGGTTAAATTAGTTCTTTAATTCCATCAATTGCTTCTATAAATAATACGGAAAATCGTTTTATGATTTAATAAACTAGTATTTTGGACCCGCGCTTTACGGCGGGACGCTAAACCACACGCTGCAGTGTGTTAACACGAAAAATTAGATCGAAACGTAAACACATACAAGAATAATAAGTCGACTTAGGATCCTCGCGTTGCGACTGGGCCATTAAACGGACAATATATAGATGTAAAAATGTTGAACCATACACCCGAGTTGCAGCTTGTTAACTCGTAAAATTTAGACTGAGACGTAAACCAAAATTTTATGACAAGTTTGTAAAAGACGCAAAATATAAGGCTAAAAGTAAACAAATAATAGTATAAATTGTTGAACCACACACACGTTGCTGGGTGTTAACTGAAAAAAATTTGATGGATACATAAAACATAAAAAATAAGTAAATGAACGTAGGACTCACAAGTTGCGACTGATTTGTTTAACTATAAAAAAAATTGTGATCATAAACTTTTTGTGACAAACATGTAAAGGTTCAAAAGTATAAGGGTTAAAAAGTAAAAAAAAATGAATGAAAAACATAAGATTTAAATATGGAAGGTTGAGAAGTTAAAGGTTCAAAAGTCATAAAGCCCCTTTGGGGGCATTATGCGACAAGTGACACTCCACGTCATCAGGGCTTGATGGGGCGTTATATCACTAGAGCGTGTAGTTATAAAGCCCGTACCTATCATTACCTAATTATTAACTTTCAATTTTTTTATAATTAATTTCTAACTTTATAAAATTAAAAACCATATCATTAAATTAAAAAAATTACATAAAAAAACATTACGATAAAATAAAAACAAAAACCATTACAATAAAATAAAATAAAATAAAAAACTCAAAGGTTACATTTTTTTTCGATTCGCTCCTTTTGTGCCAACGCCATCTTCAACGCTTTTCTGGTTAGGCGGTTGTGCGGTTTCGAGTAGAATTTAAAGTCATGAGCTCATTGTCTATTCCGCATAATCTCGGTCACTTCCCGGTTCTCTTCTATACGTTTAGTCCCTAGTTCGTGTATGTCTTGAAGGCGTTTGTTTATCTCCGAAAATGCATTAGTCATTTCGGATCCCATCGACAATGACTCGGGCCTTTTCGATCTTGCACCGCTTCTTCTTCCGGCGGGTCGTGGTAGCTCTTCCGCCGGCTCTTCCTCCGGAATATCATCGTTTACGTCGATGTTTCGAGCGTCGGAGGTTGGCGTTTCGGGTTCACCCGACTCGTTGGTTTTTGATCTCTTTGACGGCCTTTTATTTGCCGACCGACCGGTATTCGTAGGGAAGTCGGCCCATTTGGGGCTATTCCAAAAAAGTTGCCAATACTTTAAGTAGGGGAAATTACCTTGACTAGCTTTATACTCGATTAAGGCCGCTTGTGTAATGTCCTCGTCCTTGTGGCCACTTTTCCATCCGGTTCTTGCCCGTTGGTAAACAGAATGAACATTTGTACACTTCTTGTTTATATCGGTCCACTTGCCCGATATTGAATCCGTTGGCCGGTATTCGTCTCCCCTACTATAACACCCCGTGTTTTCGGAAAGTCAAGGTCAAAGTCAACGACCGATTTCGCGCAACCGACTAATAATAAATTTCTTTTATTTTAGCTATTATGTGGAGTAAATGTTTATAATTACAACAATCGACGTGTGTTATTCGCAATCTAATCGACCTACAACTGTGAACTATAGGAAGTAACGATGCGATAAAGTTAACTAAACAATAATCAAACTATGCTAATCAAATCGACATCAAATCGCAACTCGAACTACGCATTTTAGTTATTGTTGTACGTGTGTGTGTGCCTTATGTGTTGTTTGTGCATGCTCATTTATGATATATGTAGTAATCAATCGAAGCGCAATCGAAACTCGAAATGCAATCGAACTCAATCGACATCGAACTCGAATCACAATCGAAATATGATAACTAGTGGAGAAGGGATAGTGCGAGATATGAGTGGTTGGGATTAAAAGTAATTTGACTAGGAAACCCTATCGTATCGAACCGCTCGCAACCGAAATCGAAATATAAAAAATCGCCGCACCGAACACTCGAAACGTACAGCTGATCAATCAGGCTACCAGCCGATCGAACAGCCAGCCGATCGGACTGCTGTCCGATCGAACAGGCTGTCCGATCGAGCTGCCTGGCCGATCGACCAGCACTTTCCTCATTTGGCATCCTATAAATACCCCTGTCATTGTCATCCTTTCCAATTTTGGAAACCTCTGTCCGACCAGCACGCTTAGCTCATCCTTTTCTCAGATTCCTCTCGATTCCGGTAAGATTTCGTCCTAAATCTTGTACTTTCTTGATCTACACGCACTCCTACACCTTTCTATCTTTCAAATCTTAACTTTTAACCGTGAAATCATCAAGATTCAAGTGTTCTAGGATGATGTCATCATGGGTTCTTGAAGAACTTCATGTTTTGGCCTCAATCCACCAAGAATAACTTGGATCTAGCCGATTTCCACATAAACAAACAAAGGTCTTTCATAGATCTAAACATACACGGTGCAAGGGATTGAAAGATGGATTTTCCAACTTTCTTTCAACTCTTTTTCACTCAATGCCTTCAAACCGATAGAAACGGAGCCTGTGTCGGCTTACAAATCACTCCGGTGGTTGCATGGCTCAAGATCCGGATTCTATCCACGAGGTTAACCGATTTCGGGTCAAACGTTAAACTCCGTCCCGAACAGTTCACCGGCCGGATTTGGGTGATTCCTGTCCGACCAGGGGAAACAAGTAAGGACGAGGGATCTATGGTTCGACTCGTTGTCAAAACACCTCAATAAAACGACAAACAACCAGAACAACCAAGTGTTAGACGAATAGGCTGATCAGGTCAGGATACTGACCGATCGGACTGTTGTCCGAACGGACAGCCAGCCGATCGGACGGTCAGCCGATCGACTGGCCAGCCGATCGGTTAACACATGGTCCCACACTTAATCAAATTTATTTTGAAGACTAGTATTGAACGAACTGCTGTTCGATCGGACTACTGTCCGATCGGATTACTCTTCGGATCATGAGATGCTATACTTCAACACTTAATCAATTTTTTCAACATGTTCGATGCACTAGGAGTGCCACCCGATCGAACAGCCGTCCGATCAGGTGACACCCTGCTGGGAACTTGTCTTGCTAAAAGTACCTAATCGATCGGGTTGCCGGCCGATCGAACAGCCGTCCGATCGACCGACCTGAAGGGTAAGGATACTTCAATGTTTTCAAAATACTACAACGAAAACTTCAAAAGACAAGCCATCATACACAAACACATCATTCTCATAGGAAGAAACAATCCACTCGAACAGCCATCCGATCGGCCTACCGACCGACCAGCTAGCGGTTCGAACGGACTGTCAACCGAACAGTCAGTCGTCCGATCGAACTACCGTCCGATCGACCAGCTGTCCGACTCTCCAACACTTGTTTTCCGTTTTACGCGTCGCTTATTATTATGTTATCAAACTATTCAGGCTAACCCTACTCGCTAAGCACTCCCTTCAATCCATCAACCGCTGTGAGTATACTCGATCCCTTTTTGCTTTATGCACTTTTGGGTGTTACATACGTTACAACTATTCAAATCACATCAAATAAACTACTCAATATTATTTGAACGCTAACCGTTAATGCATGTTATACGTGGCTTATGAATGCTTGTTTGTTATGTTTACACATGGAATGCTGTCTACCTGCCTTAGCAACGATAGTACTATAGTTTGGACTCAGCACCCGTTCGCGGGGGTTGTTAAGGACAATTACTTGCATGGATTACGGTGGTAATCATGTATTGCGAACTGCATTTGGCAGTCAACCCGCAGTCACTGGTATCGATGGATCTATGTCGATAACTAACGTGCTTCATTTCACTATATGTACGTGCTGGTTATGCGTAAACGAATTCGAACTTTATATGCTATTATCAAACTTGTATGCTCACCTTTACATTATATGTATTGACATTATTTTAACGTATCTGACAGGTGCTTAGGATGCACATCTGGTAGGAAAGTGAAGCTAGAATAAAGCTTTAGAGCCCAACAAATAGTTGTCTGTAGTAATTGAACCAAGGGTCTCTAGAAGCAGATAAACAATTGCTCTAATTAAATCTGAGTTGTCGGAACAGAATTATTTACCTAGATTTTATCTGTAATAATTTGTTTACTGTTTGAGACATGGTATGGGACATGTTAATTTAAATTGAATAGTAATGATAATTGTTGTGGAAACTTCTGGACAATCTGTTTCGCTCAGTGCCATGCCCCGATGATTCCGCCATCGGTTGGGGTGTGACAGATTGGTATCAGAGCCACAACTATAGGGAATTAGGCAAGACACGACCTAGTCCGGGTCGATGTCTCAGAGACCTAGTCTATAGTTAGGAACCAACAGACCGACTTGTGCATATCCGGTAGGGATTATGTACGAGCTTATCTCTCGACATTCTCGCTTTTGCTACACTATCACTGCACTCGAATTTTCAACTATGAAAAAGTAACCAAGTCAAGATTAGGTGTGAAAACCGTAAAATCTCGACTGAAGTTGATAATCAACCCGCATGTTTACTTACAAACGGGGAGAAATTATGCCAAATCAGGAGTGAAATCCGTATTTTGATGAATAATCTCCTCTATTTTATTAAAACAGGGACGAAGTTGTTAAGATAGGTGTGAAAGCCTAACCTTGACGACTTGTTCCGCCCATTTTACAAAACTCTCACCAAAGTCTCGATGTACTCCAACGACCTGAAGTCACGATAAGACTAACGGGATGCGTGCCCAATGCCCAAGAATCGAGGCAACGGCACTGCCCGGTAGGTCAAGCGTGCACGACAAGTCCATGTGAATAGTTGAACCACTTTGGTTAGTCAATGTCTAATAGCCACAGACGATCCATTCCTAGATTTTTATGTGTTTTGATTCTGAGCCCGCAACTACCGACTCTGATGACTCGTTGATTTTATGTGTTTATAGGTGAATTTACCTGTTATGTGTTTAAATTTTGGGAAACTTGCTCAATTTTGTTTTCACATCGATCGGAATGCACGACTCGCACTGCATTTCTATCTCAAAATGCCAACCAATCGCTAGATTGTGGACGATCTTAGGATATGGTATACGCTAATACTACACTACTCGACATACTAAAACACAAATGCTATTCTTGAACAATCGCAGACTTTGAATAATATGTTTCTGTTTTCTAACTGCCTCTAGTGATTAAATGCGTATGTGCTTCTGTGCTTTACGTGCTTAGGTGTTATGTGATTTTGTGCTCTATGTGATTATGTGTTTACATGAATATGTTTGTTCCTGAGCTTTATTAAGTAGTAGACGTGTGGGGGTGAGATTCGAATACAATGTGTTGAGTCCTGTGACGATGTCTGTTGCAGACAATGTCATCTGGATCCCATCATCCCTTACTTTATCGTCAAGAAAAGAGAGACAAATGCCTTGCTGCCATTATCGCTAAAAGTGTAGCAAAGACCGTGAGTGATTTTTATGAGAATGTCAGCAAATCATCTGAGGAATCAAGGACCGAAGCTCCTAAAGCTACCACCAAGGCTTTCAATTTCAAGCAATTCAAGTCTTGTGGGCCGAAAGAATTCACTGGCGAGGGAGGTCCTACTGCACTATTCCAATGATTTGATTCCATTGAGGTCACCCTATGACAGAGTGGTTGCCCCGATGACCTCCGAACTCTGAATGCTACCGGCGTTTTCCAGTCTCGTGCACTCGACTGGTGGACGACCGAGAGGAACAAGAGAGGGAACGATGCAGCCTACGGTCTTTCATGGGACGAGCTCAAAGAAGTCATGCTAGAGGAATTCTGCCCTCCTCACGAACGTAAAAAGCTAGAGGATGAATTTTGGCACATACATCAACATGAAAGTGACAATGCTGTGCTCACGGCTCGCTTCAAACAGCTCAGCATCATCTGTCCCGACCAAGTCAAGACCCCGAAGATCACAATCAAGAAGTATATCTGAGCTTTGCCCGACTGCGTTGCAGATTTCGTGCAAGTGGCTAAGACTAAGGCAATCGAAGAGACTTACCTACTGGCCGCCGAAATCAACGACAAGAGGGTCAAGGCTGGTGTCTGGGATAAAACTTCAAAGCACTTGCATCAAGCTACCACCGCCGCACCAACTGCTGAAACCACCAGCTCGTCGAGCAACAAGAGGAAGAACAAGAGAAAGAACAGCTCCAACAGCAAGAACTGTGCGATCACTGCTGCACCGATTCAAGCTGTACCAGCCCAACAGCGTCAAGTAGCGGCGCTTGTGGCTAATGCACCGCCTGCAAAGCGTGCATACACTGGGCCACACCCGCTTTGCCCTACTTGTAGCTACCACCACCCGACTACCATCGCTTGCCGTTTCTGTGCTCATTGCAATATGTACGGCCATTTCACCACCAAATGCCGTGCTCGACAAGCTCCTGCCCATCAAGCTCTGCTCACCGCCCCTCAGGGTCAACAAGCTCCTCCGGCACCCGCGGTCAACGCCAGAGTCTGCTTCGCATGTGGCGATCCTAGCCATTTCGCCAACATGTGCCCAAACAGGGTCGTGAAACAAGAGACCCAGCAGCAGCAACCTCAGTAACAGCAACACTAGCAGCAGCAGCAACAAGCAGCACGCGCCCGAACTTTCAACATCAACGTGCGTCAAGCCCAAGCCGACAACAACGTGGTCAATGGTACGTTCCTTGTGAATGGTATTTATGCTTCATGTTTGTTTGATACTGGAGCCGATAATTGCTTTGTGTCGTTCGAATTCGAGAAACTCCTTAGTCGTAAGCGCTCTCATCTCTCCTCGACGTTCAAACTTGAAGTCGCTACGGGAAGAATTGTCGCCGCTAATTCTGTACTTCGTGATTATACCCTCGAGCTCAACAATCACATCTTTCCCATCGACCTTATTCCGATGCAACTCGGGAGTTTCGATGTCATAATAGGCATGGACTTTCTTCGTGAAAACCATGCTGAAGTGGTGTGCTTTGACAAGATGATTCGATTCTCGCTCGCGAATGGTGATTTATTGTGTGTCTACGGTGAAACTACTTCGAAAGGTCTCAAGCTCATGTCTTGTGTCCAAGCTAGCAAGTATCTCCGCAAGGAATACAGAGCTTTCTTGGCTAACATTGTAGTAGCAGAGAAGGAAAAGAAAGAGAAGAAGGAAGTAAAAGGCGTTCCTGTGGTCAGGGAATTCCCTAACGTTTTTCCAGAGGATCTTCCCGGACTACCGCCAAGTCATGATATCGACTTTCGTATTGACCTCATTCCTGGAGCCAACCCTATTGCCAAAGCTCCCAACCGACTCGCGCCGTCCGAAATACGTGAACTTTCAAGCCAACTTCAGGAATTACTTGAGAAAGGCTTCATTCGCCCAAGCACCTCTCCTTGGGGCGCGCCGGTCCTTTTCGTCAAAAAGAAGAATGGGTCGTTCAGGATGTGCATCGACTATCGGGAATTGAATAAGTTAACTATCAAGAACCGCTATCCTCTACCTCGCATCGATGATTTGTTTGACCAACTACAAGGTGCTACATGCTTCTCAAAGATCGATCTACGCTCAGGATATCACCAGCTACGTATTCAAGAGGAGGATATACCCAAAACCGCATTTCGCACTCGATACGGCCATTACGAATTCGTTGTTATGCCCTTTGGTTTAACCAACGCACCTGCGGTTTTCATGGATCTGATGAATCGCGTGTGTAAACCATATCTCGACCGTTTCGTCATCGTATTCATCGACGATGTCTTGATCTATTCAAAATCGAAAACCGAACACGCGCAACATCTACGTTTGGTTCTCGAGCTACTCCAGGGGAACCAACTCTACGCCAAGTTCTCCAAGTGTGAATTCTGGTTGGAGGAGGTTCAATTTCTGGGTCACATTGTTAATAGTCAAGGTATTCATGTCGACCCTGTGAAGATTGAAGTCGTTAAGAGTTGGATTACACCTAAGAATCCATCAGAAGTCCATTCTTTTCTCGGACTGGCGGGCAATTATCGACGATTTATCGAAGGATTCTCAAAGATCGCAGTACCGCTTACCGCTCTCACGCATAAAGACAAACCTTTTGTTTGGGGAACTAAACAAGAAACTGCTTTCAAAACCCTTAAACACCTGCTTTGGAATGCTCCCGTTCTCACATTGCCCGACGGAAACAATGATTTCATTGTCTATTGTGATGCTTCCAACCTTGGTCTTGGTTGTGTCCTTATGCAGCGGGACAAGGTTATAGCTTACGCATCTCGTCAGCTCAAAATCCACGAGAAGAAATATACAACCCATGACCTCGAGCTAGGCACAGTTGTTTTTGCGTTAAATATTTGGCGACACTACCTGTACGATACCAAGTGTACGATCTTCACCGATCATAGGAGCCTACAACATATCTTTAATCAGAAGGAACTTAATATGCGTCAACGCCGATGGGTAGAACTTCTTAACGATTACGACTGTGAGATTCGTTATCACCAAGGCAAAGCAAATGTTGTTGCCGACGCACTCAGCAGATGAAGCTATCTGCTTAGCACTCGTAATGTTCAAGCCCTATATGATCTCGAAACCCTCATCCACGAAGCTCAACATGCGTGTTTCAACGAACGCACTCTGAAGAAAGAAAGGATCTACCACGATGGATCCCAGCTTGTGAGCAAGTCGAATGGGATATTCCACTTTCTGGACCGAATTTGGATCCCTAAACGGACTGATTTACGACAGATTCTGATGGACGAAGCCCACAAATCCCGGTATTCTATTCACCCCGGTGCCGACAAAATGTACCAGGACCTTCGCTATAAGTACTAGTGGCCGGGCATGAAAAGGGATATCGCTCTCTATGTTGGAAAATGCCTAACCTGTGCGAGAGTCAAGGCTGAACATCAACGACCCTCTGGCTTACTCGAACAACCACCGATCCCCATGTGGAAGTGGGAGAGTATAGCTATGGACTTCATAACCAAGCTACCACACACGTCATCAGGTCACGACAACATTTGGGTTGTGGTTGACCGTTTGACTAAATCAGCCCACTTTTTGCCAATACGGGAAGACTACAAGGTAGAACGATTAGCCCGAATCTACACCGACGAGATCATTTGTAATCATGGGACGCCTCGCGACATCATCTCTGATCGTGATGCTCGGTTTACCTCGCGACTGTGGGAAACGTTTCAAACAGCACTCGGTACATCGCTCAATCTAAGTACCGCTTTCCACCCCCAAACCGACGGTCAGACTGAAAGAACGATTCGTACTCTTGAAGACATGCTCCTTTCGTATGTCATAGACTTCGGTGGTAATTGGGATAAATACCTGCCGTTAGTCGAATTCTCGTATAACAACAGCTATCATTCCAGCATTCAAATGGCACCATTCGAGGCTTTATACGGAAGAAGATGTCGATCGCCTATTGTGTGGCATGAGATTGGCCATTCAAAATTAACCGGTCCTGAGCTATTACAAGAAATGATAGACAGAATTTTCCAAATTCGAGACAACCTGGTAAAAGCTCGGAATCGACAGAAAAATTATGCCGATAGACGACGCAAGCCCCTTGAATTTGACGTTGGCGACTACGTACTCCTAAAGGTTTCACCTTGGAAGGGTGTGGTCCGATTCGGCAAGAAAGGGAAGCTCGCGCCTCGATATGTTGGACCTTTTAAGATTCTGGAAAGGATCGGAAAAGTCGCCTACAGACTCGAACTACCGGAGGAGCTTAGTAACGTCCACCCGACTTTCCACGTGTCAAACCTCCGAAAGTGCCTAGCCGACCACGACTTACATGTCCCTCTCGATGACCTCCAGGTGAACGAAACACTACACTTCGTGGAGAAGCCTGTCGAAATCGTGGACCGCCAAACCAAGCAACTCAGGCGCTCGCGCATTCCTATTGTGAAAGTCCGATGGGAAGGCAAACGGGGCGCAGAGTTCACTTGGGAACTCGAAAGCGACATGAAGGCGAAGTACCCGCAGTTATTCAAGGAGAAAGTCTAGAGAGAGAAAGAGATTCACAGTGTTGTACAACTTTCAGCTTAATTTCGGGACGAAATTCCCTAAACAAGGGGAGGCGGTAACACCCCGTGTTTTTGGTAAGTCAAAGTCAAGGTCAAAGTCAACGACCGATTTCGCGCAACCGACTAATAATAAATTTCTTTTATTTTAGCTATTATGTAGAGTAAATGTTTATAATTACAACAATCGACGTGTGTTATTCGCAATCTAATCGACCTACGACTGTGAACTATAGGAAGTAACGATGCGATAAAGTTAACTAAACGATAATCAAACTATGCTAATCAAATCGACATCAAATCACAACTCGAACTACGCATTTTAGTTATTGTTGTACGTGTATGTGTACCTTATGTGTTGTTTGTGCATGCTCATTTATGATGTATGTGGTAATCAATCGAAGCGCAATCGAAACTCGAAATGCAATCGAACTCAATCGACATCGAACTCGAATCACAATCGAACTATGATAACTAGTGGAGAAGGGATAGTGCGAGATATGAGTGGTTGGGATTAAAAGTAATTTGACTAGGAAACCCTATCGTATTGAAGCGCTCGCAACCGAAATCAAAATATCAAAAATCGTCGCACCGAACACTCGAAACGTGCAGCTGATCGACCAGGCTGCCAGCCGATCGAACAGCCAGCCGATCGAACTGCTGTCCGATCGAACACTGCTGTCCGATCGAACAGGCTGGTTATGTGTAAACGAATTCGAACTTTATATGCTATTATCAAACTTGTATGCTCACCTTTACATTATATGAATTGACTTTATTTTAGCGTATGTGACAGGTGCTTAGGATGCACATCTGGTAGGAAAGTGAAGCTAGAATAAAGCTTTAGAGCCCAACAAATAGTTGTATGTATTAATTGAACCAAGGGTCTCTAGAAGCAGATAAACAATTGCTCTATTTAAATCTGAGTTGTCGGAACAGAATTATTTGCCTAGATTTTATCTGTAATAATTTGTTTACTGTTTGAGACATGGTATGAGACATGTTAATTTAAATTGAATAGTAATGATAATTGTTGTGGAAACTTCTAGACAATCTGTTTCGCTCAGTGCCATGCCACGATGATTCCGCCATCGGTTGGGGTGTGACACCTACCCATGAGCCCGAAAAAAAGTTATCGGATTCGGTTCCAAAAGATGACTTTACTTTTTGGTTGTTTGCTAAAAAAATAAACTAATAATGAATACAAAAAAAAAAATACAAAAAATTAATACAAAAATATTACCTATTTGGGGTCTTCCGACACGTCGAGCCAAGATCGGGTTAAGACGTACTCCCCTATCATCCCACGGTTGCACGTTTTTTTTTCGCTCGGGTTTCGATTTTCTTTTTATGTGGGCGTTTTGTTTTTCCTTTTTGCTTCTCCTCTACTTCCTCGACTTCCGGTTGTGTATTCGGAACGATCTCGAGCTCGCGTAGTGGTGAGCCGAATGCTTGTGCCGATCCAAATTCTTGAGACGACCCCATTTTGTCCATTTTTTTATTCGGGTTCCAACCGTATAGATTTGGGTCCCATGAGAGTGGTTGGTTCAATAGGTTCATGAACCCGGTTTGATGTTGATTAAAATCAACAAAACCGGATCCGAAAGCGGTGGGCCGAGTGGGAACCGGAGAAACGGGACGGCTAGGATCGCTACTTTGCTTCGGGTCCGCACTTGAACGCGGGGGAATAAACCGCTGTTGAAGGGATGTATTGTATAAAAGTTCTAGATTTTTATAAAAAATGTAGAGATAAGAGGGATTGAGAGTGTGTTGAGTTTGATGAATTTTAAAAAAATAGGAGAGATAGGGAATATTTATAGATATTAAAATGAATTATTTTTTATTTTATTTTTTGACCGTTGTCAATGGTCCATTTTTGAAAACCAATCCCAATCATGCCGCTATGAGTATCGCGGCTCCAAAAATGTTCACCCCCATAGCGCCCCCACTAGTGTTGGGCGGCGCTAAAGGGCGCCATGCCCCTTTCTCCTGTGATATACAGCCCTATTACACAAGACCTAAAGAAAAGAAAAAGTGTAAACATGAAGGTTGAAAAGTTAAAGGGTTAGAAAACAAAAGAAAATTAAATAGTGTTTTTATGAGAGGAAATATATTTGTGAATTAATACATAGTTATTAGTAGGACCAAAACCATCATTCCTGAAAAGAAATAATCAAAGCTACGAATACCATTCATGAAATTAACACTTAAATATTATTATTATTTGTCATTACTTAACAAATAATAATAAGTAAGCATCTTTTTCTAAAATTTAATTATAGCAAACCTATTGCAAACCAAGGACTATATTCAAACAACTTGAACCTACATATTTCAAATATCAAACTTAAAGATTTATATAATTTTATCAAAATCTAGTGTTTTATAATTTTATCAAAATCAAGGACTAACTAAACAATCATAGAACTCTAATATTTTTATACTAAAGGGTTAAACTAGGAACCTAAATAACAAGAAAAATTACATAAAGATAAATATAAATATTTAATAGAGTTAAATATCATTTTAGTCCCTGTGGTTTGGGTCATTTGGCCAGTTTAGTCTAAATGTTTCATTTTTCACCCCGTTGGTTCAAAAAGGTTTCACCTTTGCCATTTTAGTCCACTGGGTTAACTTCATCTATTTTTTCTATTAACGAGAAGGCCAATTCGGTCATCAATCCATCAACCCGTCAAGTACCAAGAGACACTGAAAGACAATAGTTAGGTAGAAGCCATGCAAGAAGAGCTCCAACAGTTCAAAAGACAACAAGTATTGGAATTTGTATCACTGTCAAAGG
Source organism: Helianthus tuberosus (assembly GCA_030545235.1). Taxonomy (NCBI): domain Eukaryota; kingdom Viridiplantae; phylum Streptophyta; class Magnoliopsida; order Asterales; family Asteraceae; genus Helianthus; species Helianthus tuberosus. Next base: position 13,555,761 of record CM060429.1, on the reverse strand, counting down.
ATGTAAGTCCAATTGGCACAAAGTGGGTTTTCGGGAACAAAACTGATGAAAATGACATTGTTGTCAAGAACAAAGCCAGGCTTGTGGTTCAAGGTTATAGACAAGAAGAGGGCATAGACTATGATGAGACATTTGCTCCAGTAGCATGACTTGAAGCCATCAGATTATTCTTAGCCTTTGCTGTCAACCACAACATCAAGGTGTATCAAATGGATATAAAGTTTGCTTTCCTATATGGCAAAATACAGGAAAAGGTATATGTCTGCCAACCTCCTAGTTTTGAAGATCCTTTTTATCTTGATCATGTCTATAAGCTCAATAAACCTTTGTATGGCTTGAAACAAGCACCAAGGGCCTGGTATGAAACTCTTTCCACTTTCTAATCTTTATAGGCTTTACAAGAGGTAAAATTGATAAAACACTATTTTTAAAATGAAGAGGAAAAGATTTAATGATTGTCCAAATTTATGTTGATTACATCATTTTTGGAAGCACATGTACCTCCATGTGTGAAGAGTTTAGGAGACTCATGACAATAGAGTTTGAGATGAGTGACATGGGTGAACTCCAATGCTTTCTTAGTCTCCAAGTTAAGCAATTGCAAAATGGAACTTTCATTCATCATCTAGTACACCTATGGCAACCACAAAGCTAGTCATGTCTGATGAAAAAGATGACTTGGTTGATCAAACACTGTACAGAAGCATGATTGGGGCTTTATTGTACCTAACTGCATCAAGGCTAGACATCATGTTTGCAACATGTGTCTGTGCCAGATTCTAGTCAGCACCTAGAAAGTCTAATCTCATTGCTGTGAAAAGAAAATTCAGATACATAAAAGGTGCTCCCATACTTGGTATCTGGTATCCTGCTAATGGGAATGCCAAGCTTTCAGGTTATTAAGACAGTGATTTTGCTGGATGCAACACTACAAGGAAGTCTACATCAGGAGGGTGTCAATTCCTAGGCAATTGCTTGGTGTCTTGGCAAAGCAAAAAGCAAGCAGTTGTTTCCACATCCACTGCTGATGCTGAATATATTGCTGCTGCAAGCTGTACAGCCCAACTGTTGTGGCTTCAAAACCAGTTACTGGATTTTGGTATAACTGCTCTAAAGACTCCTCTCATGTTAGATAGTCAAGCAGCTGAAAATATCATCAAAAATCTAGTATCCCATTCAACCACCAAGCACATGGACATCAGACATCACTTTGTGAGGGATTGCTATGAAAAAGGTTTGATTTCTCTGCATCATGTTCCAACTAAAGATCAACTGGCAGATGTGCTAACAAAAGCATTAGACACATCTACCTTTGAAAGTTTAATCTCTAGGATTTGCATGCTTAACTTGGATTAGAAGGCAAAAACTTCTTTTTCTTGAATAAAAGCATTAAAATGTTTTCAGAAAATCAAAAATTTATCCTTAAAAATAGCTTAAAATGAAAAATTTTCATAAATCCTTAAAAGTCTGTCCATATCCACTGATTGTTTTAAACCTCTGATTGGTTGAAAATTCACCCACTTCTGAAAGACAACCTCTGTTTTTATTTCCTTTGTTGACCACTGTTTGACTAAACAACTATTGGTTTCAACCTCTGATGTCTATCCTCTAATAGACTAAAATCAGCCACTGTTTTCATATACACTATTCCCAACCACTATTGTTGCCCAACAGTGGTTTCCAAACAACTGTCATCCACTTTTTCATCAGAGGTTGCTGTCACACCCCGACCGCGTTAAAACAACGAAACCGTGGCGGAAACGTCGGGGAGTGGAGCAACAGAGTTATTGTTTCACAACCATGGATTCAAAAGCTTCGTTTTATTAAATATTAAACTTTAAAAATTGTCTTAAAGATTAAAACAAACAAGTTAAACATAGTCTATCATCGTTATTAAGTCATTAAGGCCTTGTCCAGTCCTAAGTGAGCATGCATCCTAGTAGCAATCAACATCATTCGACACCACCTGAAACATATGTAAAAAAATAAAGTCAGCAAAGAAATGCCGGCAAGCACATAGGTTTTGTGTAAGTGTCAGATTCATGGCTCGTTTAAATGTTGAAATAACCCGTACAACTTCGTTAATAGACATTGGAAAACCTTGTTTTGTAAAACATTTGTATTGTAAAATGAATAACTAAGTCAAAACAGGTTGGTTATAGTTTATAAAACCTCGATGCCATGAATCTTAACTCAAAACGTTTGTTTAAGTAAACCCAGTCGTAAATCGTTCTCGTAATAAAACTCGTATGGTTTATATCGTTTAGTAAACATCGTTTGTGTGATATTGTTTAAAATCGTTCGTCCAAGTGAACTAAATAACGCCACGGAATGTAATATGATAAAAACACTTATATATAAGAAGTACCAGCGGCGTATCTACCATGTTTTTATCACATTACACCCGTCCCGTTATCTAAACACTAACCAAAAAGCAACCATTCGTTCAATTCGTTTAACTTGTTTAAATCGTTCAACTCGTTCAATTGTTTCAATCGTTCAAAATCATTCAATCGTTCAAATCGTACTCGTTTTAATTGTGAAAACTACTTTTAGTCGTCTCGTTTATAACATTCAAACCTTCGTAACTCATCCATCGTTCAACTCGTATTAACAAACCACCAAAGGGTAAGTTAACAATCATCAAGTTCAGTCGTTACCCACATAACCCCCATACATAACCATGGGTGCAGTCCGATAACGGGATTTGTCAGATCCTATGGTACCATAACCTAATACTGGTCGGTTCGGCCAAAATTAATGAATGTCATTCGTTATGTAAGTACGTCCAACAAGTTCGTTCACGTTATCGAAATCGTTTCGTTTATTATAAACCATAGTATTCGTTTTTGAAACTATCGAAATCGTTTAACACATATGAATCACCCCAAAACAATTGAAAACAGTAAAATAGGGGAACTATGTACTCACATCGAAGTGCAAAGTATCGTTGATGAACTAGCAAAGCTCGAGTAAACCAAGGAATTTAAGTAGCACCTAGTAATCGGATCGCTAAGTTAATAAATCGACACTTAAATTGGAAGATCGGGTAGAATGAGGTCTCGTAAACCAAATGAGTATTGGAACTCATCTAATATTGTTTAACGAAGCCTACATCCTAAATCAGAATCTATCGTAAGTGCTTACGACCCGTTATAACCCATTAAGGTAGCTTACGCTACTTTAATGCGTCGTTAACGCGAATGCGTGTTCGAGACACCTAACTAGTCCTATGACAAGTATTATATGCCCTAACATGTTTAAATATGTTGCATAATCAGTTTAAATGACAAAAGTTAAGTTACATATGTTTAAATACCAATTATGAATGAAAAGGGCATTTTTGTAACACCCATCTAATTTTACTTGATTTTAATAATAGATTTTACCATTTCAAATAAGATATTGTTTAAGTAACCTAAAACATTCATTATAGAAGTTCACAAGTAACAAAAACCATAGTCAACTAGCGACTAAGTTAGAAGATTTCAAAACTTATTTAACAAACAATTACATCATAAACATTGTTTTAACCGAGTTAATTTATGCGGAAGCTTCAAAATATGTGTTCGGTTCTTCAAAAATTTGCTCGTCCGTCATCCGTAATCCATGAGTACCTAAAACTGAAATGTTTACATAAAACATTTGTATTAGAATGCTTAACAATAATACTAAATCGACACTACAATAAAAGTGGATTTGAATAGTTACAATTATACAAAATAAAAAAAACAACTTGAACTCTACCGTCCACCGTAAGTTACGGTAGTCGGTTTACAAAAGGGGTCTACCGTAAACCAGTAGAAACCCATCGTAACATCTCTGACCTCTACCGTAATTTACGGTGTTAGCCCCTGCACATATATGGTTTGGCTTTTTATTTGGTTTGTCCTCACAAGTTTCTCAAATCCTTATTCTAACAAACCAACATATTAAACTCTCTTGTTCTAATATGTCAATATATAATTGATAACAATAGACAAATTGATCATATTATGAAGCAATAACCATGCTTTATTTAATTATTCGACCCGTTTGGCTCGTCTAAAGAATCCTCCTTTAGGACGACTACCAACGAGTTCCAACTAACTTTTGACCAAATATTCGATATAGCGACATCATTGCTTTAATTCAACGCAAACTCTTATTCTAAATTCAACTACGCATATTATAATCGTCAGATTTACTTAATGTAACGGGTCAAGTTACATACCTTCAAAGTAGCCCTTTTAAACGTGGTTCGCCACCCGCTTGTCCACTTGACGCTCCTGCGCCCGTTCCTATAGAGTTCATTCATCATATGTTTAGAACTCTCTTCAAATCATAATTCGCATAATACACCAAACATCATGATTATGCGTTTAAACTCGAAATTTCAGTTTTTAAGCCTTCATAGAGGCATTTCAACAAACACTTCATAAACAGATTTTTACATGATTAAACATCACATCTTTAGTTTATCATTTAATCCTAATTTCACATAAATCAACCAATTTACATGATTGCTAGCTTCTAATTTCTGAAATCACTTCAAAATTGCTAAATTACACTAGATTAACAATCTACTTTCTAGTGTTCATCCAAATACACATAACCCACTAATCACCTACCATGGTGTTAATGGATTCACCCAAAATTTCTTATGATTTCAACTTCTATTGATCTAGGGTTTGTCCTTAGACACTATAGTTGTTCCTCAATCATCATAACATACACATGCAACCCTAATTTCAGATTTTTCCCAATTCATGAAAATTTCAAGTTGAGAGTTTTCCTTAAATTTTACATACCTTGTAATCCTCTTGTGATGAGGATCACGATTCTATGCTCGGATTTTCGTTTGGACCAGATTTGCACCTCCAATTTGAGATTTTAAGTAGATTTTTGAGAGTTTGAAGGTGGGGGTGTCGCCCCTGGTTGTTCTAGTCGATCAGACATCCCCTTTGTGGGGTGTTTGGTTTGTTTTATTTAGTTTAATTAACTCAAGTTTCAATTCTTACAACTTAAGCCCCTCAACTTTGTTCAACATATTGTTTAGTAGCTTTTAACCCTATCATAAGCTATTTCTAGTCTTTTAACTAACTAGGTTAAAAATTTCTAGTTAGTAAATTCTCGTTTATTTATACTTTATAATTCTAATATAAAGTTTTATATTTTTCGGGGTGTTACAATTTTGGTCATTTTCCTAAGTCATATAAACTACCTATCATACAACTAATTAAACTAAGTGGCCATAAGGTATATCGGAAGGTTATTCCCTATACAACTATGGCCACTAAATGTGCTTGGTCGGATCCTAAAGGTCGATCAAGTGGGCCGGGTTCGAAAGTCTAAGTGGTGGTTTATACCGCTTGACTTACGACCCTAACCAAGAATTAGACTAAAAGTGGCAAGTTAAACATGTCAAAACACGTTTAACTAAGTTAGAAAACAGGTTTGATATCAAAACAAAGTGTTTTGATACCCGAAAATAGCTTCGATGCAAAATATGCATAAACACGTATTTTGACCGAAACTTTGACTCGTCACTTCGACTAATCAACATGGTAATCAGTAGGTATAGTCACAAGGGACTATAACCATCGTGATTACGCTCACGTTGCAAAGTTCAAATGAACTTTGTGTTGACCAAATCGTGGTCAAAGCAGAAAGTAAAACACTATTTGACTTTCATGCTTGAAATACATAAAAAGCATGAAAGAAGCTTACAAAAGGTCCAAGCTATGAAGATTTGAATTACTCAGGTGTGAAGCTTCTCAAAGGAGAGCTTGAACTTAGAGCAGAAATGAGATCAAGTGTGAGTTGAATGAATGAAATCAAGTGGGTATTTATAGAATTTCAAGAACCGTTAGGATCGTTTCTCATAATTCAGGCTTTAATCCAGACCCTACAAGTGTTACCCACTGATTTAGAATGCTATGGGTGTCCAAAACCAACTCAAGGTGTTGCAAATGTTACACAAAAGACCCTGAACTTCAAGTCGGTTGCTGAAAACAGGCTTGCTGTTGCTGAAACAAGAATTTCTGCCCAGATAGGGTGGTCGTGTGCCGCCACAGCTAAGGGGGTTTCCCGTCGCGCGACGCCACCACAGCCCAGTCCCAGAAACTTTGCAAAAATGGTCCCTGCAGCCCATTTAAGCCATTTTTGATGCGTTTAAACCCCGTTAACCCATTTACAAGGCTCCACAAGGATGTTAAAGCATAGGGTACATGAAATATGCTCAAAAATATCTCGGATGTTGGTTCGTTTGGTCGTACGGTTGCGTTGTTTGGTTAATTACGACGAAACTCGAACGGACGCGAAAAACGATCCAAATTACACGACGAATGGTATTTTTGCATTCCAATCACTAAAATAAAATATTTTAATGATTAAAATTTTTTTGGACGTCCGGATATGTTTAGAACGTCAGATATGCGCGAAAATGCAAACTTATGCACTTTTTGACGCTTTTAGTCCCTGTTTATCAAATAAGTTTATTTTTGCGCACCAAACACCTCAAAGCCTATTTCTAAGCTATGTAAAGGATATTTAGGGCATGTTTAACTTATGATCATGTTACAGAATGTTCGTTACCATACGAATCGGCATACTTTCGTAGTTTGACACAAATGGTCCCTGCGATCTAATAAACTTATTTTCGACACACCAAACCCTTCAAAACTTATTTCTAAGTTATGTAAAGGTTATTTAAGGTATGTTAAGCCTATTTCACTATTACGGAGTGTTTGTTGCATTAAAATGACTACGTTTACGCATCAGTTTGCGTATAACTTTCCAGAAAGCGATTTAAAGCTTGAAATCGAACTTGAATCAAATCGTAAAATTGTCAAACACAAATACACAAATATTAACACCAAAATACATCGTTTTATTGATAATTGATATTGTTTTACATCGTACATCGTTTACAGAGCACAGTTATCACAATCTCCCCTGCTTTAGGAAATTTCGTCCCGAAATTTTAACTAGAGGAAACTTGTGAAAAAATTGCGGATATTTCACCTTCATTTGGTCCTCACGTTCCCAAGTAAACTCTGGGCCACGTTTGGACTCCCAGCGAACTTTGACCAATCGTATTCTCTTGTTCTTCAACTGCTTGATTGCACGGTCCATTATCTCCACAGGTTTCTCGACAAAGTGCATCGTTTCATCAACTTGAATCTCGTTGAGTGGAATGTGAAGATCAGTATCGGCTAAACACTTTCGTAAATTGGAAACGTGGAATGTTGGGTGAATATTCCCAAGCTCTGGAGGTAGCTCTAATCGGTAGGCAACCTTTCCGACTCTTTCAACAATCTTAAATGGTCCAACACATCGTGGTGCAAGTTTTCCTTTCTTTCCAAATCTCACCACTCCCTTTCAAGGGGATACATTGAGTAGAACATGGTCTCCAAATTGAAATTCCAAGAGCTTGCGTCGCATATCCGCATAACTCTTTTGACGGCTTCTAGCTGTCAGAAGGTTATCGCGAATCTTCTTTGTTTTATCTGTCGTTTCTAGAATGAGCTCAGGTCCAGTAAGCTGAGCTTCACCGATCACATTCCAACAGACATGTGAACGGCATTTTCGACCGTATAAAGCTTCGAATGGTGCCATATTGATACTAGCATGATAACTATTGTTGTAAGAGAACTCGATCTACGAAAGATGAGAATCCCAATTACCACCAAAGTCTATCACGCATGCTCTAAGTATATCCTCCAGTGTTTGTATCGTTCTCTCGGTTTGTCCATCTGTTTGGGGATGATAAGCAGTGCTTAGATTTAGTTGGGTTCCCATAGCAGATTGCATGGTCTTCCAAAAATGAGATGAAAATCGAGCTTCACGATCAGATATGATATCCAAAGGAACACCATGTCGAGATACAATCTCATCAACATAAATCTTTGCAAGTTTATCAGCAGATAGATCTTCGCGAATCGGTATAAAATAAGCCGATTTCGTTAATCGATCAATGATAACCTAAATAGCATCGTGACCTCTAGATGTACGCGGTAACTTAGTGATGAGATCCATCGCAATGTTCTCCCATTTCCAAACCGGTATCTCTGGTTGTACGAGCAAACCAGATGGTCGTTGATGTTCAGCCTTGACTTTGAGACAAGTTAGGCATTTTGATACGTAAAAGGCAATATCCTTTTTCATACCAGGCCACCAGTACTGAGTACGAAGATCCTTGTACATTTTGTCAGCACCAGGATGAATAGAATATCGAGACTTATGAGATTCGTTCATCACTAAAGTGCGAAGATCGTCTTGTTTCGGAACCCACAAACGATCCTTGAAATAAAGTAACCCATCGTTTTTCGTCTCGAGTTTAATCTCAAGTTGAAGTGGTAGCTCATATTTCAATAAACCTTTGGTTACACAAGATCGTTGTGTTTTAAGGACACGAGATTGGATATCGGATAGAGTGCGAACAAAATTAAGCTTGGCTCGTTCCTTTCGACTTAGTGCATCGGCTATGACATTCACCTTACCAGGATGGTAGCGAATCTCGCAATCATAATCTTTTAAGAGTTCTACCCAGCGTCGTTGCCTCATGTTCAGCTCATTCTGATTGAGAATGTGCTGGAGACTTTTGTGGTCTATGAAAACCACACACTTCTTGCCATAAAGATAGTCTCTCCAGATTTTGAGAGCAAAAACCACAGCTCCCAACTCAAGATCATGAGTTGCGTAGTTCTTCTCGTGAACCTTAAGGTGTCTTGACGCGTAAGCTATAACTTTGCCTCGTTGCATGAGAACACAACCAAGACCCAAGTTGGAGGCATCACAATAGACAACGAAATCATCGTTTCCATCGGGCAAAGATAAAATAGGAACATCACAGAGTTTTTGTTTCAGCGTTTGGAACGTTTCTTCTTGTTTAGGTCCCCACTCAAAAGGCTTATTCTTCTGAGTCAAAGCAGTGAGTGGAACCATGATCTTCGAGAAGTTCGAAATGAATCGTCGATAATAACCAGCAAGACCAAGAAAAGAACGAACTTCTGTAGGTGTTGTAGGAGTATTCCAATCCTTAATTGCAGCAATTTTGGAAGGATCCACATGAATACCCTGCTTGTTAACAATATGACCCAATAATTGAACCTCTTTAAGCCAGAATTCGCACTTGGAGAATTTGGCGAAAAGTTGTTCCTTCTTTAGGAGTTCCAGAGTCAGACGAAGGTGTTGTTCGTGATTGGCTCGAGACTTCGAATAAAAAAGAATATCGTCAATGAACACAATGATGAACTTGTCTAAATAAGGTTTACACACCCTATTCATTAAATCCATGAAGATAGCTGTCACACCCCAACCGCGTAATACAATAAATCACGGCGGAATCGTCGGGGAGTGTTGTAACAGAATCATTGTTTCAAAACACACGGAAATTTGAAGTTTCGTTTTATTAAACATTAAATATTTACATCGTCTGGAAATCTAAATAAACAATTTAAACATAGTCTATCATTGTTATTAAGTCACAAAGGCCTCGTCCAGTCCTATGTGAGTATGGATCCTAGCAATCAACATCATTCAACAACACCTGAAACATATGTGAAAAAAAAATTAGCAAAGAAATGCTGGCGAGTACATAGGTTTTATAAGAGTATCGGATTCATGGCTAGTTTACATGTTGCAATACTTAATTAAAAACCTTGTTTTGAAAAGTATTGTATTGCGACATAATTAACCAACTCAAATCAAGTTGGTTATAATTTATAAAATCTCGTAGCCATGATTCTTAACTCGAAAACATTTTGTTTTAGAAAACCAATTTGTAAAACATCTCGTATTAAATCATTAATAAAACTCGTTAATAAATCTCGTTAATAAAACTTGTTAATAAATCTCGTTAATAAAACTTGTTAATAAATCTCGTTAATAAAACTCGTTAATAAATCTCGTTAATAAATCTCGTTAATAAAACTTGTTAATAAATCTCGTTAATAAAACTCGTTAATAAATTTCGTTAATAAATCTCGTTAATAAAACTCATATGGTTTATATCATTTCGAAAACCTCGTTTGTGTGACATCGTTTCAAAATCGTTTGCCCAGGTGAACTAAATAACGCCACGGAATGTAATACGATGAAAACACTTATATATAGGAAGTACCAGCGGCGTATCCACCATGCTTTCATCACATTACACCCGTCCCGTTATCTAAACACTAACCGAAAACCAATCGTTTACCCAAATCGTTTAATTCGTTAAAAATAGCTTTAGTCGTTTAAATCATTCTCGTCTTAAATCGTGAAAACTACTTTTGATTGTCTCGCTAATAACATCCAAACCTTCGTGACTCGACTATCTCGCTTATCGCTTCTCGCATTAATAAACCACCAAAGGGTAAATTAACAATCACAGATTCAGTCGTTACCCACCTAACCCACACATAACCATGGGTGCAGTCTGATAACGGGATTTGTCAGATCCTATGGTACCATAACCTAATACTGGTCGGTTCGGCCAAAACTAATGGATATTATTTGTTATGTAAATACAACAAACAAGTTTGTTTACTATATCGAAATCGTTATTAATTTAATATAAACCATTTTAATCGTTTTTGAAACCATTGTTATAATATCGAAAATCGTTTTGAAAACCATCGTTAAAACCTTGAAAACATTTAGCACATATGAATCACCCCAAAACAATTGAAAACAGTAAAATAGGGGAACTATGTACTCACCTGAGAATGCTTAGAGGTCTTGAACAACAACCAAGCAAAGCTAGAGGGAGCACGGAATCAATCGGCAATCTAATAACTATATAATAAACCGGACCTAAGTCGAAAGATCGGATAGGATGAGGTTTTGTAAACCAAATGAGTATTGGAACTCATATGACATGGTTTAACAAATCCTACATTCTAAATCGAAGCCTAACCTAAGTGCTTTCGACCCATTGCGACCTATTAAGGTAGCTTACGCTACTTTAACGTGTCATTCTCGCAAAAGCGCGTTCGAGACGTATAACTAGTCCTATGACAAGTATTATATGCCAAAACATGTTTAAATATGTTACATAATCAGTTATGTGACAAAAGTTTGTGTTACATATGCTTAATTACCAATTATGCATGAAAAGGACATTTTGGTCATTTACCTAAGGCATATAAACTACCTATCATACAACTAATTAAACCTAAGTGACCATAAGGTATAACCTCGGAAGGTTATTCCCTATGCAACTATGGTCACTAAACGTGTTTGGTCGGATCCTAATGATCGACCAAACGGGTCGTGTTCGAAAGTCTAAGCGGGTGTTTAGTCCGCTTGACTCACGACTCTACACAAGCACTAATCTAAAAAGTGACGAGTTAAACATATTAAAGCATGTTTAACGAATTTAGAAAATAGATTTGTTATCAAAACAAACGGTTTTGATACCTATAAGTAGTTTGGTTACAAAACACGCATGAATGCGCATTTTGGCCGAAACTACGACTCGTCATTTGTAGGATCGTTTTCAGACCCGAATGAGTCGAGCAGAAGAGTTTTTCTCAATATGAAAGGCGGAAACAGACGTATCTAGGTCAATTCAGCTAGAATATCACTTTAAACTGTCAGTATATTGATTTAACAACGATTTACAGCGAGATGACACTTCGGCAGCACTTCGTGGCTCAGACCGGAATCGTTACAAATGAAATGGCACACAAGGTATTTATAGGAGATGTAATTTCGCATGAACATGTTTCAAACGGAATTACATTCAAGCGGAATTAGCTTCAAGCGGAATTAGCTAACTAATTTCGTTTGAAATGACATATGTCATTTCAAACGGAATTACATATTCTAATTTCGTTTGAAACTTCTACTCACCCTATATTTGACATTTTTCTCATATTTCATGCCCTCATGTATCTAAAAAAACTCGATACAAGACGAAGTCGATAGACGCATGCACTAACAGACTCCCCCTCGAATGTTGACGAGTCTTAAGTGTCGAGTCTTCGCATCTTCAGTCTTTATCAGTCCTCTCGAACTCTCTGAAGTATCTGACACTGTAAGTATCCTTAATCTTCTCTCTTTTCTTTTCTATCAGTACCAACAGACTCTCAAGATTCCTTAAGTTCATCAGCATAAGCAATCTCAGGATCAGAACCTGGCTCTTTGTCATTCAGACTCCCCCTCTCAATAAGCTGGGATCGCAGTCTGGCTTCCACAGGTTCACAGGATCGTAAACTGGCTCAAAACCTTTTCACAAGTTCAGGACCAAATCCTGGCTTTACTGTTTCCTGCACAAGTCTCTACCCAAAAATAAATTTCACAAATTTAAAAATTTGACAAATTTAGATTCTGTTTACCACTTGTAAAAACAATTCTCAAAATGATTTAACATTTATAATTTTTGATGAACCATTTGCAAAAATATCATTTTTCTATTTAAAATCTTTTTCATCTTTCAAACTGACTCCCACTCACTGAATGTCATCATGTTTAGCACTTGGAATTTTGAAAATCAGCTCTCCAACATCAGTTGTTGAAAATCTTTTTGTATTTTCTAAAATTTTGCTAAAACACACTGAAAATCTTTTTGGATTTTTGAATAGAATGAAATGCATAAAAGACATATTTACAGACAATATTTTTGTGAGTTTGTGTAAGAGGATCATATCAGTTTTTGAGACAAATCACCAACACCGTTAAGCTTTAAAAATTTTAAGTTCTAAACGATTTACTTAGATTGTCAGTATACTGATCCACTTAAATTCTCACACAAATTTCAACTGTTTCGGGATACGAGATTAGTGTTTTATGCACTTAAACTTATTCGCATGTCCCACCTCAGAATATACTCCCGTATCCAGATCCCTATATTCAGTCTTACAGGTGAGTATACCACAGATGATATCTGTAAGGGGTTAAATTGCGAAGGCCGTGAGAGCTCAGGTCAGAACTTCCGTTCAGCAGAGAGATGTCGGCTTCGACTTTTGGTGTGTCCCCTTTAGAGGATCTTTTCTTCAACAACACATGATTAGCATTTTTCAATGTTTCATCATTTTTTTATGCTGAGGGTAGGCTATATTTCAAGCAAGCGTAAAGTATTCTCCGGGGACTAGGCCATTGCTTCCGCAAAATCTGAAGTCCCGGGATAATACCCCATATATCACTGAGCATAAAGACCTAGTATCTCAGAAAGAGGGACCTTTCAAACAAGATTTCGGGGGTTACCCATATATCCGAGAGATGTTACCCACGATATAAGCAAGTTTGAATTTAGGTTTATATCTCGTCACAATCTACTAAATGTGTAAAAACCTACTGACACATCATCAGTGAGACCGTTTATCACATTTTAACTTTCCAATTCTTTAGCATGTTGTGATAGTCCATTGATGTACTATCATTTCCTCTTTTTCACAACAAAACTCAATTTTGATTTTATCTTGTTTTTGACTTTTTCAAATTTTCAAATGTTTTTGGATTTTTTTGAAATTTCTTACTCCCCCTAAAATGCAAACACATTTAAAGGAAATTTGAAAACAAACTGTACAAGTTAAATTGACAACTAATAGCGAATCACTTCAAATCGCCATCCACTTGGCATAAACAATCAGAACTCCCCCTTACAACAAACTATTTTCCCATTTTGATTTCAAAACATTTAAGTTTGTTTTAATCACAATGGTTTTTCTGGAAAACAAGTTTTGTTGATTTTACCACTTGTAGGTTTGGGGTAAGATCATCACTTTGTTTCTTTCCTCTTTTCAATGAAATGAACCCCATACATTCTTTAACCACTTGTAAGAAAGATAAATCAAGTACAATTTAATGTCCCTGATTAATCATGAAAGTCGAAATATCACAGTTACCAACCTATGAATTTCTCAAGAAAGATGCCGATTCCTACTCCCCAATTACCAACTTGGGAGTTCCGGCAAGTCATACTATTGAACAATTTTCAATTTTTTAAAAAAATTCAAGAATGATGCCGATTCATGCTCCACGATTACCAACTTGGGAGCTCCGGCAAGTCATACTAGTGAACAATTTTCAATTTAAAAAAAAAAAACAATATAATAATGATGCCGATTCATGCTCCACGATTACCAACTTGGGAGCTCCGGCAAGTCCATATTTTTTACTGTTTATAATATGTTCCATCCCAGTCACAAACCTGGGACGAAACACCCTTACCTGGTTTCTTCGTTTTCTTCTCATAAAACTCTTTCACTCCTTTTACCTTCCTGTCAACCATCTTTCCAAAAATGTTATGAACTGTAGAGTTAAAAGCTTTTTCAATATCAAATTCTTTCTTTTCAGAGAAAAATTGATTTGAAATTTCAATTTTGCCAATTTTCTTCTTAAAATTTTCAGCCATAAGTGGTGGAAAGTTCACATCATCCACTATCGGCCCTGATTTTCACCTTTTTCCACAACCTGTGGCTCGTCTGACTTTGTGGAATCAGATTCATCGCCAGACAATAGTTCCTCTGATTTTGACGAATCAGAATCATTGCTAGAACTATCATCAGACTTCTTAACAACCCATTTTTGGTTGTCAAGATTTGCTCGTTTCTTGTAAAATCTGTTTGAACATTCACCAATCTCAAAAGTTGAATTTTTGAAAAGTTTAGTTCTCTCAATTGGTGGTTCAAACACAATCACTTTCTCTTTCAGTTTAGAAACTCCCTGTTTGATTTGATTTGCCTGTGAACAGTTCATGGCAATATGACCACTTTTTCCACATTTGAAACAGGTTCGAGTTTCCTTCTTCTGATCAACAGTCTGCATCTCTTCTTGCTTCTTCGCAATGAATTCTTTGTTCGACTGTTTTCTGAACAATTTTTCTTTTTCTTCTTCAGAAGATGTACCTGAAACAAATATCATTTTTGATTTAAAGCCTCGAACATATTTTTCATTTTTATGATTTTCTGGTGGAATAAATCCAAGACCTTTCTTTTTGAAATTACCGTTATGGTTTGGTTTCTTTCGATAACCAGAACCAGAACTGTAACCCTTTTTCTTGTTTTCTCTTTGTTGAACTCTTGAGGTGTACTTTTTAGGTTTATCTGAAAGATTTACATCTTTTATTTCAGAAATATTAATTTCTGTTAGTTTGAAAACCTTTTTAATCATTCTGGTTTAACACCTCTTATTGGAAATTCCTCATCAAAATATAATGTGTCGGAATCATTCAATGTATATGCAACTTTGAATGTTTCATCATTCAAATTAGATTTTGATAGAAGAAATTCTTTATTGTAAACTCTTTTGCCCTGTTTGACGGTTTGACTCGGAGTGCTGGACTCAGACTTTGACTCTGACATAGACTCCGACTTTGACTCCTCAGTTTCATCTTTATCCAACACTTGATCGACCACTTTCTTTATTAACTCGGACTCATGATCAGTGTCAGATAATGTAAACGTGACATCAACATAACCATCGCAATTCTTTCGATAATTCTTGCATCTCAGACGGTGCAAGACGATAAGGTTCTTTCGCAATTAAGTTAGCATTGGGTACAAGGTCAATATGAAACTCGACTTAATGAACTGGAGGCAAACCAGGCAGTTCATCAGGAAACACCTCTGGATAATCCCAAACAATCGGAATACCTGAATACTCTTCCTCTTGCCTTTCTCCTCGGTGACATGTGCCAGAAAAGCAACATATCCTTTTCGTAAATAACTTTGGGCCTTCGTACATGACATGAGCTTCAATCCACCAGAAGGTTTCTCGCCACGAACTTCCAGAACATCGCCAGACGAAAGAGGAATGCGAATAATCTTATCGAAACAAATCACCTCAGCATGATGTTTGGTTAACCAATCCATCCCTATGAAAATGTCGAAACTCCCAAGTTCCATCAGTGTGAGGTCAATAGGGAAAAGATGATTATCGAAGTTAAATTGACAGTCGCAAATAACATAATTGAGTACAAGCGGTTTACCAAGAGCAACTTCGACAGATAAGGGTTTCCTTAGTTATCTAACCAAGGAATTAAAGTGATTACTCGAATTGTCACTTCGTTTCTTAGAATGAAACGAGCATTTAGAATTTTCGAGGAAATCACGAGCGATCACATGAACGAGAGAACTACAAATACGGTTCTTTGGTGTAGGTATCGTAGGGGTATGCCATACACACATGCAACTATATTTGTACATCAGAATTGCAATTAAAGATTTATTTATAAAAAAAATCGATTGTTTCCGAGTTCAAAGGAAAACACTAGAAACATAAACATAAGATTCGGATTATTCAAAGCAGCAGCTTCTTCTAATCGGCCAAATGCTCATCCGTGGGTCAGATTTGCATTGAAAATCTTTGGGTATCTGTCCCTGACATAACCCGTCTCGCCATAGGTGTAGCAAGTACCATGAGGAAAATGAGCCCGTGCTGGATCTGCTTGAAATTGAACGGGGTTCTGAAAAGCTTGGTTTAGCACAGTGACTGAACAGCAGTCTCGTGCCAAATGACCAATGAGTCCACAGTTGAAACATTTCTGACATTTGACACTGGCATAGTGGTGGAGGTTACACTGATTACACAAAGGAGCAGTTCCTAAGTACGGCTTCTTGGCTGGTGGTGCTGCCTCCTGGCTAGGCTTTGCTTGATTTGGTGTAACGGCTATGGGATCCTTTGGAGCTTTACGCTTCCTTGACTTTTTCGAAGGCTCGGCTTCTGCTTATTTCGATGCTTCTTGGGTGGCTTCATTATTGAGACAAGACATGGCGATACCTAAATCCACAGTCTTCAGGATTACTTCGCCTATTCGCTGGGCAAATTTGGCAGTTTGCTCGGACATTTGAGTGTCGATGCGATGAAGAGACATTCTAGAGGAATGAAAGACATAGGAGAAAGCAAGTGAAATGTTATCGGATAATTAAAACATAACAACAACGCATAGAAATTGCGATCATTTGTTTGTTACCTAAGGCAAACAAATGAGACGGTGATTAATCAAAGTAAACAGGTCATATTAATGTATCACTGAAGACATGCTCGCCTATAAGTGAATACTCACCCCAAGAGTTCCCAGGTAAGAGTGACTGGTCCGATGCTGCGGATTTGTACGAATACTCTAGCCTTAGACAGAAAACTCAGGGTACAGGCATTCACCCTTCCAGTTCGCACGTGTTCACATTATAAGACCCAAACTTTGACGAGATTTTGAAAACTTAGAGGGTTAAAAACCTTGTAATAAATCATCCTAGAATAGATGATTGGTTTTCAAAGCGGATTCGGAATTTGTGTTCTTGTTGTGGTTGTCACCTAAGGATAAGTGACGGTATTGTTTTAAGATCTAAACACAAGAATCTTGTGTTAGGGTCCTAGGAAGGTTATAGACTAGGTCAAAGCATTACTAATAACCTAATTCCCTATAACCATGAGCTCTGATACCAACTTTTCTGTCACACCCCGACCGCATAAAACAATAAATCACGGCGGAATCGTCGGGGAGTGTTGTAACAGAATCATTGTTTCAAAACACACAGAAATTTGAAGTTTCGTTTTATTAAACATTAAATATTTACATCGTCTGGAAATCTAAATAAACAATTTAAACATAGTCTATCATTGTTATTAAGTCACTAAGGCCTCGTCCAGTCCTATGTGAGCATGCATCCTAGCAATCAACATCATTCAATAACACCTGAAACATATGTGAAAACAAAGTCAGCAAAGAAATGCTGGCGAGTACATAGGTTTTATAAGAGTATCGGATTCATGGCTAGTTTACATGTTGCAATACTTAATTAAAAACCTTGTTTTGAAAAGTATTGTATTGCAACATAATTAACCAACTCAAATCAAGTTGGTTATAATTTATAAAATCTCGTAGCCATGATTCTTAACTCGAAAACATTTTGTTTTAGAAAACCAATTTGTAAAACATCTCGTATTAAATCTTTAATAAAACTCGTTAATAAATCTCGTTAATAAAACTCGTTAATAAATCTCGTTAATAAAACTTGTTAATAAATCTCGTTAATAAAACTTGTTAATAAATCTCGTTAATAAAACTCGTTAATAAATCTCGTTAATAAATCTCGTTAATAAAACTTGTTAATAAATCTCGTTAATAAAAATCGTTAATAAAACTCGTTAATAAATCTCATTAATAAATCTCGTTAATAAAACTCGTATAGTTTATATCACTTCGAAAACCTCGTTTGTGTGACATCGTTTCAAAATCGTTTGCACAAGTGAACTAAATAACGCCACGGTATGTAATACGATGAAAACACTTATATATAGGAAGTACCAGCGGCATATCCACCATGCTTTCATCACATTACACCTGTCCCGTTATCTAAACACTAACCAAAAACCAATCGTTTACCCAAATCGTTTACCCAAATCGTTTAATTCGTTAAAAATCGCTTTAGTCGTTTAAATCATTCTCGTCTTAAATCGTGAAAACTACTTTTGATTGTCTCGCTAATAACATCCAAACCTTCGTGACTCGACTATCTCGCCTATCGCTTCTCGCATTAATAAACCACCAAAGGGTAAATTAACAATCACAGATTCAGTCGTTACCCACCTAACCCACACATAACCATGGGTGTAGTCTGATAACGGGAATTGTCAGATCCTATGGTACCATAACCTAATACTGGTCGGTTCGGCCAAAACTAATGGATAGTATTCGTTATGTAAATACAACCAACAAGTTTGTTTACTATATCGAAATCGTTATTAATTTAATATAAACCATTTTAATCTTTTTTGAAACCATTGTTATAATATCGAAAATCGTTTTGAAAACCATCGTTAAAACCTTGAAAACATTTAGCACATATGAATCACCCCAAAACAATTGAAAACAGTAAAATAGGGGAACTATGTACTCACCTGAGAATGCTTAGAGGTCTTGAACAACAACCAAGCAAAGCTAGAGGGAGCACAGAATCAATCGGCAATCTAATAACGATATAAATAAACCGGACCTAAGTCGAAAGATCGGATAGGATGAGGTTTTGTAAACCAAATGAGTATTGGAACTCATATGACATGGTTTAACAAAGCCTACATTCTAAATCTAAACCTAACCTAAGTGCTTTCGACCCATTGCGACCTATTAAGGTAGCTTACGCTACTTTAACGTCTCGTTCGCGCAAAAGCGCGTTCGAGACGTATAACTAGTCCTATGACAAGTATTATATGCCAAAACATGTTTAAATATGTTACATAATCAGTTATGTGACAAAAGTATGTGTTACATATGCTTAATTACCAATTATGCATGAAAAGGGCATTTTGGTCATTTACCTAAGACATATAAACTACCTATCATACAACTAATTAAACCTAAGTGACCATAAGGTATAACCTCGGAAGGTTATTCCATATGCAACTATGGTCACTAAACATGTTTGGTCGGATCCTAATAATCGACCAAACGGGTCGTGTTCGAAAGTCTAAGCGGGTGTTTAGTCCGCTTGACTCACGACTCTACACAAGCACTAATCTAAAAACTGACGAGTTAAACATGTTAAAACATGTTTAACGAATTTAGAAAATAGATTTGGTATCAAAACAAACGGTTTCGATACCTATAAGTAGTTTGGTTACAAAACACGCAAGAATGCGCATTTTGGCTGAAACTACGACTCGTTACTACACCTAGATAACATGGTAATCAGTAGGTATAGTCACTAGAGACTATAACCATCGTGATTACGCTCACGTTATGAAGTTCAAATGAACTTCGCATTGACCATAAACTGGTCAATGCAGAAAGTCAAACGCAGTTTGACTTTCAGACTCGAAAAGCGATAAAAGAACGAAAGAATACTTACAAAAGGTCCCCGCAAGCTTTGATCCGATTTACTCTCAGGTATGAAGCATAAACTTCAACTTAGAGAGCCAAAATCAAATCAATGTGGGTTTTTCAAGTGAAAGGGGATAGTTATTTATAGGAAAACTAGAACCGTTAGGATCGTTCATCGTAAAACGAGCTTCGATCTCATCCGTACACATGTGCCCATGGTTTTGTGAAACCATAGGAGCCCATAGTTTCATTAAAACCAAGTGCAAATGAGGGGAATAGCTGGAACAAGCTGGAATTTAGATTTTTCATTTTGGTCCCTTCCTAAGATAACTATGGCTGAATGACAATTTTGGTCCCTGAACTTCAGAATCTTGCATTTCGGCTCATTTTTGACACGTTTAAGCCCCGTTAACCTCATTTCAAGGCTCTAAAATGAATTTAAAGTATAGGGAACTCAAAACATACTCAAAAATATCTTGGATGTCGGTTCGTTTGGTCGTACGGTTGCGTTCTTCGGTTAATTACGACGGAAGTCGTAACGAACGCAAAAACGATCCAAATTACGCGACGAATGGATTTTTATCATGCCAATCACTAAAATAAATCATTTTAATGATTACATAAATTTTTGGATGTCCGGATGTATTCAGAACGTAAGATATGCCTGAAAATGCAAACTTATGCACTTTTGACGCTTTTTGTCCCTGAATGACCAAAAAGTTTATTTTAGCACACCGAACCCCTCAAAGCCTATTTCTAAGCTATGTAAAGGATATTTAGGGTATGTTTAACTTATGGTCATGTTCCGGAATGTTCATTACAGTACAAATCGGTATACTTTCGTAGTTTGTCAAAATTAGTCCCAGTAAGCGAATAAACTTGATTTCGCCACACCAAACCCTCCAAAACTTATTTCTAAGTTATGTAAAGGTTATTTAAGGTATGTTAAGCCTATGTCACTGTCCCGGAGTGTTTTTTGCATTAAACTGGTTATATTTACGCATCAGTGCGCGTATAACCTTCCAAAAAGCGATTTAGAGCCCAAAATCGAACAAGAGTTGATATGTGCAAACGATACACATCTTTATACAAATCCCAAGTATGAAACACAACATTTCATTGATTTGGTATTTGTTTGATGGTCGTGGAGGCACAGATGTCATAATAGCTGGGGCATTCGTCAAACCATAAGGCATGATAGTGAACTCGTAATGACCATATCTCGTGCGGAAAGCAGTTTTGGGAATATCTTATTCTAGAACACGAAGCTGATGATATCCAGAACGTAAATCGATCTTGGAAAAAACATGAAGTGCCTTGTAGCTGATCAAAGATATCATCAATTCATGGTAGGGGATATCGATTCTTGATGGTAAGCTTGTTAAGCTCACGATAATCGATACACATTCGAAAAGACCCATCTTTCTTTTTCACAAACAGGACTGGAGTGCCACAAGGTGAATAACTAGGTCGGATGAATCCTTTGTCAGATAGCTCTTGAAGTTATTTAGACAACTCTTGCATCTCAGACGGTGCAAGACGATAAGGTGCTTTCGCAATCGGGTTAGCATTGGGTTCAAGATTAATATGAAACTCGACTTGACGAACTGGAGGCAAACCAGGCAGTTCATCAGGAAACACCTCTGGATAATCATCGACAATCGAAATATCTTGAATACGCTTGCTTTTGCCTTTCTCCTCGGTGACACGTGCCAGGAAAGCTACATATCCTTTTCGTAAATAACTTTGGGCTTTCGTACACGACATGAGTTTCAGGCCGCCTGAAGGTTTTTCGCCACGAACCTCTAGAACTTCACCAGACGAAAGAGGAATATGAATAATCTTATCAAAACAAACCACCTCAGCATGAAACTTAGTTAACCAATCCATCCCTACGATAACGTCGAAACTCCTAATTTGCATTGGTATGAGGTCAATAGGAAAAAGATGGTTATCGAGGTTCAATTGACAATCGCGAATAACAGAATCGAGCATAAGAGGTTTACCAGTAGCAACTTCGACAGATAAGGGTTTCCTCAGTTTAGTTCTAGGTATCACAAGCAAGGGCCCAAAAGATAACGATACAAAACTTCTATCAGCACCAGAATCGAAAAGAACAGATGCAGGTTGATGGTTAACAAGGAACGTACCATTAACAACCTTGTTGTCAGCCCCCGCCTCGTTAGCGTTCAAGTTGTATGCTCGTCCACGAGCGGGATTCACATTTGCGTTCACCAATCTCGGACAGTTGTTGCGGAAATGACCCATTTCACCGCAGTTGTAACATGAGCCAGGTGGAAATCTAGCAGCATTCCCTTGAACTGGAGCTTGATTCTGAACAGCTTGATTTTGATCCAGACGACAAATGTTGGCCAAGTTCCCAAGTTTACCATAAGTAGTACACTGTTTGCAAACCTGTTGGGTCGCATGGTAACCATTGCACCTATTGTAGTGAGGTGTGGTACCAGCATATGCTTTCTTGGCAGGAGGTTGTGCCGGTGGGTTTAGAGCGTTTTGTGCAGTGACATCAAAGTTTTGGGAAGCCTTGCGCTTCCTCGACCTCCTAGATGACTCGCCTTTCTTACCCTTACCTTTACCCTTGTCTTGTGCTTTTTATCACCCTTGCGGGTCAGTTTTCCTTTTCTGACTTGAGACTCAGACAGAGTAGCAACCAATTCAATCGCTTGACTAACAGTGGTAGGATTACTACCAGTCACAATATCTTGCACAGAATCGGGTAGACCATCGATATACCTCTTAATCGCTTTCTCCAACGGGGTAACCATAGTAGGACACAACAAATTGAGCTCCTCATAATGATATGTATATGCACGGTGTTCTCCCCCATCTTGTTTCAGATCATCGAATTCTCTTCCAAAGCCCTAATCTCGTGGCGGGGACAGAACTCTTTCATCATGAGAGCTCGAAGCTCTTCCCATGTTTATGCCATAGCCACATCGGCACCCCTATCACGCATCACACCGTTCCACCATGTAAGAGCACGCTTCTCAAAGACACTTGACGCAAACTCATCCTTACGCTCATTCGGCCATTGCACATGTCTGAAGGTGCTTTCCATACTCTCGAACCATTGCAGGAGCACAGTTACTCCTTGAGACCCAGAAAACTTCAATGGTTTAGCCGAATTGAATTTCTTGAAACTACACTGAGCATTATTGTTATTGTTGTTCGCTTGATTAATCTGAGTTACTAGGTTCGGAAGCACAACTGTGATTTGCTGAGCGACAAGGGATGCGATTGCAGCATCCTGTTCGGGATCGCGTCTAGGTGGCATATTCTATAAAGAACAAGGAAACATGAGAAATGAGTGAGATCGACTATTGGATAAACAAAATAGGTATTGAAAACATCGACAAAACAAAAGGAAGGCGATCATTCGTTCGTTACCTCAAACAAACAAACGACACGCAGTGACTAATCAAAGTAAATGGGTTAATATAATGTATCGCGAAGACATGCTTTAGCCTATAAGTGGACACTCACCCCAAGAGTTCCCAGGTAAGAGTGACTGGTCCGATTATGTGGATTTATACGAACACTCTAGCCATAGACAGAAAACTCAGGATACACGCACCCACCCTTCCAGATTGCACGTGTTCACATTATAAGACCCAAACTTTGACGATATTTTGAAAACTTTGAAGGTTCAAAACCTTATAATAACTTATTCAAGAATAGATGATTGATTTTCAAAACGGATTTGTTATTGTGTTCTCATTGTGGTTATCACCTAAAGATAGGTGACGGTATTGTTTTAAAAATCTAAACGTAAGTGAACTCGCGTTAGGGTCCTAGAAAAGTTATAGTCTAGGTCAAAGCATTACTAATAACCTAATTCCCTATAACCATTGGCTCTGATACCAACTCTACTGTCACACCCCGACCGCGTTAAAACAACGTAACCTCAGCGGAAACGTCGGGGAGTGGAGCAATAGAATTATCGTTTCACAACCATGGATTCAAAAGCTTCGTTTTATTAAATATTAAACTTTAAACATTGTCTTAAAGATTAAAACAAACAATTTAAACATAGTCTATCATCGTTATTAAGTCACTAAGGCCTTGTCCAGTCCTTAGTGAGCATGCATCCTAGTAGCAATCAACATCATTCGAGACCACCTGAAACATATGTAAAAAAATAAAGTCAGCAAAGAAATGCCGGCGAGCACATAGGTTTTGTGTAGGTGTCAGATTCATGGCTCGTTTACATGTTGAAATAACTCGTACAACTTCGTTAATCGACATTGGAAAACCTTGTTTTGTAAAACATTTGTATTGTAAAATGAATAACTAAGTCAAAACAGGTTGGTTATAGTTTATAAAACCTCGATGCCATGAATCTTAACTCAAAACGTTTGTTTAAGGTAACCCAGTCGTAAATCGTTCTCGTAATAAAACTCGTATGGTTTATATCGTTTAGTAAACATCATTTGTGTGATATTGTTTAAAATCGTTCATCCAAGTGAACTAAATAACGCCACAAAATGTAATATGATAAAAACACTTATATATAAGAAGTACCAGCGGCGTATCTACCATGTTTTTATCACACTACACCCGTCCCGTTATCTAAACACTAACCAAAAACCAATCATTTGTTCAATTCGTTTAACTTGTTTAAATCGTTCAAATCGTTCAATCGTTTCAGTCGTTCAAAATCGTTCAATCGTTCAAATCGTACTTGTTTTAATTGTGAAAACTACTTTTGGTCGTCTCATTTATAACATTCAAACCTTCGTAACTCGTCCATCGTTCAACTCGTATTAACAAACCACCACAGGGTAAGTTAACAATCATCAGGTTCAGTCGTTACCCACATAACCCCCATACATAACCATGGGTGCAGTCCGATAACGGGATTTTTCAGATCCTATGGTACCATAACCTAATACTGGTCGGTTCGGCCAAAATTAATGAATGTCATTCGTTATGTAATTACGTCCAACAAGTTCGTTCACATTATCGAAATCGTTTCGTTTAATATAAACCATAGTATTCTTTTTTGAAAATATCGAAATCGTTTAACACATATGAATCACCCCAAAACAATTGAAAACAGTAAAATAGGGGAACTATGTACTCACATCGAAGTGCAAAGTATCGTTGATGAACTAGCAAAGCTAGAGTAAACCAAGGAATTTAAGTAGCACCTAGTAATCAGATCGCTAAGTTAATAAATCGACACTTAAATCGGAAGATCGGATAGAATGAGGTCTCGTAAACCAAATGAGTATTGAAACTCATCTGATATTGTTTAACGAAGCCTACATCCTAAATCAGAATCTATCCTAATTGCTTACGACCCGTTATAACCCATTAAGGTAGCTTACGCTACGTTAATGCGTCGAATGCGCGTTCGAAACGCCTAACTAGTCCTATGACAAGTATTATATGCCCTAACATGTTTAAATATGTTTCATAATCAGTTTAAGTGACAAAAGTTAAGTTACATATGTTTAAATACCAATTATGCATGAAAAGGGCATTTTGGTCATTTTCCTAAGACATATAAACTACCTATCATACAACTAATTAAACTAAGTGGCCATAAGTTATAACCTCGGAAGGTTATTCCCTATACAACTATGGTTACTAAATGTGCTTGGTCGGATCCTAAAGGTCGATCAAGCGGGTTGGGTTCGAAAGTCTAAGCGGTGGTTTAGACCTCTTGACTTACGACCCTAAACAAGCACTAGACTAAAAGTGATGAGTTAAACATGTTAAAACATGTTTAACTAAGTTAGAAAACAGGTTTGATCTCAAAACAAAGTGTTTTGATACCCGAAAATAGCTTCGATGCAAAATACGCATAAACACGTATTTTGACCGAAACTTTGACTCATCACTTCGACTAATCAATGTGGTAATCAGTAGGTATAGTCTCAAGGGACTATAATCATCGTGATTACGCTCACGTTGCAAAGTTCAAACGAACTTTGTGTTGACCAAATCGTGGTCAAAGCAGAAAGTCAAACACTGTTTGACTTTCATGCTTGAAATACATAAAAAGCATGAAAGAAGCTTACAAAAGGTCCAAGCTATGAAGATTTGAACTCAAATTACTCAGGTATGAAGCTTCTCAAAGGAGAGCTTGAGCTTAGAGCAGAAATGAGATCAAGTGTGAGTTGAATGAATGAAATCAAGTGGGTATTTATAGAATTTCAAGAACCGTTAGGATCGTTTCTCGTAATTCGGGCTTTAATCTAGACCTTACATGTGTTACCCACTGATTTACAATGCTATGGGTATCCAAAACCAGCTCAAGGTTTTGCAAATGTTACACAAAAGACCCTGAACTTCAAGTCGGTTGCTGAAAACAGGCCTGCTGTTGCTGAAACAAGAATTTCTGCCCAGATAGGGTGGTCGCATGCCGCCACAGCTAAGGGGGTTTCCTGTCACATGACGCCACCACAGCCCAGTCCCAGAAACTTTGCAATAATGGCAGAAATGGTCCCTGCAGCCCGTTTAAGCCATTTTTGATGCGTTTAAACCTCGTTAACCCATTTACAAGGCTCTACAAGGATGTTAAAGCATAGGAGACATGAAATATGTTCAATAATATCTCGGATGTCGGTTCATTTGGCCGTCCGGTTGCGTTGTTCGGTTAATTACGACGAAACTCGAACGAACGCGAAAAACGATCCAAATTACATGACGAATGGTATGTTTGCATTCCAATCACTAAAATAAAATATTTTAATGATTACAAAAATTTTTGGATGTCCGGATATGTTCAGAACGTAAGATATGCGCGAAAATGCAAACTTATGCACTTTTTGACGCTTTTAGTCCCTGTTGATCAAATAAGTTTATTTTTTCGCACCAAACACCTCAAAGCCTATTTCTAAGCTACGTAAAGGATATTTAGGGCATGTTTAACTTATGATCATGTTCTGGAATGTTCGTTACCATACAAATCGGCATACTTTCGCAGTTTGACATAAATGGTCCCCGCGATTGAATAAACTTGTTTTCGACACACCAAACCCTTCAAAACTTATTTCTAAGTTATGTAAAGGTTATTTAAGGTATGTTAAGCCTATTTCACTATTCCATAGTGTTTTTCGCGTTAAAATGACTACGTTTACGCATCAGTTTGAGTATAACTTTCCAGAAAGCGATTTAAAGCTTGAAATCGAACTCGAATGAAATCGTAAAATCGTCAAACACAAATACACAAATATTAACACCAAAATACATATTTTTATTGATAATTGATATTGTTTTACATCGTACATCGTTTACAGAGCACAGTTGTCACAGTTGCCATGTGGGCAGATGTTAACCGTCCGATCTTTGAAACTACTACCACATCAGCATTTACTTTTTCCCTTTTATAAAACCCTGTTTCATCCCGAAATAGAGCTTTTACTTGCCGTATCGAATTAAAAAATTCTCCAAAACGGTTTCCATCTTCTTCTTCACTTCTTCTTCAACCTCTTGCAATTCTAATTCCGATCATGGCTCTGATCATCAAACACCCTCATAACTACCTTTGCACCTTCGAGAAAACCAAAAAAAGCACCGACTTTCACTCAATCATTGACATTCTGTCATCCTCAAAATATAAAACACTTCTTACTGCCGATGCACCAATTTAACAAGACACACTTTGTGATTTCTGGGCAAATGCCACCATTGAAGAACAAGGCAATGAGCCATTTGGTATAACTTCAAAAGTCGGAGGTGTATTGGTTGCCTAACCCCCACTACCATATCCGAAACATTTCAGATCAACGACTTGGCAGGTAAAACTTCTTTCCCAAAAAATGAGTTTCAAACAGACTTGATTGAATGGGGTTATTATGGACAGTTGAATAAAGCTACCATGTATAAACCAAATTTTTCACCACCAATGAAATTCCTGTTCCATACCCTTTTAACATGTCTCTCAAATAAAACCACTGCTTTCAATGAAATACCTCTGAAAATTCAGTACTCGGGGTATGCAATTTTGACAGTACTTGGGGTATGCAATTTTGACAAAAACTAATTTTAACTACTCCCAAGCACTGTTTACTGACTTGGTTAATAATTTGAAAAACATCAAAATGGAAAGAATGCTGCCTTTCTCATGTTTCCAAGATTTTTAAGCTATTACCTGCAAAAACATGTTCCACAAAAAGCTTTTGAGCAAGGTACAGCTTTTAAAATGAATAGTCTATCATCTGAAACTTTTACTCGCCTTATAGCCAAAGAGTCAAATGTTTCCAAAACACAAGCAAAGAGGAATGAGCGAATTTTAGATGAGTCCACATCTGCTCCTCAAACCTCTGTTGCTGAGCCCACTGCTCTTGGTGATCACAACACTACAACCACTGTTGTGAAACCCCCACCAACAAAACCCAAAAAGGCCAAATCTAAATCCAAAATGCCCACCAAACCCACTAAAACAGGTCCTCTGGAAGATGAGATCCCAGAGGTTAACCCCGTGACAATGCAAATGTCACTAGAAACCGCTGTTGCTACTTCCTCACAACAAGTGGAAAGATCTCAACCTTTAAACCAAACTCCTCATGATTCCTCACAAAAGGAACATGTTGTATTCACAGGAACTCCACAATATGATGCCATACTCTCATTATGCTTAAAACCCTTCTCCCGAGGCAATGTCTCTTCCAACACCACTCCCTTCATCTCTTTTTCCACCAACCATTGTACCACTGTTTGAGGCTATTGACATTCAGACTCAAAATAACCCCTCTCACCAACACATTACTGAGAGTATAACTTCAACAATAGCTGTGTTTGAACCTATTTAATTAGCTAACCCACTAACAGTTGAGGAGGTTACACCACTTGAATTTCACGAAATTCTTGTTGGTAGTTTAAGTGGAGCAACTACTACAAATGTTGAATCCACTAATTTACATTTGGACAGTAGTTCCATCTCTAAGACTCCCTTGAAGGCAACCACTTCTATGGCTACTAAGGTAACCACTGATGCAGGGGAAGTCCCCAAAACCAAGACAAAGGGGCATCTGCTACTGATGATTTGGAGTCTACTCCTATCACCAAGGTAGATACAACCACATCTGGTGGGAATTCAAATGATCCTATTAAGTTAGGTGATGAATTAAAATACAAAGAATTGACGGAGAGAATGACCTCCTTTGAAAACACTATTGGTGAAATGAAAGATATGTTGAAACAAGTGTTGGAGGCTTCCAAAAGTTAACCTAGTCATCAGCAAATCACCCAAGAGCTATGGAATTCAGTGCAACCTATACTTGCTGCTCAAAGGGAATTGGCTAAAATTCAACGTAACTCACACATGGAACTGATCAGAGTTATGGTGGATGCTAGGTACAAAGATACTCAGGCAGATATAGGGGGTATCAAAGAATCCCTTGTAAAACTCACTGGCACCTCCCCTTCACCTATTTTTGAAAAAGAAGATCATCATGATGCCAAAAAGGGGAAGAAATAATTCTATGAGAAAACTTGATGTTGACCCCAAAGCAAAAACAAAAGGTCAGCCAAAACAAAAGCCAGAGTCTGCCAAAGATACTTCTACAAAATCCTCTGAAAAATCTGATATTGTAAAGAAAATAGGGAGTTGATGAGACCCTTAATAAACAAATAAATGAAGAGATTTTGGCAAAGCAGAAGATGAAAGATACAGCAGAAAGCAAGACAGATGTTTAGAAAAAGGAATAGGAGGATAAGATGAAAAGAGAAAACCAAACACAAAATATTGGTACTTCTAATAGAAGAAAATCTTTTAGAAACAACAGACCACCAATTGCCACATTCCCCAAAACCATTGCTGCTTCTAAAAAGCCTCAATCCACTACTGCATCCAAACCCAAACCATCACCTCAAAAACCTCCTCACAAGAAGCTGAAAACAGCTTCATCACCACTACTGTTGGGATTGAACCCTACAAAGGAATAGATGATATGAAAAGCCAAAACTGGTTCAGAACAGTTGATCATCATAACTGTGCTTGCATTTTACTTTCTCCAAAGACACTGGTTATCTAACAGCTGATCATTCTCTAAGTACTAATCTACCTAACAACTGTTGTTGATATAAAGACTGAAGCCCTAACTACTGGTGCTACTCAAGCACTGATGAAGACAAAGCACTGTTGACTCAAGGCCTGATCAACCTATGAAGAAAGCATTGATTCACAACATCAGTGCTTAGGCAACAATAGTGGGAAGTTGCAATCAGTGTTTATATAATCAGTGTTTATGTAATCAATTATTCATTGTATCAGTGTTTTGTATATAAGTGGTTAGAGGTTGTTAGGTTGTTAGATGTCACTTTCATGGTGACGTCAGAAAAGATGCTCAGTGGTTTGGGCTGTACTATAAATAGAACAGTACTCTGTACTATTCAATTAGCTCTTTTTACCTAAGTCATTCTGTACAAACAATCACTGAGCTCAGGTTGAGGGGGAGTCTTGTGCATGCATGCATAATTGAGTCTTGTAACAAATACAATCATTCGATTAATGAAATCATGCCTGCTTAAACTTTTCTTCCATTGATTGTGTGATTAAAGTTTATTTCCATATTCCGCTGCACAATATTTGTTTCATCTTTCATTTGTTGTTAAACAACATAATCAGAGAAACTCAGATCCTAACAATTGGTATCAGAGCCTAGGACAGTCAAACTTGATCTAACAATCATTTTGACGTAAAAGTTCAGCTCGAATTCATTGATACTTTCAATTGTTCGTATTTTGTTGAAAAACAGAGTAAGGTATAATCACGTATAAAAGTTGATTATTCAAGACCTGTAAAACAACCAGAATGGCATCACTCTTCAAACCACCTATGTTGGTCAGATCTGAATACAACATCTGGCAGCGTAGGATGAGTCACGTTTTAGCTCAACAAAACACTGGATGTTGGAAGTCGGTTATATTTGGTCCGCACGTTCCTATGGTTCCTAGTGCTGAGGATCCCAAAAGCTTTGTGCCTAAAAGCCTAGAAAATTATTCTGAACAAGATTATCAAAAAATTGAACTAGATGCAAAAGCTTTTAGCATAGTAGCTTCAGCTCTTCCTAATGATATTTATGCTGGACTGTTACATTGTAACAGTGCCAAAGAGCCGTGGGATGCACTTAAGGAACAATTCGGTGGTACAGAGGAAGTAATTGAAAATAATAGAGAAGTGTTGAATCAACAGTATGAAACCTTTTGTCATGTGAAAGGAGAATCACTAACACAACAATTTGAACGTTTTAGTTGTCTCATTAGTGAACTGAAACTTGTTAAAGTTGAACTTACAAAATCAACTGTAAATAGTAGGTTTCTAAGGTCACTTCCTGAAAAATGGGACACAATCGCTTTTGTAACTAGAAATTCAGTTGGGTTCAAAGATTTAACACTGACTCAACTTCATGGTTGACTCCTCACCTATGAGAGAAAGTTAAATCAGAAAAAAAAGTTACAAGAGTCAGGGAAGGTTGCTGATGACTGCTCATTTGGTAGCACATCACTTCTTGGTCAAGAGGATTCTGGTAGTAGTAAGGATCAGAGTTATGATCATTATATTGACATAACTGCTGGTGGAGCTTTTAACAACTCTGATTCTTACTCAACTAACTATGCTTTCACAGCTAGTAGTAAAAACCAGAATTCAGAGAATCTGTCCTTTGAACCCAATGATCTCCAGTACTTTGATCCAACTGATCTGGAGGAAATGGATATTTTGCACCAACTTGCATTGCTGAGTGTTAGAACCAACAAGTTTTATAAGAGAACAGGGAGAAAATTTCCAGGGTTACATGGGAACTTGAAAGTAGGGTTGGATAAATCAAAGATAAATGTTACAAGTGTAATAGGTTAGGTCATTTTGCTAGAGAGTGTAGGAGTCAAAACAATGGACCAATCATCACACATCCTAGCCCTAGACCTCAAAGTAACCAAAACACTGTGCATTATTCCCAATATGCACCTGCTGCTCATGTAAACACTGCTCATTATGCACACCCTGTAACACCTGTTCCTGTGCACTACGTCCAAACCCCTGTCCCATAGATATAGTATGTCCAGGCCACAGCTCCTCAGGTTCAGGTGCAACCAGCTGCACCACAATAAGCTACTCAAACATCTGCTCAAACAGATCAGCAAAGCTTCTTTACTCAAGGCTTTGTTGATTGGAGTAGCTTGCCTGAAGATCTAACTGATGAAAATTTTGCTCTATATGCAAAGAATGATGCTTCTAGTGATGAATTCTGTTTTGTAGCATTAGAGTATATCCCAGAAGGGCTGGAAACTGAAGAAGGGGAATCCAGTGCTGAAACAGTGGATGAAATTGCTGAAGCAGTGGTTACAGCTGTTGTTGGTGAACAATTGTTGGAAGACAAAACTGAACCATTGATGGAGCCACTATCTGACCCATGGTTTGTTGAAGAAGAAGTCCAAAGAATGTGAGAGTGTTTGTGACTGTGCCATGATGGCTGCAACTAAGGTATCATCTCAAGTTTTGAAAAACTTATGTTCAGACAAATGCATTGATTTGCTAATATTAAAGAGGTGAATGAAAACCATATAGACAAGATCTTAAAGGATGAAATACAATTTGAAAAATCAGTTAAAGAACTGAAAAACAAATTGTTTGAAAAAGAAAGTGAAATTTGCAGCCTCAAACATGAGCATAGCATAATCAAGGACCAACTTCAGGCTATGATAGAAAAATATAAAACCTGTAAAAAGGAGCTAGAATCCACCCAAATCACATGTGAAAAATGGGTGGAATCTTGCAAAGGTTATGAAGTTATGCTAGAAAAACAGATCAAAAACAATGTAAAATTTGGCATAGGTTTAAAAAAATGACCAAGTTGAAAACACTGCTGCAAATGAGTCTGTTCAAAACACTGTTGAGATAATACCAACAAACAAGGATGGTCAAGTAATAAAAATAACTGATAAAAATGGTAACAAAATCACTCTTGAAAGACCAGAGGGGTCCTCAACTTTTGAGGAACTTGAAAAGTATCAATTCAAACACACTTGGTCAGATGAGTGTGACATCCTTGAGAATTTCAAACCAATGGATTTTTCAACAGTTGAAGGTGTGAAACACCTAAGGCTAAGGTGATTCCTCTTAAAGATATCCCAACAGTGGTTCAAAACTCTGTTGCAAAGGAGTCTGAAAAGAAGAAAAGGAGAGAAAAGGTTAAAAACTTGTTTTGTGACTTTTGTGAAAAGAAAAATCATTCAACAAAAGATTGTTTTCATTTAAAAGCCTATGACATTAACAAAACAAGCATCATCAAGCCTTCAAACAACAGTTCTATCTGTGGTAAAACCAACCATTTCACTCAAGAGTGTGTGTATCTCAAAACCTTTGATGTCAAAAGAAATGAGTACACTTCAAAAACACCCATGAGCTCATCAAAACAACTTGTCATGAAACAACAACCATTTGTATCTGTCCAAACAACTGTTACAAAACAGCTAAACAAAAACAC
This sequence comes from Helianthus tuberosus, assembly GCA_030545235.1. Classification (NCBI taxonomy): domain Eukaryota; kingdom Viridiplantae; phylum Streptophyta; class Magnoliopsida; order Asterales; family Asteraceae; genus Helianthus; species Helianthus tuberosus. Next base: position 13,522,575 of record CM060429.1, on the reverse strand, counting down.
TGTTCCAAGAGATGTGCAAGTGACAGATGCACCACCTGCAACCAATTCCAAAGAGGAAAAGGTCAACCACCATACCGAAGGGTCCCACATTTTATGAGACCTACAAAAGCCCCCCGAAACCAAAAGTGAATAGGCATCCTTATGGGTTTCAACATCTGACAGGAAATGGTCCCCAACAGTGGTTAGAGAAACAAGTTTCAAAATCTGCTCAATCCCCTGATCTAACCACTGTCCATGTTCCTGGACTTGACTCTGACACTGTTGTGACCCCATCCAAATCCCTATTGGCTTTGGAGACCTTCCTGAACTAATTATTTACTTGATGTGCTGGGAGCTTCTGCATGCTTAGATATTCTTTGGTATGTAGATAGTGGAGGCTCCAGGCACATGACTGGATGTAGAGCTCTACTCAAAAATTAAAAACTCATGGAGGGGGTGATATATCTTTTGGTAATAATAGTAAGGGTAAGGTTTTGGGGTCTGGAACAGTTCAGTCTGGAAGAGTCAAGTTTGAAAATGTCAATCTCATTGACAATCTAAAATTCAACGTCCTTAGTGTCTCACAAATGAGTGATAAAGGTTATGGATCATTCTTTACTAAGGAGAGTTGCAAGATTTTTGGACCAGAAATGGTCAAAAATATTGAAGAAATAATAAAAACTGGAAAAACTCAACTTGTTGCTCAAAGGAGTGGCAATGTTTATGTAGTTGATTTGTCAAAAGAAAGCCTTATGACTGATGCCTGTCTGTTCTCAGCTGCCTCCAACAAAGAGACAGAATTATGGCACAAAAGATTGGGGCACACAAATCTCAAGACAATTACTGCTTTGTCAAAACAAGGCCTTGTAAGAGGTCTTCCACAAAAATTATTCACTTGTCCTGAGCATTGTGTTTCCTGTTTAAAAGGCAAACAACATAAAAGCTCATTTAAGTCCATTGAAGAGTCCAAAACAACCAAGTGTTTGCAAATGTTGCGTATGGATTTGTTTGGCCCAGTAAAAATCACGAGCCTTAAAAATAAGAGATACTGTTTGGTAATAGTAGATGATTTTTCTAGGTTTACATGGACTTATTTCTTACATTCTAAAGATAAGACTGCAGGAATCTTGAAAGACTTTGTCAAACAGGTTGAAAAGCAATTTAACTTGACAGTAAAAGTCTTTAGGAGTGACAATGGCACAAAATTCAGAAATAGGAAGTTGGATGAGTTTTGTGTGTCAAAAGGGATTGTAAGGCAGTACAGCATCCCAAGAACACCAGAACAAAATGGGGTTGTTGAAAGGAAGAACATAACTTTAATTGAAGCAGCCAGAACCATGCTTGCAGATTCAGGTTTGCCATTAACTTTCTGGGCAGAGGCTGTAAACACTGCCTGCTATGTCCAGAACAGAGTTTTGATCAACCCCAGACATCAAAAGACTGCCTATGAAATTCTGTATAAAATAAAACCACTGATCTCATACTTTAAAATCTTTGGCTGCCCATGCTTCATTTTAAACTTAAAAGACTCAATTTCAAAGTTTGCAGCCAAGGTAGACTGTGGTTATCATTTGGGATACTCAACCACTGCCAAGGCCTACAAAGTGTCTAACACTAGGACTAGGTGTGTGGAAGAGACTTTGAATGTAAAGTTCAATGAACTTTCTTCAATGAAAATCCCTGCAAACCCTGCTGAGCTATTTGATCTTGATAAATTCACTTTTGAAAATGTTTCTGTCAAGACTAACAGTGCAGGGTCATCTCAAACTCCACCACCAGACAATGGATATGAAGTGATAATTCCACAACAGAAATTCACATCCATTGCCAGAGCAGCAGATGTTCAAAAGAGCTGTCAAAGCTCAACCACTGCTGCATCAACAGTTGTTGACCAAACTAGCCCTTCAACCTTTGCCACCATATCCTCAACCACTGTTGATAAAAATTCACCAACAATGGATAAAAATCAACATTGTGTCACACCAATTCCTCCTATCCCTCCACCTCCATTTCAAAAAGATGTTGGATCATCAAAGTCACCAACAGATGTTAGCTTAGATGATTCACATCGGCTGCCTTCCCCATTTAATGCCATTGTTCCATACAAGGGAGATTTAATATTCCTGAAGTCTCATCCACCAGACCAAATCATTGGTAACATCAGTGAAGGGGTGCTCACCAAAAGTCAATCCCAAAACATCTATCTTTTTGATGGCTTTCTATCACTCCATCAACCAGTCAAGTACCAAGAGGCACTAAAAGACAACAGTTGGGTAGAAGCCATGCAGGAAGAGCTCCAACAATTTAAAAGACAACAAGTATAGGAACTTGTACCTCTGCCAGAGAATGTGAGTCCTATTGGCACAAAGTGGGTCTTCTAAAATAAAACTAATGAAAGGGGCCTTGTTGTCAAGAATAAAGCTAGGCTTGTGGTTCAAGGTTTCAGACAGGAAGAGGGCATTGATTATGATGAAAATTTTGCCCCTGTAGTAAGATTGGAAGCTATCAGACTGTTCCTGGCCATTGCTGTCAACCACAATATAAAGGTGTTTCAAACGGATATCAAATGTGCATTCCTCTATGGTAAGATTCAAGAAGAGGTATATGTTTGTCAACCTCCTGGTTTTGGGGATCCATTTTATCCAAATCATGTCTACAAGCTAAATAAAGCTTTGTTTAGCCTGAAACAAGCACCTAGAGCCTGGTATGAAACTCTATCCACTTTTCTAATCTCTATTGGTTTCACAAGAGGCAAAATTGACAAAACACTGTTTTTAAAATGGAGAGGAAAAGATTTGATTATTGTCCAGATTTATGTGGATGACATCATTTTTGGAAGCACATGTACTAAAATGTGTGAAGAGTTCAGGAGACTCATGACAGCTGAGTTTGAGATGAGTGCAATGGGTGAACTACAGTGCTTTCTTGGTCTCCAAGTAAAGCAACTGCAAAATGGTACTTTCATTCACCAAGGCAAATATGCCAAAGAACTTTTAAACAAATTTAAGATGAATGATTGCAAACCATGTAGTACACCCATGGCAACCACAAAGTTAGTCATGTCTGATGAAAAGGATGATTTGGTTGATCAAACTCTTTATAGAAGCATGATTGGGTCTTTATTATACCTACCTGCATCTAGGCCAGACATCATGTTTGCAACATGTGTTTGTACAAGATCCTAATCAGCCCCTAAAAAGTCAAACCTTATTGCTATAAAAAGGATATTCAGATACATAAAAGGTGCTCCCACACTTGGTATCTGGTATCCAGCTGATGGAAATATCAAGCTTTCAGGTTTTTCAGACAGTGACTTTGTTGGATGTAACACAACAAGGAAGTCCACTTCAAGAGGGTGCCAATTCCTAGGAAATTGCTTGGTGTCTTGGCAAAGCAAAAAGCAAGCAACTGTTTCAACATCCACTGTTGAGGCAAAATATATTGCTGCTGCAAGCTGCACAACCCAACTGTTAGGGCTTCAAAATCAACTGATGGATTTTGGTATCACTGCTTTAAAGAAACCATTCATGTTGGATAGTTAAGCAGCAGAAATATCATCAAAAAATCCAGTTTCACACTCAACCACCAAACACCTTGATATCAGACATCACTTTATCAGGGATTGCTATGAAAAAGGTTTGATTTCTCTGCATCATGTTCCAACTAAGGATCAGCTGGCAGATGTGCTAACCAAAGCATTAGACACATCCTCCTTTGAAAGCCTGATCTCTAGAATTGGCATGCTGAACATGGACTAACAGGAAAAATCCTATTTTTCTATGAATAAAGCATTAAAATGTTTTCAGAAAATCAAAAATCCATCCTTTAAAATAGTTAAAAATGAAAATTTTCATTAATCCTTAAAAGTCTATTACAACCACTATTTTGGTTCAAACATCTAATTGTTAAAAGTTATCCACTGCTGAAAGACAACCTCTGTTCCTTCATTCTTCAAGTTGACCACTGACTGACAAAACATCAGTGTTTCGATCACTGTTGGCTATCCACTGATAGTTAAAAACAGACACTGCTCACATTTTTATTTATAACAACCCTCCAAAATATTTATGACACCCCTAATCTAGTTAGAGTATCCTTATATGTCTTAAAAATACACTTATATATGTATACATGTTTAAAGATAACTAAACACAGGTAGGCAACTAGATATGACAACAAATCTAACATAAAATTTAAAGTTTTGTATTTCATTACCTCCACAGATATAACAGTTCTCCCGGAACCTTTAAAGTAACCCTAAACGCTCCTAAATGCACCCCATATACGTAAACGGGCCCCGAATACCTCTATTTTATTAAAAATTAAATAAAAATAAATTTTATGGGTCTCTAACAGGGCGCGTAAGACATCCCCTTGGCTTACGCGGGGCGCGACAGCAAGGAGGCCAGACCGCACCCGGTGTTGCCACGTGTCACGCAACGTGTCGAAGCTAGGGCTGAATCGGACAAGCTAGGGCCTACCCTAGCTGCCCTCGCGGGCCGCGTAAAACTCAAAATGAGGCCTTATAAAGTGGGAGCTCAGGCCTGTAGTTTACGTCGCTCATTCTCGAATTCTTTCTCTCAAATTCTGAATAGTAGACATAATACTCGGGTATAATATCCCCTAATTAATGAAGTTCTGCCCCAATGTAAGTATTATAACCCCGTTTACATATTAGATACGCCGCCTGTTTGATCCAGGGTTCCGTAACGGCTGTCGAGGTTCTGCCCGACGTAGTCGTTGGAATGTCGTCCCGGGGAGAGTATTACTAATGTAAATAATGGGTTATTTTACTAACATATGTACATTTGTGTAAATTATAGATTATCACCAGGAAACCCTTACAGAAAACCTAAGACAACAATGTGAGTAATCCTTCTTTTTATGTAAACCTTTTTGTGAGTAATCTCCTTTTTGTAAATTGTTTTACAAAACCTTAAATGTTTTACAATGCAATTAAGCAGTGATTGAGTCTTTGTAGTTCTTCAATTACTGCCGGTATATTGGGGTTTTGTATACAAAATGTGAAATATGTTACCATTGGACAAAGAGTTAGCCAATGGGTGATATGACCCACAAGTCAGGATTGACAGTACTGAATGAGTAATTGTGTAGAAATAAAAAATGTGATAGCTCTCAATACTTTGTTAATTGATAAAACTCTTCTTGATTAAACTGGGATTCACTCACCAGTATTTTCCACTGACAAATGTTTTTAAACATGTTTCAAGAAACAAATTGTAAGAGCCAACTAAAAGCCAGCTGGACAGCACTGAAGGCTTAGAAAAGTGGCTATAAAATTTACCTAAATAAAAGAAGATGTTTTATTATATAAAGTAGAGATTTTCTCTATAAATCAATTTGTTTTAAAAACTTGGGTTTTTCCATAATATGTTTAAGATTATACAAGTATGGTATTTACTCTGATAAAATATTTCCTAACTACGGTCCTGATGAAATTTCCACTACCAAAATGATAAACAAATGATACCACCAATATTGGTCTCGCGGCCGCCCGTTCCCGGGACAGATAAGGGGGCGGGGGTTGCGACATTATTGTTGACATCCACTGATATTGACCATCAGTGGTTTTCCTAAACAACTGTCATCCATTTTCATCAGAGGTTGTCGCGTGGACAGTTCTTAGCCGTCCAATCTTTGTAACCGCTGCCACGTCAGCATTCACTTTTCACTTTTATAAAACCCTGATCAAAACCCCAAACAGTGTTTTCACTGTCGTATCGAATTCAAAAATTCTTTCAAAAGCGGTTTCCATCAAATTCCTTCAAATCCTTCATCTTCTTTTTCCTCTCACCAATTCCTTTGAATCACCATGGCTCTTGCTCTCAGAAACCCTCATAACTATTTGTGTACACTTGAGAAAACAAGTAAAAACACAGATTTTCACTCAATCATCGATGCTCTTTCAACCTCAAAGTACAAAGCCTTGTTGACCTGCAATGCACCCATTTATCAAGAAACCCTACGAGTCTTTTGGAAAAATGCAAATTTTGAAGTTCAAAACAAAAAGCCTTGGGCTATTACATCAAAACTAGGTGAAATTCTTGTTTCAATCACACCACAAACCATATCTGAGGTTTTTGAGATGAATGACCATACATGTGTTTTTGTCTTCCTTTTGGAAAAAGTGTGTTTTTGAGGTGAAATTCTTGACCGAAAATTTTGTTTGGACAAAAACCCACATTTGAAAAATTCCTGGTTTTATCTCTGATTAAGCTGTCCACAGGTTCTGAATTTCATCCCGGCTCCTCGTAGCAACAGGATCAGAAACCTTTCTTTCACCTACACATCTCATCCACTCATAAGATAAACAAATTTTCACATTTGAAAATCTTATCAAATTTGAACTATTCTAAAATCTAATTCAAATTAAAGAATCATTTTAAACATTTCACACCAATTAACCAAACCATCTGTTCATCATGTTTAGCCTTTGAAATTTTGAAGATCAGCTTTCCAACATCAGTAGTCGAAAATCTTTTTGGATTTTAAAAATTTTCGGTCAAGTAACTAGCTATGAAGCAGTACGCGAAATTGATATGCAATTATGTCGATATGGTTTACGTGGAAGTGAAACAACTATATGCCAAAGAAGGTTCATGTTCTAGACGTGTAACATGGAAGTACAAAGAACTAAATAGGGGTCCTGTAGATGGAAACATGCACTATCGAATAACTACTTTGCTCCAGAACCTCCCTGTTGCATGAATAGGGCAATATACTCGAGGTGACCAAGGATGTCCCACTATAGTGCGTGAGGCAGTTTCAGCACAAGACCATTAGTGGAAGTTCCGGATCCGGTGGGTTTAGACAGAAGGTTGGATAGGATAGAACTAATTCGGTAGAAATCTCGTCATAATAGTCATAAGTCATAGGATTCCATTCATACCGAAAGAGTATACATTGTTTACAAGCTGGAGAGAGCATCATGCAATCTCTCCAGCATTTCCCCTCTATAGTCCAAAACTTATTAACTAATGAACACACGACACTATATATACATGTGGGTTTGGAGCGGACAAGACACATCCATGCAGTCTCCTCCGTACTAACGTGCTCTCATCCTCTCCAAGGTCTCATGTGTTCGTTTCTAACTCGTAACTATACAATATTCAACACATGCTCTATGTAGTCTATTCGCACAGTGGCGGACATACATAATATGCACTAACAAATTCCCCCTTGGCCATCACTGACGAATCTTGATCTTTAAATATGAGAGCCGTGTCTGAATATTCTGTAACTTCAATCAAGTATCTGATATCTTCAATTAATTCCCCCTTGATTGATGACTTGGGTTTGCATTAACTCCAATAAGTTCCCCCTGAAATGAATCTTCAATTCTTTGTTTGCACGGTTCCCCACCTCCTCTGATTTGCTTAACTGTAATCTTCACAAACAATTACCTACTTGAGACTAGTCAAGGAAGCTTCTCTGTTTCAACGTTAATCACATCCGTGTTCAGTTTTTGATCTACCACTTTAGCTCAATCTCTTAATCTTCAAAACCCAATCGGCAATTGATAGAAACTTCGAATCCCTACACTGGTAAATTTCAAGTCTATGAATATCCATGAAAATCTGAAATCCCGTTTTCCGTAATCATCTTTAAGCACACTCCTGAATGATTGATCAGTGTAAACGGTAATTTCCACAATCAGCAAATCTTTATTGGATAACAAATCATCCATGATCAAATTCACATTCTTCCTGTTCAGTCACGATAACAAAAGTATAGTCTTCTTTGTTAGTCCAGACAACAATTTAATCAACAAACATTATTATTCCCCAACGGTTAGTTCAGAAAACAACAAATCTGCTCAAAGATTAACCATTCTGACACTTTAGACTATCAAAAAGCTATGATATCTTTTAAGTATCGACAATACTAATGCATCTTCTGACGCTAATCCTGCTTAACCGGCTTATAGAAGACTCGGGACTCAAACCCTAAGACATTAATCTGGTCACGATCTAAAAATTCCAAACTTCCTATGATCATGAACTAATGTATCCAGATCCTATGCATCCCCGGATAATCCAAAGTCGGAACCACCCGAATACTGTTGCATGCCTGAATTTCAAAAATGCCGAAATTTCAATATATTCTAATGAAAATTTTTCTCCCCCCTCATTTTTTTTTCAAATTCTGACCTCTCTAACCTCTTCACTGAATTTTCCCCTCAAACTTGGCAAATTCAGTCTACTCTATTCACTGAAAAACTCAACTATGCGGAAAATATGACATTTTGCTCCACAAAAGTCCATTTTTCATCGATGCGGATATTTCTTGTTGGCCAATTAATAGTCACTATACCAAATGGTAAACATTCTGCATACATATCCGTGACTACCCCATTAACTTCAACACTTTGTGATCTTATCATCATATCTATCCAATAAATCCTCCAAGGGCGTCCCCAAACAACCCGTATTTGATGTTAAAATCTCGAAAAAAAAATTCTATCACCAAATTTTTTCTGGACACTCATCTCATCACCACGATCAAAAAATGAATGTGATGAGAAATGTCGACCCATTCGCTGTCACACCCCGGTCTTAGGCGGAAGCAAGAGGTGTGATTGTGATTGATTCTCATTTCATACAAATTAGCAAACATACTATGTGATTAAAATAAACTCCAAATACCATTCATAAGTTTCAAACACAAACAAAGTTAACAATATTGTCTACATCACTTTCCAAAAGGAATTAAGTTTTAAAAGTTAACAACATAGTTCAAATTTTAAAAGTCTAGGTTTGATCCTCATATCACCGCAAGGAGGCATGATATAACGAACAATCCCTTCAATAGTGGCATGGAGTTAATACACTTGACTTCTTGAATCAAAGGTCCCGCAAAGATTCTTCTAATTTCCTGAAATACATGTAAGTTTGGAAAACGTAAACAAAATTGGCGAATTCATGCAGTTAATTTGTATTAAATGTATATTTGTAAAATATGAAATGTATTTATATGAAAAGCGGTATGTAAACGTAAATGAATTCATCATCGCTAATGTTTAGCTAGGACACTAACATGTGTGGCGACATAGGAAGCAATCAAAACCTTGACGATTTTTTTGCCGATTACCCTTCGACTGGGACACAAAAGCACTCTTCCGTGTAGGTCAATGTGGACCAAGAGTGGGGCTTGTCAAAACCCAATAGATCTACCCTTCCCGTTCCTTGGTCTAAACTTAGATTAATGGTGCTTAAGTACAACCCTATTCACACATGATCTAGGTGTTTCATTTCCTTAGTCTAACATACCATTTGTACATGTATTTCCCCCAAAAGTTTGGAAAACTAGAAAACGTTTAAAAGAGCGGACATGAACTCACATTTTTGCGTCTTGATGCATACTAACTTCATCGGTACTCCTCTTGGTTCGTGACGTAACCTATAAGTGTTCTAAATATGATAACCACCTAAGCTTATGATTTACTATGTACAAGTTATCCATCTTGTTTATGTATGTGTTTTGTCTTAGATGTGTATGTTCTTGAGTTATTATTATATATTTTACAAAATATATATATTTTTGTATACTTGTGAGTTATGTTAACGGATCTAGTTTCTCTTGCGGCTTCGTGCCTCGCATACATTTATAGTCGGGTCTCACCCATTCGTCGCGTTATCGTTATTTTAAATTGTATTTTCTATTTGTAAATATATATATATATTCTCAAGTAAAATAAATATATATATATTGAATTTTTGTATACGATATGTGTTAAAAATAAATAATATATTTTTAACTTATCTTTGTATATGTATTCTTGTATTATCTTGTGTATTCTTGTCCTTGTATTTGTTTGACCAAGTCATACATTTATTTAGGTGTAAACACCTATGTATTTTTTGGTGTATTTTATATTTGTATTTTTTGTGTGTATTTTGTAGTTTTTCAACCTACTTTTATACTAGTAAATATTACACATAATATACACATAAACACACAAATTTTGGGTGACCACTAAATATATATAACTTGCCCTAATTATATATATATATTTATATCCATTTTAATCTTTAAGAAAAACACTATTTTCTTAAGTTATATTTTGTATAAAAATTTGGAAAAAATTATGGCTAAACACTTTTAACACTTTTCTTGTAAAAATGTATTTTTCAAAGTGTTTAAATTCTACAAAAAATTTGCCATAGTTTCCCCTAAAATTAGAGGTTTTCCCATGTTCAAAACATGTGTTCATTTTTTTTTAAAACTTAACAATCATCCAACAACAATCTTGCAAGTAACAATATACAAAATCATCCATACTTTTCATGCTAACATACTTGAAACTTTATATGAACTTGTATTAATTTAGATCTATACTTTAATCATGTATATCTACTTGAAATAAGACTTATTTGTTAAATTTTACAAACTTTGTAAAAACTTTATTTTGAAAACTTGTTCATCCACTTTGTTAGTAAGTTTATAAACATAAACATTTCATTTTAAACACACTTACAAGTTCATATTTCAAGATCTTCAAGTCTACTAACATGTTCATCATGGATCTTTCAAGCATGCATGTGATGGATTTCATCCAAATCACAAAACAAACATCAACAACTTCATAACAATCTTCATATAACACTAAAAGTTACTTATTCATGTTAGATCTTATTATTTCTTTACTTGTTCATACTATAAAGTTTGGTTTTCTTGATGGTTTAACTTGTACATCTTTATTATACTACTAATGAACATAAAAACAAAGGATTAGAAGACTCACAACGAGCTCTAGTGGCTAGGGAAGTGGCAACAAGAACAAGGAAATGATAGGAAGACGAAGATGGTGGTTAATAGCTTCCTTGAGTGGTCCTTGTGCTTCCAACACTTGAGTCTTCCTTAGATGATCTTCTTACACCTTAGGGGACCCTTGAAATGGCTTGGAAATGAATGAAATATGGAGGTGATTGTGGGTGTTGGTTTGGCCGAATGTATGAGGGAAGAAGGGCACTGACGTGATGTCGTGGTCACAATCAAATTTAATCCAAATACTACTAAATAGCTAGCGGTAAGTGGGTATCGAACACAAGGAGTTTGTGGAATATGTGTTATTTAAAAGTGTATCTAAATTAACTAAGCTAAACTAAATTGCAAGCATAGTAAATTCACTGATTTGGATTGTTTGTTTTTTAAAAACTAAGATTACTAATCTAATTGCCAAATGAGAATTTGGTTTTGTAAACAATTTAAAGACAAATGACCATCCTACGTTTCCGGTTTTCTTTGACATTCATGCTAATATTCAACTAGAAAGAACCACATAGACATGGTTCATGTGTTACTACTTGTCATGATGAAAGGGAACTAAGTACTCGGATTCCTAGAACGCGAGGTTGTTACCCGATGACCAATTAATCAATACCCAATCCTAATCCCACCCATGAAATCTCGATTGCCAACGGCACCAAGAACGTATGGTTTAGACTAAGATTAACATACAAATTAACAATTTACGAACAAGCAAACAACACACCATAATAAACAAACCATCATGGCAAGTCTATTATTCTAGAAATATGAATCAAAACAAAAATGTCTTAGACAAACCTTCAACCTAGGATGATCACCATAAGTTTAGCCACTCATGACTTGGACAATCATTATTACATACATATTAATGTTCATAGGAATTAAAAACACTAACAAAATGTTTAGAAATTGTTTCAAGCTCTCCAGAACACCCAAAAATCGCCCCTAGACTGTAACCGATTGGGAATGATTGGATTTGAAAAGACACAATAAAACATCATAAAATAGGGCAGTTACACATTTCTCGCTGGCCTCCACCATAAGCTACGGTGGCCACCGTAGCTTACGGTGGCTTGGAATGGCTTACGGTGGGTCTCTACTGCCTTACGATGGAAGAAAAATGATGGGGGCTACCGTAATTTACGGTAGCTACCGTAAGCTACGGTAGCCTTCAGCATGCAATTTTGTTTTCTTCATAACTTTTTCGTTTCAACTCCGTTTTCTTCACCGTTTTCGCCTACGTTTTCGTAATTTCGTCCTCTATCTTGTTATCTTCTTTATTCTTCCATACCAATAATTGATTTTTTTTTCATTTATTCTCCGTCTTTCAATCTCCAATCTAGTCGCACCTATTCGAAGCTTCATTTCCACACTTTTAAGCCCCAAATGTACCTGAAACACAAGCAATCGTAGTTATCTAATTCTAGACAATTACCCGATTAAATGTGGGATTTTAATATCGTTTATACCACTTAAGGGTTGTCCTACGGACTACCCGTCACATCCCCACACTTAACCATTGCTTGCCCCCAAGCAACTCATTTAAACAAACGACAATTTACGTAAGCGATCAAACACAAACCAAGAAACCAAATGTCCTCATTTACTAACTTTTTCTTAAAGCCGCGCATAAAACACCCCTCACAATAACTCTCCCCTCGGTGGCAAGTAATAACTAGCAAAGATGAGCTAGAACACACTTAAGGCAAACGGGTAGGTGAACAATAATATGCTTGTATTCAAATCGGTCCTTCGCCTAAATAATTTTCTAAACATGCACGTGAATCAAAGGGACTTAGAGGTTGTAACGTGGCTAGGCAAATGGGTAGGAAATGGAAATATATATATATATATGCAAAGTAGCTAACAATTCAACCCGGTCTTTTATTTCTAACTAAGCAAAACATAAACAACTATTTACAATACATCAATCTCTTTTTCTCTTTTTTTTCATTGCTTTTTCTCTTGTTTTTTTCTCTTTTTTTTCATTTCATTTTTTTCATTTTCTTTTTTTTTTAACAAACAATTGAAACGTCACATAACAAACATACTAATATAAAATGCTAATACTACTAGACCGGGTCGAATACGGGTTAATTTTTAAGAGAAAGTAGGCACGGGTTAACAAAAGATCGGCTCAAAGCTCAAATGGGCTACTAAAGTCCAAACCCCCGCCCCTCTCGCTACCATGCTCATATATATAATTTATGAGGTCCAACCCCCCAAATCCCACACTCGCACACACCATGATGAGGCTACCAAAATGTCCTTATCCTTTTCACATGCATATCAAGCTGAGGCTTCAAACCGCATTCAAGCACAAGTTCTAATGCACCCCCACCCATTGCCACTCTCATCAAAGAAAATATTTCTAACAATTCAAATAAGTGGCTCAAACTCTCACCAAGAAAAAAAAAAGTATACGGGGTTGCCGGTGTGTTATGCGGTTTCAATACTTTAAGTTTTCAAATTTAGACCAATTTTCGCTTGATTACAAAAATTTTTAAAACCATCAAAATTTTCCCACATCCCACACTTGGGATACATTGACCCCAATGTATGGATTTGGTAGGAAGGATCGCTAAAAACCATTCAACATCAATATTAGCTCAAACACTCAAACCCCAAATTTCTTTTTGTATATTTTTTTATTTTTTTAATCTAAAAGCAAACGAACTAACTACCAATATTTCAAAGCTAAAGAACATAACAAGACTAAGGAAAGAGTGCATTGACATGGTGAAGTTTGACACAACAGATGTTATAGATAATCCGACTTCCTATCACCACCTTCACTCAAATATCCGCACATCTTCCCCACACTTGAGTGTCGCCATGGCTCTGAAACATAGAAAGATAAAAACAGCAAGATCAATATAAAACCCCGGGTTGCCTCCCGAGCAGCGCTAAGTTTCGAGTCTTCAGCCAGACCATGCCACCCCCATTTATGGTGGCTCAAAGAATCGGTTCCTATCACCTCCCCCACTGTAGCTTGTCATTGGTTGAAATGCATCCATCAAATGTCCATTCGGTGGATAGTCAACTACATACCTGCTCGAACCCTCATACTTCTTTTCATACCCCGGTGGTTTGTTTGTTTTTATTCTTTGATACACACTTTTCATATGGTCACTAGACTGTCTACCCTTCTCTTCAATAGATTCATAACTAATCTCCCTAGTATGAACATCAAAGTACAACTTACGGTTCTTTTCGGCCATAGTAATAACCCCGTCTCTACAGTTGATTTGAGCATTTTCTATATAAAGAAACGGTCGACCTAAAATTACCCTTTGTTGTGATGCCAATTTGGTAGAGGCATAATCTAAGACCAGAAAATCCACCGGATTGTTGAATTCTCCCAACCGAATCATGACATTCCTAACCACTCCTTGCGGACGCCTCCAACTCTTATCCGCCAAACTCACCATGGTGTCTATATCTTCGAGCGGACCAAAATCATACATGTCATATAGATCACCTGGTAATACACTCATGCTCGCCCCGTAGTCCAACAATGCGTGAGGGATTTTTAATTTTCCCACACAGATAGGCACGATTGGTGCTCCATGTTCTTTATCATTCTCACCATCGGTGTCCTTCCCTATACCTGTATTTATTTGACAGGAAGAGGTTAGAAATTTTTCATTAAATTCGGTACTAGGAACGGTGCTTACCACATTGATATTAACGCTTTTTATGTTCTTGGGATTTGTCACCGTGTCACTCAGTAGCTGGCCTTTTTCTTTCTTCAGTATCGCCACTTCACTCGCAAGTTGACCCATTTGAGTGGTCAACGATTGAATAGCTTTGTCATGGATTTCATCTTTTTGCATACGAACCTCATCCAGCTGATTTCTTCGTTGCATCTCCATTTTCATCGCTTTCAACATCTCCATGACCTCATTTCCACCCGAGGAACCTTGACCCGAAAACCCACTTTGTTCATTACCTGGTTGTTGGAATTGCCTTTGGAAACCTTGATTATTAAATTGTTGGTGAGGAGCATAATTTCCTTGGTATCCTTGAAAGTTCGGGTTAAGTTGATTTGACGGGTTCCCATATCTAAAATTCGGGTGGTTTCGTAACCCGGGGTGGTATGTGTTCGAATTCATGTTAAAGTTTCGACCACCCCCTTGAATAGCATTCACCTCTTCCACTTGCTCCTCAACCACTCCTACCAAACATACTTCCGCCGCGTGGCCTATCTCATTGCAATTAGTCACACATTGTACACTTGATTCGTGGCTTGCACACCTACATTCTCTACCCCATGCACTTGTGGCCTTGCTATTACATGCCTAGCCCATCTCGAAGATTGAGCCTTTCTTTTTGAAGTAACAACCATTTGCTCTAAAAATTGCCAATCATCATGCTCAAAATATGTACCGAAAGTACCGTTAGTGATTGACATTAAGTCACGAGCATCCTCCGAACTCAACCCTTCGTGAAACACGTTTAACAACTTCCAAAGTTGTATACCATGGTGAGGGCAATTTTTCAATATCATGTTGAACCTTTCAAAAGCTTCATGAAACATCTCCCCCGGTTGTTGTTGAAAGCTCCTTAAACTCCTTCTAGCATCATTTGTCTTTTGAGCCGTGAAGAATTCTTCTAAGAAAATTTGTTGCATGTCGGCCCATGTATATATTGATGCGGAGGGTAAAGTATGAAACCACCTCTTTGCTTTGTCTTCCAATGAAAATTGAAAAAAGAACCAACTTGACATCATCCGACGAAAAACCTTGACCTCCAATAGTGTGCAAATGGAGTCATATGTTTCCAAATGAAAGTAAGGTTCTTCCGTTGCTAACCCCTTGAACTTTGGCAAACTTTGGAGTGCGGTTGTTCTAGCCTCAAAAGTCCTTCCATCCGGGTGATGAGGAATCATTACCGGAGAAGGATTATTCGTGATAACCGGTCGGAAATGAGCTTCAATACCCCGCACCGCCTCTCGATGATGTCTACCCGGAGCACCCAATGGTGCTCTTGGTTGACCCATTTACCCTTGCATAGGCCCTTGAGGTGCAAATGGTGGTTGAAATTGATGTTGTTGCATTGGTGGTTGTTGAACCGGCCTTTGGAATTCGTGATGTTGATATTGCGGGCGAACTTGTTGTAGAGGTGTTGCCCTTTGGATTTGTGGCCCATGTGGTCGAATTTGTTGTATCCCCGTTGGTGGCCAACCCATATCTTGAATTTGTTGCAATGGTTGACTTTGTTGACCCGCTCCTCCTTGAGGTCCCAAATTACCTCCATCACCCCATAGTAAAAACCTTCTTCTTCGTATCCCCTAAAATCTTCTTCATACCCATCTTCATAACCATCTCCTCCTATACCCGAAGATTGCACGAATGGAAGAGATGAATAGTGGAAGCCCGATTGATTCGGTTGTGGTCGGTATGTAGAAGTAGCATGAATGATGGTTGAGCTTTGTAGTAGTGGGTGGGCAGAAGATGATTAACCCGTAGTTGGGAAAAAATGTGAAAGTGGTGGAATTGTGGTAGAGAGGTTATAAGTAAGAGTAGGTTCAACTTGAGTAGTAATGGGTGATGTAGTGTTGGTTGGTGTAACGTCATGTGGTGGAGTAGGATTGGTAGTGGAATTAGGCATGGTGGTATTTGGTGAAGGTTGTGTTGATGTAGGAATGAAAGTTGATGTTGTTGGACCAGTAGTGGGTGGTACTTGTGTTTCTTCCATGATGTTTCTTGGTGTGATGGGTGAAGTGGGTGAACCAACGATTTTGTTTTCTCGTAATAAAACTCTGTTTTGCCTCAAAGTTCTTTCAATTTCCGGATCAAACGATAGTGGTGATGACTTGTGAGAGCCCCTAGTATGCATACACCTGTAGTACCTGCACACTAAACACAACCAGCGTAAACCCGAAAATAACAAACAAAACTACTAAATTAACACACGTTGCGCACAACTCCCCGGCAACGGTGCCAAAATTTGACGTGATGTCGTGGTCACAATCAAATTTAATCCAAATACTACTAAATAGCTAGCAGTAAGTGAGTATCGAACACAGGGAGTTTGTGGAATATGTGTTATTTAAAAGTGTATCTAAATTAACTAAGTTAAACTAAATTGCAAGAATAGTAAATTCACTGATTTGGATTGTTTTTTTTTAACTAAGATTACTAATCTAATTGCAAAATGAGAATTTGGTTTTGTAAACAATTTAGAGACAAATGACCATCCTACATTTCCGGATTGCTTTGACATTCATGCTAATATTCAACTAGAAAGAACCACATAGACATGGTTCATGTGGTACTACTTGTCGTGATGAAAGGGAACTAAGTACTCGGATTCCTAGAACGCGAGGTTGTTACCCAATGACCAATTAATCAATACCCAATCCTAATCCCGCCCATGATATCTCGATTTCCAACGGCACCAAGAACGTATGGTTTAGACTAAGATTAACATACAAATTAACAATTTACAAACAAGCAAACAACACACCATAATAAACAAACCATCATAGCAAGTCTATTATTCTAGAAATATGAATCAAAACACAAATGTCTTAGACAAACCTTCAACCTAGGATGATCACCATAAGTTTAGCCACTCATGACTTGGATAATCATCATCACATACATATCAATGTTCATAGGAATTAAAAACACTAACAAGATGTTTAGAAATTGTTTCAAGCTCTCCAGAACACCCAAAAATCTCCCCTAGAGTGCTGGTAACCGATTAGGAATGATTGGATTTGAAAATACACAATTAAACATGATAAAATAGGGCAGTTACACATTTCTCGCTGGCCTCCACCGTAAGCTACGTTAAGCTACGGTGGCGGTGGATTGGAATGGCTTAAGGTGGGTCTCTACTGCCTTACGGTGGAAGAAAAATGCTGGGGGCTACCGTAATTTACGGTAGCTACCGTAAGCTATGGTAGCCTTCAGCATGCAATTTTGTTTTCTTCATAACTTTTTCGTTTCAACTCCGTTTTCTTCACCGTTTTTGCCTACGTTTTCGTAATTTCGTCCTCTATCATGTTATATTCTTAATTCTTCCATACCAATAATTGATTTTTTTTCATTTATTCTCCGTCTTTCAATCTCCAATCTAGTCGCGCCTATTCGAAGCTTCATTTCCACACTTTTAAGCCCCAAATGTACCTGAAACACAAGCAACCGTAGTTATCTAATTCTAGACAATTACCCGATTAAATGTGGGATTTTAATATCGTTTATACCACTTAAGGGTTGTCCTACGGACTACCCGTCAGGCACCACAAGAATTGCATGGCAATAGCGGCGACCTTTGTCGCCGCTAAAGGTACCGTATATCGCTGCTAAAGTTAATAGGGGCGACATATCACCGCTAATACGTCGTCGCTAATAATCGACCACTAATGATCACCATATCATCGCTAATACACGGCGTCGCCGCTAATTCTTCTACCAGAGAATTGCTAGAAAGCTCGCTTGAGACGGAAACTGCAAATCTTCATAAACTCAAACAACAACGCATTTTACATAAAATTTTCATTCCAATCTCATGTATCATAAACTCAAGCAAAGCATAAACACAATTGCCTCGCTGTTGTATTATCATTTAAATCTTATACATCCATAAACTCAAACAAAGCTTTTTACATAAAATTACATTACACATTTTCCGCATAAACTAAAAACAAGTCAGAGCTTGACGAAGAAGGTGCTCAGTTACGGTGGTGGTTGACGGAGAAGATGCTCTGGTGACAGAGAAGGTGCTCAGGTGACGAAGAAGATTCTCAGTTACTGTGGTGGTTGACAGAAAAGGTGCTCAGTTACAGTGGTGGTTGACGGAGAAGGTGCTCCGGTGACGAACAAGGTGCTCCGGTGTAGAACATGGTGCTCTGGTGACGAATGTTTGTCGTTAAATTGGCGGCCGGAGAAGATGCTCCAGTGATGAAGAAGCAGATGGCCATGACACTTTTGTTTGTTTTGGGGAGAAAGAAGATGGATGTGCATTTGAATTATGTTTGTTTGAGGGGGAAGACAACACCCGTTGGATCATGTTTCAATCAAGGGACAAGAATGTTTGTTTGTTGCAGCACATGGATCAAGATATTACCGGAGACGCCAATAGCCGCGACGTCGTGCAATAGCGACGACTGCTAAAGCAATCGCCGCTATTGCACGGCATCGAGGCTATTGGTGTCGCCAGTATTGCTCAGTTTTCTTGTAGTGGGGAGAAGTTTGGTGTTTGAAATTGTTGGTGAAAATGATAAGGGTGAGATAAGATCTATTAACATAACTATGCTTCCACTTTTCTTCCAATACACCTCATAGACCAACAAACCTTTCTCCATAACATGAGACATTTAGGGGGCTTGTGGGGACCCTTTGAACAGTCAATTTGGGCTAGTGGGGGGAGGGGGTTGTGTCAAGTTTCAATAGTTGAGGGACTAGGATGTAAGTGGGGACTTTAATTAGGGGTTAAGTGTTTTTAGGTGTTTTATGTGTAACTAAGTGTTATATGGCTAACATTAGTGTTACAACATTAAAACAATGTTACTAGTCCATATTTGGTGTTTTGGTGGTGTTCGAATAATTGTTCGGTGCTTGTTTCGTTGTCGGTTCGCTAAAAGTTAAGTTATGTAATTTATAAGGTATTATATATTTTTGTGTTTTAATGATATCCCCAATGCTTTGTAAGTTTTTTTTATGTTTAACAACATTTCTGGACTTGTATAATTTGTCGAATTTTGAATCCTACGAAAAATTGCCATTTATGGTCCAAAGCGGACACTTTTAAGTTCGTTAGATTTTTCCGGAAAGTGTTAAGTATTATACTTGTTTTCCCACTTGGGATTTGATATATTTTTTATTTCGGACCTACATCTAAGTCCTAAATCTACCATTTATCTGAGTACTGAGGTTGTGCTGTCACAACCTATCTAACCGGTGAGTTTACTAATTGTTTTGACGCAACGCTTAAATTGTTTCACAATGCGATGAATGAAATGTATTGTATGCATGATTGAAATGTATAATATGCAAACATAAAATGTTGACGTTTAAAACACATAATTACAGAAAATAAATAACTATCTAATGGTACGGAAGTTACCGGATTTGTGTCGTTTGTCACATTCGCGCGAATGAGAAATACTCATTCGTGCGGATGAATCCTTGTTCTTGCGGATCAGTAGTAGTTCGTACGGATCAGACTAGTTCGTGCGGATGAAAGCCTTCACTGCAGATGAAGGTTGATTCGTGCAGATGTAGGACTTGTTCGTGCGGATGAACATGACTTTTCAAATGGATAAGGTTTCATTTGTGCAGATGAATGACTCCTTCGCACGCGTAAGCTCTCCTGCGTATGAATGTGACTTGTCCATTCGAAAACTACTTTTTCAATCTTTTCAATCTAAAAGCTTAATTCCTTCGAATTTTATGATGATTCATTCACGGACTAGGTCGAAATTCATTATTGATCAATCCTATGGTTTCAGTTTTACTTTTTGTCCGTGAATTGACCGTTAATTTTATGTTTTTCGTCTAAAAACCCCTAAAAGTCCATAAATCATGAGCGTAAGTGATTCAGTCAACTGTTAGATCGATTGAGTCAATAACGTAGCTCTTATACCAATTGAAAGTTCCTGATCTGATGGGTTTAGACAGAAGGTTGGATAGGATAAAACTAATTCAGTAGAAATCTCGTCATAAGAGTAATAAGTCATAGGATTCCATTCATACCGAAAGAGTTTACAACGTTTACAAGCTAGAGAGAGCATCATGCAATCTCTCCAGTATTTCCCCTCTAAAGTCCAAAACTTATCAACTAATGATTACACGACATTATATATACATGTGGGTTTGGAGCGGATGAACACATCCGTGTGGATGTGTCTAGTCTGTGCGGATGAGCTTCATCTATACGGATGTGTTCTCGTCCTCTCCAAGGTCTCATTGTGTTCATTTCTAACTCTTAACTATACATTATTCAACAAATGTTCTATCTAGCCTATTCGCACAGTGGCGGATACACATAATATGCACTAACAATTAGATTCGGCATGCTTATTTTGGAGTAGTCAGATCAAACAATGATATCAACATTATAAATCAGTGTGATTGCATATGTCTGGAGCCTTCGTCACGTGTCGAGTCTAGTTTTGTTATGTGTTAGATTGTAGAACGTCTCGAAAAGGTCGGGAATGTATGCAAATGACCCTTTCGCACGGTTGATTCTTTCGTGCGAAAAGGACATCAAGCCTTCTCGCTCGAGTTGTCCCAGGTAGTTTTGGACGAATGGGAATGCCTATAAATAGAGAGCTTGTGTCTCTCATTTGTAAATTTTGGCAACTTGTAGCAAAGCTCTGCCAAATTGGGTACTCGACCTTGTACTTTCAATCAATCAATAGAATCAGTGCTCAAACAATGTATCCTTGTGTTAGTAATCTTCCTACACGGATTCTGCACGTGATATGAAGACTTTCTAACCGATCGGAGCATTCGGAGACCCGAACGGTCCTCGCAAGTGGTATCAGAACTTGGATAGCTTTGCATGTAATCGTGATTCAGATCGAACGAGTTATTGATGAAATCGGATTGAGTTAGGTTGTTTTCCATGAATTTCAAACTGTTTCATTAGAGTGTCGATTTGATTCACTGAAAATTCTTGCTATTTCTGACTGCTTCGATGAGTTTTGATTGATATTTTAGTTTGTTACAGATGAATTTTGGATTATCATAATATCATAACAATATACATTCAATATTTGAAAACAGAAATAATACATAAGAAAAACTGATTTCATAGATCTGAAAACGTATCACTGGTTCTCATCATAGTTCTTGTATCATCTTTATAATCTTCAAATCCAGATTCGTATCTGAATTTACTTGTTGTTGTTGAAGATACAAAATCAGATCTTGGTTGCAATTCGTGTTTTTACTGCAGGTTTTCGAAGGAGAAGGCTAAGAGTTTGATGTTGTGCGACTAGATCCGAATCTAATTTTCAGATCTAAGTAAGTTCTTGTTCAACGAAGAGGCTGAATTGTTGTTAGAAAAATAGGATTTTGATTTACTGATGGTGTTAATCGAAGAAGATAAGAGAGTAGCTGGTGTATTTTAGAAAGTGTAGAAATATTAGAGCTTTGGCATTTTGTGTTGAAAAGAAAGTACGAATATACGATAAGAAAGAAATCGTCTTGAGTTTTGATTCTCATCAAAGAAGTTGCAGGTTTGTTGTTGTTTAGAATGAAGAAGAGGTCGTTTGTAATTCCAGATCTAAGATGGTTGTTGTTGTTAGAGACACCAGTGTAGTATCAAAAGAATTCTAAGGGTTTGTGAAAGGATATTAAACGACGGTTTGAGGTGTTGCAAAATAAAGATTAGGGTTAATTTTAGTGGCAATTGAAAGGTAACTATGATTTTTTAGAAGTGTCAGTTGGGTTATCAAAAATATCTTTAGGGTTTGATTTTGAGATATAAAAATAATAATAAAATTTGAGACAAATATTTTTTTTTTTGACATGAATCTTTGAAATTTTACAACAAAAGTGACGTTTTATCTAGAACAAGAATTGATAAAATTGGTAAAATCAAAAAATTGCAAGTGACTGTGTGGATAAAAAAATTGAAAAATGAAAGAATGTTTAAGATTTGAAGTTGACGTTTGAGATATTATAGTAGGAGTAAATTGCACAAAACATCTTTTAAGTTTCACCAATCTTACTGGTTTCAGCCTTAATCTTTAAAGCATGCCAAAACCAGCCTTTAAGATTAATTTTGTTACGGGTTTCATCCTTTATCATTAACCCAGTTACTAATCCATATTAAATAGCCTCACATGCATAGCATGTAAGGGTAAAATCGTCATTTCATGCTTGTGAGGCTATAAAACCCAAATAAAATCCCAGAGTCTTCATCAGTTCAAAATCTCTCAAACTCACTCACCGGAATTATTCCGCCGGAGTTCGGAATGTTGAAAAAAACTCCAGTCACTTGGGCTTGGTAATAACTTTTTATTCGGTACTCTGTTTTCTGCTCTATTTTTGAATCTTAAAGATTTGGTGTTTTTGGATGTTGCTAATAATACTCTCACCGGTAGCATTCCACCGGAGATTGGAAATTTGGTAAATTTAACTGATCTTTTTATTGGGGTTAACCGGTTTTCGGGTTTAATTCCGCCGGAGATTGGGAACACATGAAACAAATAAAGAAACCAAAAACATGCCTCCTATTATCCACCAGCAAAACGACCCCGTTCCCCTAAAAAAAGTACTCAAATCTCTGTGCGCTATACCGTACACAAAACCCTCTTTTCATTTTTCAATAAACCCCCACAATCATCTTCTTCTACACCTAATCACACACCACCACCATGGCCACAATAATAATAATAGTCATCATCATCTTCTTCTCCTCTAACCCCACCATTATAGAACAGAGCACCACACTCACAGACAAACAAACCTTAATCTCCTTCAAAACCCACAAATTCTCCACTCATGGAACCCAAACACCCACCATTGTCAATGGGTAGGTATTTCTTGCCACAACAATCAAATCACCAAGCTTATTCTCCCACACTTCTCACTGAAACGCTCTGTTCCAAACACTTGGTTTTCCCTTTCTGAACTAACTGTTCTCGATCTTTCTTCTAATCACCTCTCCGGTGAACTTTTCGGCAACATTTCACATCCCCCCCCCCCCCCCCCGGTTAGAACAACTCAATCTGGGACAAACCAGTTTTCCGGCAAGATAATTCCGGTGAGTGAGTTTGAAAGATGTTTGAACTGATGAAGACTCTGGGATTTTATTTGGGTTTTATAACCTCACAAGCATGAAATGACGGATTTACCCTCACATGATATGCATGTGAGACCATTTAACATGGATTAGTAACTGGGTTAGTGATAAAGGATGAAACTCATAACAAAATTGATCTTAAAGGCTGGTTTTGGCAAGTTTTAAAGATTAAGGCTGAAACCAGCAAAATTGGTAAAACTTAAAGGATGTTTTGTGCAATTTACTCTTATAGTAGGTTAAAAAATAATAATAGTAAAAATGTTTACTATACATTTTAAATATGAAATTTTAAACAAAAAGTTGCAAAAAGTAAAGTTTTTTGGCAGATAAAATTTGATTTGGGCCGTTTAATATTTGGACCGAAAATTTAAAGAGTATTTTTGGGCCGAGAGTTATAACTTCCATATTTGGACTTTTGGTTCGAGTTTGGGCCGGATTATTTTAGCCGTGATCTTTGGACTTTGAGCTAAAAGTGTTTTGAACCGGGGTTTTTGATCTACAAAGTTTTCAAGTTTGATTGTTCAAGTTCAAGAGAAAACACGGTTTAACAAGATATTCTTTGCGTAATTCAAGGTATTGACAATGACTTTAGAGAAAATAAATATGGTAGAGGTTCTTGAAGAATGGAGAAGGGCCAGACTCATAGCTGAAGCAAAAAATGCTGGGAGATACGATAAAAAGTTGGGTTGTTATTTGGATGAAGATATGAATCCTATTCCTAATGACATGAATTCTTCTTCTGCAAGTATATTCAAGACATCATCTTCTTCAAATTATGATAAACTTGAAAAAAAAACATGTTGATGAGATAATTCACGCTCACCAAGAGAAATCTAAACAAGCCGAGTCAGCTAAGTCGTTACCAAAAGTTAAGTCGATGAGTGATAATGTAGAAAATGGAGAAGTATTAAAAACTGAGAGTGATGATGTGAGAAGAGCTGAGAGTACTGATATTAAAACCGAGGTGCAGTGCAGGACATGCATGGAAACATGCAGTGCCTCTACTGAGAAAGATGAAATCATAAAATCTAAACTGGCTGAGCTCACAAAAACAGAGAACTCTTTCAAAGAAAAATGTGCAGAACTTGTTTCAAAAGAAGAAGTTCGAGTTTCGCAACAAAAAGAATTTAATGAGTTGAAAAGAGTAATTGATCTTTTGAAAAGTGATTCAAAACAGTTTAAAGAAGATTCTAAAACTTGATGTGTTAAAAAATACAAACAGATTCAAGAGCTCAAAGAACATAATAATTTGTTGAACTATGATTATAAGACCATGAAAGAGGCATATGACACAATGAGCAGAAAAACTAATCAGTTCCTTGATCTTACTTGAGAAATAGAAGCAATAATTAGAATGTTAAAAGCAACTGTTCAAGATAAACAATCGACTATCAACAAATATATTGATGAAGTTGCTGATCTTAAACAAAATCTCGAGAAAGCTCAAATTGAAATTGAGAAAGTGGATAAAAAACTGATTAGTTATTCATGTGCTCAGTATGTCTTGGATCACATCCTCCCAAAACCTACCGGGAAGGATGAGAATGGTGAAGAAGTTTATGGTCATGGAGGAGGTGTAGGGTATCTCCATGTTCCACCCCCTCTACATAATGGTTTTGCAAGAAAGAAACCATCGGGGGTAGAGAAAGCATTAAACATCAAGTTAAAATTAGAAAAACCAAAAGAAAATGATGTTAAAACTGATGACAAACTGCCAGAACACATTGATATCACTTATGATAAAACTAATAAAACCGAAGATGTGGTTGAATCTGAGGTTGTAAGGAATGTGGTAGAAAATGTTTTTGAAAATGAGGATGATTCTGACAACGAATTCACAAAGGTTGAATGTCCAAAAGAATGTTTTGAAGATGAAAAGTGTTTTTTTCAACAATTATATTCCAAAGTCCAAAAACAACTCGATTGATGATCCTACTCTGGTCATGTATCAGATGTGTAGCTCTGACAAGTTGCTTTCGGATGAAGAATTTTCGATTCAAAACGTTAACATGGACAAGATTGAAAAAGTTTATAAACTGGTTGAAGTCGATCTGTCAGAAGTGGAAAGTTTGTCAAACACAAAAAGGTTTTTGAATTTTAAAAAGTAAAAAAGCTTACTACAACAAGCCTAGAAACTCTCATTTTCAAAACAAAAATCATAACAATGGGAGGTATGGGCAGGGAAATGGTAAGCACAACCAAAAGGAAAAGTTTCAAAAACCGGTGTATGTGGAAAAGATGAACTTTGTGAAAAGCACAAGTTCAGGAAGTGACAAAGAATCCAAAATTTTCCGTCAATCAAACGAGGAATTCTTTGTCCAACAAGAAAAACATAAACAAGTTGAAGGTATCCGTGTTGTTCCAGAAAACCAGACATGTTTCAAATGCAACAAGGTTGGGCATATTGCACTCAAATGTCCCAAACAAACACCTAAGTCTGTTAATGTTCAAAACAAACAAAAATCGATAGATGCAAAACAAAAGGGTCCCATGTTTGCATCAAAACAAATTTGGATAATCAAAAAGATTCATAGTTTTATGTAAAGAAACTTGATTCAACTGAAAAAGTTAAAGTCAAGAAACAAGATGGAGTTTTTGAGAAAATTGAAAAAGATTTTCCAAGATTGAATGAAAAAATTTATGTTCAGTTACCCAAGTCCAAGCAGGCTTGGGTTGCATTATTCAAATGATTAAGTTTGTGCATGTGCAGATTGTGACAACTCGTAATTTCAACAGTCTTTGTATTGATTCCTGTTCACACCTTGTACTTTGATGTAGCCTATGTGTACGCTATTTGGTTAATTGATATGTTTGATTTTACTTGAATGGTTACGAGTTTAATGGTGTAATATGTGAATGGTTTAAGTTTGTATGCATTATTTTAATTGGATCGCACAAACTCTCCGGGTCGCACATTCATCCACAGCCGCACACTTCTTTATTCTTCTGTTGTTTGGGCCCACCGATACACGACCCAAACGAAGCCCAAAGGCTCTAAACCCAAATCGAACCCAAACCCATTCCCCTTGAATGCGTGTATGCATGTAGGCATTCACACAATCCTCATCATTTACAAAACCTAACTCCCTCTACTTGGACGACGATCCCTCTCCTCATCGTTTGGTGTCGACGGCTGTGAACCCTCATCGTAGCATCGTCTCTTCTTCGTCCTTGTGCTTAATCCGAACTCATTCGGTTAGTATGATTCCATATTTAAATTGATTGCTTCTGGTTAAGTGATTATGTGTTTTCATGATTGAATGATATTGCTAAACATAGGGCCGAATATCAATTAGGGTTTCTGTAAAACCGAATTTAACATGATTAACTCATTTGGATGTTGTAAACAACTATCATGAGTGATTAATAAGGATTCTTCAATCAATGTTTGAGAGGCCACAAGATTAATATAAATCGGAAATCATGGAAGTATTCAGTTCATAATGATGATTCACGTGATGATTTGAGTATGTGAAGGATTATGTGATGTTTAGATTGATTTGAATATTGTTGATCATGATGAATATTATTGTTAAATGATTAGGGTTCATGTGATATGTTGAGAAGG
Organism: Helianthus tuberosus; assembly: GCA_030545235.1. Classification (NCBI taxonomy): domain Eukaryota; kingdom Viridiplantae; phylum Streptophyta; class Magnoliopsida; order Asterales; family Asteraceae; genus Helianthus; species Helianthus tuberosus. Next base: position 13,495,466 of record CM060429.1, on the reverse strand, counting down.
TTGCTTTGATTTTGTGATAATTGATATGCAAAACTGTTTCAATCACATAACTGGCATGATCGGAATTAGTGGGGATTTTTAGGAGGAGTTATGGAAAGGTTGAATAGGTCAACCGCACACCCATGTCGCACAGTCCCATGTGCATTTTATGTGATGATTGTCTCACACCTTGATTCGGATCGCACACTGGCTCCATGCCGAACACTTGCATGGCAGTCGCACACTAACCCATGAACAAGACACGGATCGCACAATGGGACTGGGGTCGCACACTGGAACTATGTCGCACAAAGTGTTGGGCCACAGGCTGACATTGGGCCGTACACAACTATGGGTCTCACACTTTAAGGTTGAGCCGCACACCGGAGCCCAGTCGCACACTCCATGGCTGGGCGGGTGATGTTGGGCCGCATTCTGGCCGTGATAACTTGGGTTGGGCCTTGGGCTTAGTAAATCACACACTTATATTGACACTTGATGTTAACGTAGATAACCTGAATCATGAATAAGAACAAGTAAATGAACTGGTATGAGGCCTGACACCTACTATGTGATGTTATGACTTGCATGATGATATGTGTAAACTACTTGTGTATTGTGTTTAAGGAATATGTGACTATCTGTCCATGAAACTGATTATGGTTGATAATCACATTAGGATTTGGGTTGACTAACTTGGAACACATGCTTTAATTTACCAAGCAAAACTAAGGTGAGTTCACTACTCCTTGAGCATGCGTCCCTGTGGGTGGGACAATCAAACGGGTATTCCTGAGAGGAATACGTCTTTTATGGGTTAAACTGGGATGTTGAATGATACACTCACTCCTATCACCTTAAGTCCTATCTTACTACCGAACTAGTTACCTGAGAGGTAACGGTGTATTAGTTGATAGCGCTATTAGGCTTGGAAACGTCACACCGTACCTGAGAGGACGGGCGTGAACTAATGACCTTAAACTAATGACCAATGTTTGATAGGGCATTGGGGACAGGCAAACAAACTGGCGCCATCTTGCGGTACTCGAGTTATTATCAACATGTTTTCAAACTGAACCAAACACTTGGCAACTAAACATTTTTACAAAACCGTGAACTCGCCAGCTTTATGCTAATACACTTGTCTGCATGCTCGCAAGTCGTTAGATTATTGGATATGGAACTTGCTATCTGGATTGCTGGAGTGGTCATGGGTCTAGAAACTTGGAAACACATGACAAGTCTATTGGTTTTCATACATTTAGATTTTGAACACCTGAACAATGATTTACATTATGCTTCCGCTGAACATGTTGGGTTTTAATTATGTTTTGGAATACACTATCTTAACAAATGGGAACTTTTATTTAATATCTCGTTATTAGTTCAATGTGATTAGTGGCTGGATCCTGGTACGTCACACGCCTCGTAGGGTTTTCACATGTGGTATTTTGGGGGTGTGACACAGATGTTCCGAAGGTCAATCCAAGTACAGCATGGACAACAGAGCAATATGGCACATGAAGAGAAATCATGTGTTTGAAAACAGGAAGTGATTGGTTTGATTGAATAATTTAAATTTCTGAAAATTTTAGAAGTAAATCGCCGAACCCTCACGGCTAAACAAACAAAACATGATAAACAAGAATTGAAAATGGTTTTTCAAAATGTAAAATATCAATGTTTTGTGATCAGGAGGGATAAAAACTAAACATAGAATGTAAAGTAGAAGCGGGTGGCGAGATAAAGTTATCCACATTAGTTACCAATATTCAATGGTGTGTTCGAAGATTATGGGCCGCAAAGCAAATTTTACAATGAACTAGACGAAATACCACCAAGGATATTACCTTAGATATGGAATTTATCCCAAATGGTCCAGCGATTGTAAATAGCTTCTCGTATCCACAAACTGGCGATTGTAAATAGCTTCTCGTATCCACAAACTGAGTAGATGAAATTAATAAAAGAAATTTGATTCGAGTCAACAAGAATGGATGTCGAGAGGGTGAGCAGTGTCCTCCAAGCTGGATGACACATTATAGAAGGACCAACAAGGCTTTGGAGCACAAAAATATACCTAATATAATGTATACATGCGTTATATTGCACAACTTGATCATAGAAGATGAAGGACATGCTATACGCAAATGGTGTCGAACCATGGGTCAACTTACAATTTTACCGAACGCTTGCAAAGGCTAAAGATTGTGCATGATAGTGAAACTCATCATATGCTTCGACACAAATGCAAAGTAGGTGATGGTGTGAGGTTGGGGTTTCTAATAGGTTTGGTGTTTGAGGAAGAATTGGGGTTTTTTTTAGAGATGTTTGAAATATGATGTGACATGCTGAGGTAGAGGTTAGTAAATGCTTTTAAAAAATAGCATTTTAGATGAAACTTTAATAGAGTGGAATTATAGTCCCTTCGTGAAGTTACAATAAGAACCCCTAAACTTTAAGTATACTTACCATTAACCCTTATATACTTTTCCTTTTAAAATAAATAAATAAATAAATTAGCCAAACTAGAACTTGCCATGTGGCCTACTCATAACCTTATTCTTTTTCACTTACAAAATTTTGAATATATAATTACGACGTGTTTATATTTATCTACGTTTTGGTGTAAATATCGTTCAAAACGTAGTTGTGCGTAATAATGTATAAATCGTCAAAGCACAAACATACAAGTGTCAAATCTGCTTCGAGGTTTCATTTTTTAAGGTGTTTTTTTCTTTTCTTATTACACCTTATTTGTGGATTTGTCATCGTGTCGTGCTTATTTCCATCAGCGTTTTAATATGCTTTTTTTAATTATTGCCTCGACGTGTTTTTTTATGTACATGTTAATACTTAAACAAGGCCGCAACAACTTCATACGATTCTCTTTACATACTTTACCAAGTCAATGTCACTGCCACAATGCGTGGCGACCACCACCTCCTTATATTAAAGTTGTCACCTTGATTATTTTACTAATAATCAACTCTGACCGTATAAACTTTTAGCTTGATGATAACTAATAAAAGCCTAAGCTTTTTTTCCAAGAATCTTTAGATGCAAATATTCAACAACAAATGTACAATAAAAAAGTACCGTATGTAAGTTTAAAATAGAAAAAAAAATTCTGATTTGACAACTTGCAAGGTACATATCGGCCAAAACGCTTTTACTAGATTCTTAAATAAATAATAAATAATTATCGAAGATATTTGGTAGAATTCAAGAGCCGTTAACACAAAGTTGGCCTTTTGATTTTAAGCAAATTGTAATCATCATTGTTGCCATGATGTCTATAAAATATGAAATTATCCATAATCAATTAAGTTGGCCTTGTTGCTAGAAGCACTAGGGTATATTAAACGGGTAGTGATTCAATACCAATCCCTCAAACGAACAATAATATCCCTTAAATCATGGTCCATACTTTTAAAATCAACAAAATTTGTGTACAATATTTAGATTGATTCTTGACGTGAACAAAGGTAATAAAAGTAAGCATAAAAGATTGAAACTGAAATTCTATTCTATTCTATATAGATACAAGGGTAAATTACTTTTTGAGTCCCTGTGTTTTAGTGATTTTAACCATTTAAGTCCAAAAACAAAAAGTTTAACGACCTGAGTCCCTATAAACATTTTCTTTAACCATTTGAGTCATTTTGAGTCCAAATTTTAACATTTTGAGTCCAATTTTTTGGACTCAAATCGTTATAAAATGAACAAAATTGGACTCAAAACGTTATAAAATAAATGACTAGGGACTCAGGGTGTTAAACTTTTTGATTTTGGACTCAAGTGGTTAAAACCACTAAAACACAGGGACTCAAAAAATAGTTTACCCTAGATACAATAACAAGAGGGATCAAGTATCCTCCTGTTGCATGACAGCTGACCATTGATCACTTTTTTTTTTTAATAAGTTTTTGTCTTTTTATCATTTACCCTTCAACATTTAATATTCGCACTTACAACCCTCCAACTTTCTTAAAACTTTATAATCATTTTTTACGTGTTTATGTATGTTTCGGTATTAATTCAAGTTAATTACGTTTCTTTGAAAATGGGTAGGCTAAGATACAATATTTTTTTACGTTTTCAGTTGATCTTCGTTTTGACATAAATTTTGTTTTACAACAAGTAGGGTCAAATATGTTTTCATTAGACTTTATAAATTCGACTTACTTTACGTTTTGACGCAACCGCAACGCGCGGTACCATTTTTAGCTTAAAAACATAATTTTTTTTCTTATTTTTATGTACGTGTCGGTATAAGTTCAGTTTTTTTTAAGTTTTCAGTTGATTTACGTTTTGGCATAAATTTTGTTTTACTACAAGTGGGGTCAAATATAATATGTTTTCATTAGACATTATAAATTCGACTTACTATACGTTTTAGCGTCACCGCAACGCGCGGTACCATTTTTAACTTAAGAAAACAATATTTTTTTTTGTAGGTGTCGACATAAGTTCAGTTTGGTGTTCAATGTAAATTTATTTCGCAAATAAGTGGGACCAAATATAATAAGTTTATGTGCTTATTTTTATTACATCTTCAGTTTATCTAAGTTTTGAAATAACTTTTGTTCTGAAACGATTCAGATCTTTATTGTACAAATTCAAGTTACTTTACATTTAGACTCGCCGCAACACACGGGGAAATTTACTAGTTGTCTACATATCAAATGTTGATATTCAATAAGGGCTGCTCTATAGTTTATTGAAGTAAACAAGAGCTTTTAGATATTTAAATCGAGTAAATTACAAAAAAAAAAAAAAAAAAAAAAAAAAAAAAAAAAAAAAAAACTTCATTATGTTTACTCTAGATTACAAAACTCATTTATGTGTACTTTATGTTTTCAAAATCTTAAACGTTATGTCTTTTGCCTCTGACTCAATTAATTTCCATGATTAAATCCAACCAAGGGAAACCCACATGAGGGTAGTTTGGTCATTTTATTCTAAATACTAATCAATAATCATAAAAAAATTAATAAATAAAACAATTATGTTTAAAAGAAATTACAAACCTGTTTTCTCTCAACTCTTTCTCTCTCTAACTAACCCCACCGGCCACCACCACATGCGCCCACCACCACCACCCACTTGTCACCCCTTCCTGCCACCACCAGCCACCCCTTTTAACCACCACCAACCACCTTGATAACTCAGAAAATCTGACAACCATCAGACACTCCACCACCAAATACACAAACCACTTCACAACTCTAACCTCCATCCACTCTCTGGCAACCACCACTGCGACCGGCAACCGTCGTGCAGATAGATGAAAGCTTGAGGTTTGTGATCGACAGGTTAAAAAGCTCCGAAGGAAGCATGTGCCGATTGTAAAAGTGAAATGGGATGCCCGTAGAGGCCCTGAATATACGTGGGAGGTTGAGTCCACTATGCGACAAAAGTACCCTCAGTTATTTCAGTAAATCTCGAGGTCGAGATTTCTTTTAAGGGGGTGAGGATGTAACACCTCGTAAAATCGTGTCCAATGATGTGAAGACACGTGTCCTAAACCCTAATAATGTAAAAAGTTGACTATGAAGGACTAAAGTTGACAAACTGTGAAAAGATGTATGCGGGGGGACTAAAAGTGTCAACATGCTTAAACTATGCCTCTGAATGATCTTATACGATGTTCGTATTCCCAAACGAGTAAATTATTGGGCATTAAAAGTCGTTTGTGAAAACAATTGAAAGTGTATAAAACAAAGGGGATTAAATGTGTCAATATGTTAATTCTAACCTCTGAGTGATCTTTTAACGAACCCGGGGCTTCGTAATGTTCAATCATACTCTCAGGAATACTTGATGTGGGATATGAAGGTTTTTGATACCGTTACATGATATTATGTGCAACATCGCAATGAGAAGGGTTAAAAGCGTCATTCATAGAAACTAGTACCTTCGGGTGATCTTTTAACGAAACCAAGGCCTAAAAATGTTTGTTATAACTCCCAAGATTTGTTAAAAACTAAATTAAGGGGCCAAAGATGCTAAAAATGAAAGATATATTAAGTTATATAGGACCAGGGACTGAAACCATCAAAATGGAAAACTTGTTTACCTGGTCGAAGGAGAGTCGCGGGCCGCGACCCGGACTGCCTTGTCTCTTGCGGGGTGCGAGGCAATGCCCAGTGTCGAAAAATGACTGCCAGGTGCATGTATTCATCCTTGTTCCCCAATCAAACCGCCATGCAACCTGAATTTCGAAACAAGGGACTTGTAAATGGTTTTTATAAACCTCTAGGACACCTGTGATGATCAGGGATGATCCATAACACTTGGCACAATCTCAAATCCTCTTGTTCAACTATAAATAGAGCCTCATATTTCACTTCTTCCTTGCACCTCTCACAATTTCTTCTCTTCTCACTTGCTTTGGCATTCTTGAGGATTCCTGATCATAGGAGACTCCCCTAAGTTGAATATTTCGAGCTAGGACCTATTGTAAGTGTCCCTAGCCTCTGCCTTTTAGTTTTTAAGCTTTAAAAAGCCGAAAGTCAAAGTTTCCGCAAAAATGCTTTAACTTTCGGTTTAGACCTAAACGGTCTAGCCATTGTTCGAGGCGAATATGGCTACGTGATCATAATTAGGTAGGTGTTAATCCCTCAAAAGGGCACCTCCTAATTACCACGTTTACTTAGTTAATTGTCGGGTCAAAGTTATTAAAATAAAAAGTCATACGAGTCAGTTTTTAAAATAATTCAAATATGATAATGTGGAAGTTATAAAATATGTTTTATCACTCTAATAACTTGGTAAACATTATTAGAACATGTATAAGCATGTTCAACCCGACAATTCTAAGTTTAAGCTCGGTTCGCAACCGAAAGTCACAAAACTTGACTTTTGCTTTGACTTTCAGTTCTGACCCGAATTAGCATACTTTCATTATGCATTAATGTTCCTTTGTGACCATATTATGTTGTAGTATAACCCTCTAAGGTTATTACATGGTCACATAGTAATCTGAGTTTATTTACTTATTTCCATTATTATGCTTAAAGTTGACTAATATGCCATTTTGGCTAAAAATAAGGTTTTTAATGTAAATGAGCATGCAAATGAACTAAGTACTGATTAGTAAACATATTTAGCATATTTTGACATCTACATTCTTGTCATAAACTGAAGTTATATAATTAATCGAAAAATATACTTTTATAAGGACTAAAATGTCATTTTGCATGCAAATCTAGTTTTAAACATAATTTTGAGATAAAACATTTTACCTACTATTGTGATATCATAATTAGAATTTATTGGGATGTTAAGTCACATTATATACTGACCTAAACTTCAAGTTCTTGATTAAAGCTTATATATGACGGTAATACTCTCTTTTTTTGCAAATAAAATAGGTGTTAAACATAATAAACATACAAAACCTTTTTACTACTGATATGTTATGGAAAATAAAATATTTTGACTATTCAAAGCTGTTCATAACCTCAGAATTACTTAAACTTCGAAATTATCGTCATTTACCGACTTTTACGCTAATTAAGTGCATAGTATGGTTTTAAAGCATATTTAGCACCCAAGACTTGTTACCTACTGATTTTATAAACTATTTTAAATATTATTACAGTAGGTATAAGTCATGAACTCAGAATCCCAAATAAGTCCCAAAAACTATGTGCGAAATGACCAAAATGCCCCTACGGTGCATAGTTTGGCCATAATTTTTTACAGAATGTTTATGACTAAAACTTCAGTTTACATGCAAGCTCCTTTTATAAACCATAAAATGACCAAAATACCCTTATGAGACTTAATTAGGTTTTACAATTCTTATGGGCATATATGTTGATATCCTACTGATGTCATAACATATTTTAAGCATAATAACATATGGAACTTGTATATGACTCATCCGGTTACCCATTAATGCTTATACGCGTTCGATTTGGTTTATGTGACTAGTTTGCATAAATTAACCGAAACGGGTTTAACCTTATCATTTAAACTTCAAAATCCAGAATGTATTTAGTTTACCCATATTATACAAGTTTTCATACTTGTTGGGTCTAAATTACATTCCATTCCGGTCATCGCTTAATCTAGAGTTTCGTAACGTAAATCGTTCTTTAAACTAACTGGTCTAAGTCCTTGACTTAAATAAGGCCCGTTAGTATTCTAATAGGTTAATATTACCTTCATTCTAGACTAGGAAGCCCTAGTAAAAGATAAATTCACAAGTCTAAGTAAATTATACGGCTGAGTAGATAACTCTTGCTTTAAAATCAAGTTTAAACTTAGGTAAATACCTTTAACTTATTTTCCCTTATACGGGCTTGGGATACGGTAACTTATTACCGCTTGGTCGGGTATGGGATCATTTGGTCGGATTGTGATTAATAAATCCGCATAACCCATTTTAATATGTATTGTTTGATAACATAAACATTGGGGTTAATGCGATCGTGTCCTGGATATCCTCGGCTCATTTAAGTACTAATGGCCACGACCTATGCACGGGGTGTAGGCATACACCCGACAGATGCAGATGCAAATGCTAAAATATAAAATTACCCACAAGTTAGGGATAACTCATTTGTGGGTTTTATAAGTGGTTTGTCGGTCAATCATGTCCTATATCGGGCCCCAAATGTATGATAAACATGTAAATATGTATACAAGATTACAAATATAATTGTCCCAAGTTATAAAAGAATTTTTCTTGCCTTGTGCACTTAAACCAATTTCCATAGACATTTTCAAATGAGCCAGTTAATTGTATTTACCAGTGCAAACTGACGTATTTTCAAAAGACTAAGTGACAGGTACTACGCCTAACAGGCTGGGAGCTACTTGGCGTCTAATAGAGGATCTTGCAAGTCCTTAGATGCCTTAAAGTCTGTTAAACTTCATTTTGTATTTATTTAAGATTCGCCTGTGGATCCGTTCTTCGACCGTCTATATATTAATATTTTAAGCTTTGAACATTCGGTTTGTAATAGTAATTTCCTTCCAAGCCTTCCGCTGTGCTATAACTGTGTTTAATTGACTATGATGATATCAACTACGTCACAATACTCCCCACCGGGCCCACTGGTTTGTGATTAAAATATCGGGGTGTGACATCTTAGGATACTCTTCTACAGCCAAGGCCTATAAAGTGTTTAACACTAAAGCCATGAATATAGAATAGACATTGAATGTAAAGTTCAATGAACTTTCTTCATTAAAAATTCCTGCCAATCATGCAGAACTGTTTGACCTTGAAAATTTCAAGTTTGAAAATGTTACTGCAAAATCTATTATTGATTCAGGAAAGTTAAAAGTTGTCAAACAAGATTACATATTAGACAATTTGAGTCCCTCACATTATAAACTCTCTTCTGATCCACAAAGTTCCTCAGCTCAAAGTTCCTATCAAACCACATCAACTGAAACCACTGTTGACCAAAGTCAACTCAAAACCACAAATTAATCAGGTGGTCAAACCACTAATTCCTGTTCTTCATCACATGCACCACTTGGACTGTGACAACCCTCAAATTTACATGTAACCGTACAATTTATTAATGTTAATTAAAGTACTGGATGACTGTGCTAAATCATTTAACTGCTCTCTGATTACTGTGTTATACTTACATGTACTTGTTAACATGCTAGTAGTATACAGAAAAGTTACTAAATAGTCCGGTATGCCTTCCTGAGTGTTGAAAATTAAAAACGTTACAAAAATATATATATAGGACACTTTACGGATTAATTAAGCACTTTAACGGAACAATATCCATCCGAACAACCGGACTTTACCCGGAACATAAAAATATTGCCAAAGACATTGTTTTTACTTTTCTGAGCTAGTTAGGGTCCCCGAACACCCTAACACCCTTTATATTAGACAACACACTTAATCAACTAACTAAACTCATTAGATTGCAACTAAGTCCTAACTAGATCATCACCACCCAACCCTTACCCCCCCCCCCTCATTTTGACGGTCACCACTAGGGGTGACACACCTCCATTTTCTTTGATTATTTAATTGAGTTTGTGGGGTATCTAGAGAACATATTGCATGATGGATAAAGCTTGAACTTGGTTTATAAATTTGATCAAGGGATAATCAATCTCTTTCATCCAACACTCTCATCAACAACAAAGCTCTTTCTCTCCTCCATAACCACCTCACGGCCGCCACCCTTCCACCACACCACCACCACTTCCAAACCTTGTTCAATCATTTCTCATACATACATAGAAGCAAGGAGTCCTACAAACAAGCTCGGTGCTCTCGGAAGTTCAAGAACCGCTCTAGATTTCTTTTATCCACCACATTTACACCTTGTTTCTTCCCTAGCCTTGTGCTAGTAGTAAGTGCTTCTAATCACCATCTTGTTCTGGATTTTTAGTGGTTAATAGATGATTAAATGGTGAAATGTTAAAGAACACCAATGAACATAACTTAAAGTCTTGAACATAAGGAATAAAAGATGGATAAAGAGAAGTTATGTGTGTAAATCATGTAGATCTTGTGTTGTTATGATTCTTGGTTGACTTCCTGATGATTTTCTAGTTAATATTGATGTTTGATGTTGTTGTGATCACTAAACATGCTAACGGAATCAATCGAACGCGCTTTAGAAGGTTAAAGACGGAAAACAGAAAGCTGTATAGTGATTACAGCCAACTTCAGTTGGCTGTAACAGGACCGTAACTTAACGAAAAATGTATTTTCTAAAGTCTAGGTTTATGTATTATGAAATACGGTTCTAATGGCACTGGAATCATAATTTTTGGACTTCGTTTACTATTTTTAAAGTGTCGTTTCGTAACAGCAGCTAGAGCTGCATTTTTCTGCTGAAAATATGCGTTCTGTTTTCTGTCATAACTTGAGTTCTGTGTAGAGTTAGATCATGAAATTTGTACTGTAGATGACCACCAATGTATTTGTAATTCTCTCACAGGAATTTCTTAAATCGGACTCTCGATGAATTTTAAATAAATTATTCCGTGGACTGCAATCAGAAAAAGATAAATCTGATATCAGTCCGGAAAATGAATTTTTATAAAATATTGGTAATGAACTGGACCCCGATATTTTTACACAATAATTTTTGGATCGTTTAAGACATTCTGTAAAAATTTGGGAAAGTTTGGAATAAGTTAACTATTTTATTAAAATATCCGAAAACAGCCCGGTTTTGAATATTAAAGCTGAAATGACATAAGTTGTAATTTGTGTGTCTAAATGTCGAGTATGTTATCTGTGAATGATCTAACATGTTATGTGTCAATAAAAGTGTTATGTGCAATATCGTATGTTTATTTATGAACGGGAATAGATGGGAAGTTTATATGGGCATAAACCGTTAAAGTAATGCATGTTATGTGATAGATACGTGTAGGAACTCTGTGCTCTATTTGAAAATCACTAAACGACTAACTGGTAATCATATTAGGACGTGATTGACCGACCTTGACTGTTAGCTATATTTGAGAATCTAACCGAGCAAACCGAGGTGAGTTCACACTTTCTACAAGGCATGGGATTCCCGGTGGTTTGGGGATGGGTTAAGAAAAAAATCCTATGAATTCTCCTTGTGCAGAATACGTACGTTCGTCCTCCTTGGGTAGGACAACAACCTTAAAACTTACTAGACAAAACTCTATCACCTAAGCCCTCAAATTTATATCGACTTAATCGCCAAGGCCGATGGCGAGCGGGTCATTAGTTAATAGCGCTATTAGGTTTAACAAACCTCACACCGTGTCGTCTGAACGGGCGTGTACTAATGGACTATGGCAAACTGTCAATGATGATAGAACATTGATGTAGGGCACGTATTCGTCAGTTGTCGATATCAGGACAGTCTAGTGGTTTACATGGGGAAAACCCCCACTAATTATGGGTATGATTTGGGTAATAAAAAGAATCTGGCTAAACATACTTTCAACTACGGGGTAACCCCCACGGCAAATATGCCAACGAAAGTCAAACCACGTTTTTCAGAAACAACTTAAAACTAAACAACCAAACGTGAACTCACTCAACTTTGTAGTTGACTCGTTGTTACATGCCTTACATGTCGCTAGATGCTTTTGGAGCTTGCACGAGGAGAAGGTTGTTGTGGAATACGGATTGTTAAGTCCCATACTAAACTTCTAAACCTTATGAACTTATTAAACCTACATTTGGACTTTAAACTTATGAACTATGGGACTTATGTTTAGAACTTATATTTTATGCTTCAGCTGTTAACCTAAAATCGGTTTACTTCCTTTTGGTCACCAATCGTATTGTGTTTGGTTTTATTTACTTAATTGTGTTGTTCAATATGATTGGTGGCTCGATCCTGGTCATGTCACGCCTCCAAGCGGTGACGCTCCGCATGGTGGATTTTGGGGGTGTGACAGATTGGTATCAGAGCCATTGGTTATAGTGAACTTGGTTTTAAAAAAGGGAAGAGGCTTTTTGATAAAACCAGACTATAACCTGTACAGTGCTCAACGATCCACAACGACGCTTCGCTCCATGTGCAAGACTCGACACAATAGGTGGTATGATTTATGTTATATTGTCGGTTAGATAGATCACACTGTGCATTAATTAACGTGATAATTGCTATTTGAATCTTGTGTGCTTACTCTCTTCTGTCACTCCACACTTACGCGCTTTGCGACACCTTTCTTACGTGAGTTCCTTCGATGTGAAGACCATGAGTGGACGTCTCGACATGACCCAGGGTCACCTGAAGACCTTGATTAACGAACAGATTGCTGAAGCCTTAGCAACCCAATCAGGGAGTCAATCCATGCACATCCAATCCCGCATAGGCACTTTCAAGGCATTCTTGGAATGCAAACCTCCCACTTTCGACGGCACTGGAGGAGCAATCGACCTTCTACGCTGGATCCGAAGAATCGAATATACATTCGAAGAAAGTGAAAGCCCTGCCAGCAAACGAGTAGAGTACGCTACTGTCATGTTGCAAGGGAAAGCGTATTCTTGGTGGAACGCACAAGTTCAGATGCTCGAGTTGGCAAACGCAAATGCCACCCTCTGGAGCGACTTCAAGGATTTGATTAGGGAAAAATTCTGCCACCTGGACGACATTCTGGAACTTGAAACAGAGTATTATGGTTTGAAGATGGAAGGATCAGAAATTGAGGCGTACACAAAGAGGTCCAACGACTTGGCTGACTTACGTCCTAACTTGTCACGACCCATATCTAGACGGATCAAGCTATACCTCAGAGGCTTAGTCCCGGAGATCCAAGGGTCTGTAATTGAGGCCAACCTTTCCACAATCCAGCAAGTCATTCGTTTGGCGCACCAACTCACCGATCAGGCGGTGGAAGAGGGCAAGCTGCCCAAGCGCATTAGCACTACTGCTACTGGTGCTCCCAGCAATGACAAGCACAAGTGGGATGGAAATTCGAGCAGGGGTTCCACTCCAGTTCAGTCCCAGTCCCAACGGCGAAAGACAGATGAACACAGGAGCCCCAGTCAGCAGTTTTCTGGAAATCAAGGTCAGGGTGGATACAGGGGAAATCACCGTAAGTGCAATCGATGTAGTTTGCACCATAGCGGGCCGTGCAACAAGGGTCGTTGTCAGAGATGTAACAAGCCTGGATATAAAGCCAGAGATTGCAGGAGCTCACGTCCTGCGAATCAGAATCGATAACAGCAGCCACAAACTCCCAAGAACCAACAGCAACACCAGCAGGGTAATAAGGGATGCTTCCAGTGCGGTGCTGAAGGTCACTTCAAGAGACACTGTCCACAGCTGAATCATAATCAAAATCCGAGCAGCAACCAGGGCAACGGGAACAATAGCGGAGACAATAAGGACAACCGCAGGACTGGTGAGCATGAGTTCCTGAATGGACAGGAGGAAGAAAGAAACAACCCCAACGTTGTGGCGGGTAAGTTCCTACCAGACAATTTCTTTATTTCTATCTTAGATGATTCGGGTGCCGATGTTATATATGTGTTCCTAAGGGTTAGTCAGGTGCTTAAGCGTACCCCATTACCCTTAAAAACACCAAACATGTTGTAGAACTAGCTAATGGTGAAAGTCTTAAGGGCACACACAGTTAAGGGTTGTAACCTCGTCTTAACTGGTCAGACCTTCCCTATCGACCTCATTCCTATCATTCTGGGTAGTTTCGACGTTGTTATTGGGGCGGATTGGTTATCTCAACACCAAGCGGAAATTCTTTGCAACAAGAAGATTGTCCGTATCCCTCGTTCTGGTGAAGAACCTCTCATGATTCATGGCAACAAGAGTGGCGCTGTCGTAGGCATTATCTCTTTCCTTAAGGCCCAGAAGTATTTGCGAAAGGGCCATACTGCCATTCTAGCACTCGTTACTCACACATCAATGGAAGAGAGGAGAATTGAAGACATTCCTATTGTACGTGACTTTCCCGAGGTATTTCCTGAGGAATCGCCTGGTCTTCCGTCTCATCATCAAGTTGAGTTTCAAATCGAGCTAGCTCCTGGAGCGGCGCCCATAGCTCGAGCACCTTATCGTCTAGCTCCGCCAGAACTTGAAGGACTATCCACGCAATTACAAAAACTCTTGGAAAAGGGTTTCATACGTCCTAGCCCTTCGCCCTGGGGAGCCCCAGTCTTGTTTGTGAAGAAGAAAAACGGTACCTTCAGAATGTGTATTGACTACCGCGAACTCAACAAGGTGACCGTGAAGAATCGTTATCCTCTCTCACGTATTGACGACTTGTTCGACCAGTTGCAAGGGTCGAGCTATTACTCTAAGATTGATTTGAAATCGGGATACCATCAGCTGAGAGTCCGAGAGGAGGACGTCTCCAAAACAGCGTTCAGAACTCGTTACGGCCATTACGAGTTTCTAGTTATGCCTTTCGGATTGACGAATGCACCTGCAGTCTTCATGGATCTCATGAACTGAGTGTGCAAACCCTACCTGGATAAGTTCGTTATTGTTTTTATCGACGACATCTTGATCTATTCTAAGAGTCAAGAGGAACACGAGCAGCATCTACGACTTATGCTGGAACTTCTTCGAACAGAGCAGTTGTATGCCAAATTTTCGAAATGTGACTTCTGGCTTCGCGAAGTTCACTTTCTAGGCCACATGGTAAACAAGGATGCAATTCATGTGGATCCATCCAAGGTTGACTCGATCAAGAACTGGCCTACACCCGCACACTAACAGAAATCCGCCAATTCTTGGGTTTGGCAGGATACTACAGAAGGTTTATCAAAGATTTCGCCAAGATTGCGCAACCTCTCACTTCACTGACTCAGAAGGGTGTCACCTATCGTTGGGGTGATGCACAGGAGTCCGCATTTCAGCACTTGAAGGATAGACTTTCTAGCGCGCCTATCCTCTCATTGCCTGAAGGCACAGATGATTTCGTGGTTTATTGCGACGCTTCCATCCAAGGACTTGGTTGCGTGTTGATGCAACGTGACAAAGTCATTGCCTACGCATCGCGCCAACTTAAAGTTCACGAAAAGAACAACACTACGCATGACTTGGAGCTGGGAGCAGTTGTTTTCACGCTTAAGATATGGAGACAATACCTGTACGGTACCAAGTACACCATTTACACCGATCACAGGAGTCTCGAGCATATCTTCAAGCAAAAGGAGTTAAACATGCGACAACGCCGATGGGTCGAACTCTTGAACGATTGTGAATGTGCAATCAAGTATCATCCGGGCAAAGCCAATGTGGTGGCCGACACCCTCAGCCGAAAGGATACTATACCTAAGCGTGTACGTGCGTTACAGCTTACCATTCACTCTAGTCTTCCTGCCCAAATACGAGATGCTCAGGTTGAAGCATTGAAAGCAGAAAACATCAGGGCTGAGTCCCTACGAGGATCGAGGCAACGACTAGAACAAAAGGAAGACGGTGCCTACTATGTAACAGGGCGTATTTGGGTTCCACTGTATGGAGACCTACGCGAGCTTGTGATGGATGAAGCACATAAGTCTCGTTATTCAGTACATCCTGGATCGGATAAGATGTACCACAACCTAAAGACTACATACTGGTGGCCTGGTATGAAAGCCAGCATAGCAACCTATGTCAGTAAATGCTTGACTTGTGCTAGAGTCAAGACTGAATATCAGAAACCATCAGGCCTACTTCAACAACCAGAGATACCTAAATGGAAATGGGAGAAAATTTCCATGAATTTCGTTACTGGCCTACCCATATCTCAACGCGGAAATGATACCATTTGGGTGATCGTGGATCGACTGACTAAGTCTGCACATTTTCTGGCAATCAAGGAAACGGATAAGTTTTCTACTTTAGCAGACATCTATCTAAAGGAAGTAGTATCAAGGCACGGAGTGCCAACCTCCATCATTTCTGATCGTGACGCACGTTTTACTTCTGAACTGTCGCAAGCTATGCACAAATCTTTTGGCTCACGTTTTGATATGAGCACCACTTATCACCCACAGACGGATGGGCAATCTGAACGCACCATCCAAACCCTCGAAGACATGCTTAGGGCATGCGTAAACGACTTCGGCAATGGCTGGGAAAAACACCTCCCGTTAGTGGAGTTTTCATATAACAACAGCTACCACACCAGCATCCAGGCCGCTTCGTTCGAGGCATTGTACGGACGCAAATGCCGATCACCTCTCTGTTGGGCAGAAGTTGGTGACAGCCAAATCACTGGCCCAGAACTTGTGGTAGATACCCCCGAGAGAATTTCTCAGATACTACAGCGAATGGCGGCAGCTCGTGACCGTCAGAAAAGCTATGCTGATAAGGGAAGAAAACCACTCGAGTTCCAGGTTAGGGATCGAGTGCTACTCAAAGTCTCACCTTGGAAAGGTGTAGTTCGATTTGGAAAATGAGGCAAGCTCAACCCGCGATACGTTGGACCCTTTGAAATCATTGAGAAAATTGGCAAAGTCGCTTACAGGCTAAATCTACCCGAAGAACTCAGCGGAGTTCACGACGTATTCCATGTGTTGAATCTGAAGAAGTGTCTGTCAGACGAGACTCTCATAGTTCCTCTAAAGGAGCCCACTATCGACGACCAGCTGCGATTCGTCGAAGAACCAGTAGAGATTACGGATCGAGATGCTAAGATTCTCAAGCGTACCAGAATACCTCTTGTCTGAGTTCGTTGGAATGCCCGTCGTGGCCCAGTGTATACCTGGGAACGAAAAGACCAAATGAAACTCAAGTATCCCCAACTGTTTAAGAAAAGTGCAACCACTACTGAGGTTGAAGCTACTGCAGAATTTCGGGACGAAATTCCAAATCAACGGGGGGATGAGATGTGACACCCTAGGAAAACAACGCAACTTAACTAGCTTCCTCAGTAACCACGCGCTAAATTTCGGGACGAAATTCTCTTAACAACCCTCAAATTTACATGTAACCGTACAATCTATTAATTTTAATTAAAGTACTGGATGACTGTGCTGAATCATTTAACTGCTCTCTAATTACTGTGTTATACTTACATGTACTTGTTAACATGCTAGTAGTATACAAAAAAGTTACTAAATAGTCCGGTATGCCTTCCTGAGTGATGAAAATTAAAAACGTTACAAAAATATATATATATAGGTCACTTTACGGATTAATTAAGCACTTTAACGGAACAATATCCATCCGAACAACTGGACTTTACACGGAACATAAAAATATTGCCAAAGACATTGTTTTTACTTTTCTGAGCTAGTTAGGGTCCCCGAACACCCTAACACCCTTTATATTAGACAACACACTTAATCAACTAACTAAACTCATTAGATTGCAACTAAGTCCTAACTAGATCATCACCACCCAACCCTTACCCCCCCCCCTCATTTTGACGGTCACCACTAGGGGTGACACACCTCCATTTTCTTTGATTATTTAATTGAGTTTGTGGGGTATCTAGAGAACATATTGCATGATGGATAAAGCTTGAACTTGGTTTATAAATTTGATCAAGGGATAATCAATCTCTTTCATCCAACACTCTCATCAACAACAAAGCTCTTTCTCTCCTCCATAACCACCTCACGGCCGCCACCCTTCCACCACACCACCACTACTTCCAAACCTTGTTCAATCATTTCTCATACATACATAGAAGCAAGGAGTCCTACAAACAAGCTCGGTGCTCTCGGAAGTTCAAGAACCGCTCTAGATTTCTTTTATCCACCACATTTACACCTTGTTTCTTCCCTAGCCTTGTGCTAGTAGTAAGTTCTTCTAATCACCATCTTGTTCTGGATTTTTAGTGGTTAATAGATGATTAAATGGTGAAATGTTAAAGAACACCAATGAACATAACTTAAAGTCTTGAACATAAGGAATAAAAGATGGATAAAGAGAAGTTATGTGTGTAAATCATGTAGATCTTGTGTTGTTATGATTCTTGATTGACTTCCTGATGATTTTCTGGTTAATATTGATGTTTGATGTTGTTGTGATCACTAAACATGCTAACGGAATCAATCGAACGCGCTTTAGAAGGTTAAAGACGGAAAACAGAAAGCTGTATAGTGATTACAGCCAACTTCAGTTGGCTGTAACAGGACCGTAACTTAACGAAAATGTATTTTCTAAAGTCTAGGTTTATGTATTATGAAATACGGTTCTAATGGCACCGGAATCATAATTTTTGGACTTCGTTTACTATTTTTAAAGTGTCGTTTCGTAACAGCAGCTAGAGCTGCATTTTTCTGCTGAAAATATGCGTTCTGTTTTCTGTCATAACTTGAGTTCTGTGTAGAGTTAGATCATGAAATTTGTACTGTAGATGACCACCGATGTATTTTTAATTCTATCACTAGAATATCATAAATCGGACTCTCGATGAATTTTAAATAAATTATTCCGTGGACTGCAATCAGAAAAAGATAAATCTGATATCAGTCCGGAAAATGAATTTTTATAAAATATTGGTAATTAACTAGACCACGATATTTTTACACAATAATATTTGGATCGTTTAAGACATTCTATAAAAATTTGGGAATTTTTGGAATAAGTTAACTATTTTATTAAAAAATCCGAAAACAGCCCGGTTTTGAATATTAAAGCTGAAATGACATAAGTTGTAATTTGTGTGTCTAAATGTCGAGTATGTTATCTGTGAATGATCTAACATGTTATGTGTCAATAAAAGTGTTATGTGCAATATCGTATGTTTATTTATGAACGGGAATAGATGGGAAGTTTATATGGGCATAAACCGTTAAAGTAATGCATGTTATGTGATAGATACGTGTAGGAACTCTGTGCTCTATTTGAAAATCACTAAACGACTAACTGGTAATCATATTAGGGGATTGCGTACGTAACATATGATTAGGGGATTTGTATTATACACTTCCTCATATAAATAGGGTAGGAGTTGGCTACAAAGTCTATTTTTCCTACAAAGTGTAAAAAGTCATAAAACACCATAATTTCAGCCATAAAACACACTCAAAACCCACAAATAACAAAGTGAAGATTACTAAAACATCGTATTTGTGGGTTTTGTGTTGTGTTTTGGATGATAAGGCTTTGATTATCGAATGACTAACATTAGTGTTTTTTATGTTGATTATCCTGTTGTGTTTTATATTCATAGTTCTACGATGGTGTGTTTGAAGTTTTTATGGAATGTTAATTATGGTTTGTATATTGTGTTTCAGTTATCTTCACTATGTTATTTGTGTGTTTTGAGTATGTTTTATGGCTGAAATTATGGTGTTTTATGACTTTGTAGGAAAAATGGACTTTGTAGCCGAACCCCGCCCTATATATATCAAATGAGAAGAAAATCAATTTAAGAAAAAAAGTGTATAATGGTAAAATATTAAATAGTTTATAACTCCTTATATTAATTATTCTCTTTTTAATTAATTAGTCAAATTCATTTTATCATACACACATAAAATTGTATCTTACGTATATCCTACACATTATCAAATTTTATGCTACACATATCGAAATTTATCCTACACAACTTGAAATTTATGCTACACACCACATAATTTATCGTACACTTTAAATTATTTTTTTAATATATATTTTGAAAACAAGTTACAAATTTAATGTAATTAGTTATTAAAGAGAAGACTATAAATTAATGATTTATGTAAGTTTACTAATATACCTTTGCAATATTATTAAATGAAGTAAAATAAAGTATTCTTTTTTATTAAAATTTCTTATTTTTTCTTCCCACAAAAATGTCTGCTCATTTGAACCCTCTATGTATATGTAGGGGCAAGAGAAGAGTAGATCAGAAATGTTTAATACATAACCAATTATAAGCAAAAGATTTTATATAACACGGTTTTAACAACCTCTCTTAGATTATATATTGATCCTAAATGAATTGTATTCAACAAGTGGTTATATATATGATTATTAGAGTTATAGATGTGTGTATGGGTGTTTAGTAGTGTTTCCTAGTTATAATTGTTTTGTTAATGTATAGATAACTTACTTGGTAGAGATTTAGTGTCACACACCAACCGATAGCGGAATCATCGGGACATGAGTGAATGGATGACTGCTCAAAGCATCGTAACAATTGAAAATGACAATATTTAAATAAACCCTTTTTATTTCACTCAAATTTGTACATTGTCAAAAGAAAAGAAATTACATCAATTCAAATATTCAAACAAAAGAAAACTAATTTATTCGTTCGTTTCTAAATCCACCTATTAGATTTTCTGGAACATTATCATCAATTCCCTGCAATATATGAATAATAAAGGTCAACAAAATAGTTGGTAAGCATACAAGTTTGGTCTACATATTATGGAATAAATGGTCTCAATCTAACATGGCAAGGTTTAATTTATATGTATTTCGTGGGTACTATTTCACCCACTTTCCACCATAAATTGGTTGGTGTCATGGCAAGGTTTAATATTTATATATATATATATATAGGGGAGCGCTAGAATGAGAACCACCACGAGTTATGAGAACCGCGAGAACCAAGTGCCACGGAGGGCCGTTGACCACGAAATTTTTTTTACACCTAGATCCGTATATTTTAGGACCGGGTGTAAAAAACAAATTTCAAACGGCGCGCCCGAGGGGGTAGTTTTTTACACCCAAAGTTTGGTGTTTTTAATTTTTTTTTTCTTTTTTCTTTTTTTTTTACAAACTTTGGGTGTAAAAAACTACCCCCTCGGGCGCGCCGTTTGAAAAAAATTTTTTACACCCGGTCTTAAAATATACGGATCTAGGTGTAAAAAAAATTTCGTGGTCAACGGCCCTCCGTGGCACTTGGTTCTCGCGGTTCTCATAACTCGTGGTGGTTCTCATTCTAGCGGCTCCCTATATATATATATATATATATATCTTTAGTCTATAATGATTTTGGTAATTAATAATAATAATTGAAAGAATAAATGAATGAATTTACAAAAATTAAGTTGCAAGATTAAATGAGTTAGAAACAAAATTAAAAGTGTTAGTGGTTAGTAGTATGAATAAAATGTTAGTGATTATTAGTATGGTTAAAGAAGTTAGCATGGTTAGTAATGTTATACATATAGTTAGTCAATATATAGTTAGGCATTATAATTGATCATGGTTAGTAATGTAAGATGGAATTGACATAATTAAAGGTTAAAAAAAACATGTAAAAGAAAACCCAAGATTGGTCCTTATTTTTGGTGATGCACCATGTTTGTTTACCATGGCAAACAAGAAGAAGAGAAGAAGGTGAAAGGAGATAGAACTCACTTTCAAGAGGGAAGAATTCTTTGAGAAATGACAAAGAAAAAGTAGTGGAATAAGTATGGTATTTATAGGTAATGGATTAGGGTTAGAGGTGGTGAAAAAAATATGGAAAGTTGAAAATTGGCCAATTAATATATTTTTTTAGTTTTTGGGCATAATATCATGGGCTTGTTTGTTTTATGCATTTCTCTTTTGTTATTTGTATAAATTTGAGTTTCCAACATAATTTATAAACATAGTATGACACAGTAGTTGATTGACCGGGTCTCGAATATCGAATTTACACAACATAAGTCAGTTTTTGAATGATTTAAACGTGTCTTGATGATTATATGAATAACACCTATGTTTGATTGAACAATTATTAAGAGAAGAAAAAAATAAATAAAATGAATTCCTTTATGATCATAAGTCTCGGATTACAATGCTTGAATACGAAAAATACAGAAACAAATAATACAATAATTGCAGAATGTTACACTTAGGGAGTTAAATACCTGGTTGGTCCCTGTGATTTGCAAATATTGCAGACTTGGTTTTAGTGGTTCAATAATTACACACCTAATCCCGGTTGTTGTATTTTTTGCACTCGGGTGATTTTTATCAGTAACTTGTGTTAAATTTCTTAGTTTAGTGTGTACGAAATGACTAAATTACCCCTAATCAATTAAAAGAGTGAAAAACATATAAAGATGGGTGGGGCCACCCTCATCTTCTTCATCCTTCATCTATCTATCTATCTTACAAAATTTACAAAATCAACAAAATTTAGATCTCACACCACAAATTACATCAAAATCCACTACAATTTCAAGATATTCAACTAGCAAGTAGCAATCAAACACCAAAAAAAACATATATAAACACATTTCCAGGTTAAAGTTTATACGTTTTTTCGGCGGGTTCGAGTGGTGGTGGTTGGGGTGGTGTTGGTGGTGTTGGTGGTGGAGGTTAGGGTGGTGGGCTGAAGGTGACGGTGGGGGTCGTGGTGGTGGAGGTGGGTTTAAGGTGACGGTAGAGGTGGTGGTTGTGTTTGTGGTTGTGGTTGTGG
Source organism: Helianthus tuberosus (assembly GCA_030545235.1). Lineage (NCBI taxonomy): Eukaryota > Viridiplantae > Streptophyta > Magnoliopsida > Asterales > Asteraceae > Helianthus > Helianthus tuberosus. Next base: position 13,472,744 of record CM060429.1, on the reverse strand, counting down.
TTGTGGGTTGACGGTGGAACTGGAGGTGGAGGTGGTGGTTGGTTTAAGGTGCAGGTGGTGGTGGATTTTAGAGAGAGAAGGGGGGAGAGGAAGAAGATGAGGGAGGCCACCCATTTTTATATCTTTTTTATTTTTTTAATTGGTTACGGGTAATTTAATCATTTCGCACACATTTAACTAAGAAATTTAACACATATTAGTAATAAGGATCACCCGAGTGCAAAAATTACAACCATCGGGATCAAGCGTGTAATTATTGAACCATTGGGACCAAGTTTGCAATATTTGGAAACCACATGGACCAACCAGGCATTTAACTTGAGACTTAGACATTAAGTAATTTCAAAGATATTTGAAGTAGCGTAGATTTGAAGTTGTAGACGCCTATCTAGAGTTCGTTCATCATTAAAAACACTACATGAAAAACGGTCTACGGCCACACTTTTGGAAAAACTGCCATGCCACACATTTGAAAAAATGTGTGGCTAAAGGTCATTCATAACATTTTAAAACACCTTTAGCCACACATTTTATTATTAATGTGAACATTTATACCAGTTCATTATCATTAGCCACACTTTTAGAAAATAATATGACATTTATTAACCACAACTCGAAATGTGTGACCGAATGTTTTCTATAGCCACATATTTTTGTTTCGTGTGACAAAAAACTCATGTATTTGACACCTTTAGCCACACTTTAAGAAAAAAAATTGTGACATATAGTAGCAACGTGTGGCCAAATGTTATCTACGATCACATTGTTTGTTTTCATGTGACCAATAACATATTTATATAAAACCTTTAGCCAGATTTTTAAGAAAAAATTGTGACATTTATTAGCCACACTAAAAAATATGGCTAAATGTGATCTACAACCACAATATTTGTTTCATTTGACTAAAAATAGATATATTCGAAACCTTTAACCACACGTTAAGTAAAAAAACCACACTACAAAAGTGTGGCCAAATGCGATCTATGACCACATTATATGCTTAATAATATGACTGAAATCTAATGCATATGGCCACATATATTATTTTTTGTGACCAAAGTATAGACAATAGCCACACTTAAAATTACAAAATTTCATGTGGTGGTACATAAACATTCGTCACATCATCGTCACTTTTTTTATTTTGTGTGACGAATGTTATAAAAAGTCATGGAAAAATGTGTGACCAAATGTTTAACTTGCTACATCTTTAAAAATTCCCCCCAAATATTTCATCCTAAAAATTAATATCTCACACCCTCCCAAAAAAAATCATCTTAAAACTTCCCCCCTAAAATATTTTATCCAAAAACTTAAACTTCTCTCCAAAATATTACATCCAAAAACCTAAACTCCCCATCCCCCCAAATATTCCATCCAAAACTTCCCTCTCAAATAAAATTCTAATTTAAAAATTATATTATTTAATATTAATAATAAAAAAATCTTACTACATATTTAAAAATTCAAACTATTATTAAATATTATATATATTAAACCATATTTGTTTTCCTCTAAATAATATCTTAATGTGTTTATATTAGTTACGTTTATACATATTTTTATTGGATGCATATTAGTACCAGTATCGAATTTTCCGTACTGAATTGTTTTTGGTACCAACTTTGTGGCGTTTTTTGTACTCGTGGTTGGGTACAATACCCGTATTTTTCTTAATTTACTTTCATATACCGGTATCGTACCGGTACTGTACAGTACCATACCAAACATTTTCGGCACCGGTACTAGTACCCATATTTTACGATTTTAGGTACCAGTATTTTCGGTACTGGTACCGGTACCGGCACCGAGCTTATCCCTAATCATATATGTATTAATAGACCACATTGGGCCATAATGGGTCACAAAAGCCAATAGTGGGCCTTAATGGATCACAATCGACAACAGTAGATCAAACATGTCTTAATAGACCATATTGGGCCTTAATGGAACACAATGAACAATGGTAGATCAAACATGTGTTAACAGACCATATAGAGCCTTAATGGATCACAATGGCCAATAGTGTATCAAATGTGTGTTAATGTGTCACACCCCAATATTTACAGCTCAGCCCGGTGGGGAGTATCGTGATGTAAGTTTGGTATCGTCATGGTCAAACATACACAGAATAGCACAGCGGAAGTCTTGGAGTATAAAATATTATTACAAACCCAAATGTCTGAAAAATATAAAGGTATTAAGTACAGACAAGCTTGCAATAATCCACAGGAAGATCATTATAACAAAAGAAGTTGATCAGACTAATGGCTTATGCGAAGGAGTTGCAAGTTCCTCGTCTAACAATCCTGAGCAGCTTCCAGCCTATTTACGTATTTGTGCATGTCACTTAGACTTTTGAAAATACGTCAGTTTTCACTGGTAAATACAATTAACCGACACATTTGAAAGTGTTTATAAAATTGATTTAGGTGCACAAGGCACGAAAACATTTTATGAAAACTGATTTAAATGCACAAGGTACAAATGTTCTTTTATTACTTGGGACAATTATATTAATAACAATCTTGTATCAAATTTACATGTTTGTCTAACATTTAGTGCAGGTATAAATAAACCGAACAAGATTAACTGACACACCACAAATATAAACTCACGGCGGGTCATCCCAGCAGATGAGTATATCTTTTACATACGCAGCTGACAGGTGTATGCCTACACCTCGTGCTTAAGTCGTGGTCATTTACGCTTTTTAAATGAGTCAAGGATATCCAGGACACGGTCGTTAACCCCCAATGTTATTTGTTATCAAGCAACACTGAATAAAGCGGGATTATGCAATTTAACCATATTCGATTAAAAGGTTTCTACACCCGACCAAGCAGTAATATTTTACCGTATCCCAAGCCCGTATAAGGGAAAATAAGTTAAAAGTATTTACCTGAGCTAGCTCCTGTCTTAAATAGCAAGATTTATAATAACTCAACCGTATTCAATTAAGTAAGCGTAGGTACAATTTACTGAAAGGCCCTAGTCTGGAATGATGGTATAAATAACCAATTAGAATGCTAACGGGTCTTAATTAAGTCATAGACTTAGACCGGCTAGTTTTTAAATATGAAAACGGTACGATACGCTAGATTAAGCGATGACCGGAATGGAATGTAATTTAGACCCAACAAGTATGAAGATTTGTATAATATGGGTAAACTAAATACATTCTAGATTTTGAAGTAAAAATGATAAGGTTTGACCCGTTTCGGCTAATTTATGCAAACTAGTTACAAAAACCGTGCCGAACGCATATATGCATAACGGGTAACCGGATGGGTCATGTACAAGTTCCATAAGTTATTATGCTTTAATTATGTTATGATATCAGTAGGATGTCAACAATTATGCCCAAAAAGATTTTTAAACCAAATTAAGTCCCGTAAGGATATTTTGGTCATTTTAGGATTTATAAAAGAGGTTTTAAAGTAAACTGATGTTCTGGTCTAAAACATTCTGTAAAAATGTGTATTTTCTAGTATTATAACAGTAGGATATCATACATATGTGTGATTTACCATTTATGACTAAACTATGCACCGTAGGGGCATTTTGGTCATTTCACATATGTATATAAGGACAAAATTGGAAGTCTGAGTTAATGACTTATATCTACTGCAAAAGTATTAAAATTTATTTATAAACTCAGTAGGTAACAAGTCTTGGGTGCTAAATATGGTTTTAAACCATACTATGCACCTAATTAGCATAAAAATCGGTAATTGACGATATTTGCGATGTTTATGAAATTCTGAGATTTTGATCAGACTTATACGTTTAAAATATTTTATTTTTCATATAAAATCAGTAGGAAAAGGTTTGGTATGTTAATCATATGTAAATCTCATTTTATTAACAAAAAGGGCATTATCGTCATTTATCGAATTTATACAAGAACTCAATGATATGGTCAATTTATAATCTGACCCAACGTTCCAAAAATCCTTAAAAATAATATCATAACAGTAGGTAATGAGTTTGGTGCCAAAATTTGGGTTTAAACATGATTTATGCACCAAAGCGTAATTTAATTAATAAAAAGTTCAATTTTACGATATCTCGCATATCTTTAGTTTGAGACCAGAAACTGATGTCAAATTTATTTGACATGCTTATATCTCAGTAACAAAGATATTTGTATACTCATATATCAAAAAATCTCGTTTTTACATTATAAGGGCATAATGGTCAAAGTTAAGCATAATAACGGGACATGTGCAAAAACTCACATTTCTATTATGATCATGTAATATAACCTTATAGGGTTATGCTACATTAAATTACGATCATAACGGAACCTAAAATCAGTAGCAAACTAATCTAATTCGGTTCATAATCGAAAGTCAACACAGAAGTCAAACTTCACGACTTTCGGTTGCGAACCGACCCTAAAACTGGAATTGACGAGCCGAACATGTTTACACATGTTCTAATAATTATTACCAAGTTGTTTAAACGATAAAACGTATTTTAGAATACTTCTAAACGTATATCACACTTAATTTGAAAACTGCCCCGTTGACTTTTTAAAACAATATTACGTTGACCCGCAAATTGACTAAGCAAACGTGATTCTTAGGAGGTGCCCTTTTGAGGGTTTAACACCTACCTAATTACGATCACGTAGCCATGTTCGTTGCGAGCAATGGCTCTACCGTTTACGGTCTTACTAAAAGTCAAAGCGTTTATAAAAAACGCTTGACTTTTCGGCTTTAAAAGCCAAATAAAATAAACTAGTCTGGAAAGGACACTTACAAATGGTCCTATGGACTGAATAGAACTCAAAAGAGGTTCCAAAATGTTTAGAATCCTATATGATTGAGAGAGATAGCAAGATTGAATGGAATGATGCAAGTTGAAAATGAGAATTGTGAGCCTATTTATAGATTTCAATAATCCTTATGATCTTGGCATGTGTCTAGAGGTTTACTAGGATCATTCTAGGTGTAAAACCATGTTTAAAAATCAGTTAGCATGCCCCTTGTATTAGTTTAATGGTTTAGATGTGTGGAGAAACCAATAAAGACCCAAAACAGCAGCTTAAAAACTACTGTTGCTGCTATATTGTTCGCTCGCGGCCCGCGTAGGCAGCAAGCCCAGCGGTCGCGGCCCGCGACCTAATCCAGCCCTTCTTAAAAGTTTGGCAGAATGTGCAGATCTGGTCCCTGTGTTTTATTCAGCCTTTTAAGTGCAGGAAACAACTAAAATAACAGCTTAAAAAAATGTTGTTGCTGCTGTTTAGGGGATGGCGGCCCACGACAGTAGGCCCAGTGGGCTTCGCGGCCTGCTACTTGCCCAGCCCAGCCACCCCAAGTTTGGTAGATGTGCTACTTTAGCCCCTGTCATCTTTTATGCATAACTTAAGTTTCATTTTTGACATAATAGGTAACCTATGTTCTCGTTTCATATATGTAATGTTAATATAAGGTACGAAACCTCTAACGACCAACCTTAGGTACACTCGGGAGTTTAACTGGGCATTAAGAAGTCTCTATTTCTTTCAAAAGGCCCTTCAAAGGCTTGGTTTCGCGCGTTGACGCTTTTAGTCCTTAATTTGCGAACTCACGCGTATTATTGCGAAACGGCATAAAAGTATTACATGGTCAGCATTAAATACTCCCGAGGGTATGAACAAACATCGCGGAGTTTCTAGTTTGCTTAAATGGTCATTTAAAGGTGTAGTTTTAGACATTGACGCTTTTGGTCCCTCTAACGCGTAAACGTGCGCGTATCATCGTTTAATAGCATCAAAGCCCTAGGTAGCCCATATTAGGCATTCATGAGAGTATTATCACACATCATAATGCTTCGGGTTCGTTAAAAGGTCACTCATAGGTATAATAAAACATGTTGACGCTTTTAACCCCTTTAACTTGCAAACTTGAACGTAACATCACTTACAGATGTTTGACATTCCATCTATACAAGGTCTCCAAAGGAGCAGCCTTGATACTTATATAACAACTATTAGTCGTAGAAGGACTTATTTAGGGTGAGATAGTCACTTTGATTATTACTTAAATCAATCTTAAAGAATAGCAACTCTCATAGTTAGTCGAACCAATCGACGATCCTGGGCAGCTGATAGTAACTCTTAATCGTTACTTAGTTAGGTTTGCGGTAATCAATGCACAAAGGCATTGAACTGTCTTTCTAAAAAAATAACGAAGCTCTCAGAATAATGAGCTAGGTTTTATGAAACCTTCTCTAAAAGCTTATCTGATTGGTTCTTAGTGCTTCCATTTACGTTGGTACTAACCGATATGGAGCTTTTACAATAGATGCAACCCTAGGTGGGATGTTAATCTTAACTCTACTTACCTCTCAGGAGGTAAACAGGGTAGTTCTACGAAGAGGACAATCGAGATTCACAGAGATAACAGAGATATTCTAAATCTCGGGCTTCAGTTCATTTATCGTTACCTGTGTCATATAAATGACATATTTTTCCTTACGAATGCATGGATGCCTTGAGTAAAGACACTTACTCAGACATTTCTATACTGGATATCTTCTTTGAATACCATTAGTTGACTTTAGTACAATATGACCATTGTGATATCTTAGTGGTTCCATGCATTAAACCTCCATACTGATCAGGCATGGAAGTAATATATGGGACACACTAGGATACGCCAATCCTCATATGGTGCTTTTATCATACAGTCTGGCATTCGTAGTTGATAGAAATCAATGAGAAAATGAAATAAAATAACATATATTGTCGTACTCCATCCGAAGAAAGAGTACTATGGATTTTTGAACGAAGATTTTTCGACAAGAATAGAACAAAATGGTTCCTATGATTTTCGTCGGTAAGTTTTACCTTATACTCAATATCTGGAGTTCTTATGGGAAAAATTCCAAAATTTTGCTAACCTTATGATATGTGGAAGACTTAGTAGTTCCTGAATCAAAACAGAATTCTTAGCAATTGATTCACGATAAGGGATGTACATGGTGTCATTATTGATATGAACTGCCTCTGTCATTCATCAGGAGGGTTTAAGCGCCTCTAGTCTTAGTCTTTCTATACTTAACTATACCATCCTTGACAGTTTTAGGGCAATTAGTTGGCCCTTAACGCCACAGCCGAAACAAACAACATTCTTTATGTTTCTATATTCAGGGAACTACAGATGCCACACTGCTTTGACCTTCGGTCTGTTAGACACTGTCCCAGTGCCTTTTGTTGCAGGTCTTGCATACAGGCTTCTTATTGGACTTTTGTTAGTTCTTATTTAATCCTGACTTATCCTTCTTCTTAGATTTCTAGGAGTTATCCTTCTCCATTTTCCTTTTTCCGGCAGTCTCAGCTTTGACTGATTTACTTCCTAACCCATCTAATGTGAGTGGCTGAGATAGATCCATAGTGGATTTATAAGAAGCAGACTTTAAAGCCTTAATATGCCCTATAATTTCCGATGCTAAACCAGCAATATATAATGCATTATGCTTAGATTCTGGGTTAACCGAATAGGGCACTATCCCAGACAATAAATTAAAGTTTGTATCATATTGTCGACAGTCTAGAACTTTTATGGTGAGAGTCAGAAAATTCTGATTCCACCTTTTTCCATTTCGTGTCGCGGACAATAGGTTTTTCTGATAAGGTTCATAAACTTGGATCATCCCATATTGTATGAGGGTATCTTTCCTGTGGACTTTATTAATGTCCTCACCAACTAAGGGCATCGCCAATGAATGATTGTGATACATACCTTACAATGTCCTTCCCAGCATCACCGCTGATACACATAATGGTTTCTATTTCATCCAACAATTTCATGCAATCATTGGCCCCTTATTCGCCATTGAAGTCTTTTGACTTGCAAGAGACAAAATACTTTTAAGTACATCCTTTAGAGGAACGGGGCTCCTTGCTATATATTATCTTATTTGGTTTATTCTTCGCATTCGAAGTATGAATAAAGCTCTTCTCATGAGCAGAGGAATGTGTTTTAGAGCAAGTAGCATTCGGCTCTTTGAACCTTTTCATGACCTTTCTCATAGCCTTTCTAACAGCTGCGTCAATCACATCTTGGAGATTAACTCCATTAACATTGAGGTTCACATTTGTTGCATCATTAGCATTTGTCACATCATTAGTATCGCGACTGTTGTCTGTCTGATCCGAGTTTGCCATACTCGAAGGTTGGTACTAAACATCAAATTAAACAATTGCTTAGTTGCATAACAATAGCCAGTCATCATCTTGACGACCTAACATACCCTAGCCATGGTATCATTAAACCATATAGGCTAATAGGTTATGAACATTCCTAATGAATGTTATTTATATGTTTATCAATTACATTTAGCCTAGGTCACAAGAGGACCATCAATGGCATTTAGGGTTTGGACCGAGTCCATTACCTTTTTGACAAGGGATCAAATGTCACAACTTTCTATGTTATGTTGACGATTTTGGATAGCTCAAAGGCTCGCCTCAAGGACTTTTAAATATGGAACATAATTCCATTATGAAGGACATATAAATGTAGTACATAGGCTTGTCACGAAGGACATTAATAGCCATATGGCACGAAGGCCTTGTCGCAAAGGACATACAGGATATGGCACAAAAGGCCTGTCACGGAGGACATTTTAATATATAAGTCGCAATCTTATTTGATCAGGGACTTTAAGGTTTGAACATAGTTTTTTTCTTACCTTTAGGCAGAGAGTCATAGACTACATCTGACATTGCTTTGAAAGGCAATTTATTTTGCCACATAGGCCAATCAATGGACATCACTAATGGATGTTTATACACACACACACACACACACATATATAATTATCGTAATTGAAGATTTTAGTCATGATCTTATCGATCTTATAGACTATAAGGCTTGGACATAGTCCATCATTTTTAGACAGGGGGTCATAGACCACAACTTTCGTTGTCTTATTGGACAACAAGTTTAGCTCGTAGGCACTTCATCACAAACGGATGTTAAATACTGTGATCATCGTATTAGATGATATTAATCATGATCATATTGATCCTTTAAACTATGAGGCTTGGACATAGTCCAACATTTTTAGACAGGGGGTCGTAGACCACAACTGTCGTTGTCTTTTTGGACAACAAGTTTAGCCCATAGGCACTTTATCACTAACGGATGTTTATATTTTGATCATCACATTGATGATACTTGCCATGATCTAATTCGATCATATAGGCTTTAAGGCTTGGACATAGTCCAAATACCTTGACGACTGGTGTGGTTTCTCAAGTCACACTACCAGGAGTGTTAACATGTTCTTAGATGTTAACAAGGATTAATGGTCTTAAGAGGGTTTTACCATCATAGCATGTCTGTATTGACATATTGGCTAGGTTATACCATTAAGAAGATCCTTTGAAATTATTTAGCAGTTCGATAAAGTTCGAATAAAATTGATACTATTGTTTGATAAAGGACGAAATGAATACCTATATAAAATTTTCAAAGCTTCCCATAAATTATTAGGAAATTTACAATAGTGCCTTAATCAGGACTTTTAGTATCATATTTGTCCACAGAGGACTTAAAAGGAAATTATAAGTCCGTATGGGGACTATAAAATATTATAAGTCCGTATAGGGACTATATTAAAACAGTTTGCCCATGAAGGGACTATAATGAAATGTCATTTCCGCTAAGGGACTATAATGAAATCTTGTGTCCATGAAGGGACTATTTCGAAATAGCTTATCCATAAAGGGATTTTAATGAATAACGCGTCCATGAAAGGACTGTATTAAAATGTCATGTCCACAAATGGGACCTTGTTGAACAGATGTCCTCTCAGGGACTTAAGTTGATAAATATGTCCATTAAGGATTATGATAAACAAATGTCCACACAGGGACTATACAGAAGAGATAGGTCCTTATAGGGACTTTAAAGTAATACTAGTCCATGCGGGAATGGAAAGAAAAATATAAGTCCATATAGGGACTATATGTCACACCCCAACCGATGGCGAAAACATCGGGGTGCGAGCATTAAGCGTTCAGATTGCTCATGAGATTCCATAACACTAATAACTTTGATATAGATTAAGTAAATTACATGCAAGATTGTCTAAAACATCCACATAACCATCAATACCAAATACAACCACAGTGGTCGTTGTTTCCAATTCTAGAGTTTAACTAGGCGAGTTTCTAAGCATCAATCCTAGCCTGTTTCCCATAGTTCCAGCATCTATCAGCCTGCAACATGTATTAAAATAGAGTCAGTACGAAAATGTACCGGCGAGTATACAAGTTTGAGTAATAGCATAATAGATTAAAACAACTTGTATCCTTATGTAAGTGTAACAAAATAGTTTCAACCATGCTAGTGTTCGTAGTCCAACAAGTGATAGCCCAAGTATCCTGATGCTTTGTTGTTTTCCCAAGTCTCAAGGAAAACTAGAATCATCCTAACAATACCCCCGAGAATAATGGGGAGGTGCATCTCCTATAGCGTTATTATTGTTAAGGCGGAACTACACACCCTGGATTAAACGTCCACATAGCACAAATAGAATACAAGAATCATAAGTTTCACATACACATAGGATAGAGTTTAGTTTGCAAAAGTCTCAAGTATCGTAGTTTAATAGAATACATGTTACATCCCAAAGTTTAAAACAAAAAGGGATCTAGTATACTCACAGTGATTGCTTAACAGATTAACTATTATTGGATCAAAGGGAGCTCTGTAGATTTAGCCTGATTAGATTACAACGGATAAGTATCGGACAAAACAATGAGATTGCACAAGTGTCGGATCAGTCACTGAATCGGATGGTTGTCCGATCGGATTGCCATTCGATTGAGATGGCATGTGTGCGAGTGGGATGGATGGCCATTCGATCGAATGGTCATCCGATCTAGGTGTCAAGATTCCAATTGTCAATCAAGTGTCAACTCAGGTTACCTTGTTCGGATGGCTGTTCGATCGGATGGCTATCCGATCGGATTGCCATTCGATCCAAGGTTCCAAGTTTTCAAAAAGATTCTAAGTGTTGAAGGACTTCAAGAGGCATGTCACTTGATCGGATGGCAGTTCGATCGGATGGCTATCCAATCGAGTTGTCGTTCGACGATCATGACTTCAAGGTTTCAAAGTGTTTAGAATTAAGGGGGCAAGTGTTACTTGATCAGGTGGCTGTTCGATCGGATGGCTATCCGATCGGATTGCCACTCGATCAGGTTATCCTTGTCCCTTCCTAAACTCGTAAAATCTCTAAGTTTCTGTTTAAACATCGACGTCATGGTACGTATTGAGACAACGGTAAACAGAACGGTGTTCAGCTGATCTGATCGGGCGGGAATCACCCCGGTCCGTTCAGTCGTCAGTTCGTGATGATATTTATGTCAGAATCCGTACTCCGGTCGTCTTCTCCGGTAACAATCCCTTTCCAAGCCGACTCCAGACTAATAATCAAGTCTACAGTCCGTTTAGATCCGGATCTCACCGTTTTATGTAAAAGTTCAATAAAAGATGAAGATAAACACAGGTTTTTAGCTTGAAAAGTTTAGATCTAGCATAGATTTAGTGTAAAAAGCATGAAATTCCTTAGATCTGAGCTAGATCTTGGCTAGAATGACATCACACAAAAGTTTGGTACAAACCGCCATGGTGACATCACCTTTAAGAGCTCAAATCCAAGAGATTTCATGGTGAAAAGTGAGATTTCAAAGGAGAATCTCGTAGAGAATGATGTGTAGATCAAATATGTACAAGAATCTAGTGTAAAACGTACCGAAATCTCCGAGAAATGAAAGAAAATAGGAGTGCGTGTGTCTGGTCGAGTGAGGCTGTCACATAAGTGAAAATGGTGATGTGACAGGCCTATTTATAGTGTGAGAAGGAAAGAAGGCGGTGTGCACTCGGATCGGATGGCGGTTCGATCAAGTGGCCATCCGATCGGTTGGTTATCCGATCGGATTGCCACTCGGTCAATCCCATCTTTTCCGCGTTCCCGTCTTTGATTCAATTTGCGAGTTTGGTCAAGCGTTGCGTATTATTGGCTAATAGTATAACTAGATTATAGCAATAACACAAAAGATTTCGAAGTTTCATAGTTTCCGCCAGTGACAAGACTCCAGTCCCTCATTCAACCAAGTCTCAAGTTTCACGAGCCTCGAGAGTCAAGCACCAAAGTATCAAGAATTAGACATTCCAAGTATCTAGAATTAGGCATTCCAAGTATCTAGAATTAGGCATTCTAAGTATTTAGATTTAGACATTCCAAGTATTTAGTATATAGCATAAAATTCACCAAGTACCAAAAGTATTAACGACTACATAGTTCAGGGACTAAAATTGACAATATCTAAAAGTCTAGGGACGCATGTGTTACACTATAAGTTATGTTAACATTGGGATTATAGTGAGATGATATGTCCTCAAAAGGATTATGATGAATTATTATATTCGCCAGGGGATTTTTATGAAATAACATGTCTACAAAAGATTTTAATGAGATAACATGTTTACAAAGAGATTTTATTGAAATAACACGTCCATGTAAGGACTATAATGGAGTATAATGTCCATGAAAGGACTATTTTGAAAGGTAATGCCCACGAAAGGAATATATGGAAATATAATGTCCAGGAAAAGACTATATTGTAATATAACATCCACGGGGGGACTATGTTGCCATATAATGTCCACGAGGGGACTATTTTGAAATATAATTTCCTCGAAGGGACTACAATAGACAGGCGTATATATGGAGTCTTATCAAAAGAGGTAAGTCTACAAGGACTATGATGAAATAATACGTCCACAAAGGACTACAATAATCAAATTCCCATACAGGGACTTAAAGGGAAAAATGAAATATAATGGAAGAATGGTTTTCTAATGTCTTCCTTGCTTTATTCTGATTGTTTCTCTTCTTTATTTATCGTACGCAGTAGTGACACCGAAGATCTTAGTGAATAAAGTAAATACTTCAAATGAGAATCCGTTGCAGAAATAGAATCCAAGGATTCAATGGTTAAGGAAATGATATGGATTACATATTGGGTTTTAACTGGTATAGTCCAAGTCTGGAATTCCAAAACTCGGAGATAGGAAATAGGGATTAATAGCGTCCACATGTATCATCTTCAATATGGGAGCCTCAGGGACCTTCTAGTATGGACTCCGAAGTCTGGTTAAGAGTTTAAATAGGTTTGATTTTGGGAATAGGTCCATAAAGGTCTTTCCTTCAACCTGTCGCACGCTTATCCTAGCCGTGGTATAAAGCTTAGCATTTCTTGGCTTCGGACGGGAAGAATCTCCATCAACGGCTTCTTTGTTTGGCGACATGTTCAAAATACATAAAATCGAAAACAATGTTTACTTAATAGGGATGAGAGCATTCCTATGTTAAGTCTAGACTCGAAAGGTCTAAGGAATATGCTAATGTGTCATTTGAGATTAAACACTAAAGGAAAGTGTTTAATTCACTCAAATGTTGGCTCTGATACCAACCTATCACACCCCGATATTTACAGCTCAGCCCGGATGGGAAGTATCGTGGCGTAAGTTTGGTATCGTCATGGTCAAACATACACAGACTAGCACAGCGAAAGTCTTGGAATATAAAATATTATTACAAACCCAAATGTCTGAAAATATAAAAGTATTAAGTACAGACAAGCTTGCAATAATCCACAGGCGGATCATTTTAACAAAAGAAGTTGATCAGACTAATGGTTTATTCGAAGGAGTTGCAAGTTCCTCATCTAACAATCCTGAGCAGCTTCCAGCCTATTTACGTATTTGTACCTGTCACTTAGACTTTTGAAAATACGTCAGTTTTCACTGGTAAATACAATTAACCGACACATTTGAAAGTGTTTATAAAATTGATTTAGGTGCACAAGGCATGAAAACTGATTTAAATGTACAAGGCACAAATGTTCTTTTATTACTTGGGACAATTATATTAATAACAATATTCTATCAGATTTACATGTTTGTCCAACATTTAGGGCCGGTATAAATAAACCGAACAAGATTAACCGACACACCACAAATATAAACTCACGGCGGGTCATCCCAGCAGATGAGTATATCTTTTACATACGCAGCTGACAGGTGTATTCTTACACCCCGTGCTTAAGTCGTGGCCATTTACGCTTTTTAAATAAGCCAATGATATCCAGGACACGGTCGTTAACCCCCAATGTTTTTTGTTATCAAGCAACACTGATTAAAGCGGGATTGTGCAATTTAACCATATTCGATTAAAAGGTTTCTGCACCCGACCAAGCGGTAATATTTTACCGTATCCCAAGCCCGTATAAGGGAAAATAAGTTAAAAGTATTTTACTGAGCTAGCTCCTGTCTTAAATAGCAAGATTGATAATAACTCAGCCGTATTCAATTAAGTAACCGTAGCTACAATTTACCGGAAGGCTCTAGTCTGGAATGATGGTATAAATAACCAATTAGAATACTAACAGGTCTTAATTAAGTCATAGACTTAGACCGGCTAGTTTTTAAATATGAAAACGGTATGATACGCTAGATTAAGCGATGAACGGAATGGAATGTAATTTAGACCCAACAAGTATGAAGATTTGTATAATATGGGTAAACTAATGGATTTTGAAGTAAAAATGATAAGGTTTGACCCGTTTCGGCTAATTTATGCAAACTAGTTACATAAACCGTGTCGAACGCATATATGCATAACGGGTAACCGGATGGGTCGTGTACAAGTTCCATAAGTTATTATGCTTTAATTATGTTATGATATCAGTAGTATATCAACAATTATGCCCAAAAAGATTTTTAAACCAAATTAAGTCCTGTAAGGGTATTTTGGTCATTTTAGGATTTATAAAAAAGGTTTTAAAGTAAACTGATGTTCTGGTCTAAAACATTTTGTAAAAATGTTTATTTTATGGTATTATAACAGTAGGATATCATGCATATGTGTGGTTTACCATTTATGACCAAACTATGCACCGTAGGGGCAGTTTGGTCATTTCACATATGTTTTTAAGGACAAAATTAGAAGTCTGAGTTCATGACTTATACCTACTGTAAAAGTATTAAAATTTATTTATAAATTCAGTAGGTAACAAGTCTTGGGTGCTAAATATGGTTTTAAACCATACTATGCACCTAATTAGCGTAAAAATTGGTAATTGACGATATTTGCGATGTTTATGAAATTATGAGATTTTTATCACTCTTATATGTTTAAAATAATTTATTTTTCATATAAAATCAGTAGGAAAAGGTTTGGAATGTTAATCATATGTAAATCTCATTTTATTAACAAAAAGGGCATTATCGTCATTTATCGAATTTATACAAGAACTCAATGATATGGTCAGTTTATAATCTGACCCAACGTTCCCAAAATCGCTAAAAATAATATTATAACTGTAGGTAATGAGTTTGGTGCCAAAATTTGGGTTTAAACATGATTTATGCACCAAAGCGTAATTTAATTAATAAAAAGTTCAATTTTACGATATCTCGCATATCTTTAGTTTGAGACCAGAAACTGATGTCAAATTGATTTGACATGCTTATATATCAGTAACAAAGATATTTTTATACTCATATATCCAAAAATATCGTTTTTACATTATAAGGGCATAATGGTCAAAGTTAAGCATAATAACGGGACATGTGCAAAAACTCAGATTTCTAATATGATCGTGTAATATAACCTTATAGGGTTATGCTACATTAAATTACGATCATAACGGAACCTAAAATCCGTAGCAAACTAATCTAATTCGGTTCATAATCGAAAGTCAACTCAGAAGTCAAACTTCACGACTTTCGGTTGCGAACCGACCCTAAAACTGGAATTGAGGAGCCGAACATGTTTACACATGTTCTAATATTTATTACCAAGTTGTTTCAATGATAAAACGTATTTTAGAATACTTCTAAACGTCTATCGCACTTAATTTGAAAACTGCCCCGTTAACTTTTTAAAACAATATTACGTTGACCCGTATATTGACCAAGCAAACGTGATTCTTAGGAGGTGCCCTTTTGAGGGTTTAACACCTACCTAATTACGATCACGTAGCCATGTTCATTGCGAACAATGGCTCGACCGTTTACGGTCTTACTAAAAGTCAAAGCGTTTATCGAAAACTCTTGACTTTTCGGCTTTAAAAGCCAAATAAAATAAACTAGTCACGAAAGGACACTTACAAATGGTCCTATGGACTGAATAGAACTCAAAAGAGGTTCCAAAATGTTCAGGATCCTCTATGATTGAGAGAGATAGCAAGATTGAATGGAATTATACAAGTTGAAAATGAGAATTATGAGCCTATTTATAGATTTCAAGAATCCTTATGATCTTGCCATGTGTCTAGAGGTTTATTAGGATCATTCCAGGTGTAAAACCATGTTTAAAAATCAGTTAGCATGCCCCTTGTATTAGTTTAATGGTTTAGATGTGTGGAGAAACCAACAAAGACCCAAAACAGCAGCTTAAAAACTATTGTTGCTGCTATAGTGTTCGCTCGCGGCCAGCGTAGGCAGCAAGCCCAGTGGTCGCGGCCCGCGACCTAATCCAGCCCGTCTTAAAAGTTTGGCAGAATGTGCGGGAAACAACTAAAATAACAACTTATAAACATGTTATTGCTGCTGTTTAGGAGCTGGCGGCCCACGACAGCGGCCCAGTGGGCTTCTCGGCCTGCTACTTACCCAGCCCAGCCACCCGAAGTTTGGCAGATGTGCTGCTTTAGCCCCTGTCATCTTTTATTCGTAACTTAAGTTTCATTTTTGACATAATAGGTACCTTATGTTCTCGTTTCATATATGTAATGTTAATATTAGGTACGAAACCTCTAACGGCAAACCTTAGCCACACTCGGGAGTTTAATTGGGCATTACGAAGTTTTTGTTTCTTTCAAAAGGCCCTTCAAAGGTGTGGTTTCGCGCGTTGACGCTTTTAGTCCTTAATTTACGAACTCGCGCGTATTATTGCGAAACGGCATAAAAGTAGTACATGGTCAGCATTAAATACTCCCGAGGGTATGAACAAACATCGCGGAGTTTCTAGTTTGCCTAAATGGTCATTTAAAGGTGTATTTTTAGACATTGATGTTTTTGGTCCCTCTAATGCGCAAACGTGCGCGTATCATCGTTTAATAGCATCAAAGCCCTAGGTAGCCCATATTAGGCATTCATGAGAGTATTATCGCACATCATAATGCTTCGGGTTCGTTAAAAGGTTACTCAGAGGTATAAGTAAACATGTTGACGCTTTTAACCCATTTAACTTGCAAACTTGCGCGTAACATCACTTATTGGCATAAAAGCCTTAAATGGCCAATATTAGGCATTCCCGAGAGTATAATCAAATATCATGAAGCTCTCAGTTTGTTAAAAGGTCACTCAGAGGTAAGAATTAACATGTTGACGCTTTTAACCCTTCGCGCGCAAACTTTCAAATAATTATGCAAGTGGCTCCTCTCGACCAACAAGTGGCTCATTTGCGAATATGAATATCGTATAACGTCATTCAGAGGATTAGTTTAAGCATGTTGACACTTTCAGTCCTTTCGCATTCAAAGTTTTTGATTTTTTACAAAGTTAGTCCTTATAGTCAACGTTTGACTTCATTAGGATTTAGTACACGTGTCAATACATCATTGATCGTGATTTTACGAGGTGTTACATAAAGTGAGCCTTAATGGATCATAATGGATAATAGTACATCAAACATGTCTTAATGGACAATATTGGGCCTTAGGTGATCACAATGGCCCACAATGGATCATACACGTCTTAATAGACTATATTGGGCCTTAATGGAGCACGATGGACAATATTGGATCATATGTCTTAATGGGCCATAAAAGTAGTAGACCGTGCATCTCTTAATGGATCATATTGGGCCTCAGGTACGATGGACAACAGTAGATCATACATGTCTTAATGGACCTTATTGGGCCTTAGGTACGATGGACACTAGTAGACAATACATGTCTTAATGGACGATATTGAGCCAAAATGGATCATAATGGACAATAGTAGAGTATACATCTCTTAATGGATCATATTGGGCCTTAATAGATCACAGTGGACAATATTATAGCGTACATGTCTTAATGGACCATATTGGGTCTTAATGGATCACAATGGTCAATCTTAAATCATACACGTCTTAATGGACCATATTGAGCCTTAATGGATAACAATGGACAATAGTAGAGCATACATGTTTGAATTAATCATATGGGCCTTAATGAATCACGATGGAAAATGGTAGATCATACATGTCTTAATGGACCATATTGAGCTTAATGGATCATGATGGCTAACAGTATACCATACATGCCTTAATGGACCATTTTGGGTCTTAATGGATCACAGTACACAATGGTGGATCATACATGTATTAATGGACCATATTGGGTTTTCATGGATCATAGTGCACAATGGTAGATGATATATGTCTTAATGGACTATATTGGCCTTAATGGATCACATGGAAAATAGTAAATCGTACATGTTTTAATGGTCGTATTGGGTTTTAATGTATCACAATGGTTAATAGTAGATTATATATATAACATATAATTTATATATTAAATGCATAAAAATATATAATTTCAATTTATTTTTTATAAATTCATATGTATTAATTTATATAAATATAAATATGTTAGTTTGTGTGACAAAAAATAGTTTACTAGCCACTAATTTATATGAATTAATTTAAACGTTTCAAAATTTACTTTTTTTATCATTTATATGTATTAATTTACTTTTTATACATTTCAATTTACCTTAAACCTTTCAAAATTTTCAGATTTTCACCTCTAAATTTTAGTTTCCCTCTCCATCTCCATTCTAAACCCTAACTCATTCCTTCCCCAATTGCAGAAAACTCCACCTTCTCAAAATTCTCTACCAGATTTGTTCAAATTTCCGATGATATGCCGGCTTCACAGCAGCTATTCAAATATAGTCGCACAACTCGAACATGTAAAGGTTCACCAGATCCGTGTATGAGATCAACAAAAAGGACCATCGGAAACCCCTTTATTCTTTGACCACCGTTATACTACCCCCACCCCCGACTATATACCTCGATACTTAATAACAAAAGAATTCCCTAAAACCTCCATCACTGTAACACCCCGAAAATGGGTTTAATAGTCAAACCACGTTAATAATAAGAGTTAAATGCTTGGTTGGTCCCTGTGGTTTTCAAAAATTGCAGACTTGGTCCTAGTGGTTTACTAATTACACGCGTGGTCCCAAAACTTGTCAAAAATGAACTCGGTTGGTCCCCAGCCCTAACATCAGTTAAATTTCTCAGTTAAGTCCATGTTAAATGACCAAAATACCCTTGCTTATTAACAAAACCCACTGCATCATCTTCATCATCATCTTCATCACCATCATTATCTGCATCATCTTCATCATCTTCATCATCTGCTCTGATCCATTAAAAAACCCACTGCATCATCTTCATCACTTCATTAGCAAATTGGCAATGACAGAAGGCCCAAAATGATATATATGATTGATTAAGTGGAATAATTACCAAATCATTATTGGCATGACTACTGCCGGAAGAATACACCCAACCAACAGTCGCCGCCATTTTCGCCGTAACAATGCGACTCTTACTGCAAAGCAGATCTACCTCCCTAACTCCAAATCCCAATCAAAAGTTTAAATCACAATAGCTACCTGAAGAAATCAACCAAAAACCTCATCAGTCCCATCACAGACTAACCTAATTCAAATCATATTAGATTCCTCATGATTAGCTAAACAGAAGACTAGATCAACCACTATTTGCTAGATAAAAACAGCAAATCAACTATGGTTTATCTTATAATTCATACACTGTTTCGTTGTAAAACTGAATCAATAGAAGCAAACATATTACACATTTAGGCAGAATATTGTCAACAAAAGTAGAATTAAACAAATGCAGAGAATGTAGAGCGAAACATTGAAGAATGAGTGAATCTTACAAGTGTGGGAAGATACAGGGGAAGAGATATGCTGTTGGTCTCAACGCATTTGATGGATTGCTTAGGAGACAAGTGACGATGGGATGAGAGAGAGAGAGTATACGACAGACAAAGAGGGAGGGTATGTGAGTGAGGTGCCACAGGCCACCGACAGCTGACGTTTAACTTTGCTGAGCTTGGGTGTGGGTTTGTGATGAAGATGATGATGGTGATGAAGATGATGCAGTGGGTTTTTTAATGGATCGGAGCAGATGATGAAGATGATGAAGATGATGCAGATGATGATGGTGATGAAGATGATGCAGTGGGTTTTGTTAATAAGCAAGGGTATTTTGGTCATTTAACATGGACTTAACTGAGAAATTTAACTGATGTTAGGGCTGGGGACCAACCGAGTTCATTTTTGACAAGTTTTGGGACCACGCGTGTAATTAGTAAACCACTAGGACCAAGTCTGCAATTTTTGAAAACCACAGGGACCAACCAAGCATTTAACTCTAATAATAATGAACGGGTAAAATACCGTTAGTGGTAAAAATTAACCCGGTAAATATTAGGATTTAAATAATTAAACCTAATATTAAATAAAAAGAGAATAAAAGCTTTTGAGAAAACAAATTTTATAAAAAGCCCGAGTTAACGGGACTTAAAATAAACTGGGTTATAACTTCCCCAAACTCACTAAGTTAACTAGGAACATTTAAACCTAGTTATGAGAATTGGTTAATTGCTAGTAAGTGTTATATGGGGGGGTTAAACATTTAGACAAACTAGGGGGGCCAAAAAGGAAAAAGGAGTGAAACTTAGGTTTATTAATAAACAAAATAAAGCATAACACACATTAAGTGTGTGTGAGAGTAACGATCAGAGGAGAAGAACAAGGAACAAACCCTTGTTCAACCTTAATCCATCAAATTGGAGGATGAATTAGGGCCAAATCACATGCATGAACATAAATTCGTGATCATCTAAGCTTAGAGATCATAAGGTATGTTGTAATTTATACTTTTGTGATGATAAGTATATGGATGAACTTGAAGGCGATAACTTTGAGTTCAATATTTTAAGTAACATGATGAAATTGATGATGTATTTATGTTTATGGTCATCATACTAGTTAGTATTTGAGAAATACTTGAATAATTTGAGACTAGGTCAAGTGTTCATACATTACATGAAATGGGTTTTGTATGAAATGATGAAATTTATGTATTATTGATCTTAATAGGTGCTTGAAATCATCATGTCTACTAGTTTGTATGGAGAATTTGATTTTATTAGGTGTTCGGATGAATGTCTAGTAATATGATGAAATGGGTTTTCAAATTAGTTCTAACATAGCATGATAAATGGGTGAACTAGTATTGATAATTCAAAGCTAAGTTAACTTGATGTTAACTATTACATGAACTTGTTAAAGTACAAAAAATGATACGAACTAGGTTGGGAATTTAGTTAAAATGGTGGCCTAAAAATAATGCCTACCAAGTATTTGATTATATGTCTAAATGAGTTTGTTAAACTTAATTGTGCATTTGCATATGTTAATAGGCAGTTGACTTTTAAAAGTCAAACTGACCTATAATAGTATCAAATGGTAATTTTGATATAAAGTCCGTTAGGTGGAATAGTCATGATAAATGATGACTAATCTAACCATCTTTCGAATGATAAATGGTAGTTTGACGCTTGACAAGCTTGGTGGAAGCTTGGGAAGAAGCGGGTCAAGAAGATCAAATACGCGAGAAAAACATAATTGGATGCAAGGTAAGTAAAGCTTACATCTTTTAAGTAGAACGTCTACTTATGTATTGGTTAATAACAAAGTGATCTAGTATTTGAAATGAGTCTTTGAAATATGACGTTCCGACGCGAACCAATACGGGTCGGAACAAGTAAAAATGGTAAGAAACCATATTTGATGGTAAAAAAATGGGGTAAAACGGTAATTTGGTCACGTGTTGACGAATAAACAATGAGTTTTGAAAAGTTACCTTATGATGTAAGCCATAATGGGTACAATGGTAATCTGGTCACGTGTTGACGAATAAATAATGAGTTTAAAAAAGACACCCTATGGTGTAAGCCATAATGGGTCACACGAATAGATGAAACAACTTTTAAAATAGTATGATCACATGGTGTAAACCGTAACGGACCAAATGGGTGAGATGGTAAATAAATACCATCTCGCAATACATAATGTTTGGTCATCCTAACGCAATAAGAGTAAGTCAAGAGGTGGGTAAAATGGTCATTTAGACCAAGCGGGTCAAATGGTGATGTTATCACCATTGACAATAATGACTAATGGTTGCTTGTCGAGTTTTGTGCTCACAGAAAGAATAGCGTATGGCTTGCATTGCTTTTAGTTAGTAACTAATAATGTAAGGTATTAAAATGGGTCAATGCTTTGACCTGAGCCAGGTATGTGTAATGGGTCATTTTTGTAAAAATGTCAAATTCGAGGGTAGAATAGTAGTATAATGAATTTCTCTATCATAATCCATCACAACTGAAGTTGTGATGATAGATGAATAAAGATAATTAAGCGGGAATAAAATATATGAAGGGTTGTGGATAATTTAAGCTTAAAGTGCTTAAATCTCATAACGGGTCAAAATAATAATACGCATAAACCCGGTAATGGTTGTGTAAATCATAAAATTTATCAATCCGGGTTAAAGATTAGGGGTTAATAATGTAGACAAATGTATTACGATCAATTAGAAACAAGTTTCAAGCTATACGAACAAATATCAGAGAAGTTACGCAACATTTACTAAAAAGGGAAAAATGGCCAAGTTCTGTAACCCAGACTTGTTAAATATATATCTGGGTTATCAGTTGTCATAACCCAGACGAGTTATCTGTTCATCTGGGTTATCAGTTTCCATAACCCAGACAAGCTATCTGTTCATCTGAGTTATCAGTTGCCATAACCCAGACAAGTTATTTGGTCATCTGGGTTATCAGTTGCCATAACCCATACGAGTTATCTGTTCATCTGGGTTATCAGTTGCCATAACCCATACAAGTTATCTGTTCATCTGGGTTATCAGTTGCCATAACCCAGACAAGTTATTTGGTCATCTGGGTTATCAGTTGCCATAACACATACGAGTTATCTGGTCATCTGGATTATCAGTTGCCATAACCCAGACATGTTATCTACTCATCTGGGTTATCAGTCGCCATAACCCATACGAGTTACCTGGTCATCGTATTGAGCTTTCGGGCTTAGCTAGATTAGTTATAGATTTCATATAACTAACGTATATCATGATTTATGATATGTAGGTAATAATTGGAGTACCGGATGACGATCAAGCTCAATAAAGAACCGAACACGATCAAGTTACAAGCTTCCGCACATTGTTTTAAATGACGAACTTATACATATTATGTTGTATTGTTTTTATTGAGAAAATTTTTAATAAACCCGTATTTTCATAAGTATGTGTAGTCATAAATACACCTTTAATTGTCGATATTTATACGTAAATCGTTCAATATTAGTAAGGGTGTAACAATCACCCCTACAAAAACCCTCACGAGTGCAGGGGAGGTGGTTGTTGACGGTGCGTAACAGTTGCGGGAAAGATGGAGGAAGCACTAGAGATTTGAGGAGGCGATTCCGATTCCAGGCGTTTCGTGTGACCTTTTTGGATATGAAACTGGACCACCATGCGGACGCTCCACCCTGGACCATCACTGATACTGCTTGTTGATGAGACGGTATTTAACTCCTTTTTTCTTAGCATGGATTGTATGGACAGCATTGATACCTGCCAACTGTTCGATGAAAAGGCTTCAAAGAGTTTTGGTGCTATAGATACTTTAACATTTAAAACAAAGGTAATGTACTAATTTTTCAACTCCTAATTGTGGTAATTTGCTTAATACAAAACTAACTAGTTCAAAAGAAAAAAAGAATGAAAGGGTCCGTGGTTTGGTGATCCTAAAAATAAAAAGGATGTAACTTAGATAAGGTTTGGTTATAATGAATATACTACATATTTTAGAACTATTCTAGGATGAGAAATTGAATACTAGAAAAACTGGAAATGCTATTTATCGAGTTTATAGACAATTAAACAATCCTATTTTTCTGTAACACCCCTAAATTTATTAAACTATATATGTTGTTACACATGTATAAGTTAAAATAATAATAATCATAAAATAATGAGAATCGAAACTAGGAATAATAAACCTAGTTACAATACTAATAGAAAAGATGGGAAATTAAAGTGTTTTAACTCCTTTGATAAAATTTGGAAAATTGAGGGGCCAAAGATGTAAATCCTAAAACTCAATTGTTAAAATTCTGGATAAACATCATGATATACACTTTGTGTATATCCTGTTCGATCAAGAGACCCATGAGCGACCCCAAGTCCTTTCCAAACCCTAGTTCTACAAAATTGCTCAAAATCAAGGAATCAAAACTGAATTAAAGGTGATTGAAGGCTATATAAGTGATCTTCATCATTAGTATAGTCAAAGGTATGCTTAATTTTGAGAAGTGAAGATGTTGTGGTGATTTTGAATTCTCATAACAGAAATTAGTGGTAAATTAATGGATGTTATGGGTAAATTAAGATGAACACAAGTCTAGGAATGAGTAATTGACTATAAATTTATTCATTCATGTTATAATTCATGAGTTTCACTACCTGTTATGTAAGGATATATGGGTTTTTATAAAGAATTCATGTAGTCTTGGGATATTGGATGTTGATTGATGATTATGATGTAATTTCTAGTGTGATTATAGCATTCTTGAGGTATGAATCGAATAAATAGGTTGAAACATTGTTAAAGATATTAATCATGAACATGACAATGTTAGAATGCTAAGTATGCACATTAGATGTTTGATAAAATGCTCGAATGAAAGGAATTACTTGAAAAGTATGAATTAATTGCTTAAATTAACTAAACAAGAGTATGAAATATCAAACATTGAACCATGAGTTCTAAACCATATACTCGAATCAAATTGTATAGGTGAATCAGGTGGATCATCGAGTGGACAAGGCGGATCGGATAACCGCTTAAAAGGAAAGCTCAAAGGTACGTGGCTATTCGTTTCGTAATCTCGTGTTTAGTATTTTACATTGAGTACTTGAATGATAAGCAAATTATTGTAATGTTGGATAACACTAAAACGAGGGATTTCGTTTGTAGGATTCAACATGAATAAGTATGAAATTCGAACTATAGAAATACGGCAAGTGGTGGATTCCACTTGAAACTTTAAACGGCTCAAAGGGACTCGAATACTACATGTGTGATTCACAAAAGAGCGATAGATTTCGCTAGTGAAATCAAACAGATTAAAATCCTTGAAGTATTGCGTTTTGATAAGATAAGGTGTTAGATGTCGCTAAATAAGTTAAATCGGACAAGTAGAATATATGTACCTTAGTTTCGGCATTTGAGTTGGGTGTATCATGTGTCGAAATGTAAAAATATGATAAGGCATCGTTCCTATATTACTTTGAGTTCATAAATGCATTTTATGTCACAATAACGTAAACGGGTCGAATAAATAGAAAGATTTCTATAAATCAAGTGTGTAAAGTCAGAAATTTTGTGAAACCATATAATTTCTTTGTACTCCATGATATAGATGGTCAAATTAAGGTCGCGTAGAAAGAAACGTGACTCAAAACGGACGAGAAACGAACTAGTTATGACGTTTTTCGTAAAAAGGTTCTTAGCTGGGAAATTGCAGGTCTGGAAAACAAACCTGCTGTCAAAATGATACCGTCACGTCATGCGACGGAAGAACGAGATCATTGTCGCGTAGCGCGACCATGGTGGCGGGCCGCGACGGCTGGAAATAAATTCGGTCGCGCCACGCGACCGTACTCCAGATCAGCAAAAATTTTTATTTTGCTTTGTTTGCTATTCCGGACATGTTAAGTCACATTATAGCATCATAAAAATAGATATTTGATGCCTTTTTTATCACAGGTAGCTATAGGACTTGCGGATGAAGATCAAGCTATGATTACGAAACCGAACACGCGCATAAAGAAGCTTCCGCAAATCAAACTAGATCTTTTGTCACAAACCATTCTAAGTGTTGTGTTTCCATACTTTAGTACTTAATGTTGTGTGATTAAGAAAGGTTATCATTGTTGGATCTGAAAACATGTTTTGGGTAACGTTTGTAAACATTTTGTATAGTATTGAAACTTATCTAAATATTGTAAATTTGATGTTTACTATAAAAGCAGTTAATAATAAGCGTGAAGGGTCTTACAAGTTGGTAACCAGAGCCTCGTTAAGACAAAGCATGTTCGGTTCAAAGCTTGATCAAGACATCCGGTAAGAGTTATTTATAAATAAGTTTAAATGTATAAATTTGGATGATGTAGTTATACAAAAGTGTATGGGAGGAGTGTATTAGTATACTCGAACCCAGGAAATACACTAAGTAAGAAAGGTAAGGCAAGATATGTACTTGACCAAACCTAAAAAGAAATACACATTGCTTGTGATTAAGTATGTGTAATATAAATTTCCATGTAACGAGGTGGAAATAAATTAAATAGTTATTGATTAACTATTGTGAATATTTCAGTCAAAGAAATGGCCGGGGAAACCGGAAAGGTATCAACATCTCATGTAACTGAAGAGATGAAAGCTACTATTTCCGAGGAAGTCGGAAAAGCTTTAGAAGCTAGTCTACCGTAGTTCATCGATAGACTACAAACAACGCTTTTAGCAGTAATAGACGATAAGATAAATGAAAAGAAAGATGCGGGTAAATCGAAAGCGTGTCCATATAATAAATTTATGGCATGTAAACCCCCGTTCTATCATGGTGAAGTTGATCCGATCGTTTGTCAACGATGGATTAGTGACATCGAAGGGGTATTCGAAAGGACCCATTGTGATGAGACTGGTTTCGTGGCATACGGAACCGGTCAGTTGAGGGGCCAAGCTAAGGATTGGTGGGATAATCTGAAGAAGAAACAGGGAATTGAGGCCACGAGAACTATTACGTGGGAAGAATTCAAAACTCCATTCCTTAGGCACTATAGTCCGAAAGCTGTGATCAACAGGATCAAAGAAGAGTTTATTCAGCTAAGGCATAGTGGTGAGTCGATTGAGAAGATTACGGGAATCTTTCTTGATAAGCTCAGGTTTTGTGATGAGCTGGTTCAGAATGAAGAACAGAAAATATATTATTATAACATGCTGGGCGCGGAATATTGGGAGTTTATGACTCCTTCAAAATACGGGCATCTTACGGAGATAGTGAATGCCACACGTGAAAGGGAAATTGAGCTGAAAAAGCAGATAGAAAGGGGTGAGCGAAGGGTGTTTGATAAAAACCCAACCCCTGCAAAGAAACAAAAGCTGAATGAAGCTCCGAAGAAAGGAGTAGAAAAGGGGGGGATACTTCCATGCAAAATTTGTGGAAAGAATCACAAGGGTGAATGTTATTTTAAGAACAAACCATGTCCTACTTACGGTAAAGTGGGACATGTGGTTGCGAATTGCCCAGGAAAGGTGTCAGTATGCTATAAATGTTATAAACCAGGACACAAAAAGTCTGAGTGCGAGGAGTTAGTTGGGACCAAAGACACCACTGATGTAAAGCCTGATGCCCAGAAAGCAAGGGCTAGATCTTTCCACATGACAACTGCTGAGAATAAAACCGAACCTGATGTTGTTTCAGGTATATTTCTTGTAAATTCAATTCCAGCACAAATTTTATTTGATACGGGTGCAAATAGATCTTTTGTAGCACATCGATTTATTCAACACCCTACATTCACGCTAACAAAATTACCTATACCACTAGAAGTAGAAATAGGTGATAATAAAAGTTTTATTGTTTGTGATATGTGTTGGAATTGCAAACTGAGCATTGACGATGAAGAATACTTTGTTGATTTAATTCCCATGTCAATGGGAGAATTTCAAGTGGTAATCGGGATGGATTGGCTAGCTCGATATCACACGAAGGTAATATGTAACCGTAAAGAGATACAACTAATGTCTCCAAGCGGGAAACATGTTACTATTTATGGGGAGAAAAGTTGTAGTCCCATAATCTGTTCTTTCCTCAAAGCTTGCAAGCTCAAATAAATAGGCTCGAATCGAGCCGAGCTCGGGCTCAAATAAATAGGCTCGAACCGAGCCCGAGCTCGGGCTCGGCCCGGCTCGTTTACACCCCTACTAATGGTTACTATCCAAATTTTTACGAGATATAATTTCGAGCAGAATTCTTCTATTTCCTGTTGATTTCATATAGTTTTCTATGTTGGTTTCATAGGAAACTTAATTTTAAGTAGAGTTTGGTGGCAAATATTTAGGCTTTCAATAAATCCTTTTTGTTGCATAAAATCTTTTTGTGTGTCATCTTGGTCAAAACATGATCTGAACCAAGTAAGTTGACCATTTTTTTAAACTGTCTTTTTTTTACCCGTACCCATTTTGGTCAATAGTCGCTCTAACTCAAACCAAAATAACCATTTCCAAAATGGTATGTCCTAACCCGAACTCATCCTATGTATGCCTATTAGCGGCCATTGTTTCTGAATTTATATAAGTGTGCTGCACCTTTTCATTAGAGCCTGTTGATGCAATCTGCAATTCGGGATTTCACAAACAAGATAGAATTAGTGTTTGAGACTGAGAATTAACATACCTGTAACTGCTAATCAGTAACTACCATGCTTATTTTGATATATGTTTTTTATTTTTATTTTTATTTTTATTATTGATAGCTAAAGAACAATGGGCTACCCAAATGGATTGGTATCACAAGGGAAGCAACCTCTTTTCTCATTTGGGGTTATCACAGATGTGCAGTATGCTGACATTCCTGATGGTTGATTGTTTCTTATCGTTCCTAGATATTACAGAAACAACAAAAGGAAAGGTGATTTCATTATCTGTTTGATTCTAACTGCAGATACAAAAAATTATAGTAGTTTTTTAAAAGAATTTGTTTCTTATAGTTAAGTTGGTGAATAAAACTTCTTTTAATTGCCCCATTATATGGGTCTATGACTATGCTTTATTATCTAAAATTGATTAATTGTAGCTTCAACTGGAGTTAATTTGCAAGATAGAGGGGTCAATGATAGTACGGGGAGTGAAAACCAAGGAGAACGTGTTAATGGAACAGGTAACATTACTGCATTAGATTTTTTATATATAAACTAGTATTTTTGCATTATAACAACAGTTAACAAACATTTGACTATGCTTTGTTATCTCTAATTAATTAATTGTGGCTGCATCTGGAGTTAATTTGCAAGCTAGAGGGGTCAATGATAGAACAAGGAGTGAAAATCAGGCTTCTGCAGGTATAATCTCTATGCATGTTACGTTTAATTTTTACTCTTACTGTATTTTGTGCCGAATGGTCTAGTAATTACATATCGGCTTATTCCAAGGGTGGAAATAAAGGAATTAACCAAGATTCCTTCATCGTATGGGGGGTATTCTTTCTTGTTCATAATTCAAACTACATATATAAAGATCAAGAGTTAACTGCCATTTACTTCCCTGTGGTTTTACATGGGGTTACCCTCCATTAAACAACAGATTTTAACAATCTTATTTAGTACATAAAAGAAAAGGGAAAATGAAAAATTTACCCTCCATTAAACACCAGGTTTTAACACGTGTTAGTTTTTTTGGATTGAAATACATGTTTCGAGAATGTAAGGATAGAAATGGTACAAGTTTGATATTTGGCCTGAAATAGCATAATTGGACAAACCACAAGGACGTAAATTACAGTTAACTCTAAAGATAATAAAGTTATAAAGATTATGAGTTCAAATGTATTAATTTAGATGTTGATCTATTTGTAGGGACTTGGAGGGAAGGAATATGTGATGTTATGTGGAGTTTTCGACGAGCACCGGCCATGGGGGGATATTGTCAGATAACGAGTGAAGAAAGTAATGGCGGCTTATTTGCTACACTATTAGCAAGAAGCTATGGCTCAATGTTCAATCTTGATGGATGGGGAATTGCGAAAAAATGCAAACTTTGATCAATTTGGTGTGTCGAAGAGCTCCTTCATCAAGGCTTGTTCTATGGTTGATTACGATCTTGAGCTTCATCCTGTAATCAATTCCTTTTACAGTGGTACAGCTGCTGTGACTATAATCCGCCAGGTATTTCATAATTAAATGTAGATCTGTACTTGAAAGTTGAAATCTGTATCGGTCAAAATGAATAGGTTGACCTTTAAAGTCAAACTTAGACATCGTTTCGGTTTGAATTATGTTTTTTCCTCTAACAGGTCAAATGGGGTTGAAGTCACTGAATGTGGTCCAAAGTCTAATCTTCATTCAAAGAACCTCTTAAATTATTTTATATAATAATTAAATTATTATTTTAAAAATTAATCATACTTCACAAAATAAATTATTTGCAAACATGTTCAAGAGAATAGAACAAAGTCTATATGGGTCAACCCGGACCAACCCAATTTGGCCAGTTTCAACCCCACCCAACCCATTTCACCTTGTTACCCAACCCACCTGACCCACATATTGCCTCCAAGTAAAACTATTGTTATTTAACCTAAATGACTAAATGAAGATAAATAATAATATTTTTCCTGAACATAATTCATTCTCAGGGAGATCTTATCGTGTTGGAAAATGTTGGTGATTCTAGAGCTGTTCTTGGGACCACTTCAGACGATGGTGAGGTGATAGCCGTTCAGCTAACTGTAGACTTTAAACCGATTTTACCTCGTAAGCACTGTCATGCATTAGATAACTATATGAAATCTGATTGTTTTGTGTGTGTGTGTGTTTACCGGTTACATTTTCTAATCCTTGATTTAGAGGAAAGAGAAAGGATATACACAACAGGAGGAGTGTGTGCGAATCAGATGATGAGCCAGGAATGTCTAGGATTCGAGCTTCAATTGACGAGACACCAGAAGGTCCAGGACTCGCGCTTTCAAGAGCTTTCCGTGACTTTTTTGTTAAAGTGCTGCTAGGATGATGCAAGTTTATGTTTTTAGTATTCAAATTGACAACTTATGTATGGATTTTGGTTTACTATTGTTAATATTATTAATTTTATTTTTTAGGTTTATTCATCTTTGCTATTGTTTTAATTATACGAAAAATTGAAAATAAAATTGCTAATTACACGAAAATGGCCACATAGCCACAACAATATATGTGACTATAAAATAGAAACGACCACACTTACAGTAAATTCGTGTGACTGTTGATACCATTTTGTCACACTTAAGAGGCCATTTTCAATTTTTAATTACAACAACCTTTTTGGCACATTTTTTTTAAATTCATGTGGCTAAAACAAACTTTTTAGTGACTATATAATAGAAACAGACACACTTATGGTAAACTCATGTAAATATACAATAGAAACGGCCACACTTAAAATAAATTCATGTGGCCATCGATATCATTTAGTCACACTTAACGGACAATTTTGTTAATTACAACAACCTTTTTGCCACAATTTTTTAAATTTATGTGGCTAAAACAAATTTTTTAATGACTATATAATAGAAACGGCCACACTTACGGTGAATTGTAACACCTTGAAAATTCGTGTTCAATGAAATAACGACACGTGTCATGTAAGACAAAAAGTGTTATAAACCCGAATATAATTAAAGATGTATGGCAGGATTTAAAAGTGTCGTCATGTTAATTTTTTCCTCTGAACGACCTCATTTATAAATCCCAAGACCCTGATATATATCTTAAACATCTAATATACCTTCAATCCGGTAATTGCTGACAATAATTAAATTCATTGCACAAGATAGGATCCTATGGAAATTTCTACGGTAAACCTTCATTTTCGGCACTTTCAAAAGGATTCAATGGAACATATCAAAGTGGTAGGGTATATAACTGTTCAAGGCACGTTTTAGATGCCCCCTTACTGTTAAAACATGTCCCAAATTCGAAATACACGAGTTGCCCCTTCGAATGCTTGAAAGGCCAAACTTTTCACTTTCTGCCAAGGGCTTACGGACCGTAAGCCCACCCCTTACGGTCCGTAAGGGGTCCCCAGCGAGCAGAAATGTGGTTGTTTGCTGTTTAAACGCAATAACTGAACTTTAAACGATTTTCCTCATATTTGGACGACCCCTAAATGACTCCTAGACACTAGGGACATGTGTTAGTGATCAAGAAACATTAATAGAGTTGGTTGTCACCATCTTATGGATCAAAATCCACTATAAAAGGCCATGATGTTGCAACCATTTTTCTCACATCTTCCATCCGCACTTTGGAACATTTCTGGAGCTCAAGACTTCTCTCTAAGCTTCACATTTCGTGCATAGTACTTCAGTAAGTATGCTTAACCTTTCTTAGTTAAGTTTTTGCTTAGTTTTAGCTTAAAAGTCAAACCGTCGTAATTAACGGTTGACTTAGCGATTAATCATTGTTGGTCCAGTGATTAGTCGAATTGAAAGTAGTTATAAGTTGGTAATTATGTGGGTAATAAACCCTTAAAAGGGCATCCTCTGATTCCCACTCTAACTAGGTCAAATGTCGGGTCAAACTTGTTATTAAAAAGTCAACAGGATGCTTAATTTCCAATTTATGCATAATTAGCAATGTAGAACCCATACAACCTGTTTGATCAATAATATAACTTGGTAATTAATGTAAGAACATGTCTAAACATGTTCAACCCGACAATTTTGAGTAGAGACCCGGTTCGGAACCGAAAGTCGCATAGTTTGACTTTTGCTTTGACTTTCAGTTCTGACCCGTTTAAGCATGTTTTAGAAATGCCTTAGAGCTTCCTTAGGACCAGGTTACATGCTAGTATAACCCTCTGTGATTATACACCTTGGTTCATTAGTTAACCAATTAATATGCATGATTCCGTTAATTGCCTATATGTTGACCATTATGCCCTTTCGACTATAAAACGTGATTTTTGAAAAAGTAAAAGAGTAGAAACCTTAGTTACTGAAATATAAACTTGTACCCAAAGTTTGACATCAGTTTGAGGTGTAGTTAGAGAGTTATGCTCATTAGCGTAAATTGAAAGCTTTATGTTAATTAAACGGCGTAATTAGCGTA
The DNA here is from genome assembly GCA_030545235.1 of Helianthus tuberosus. Classification (NCBI taxonomy): domain Eukaryota; kingdom Viridiplantae; phylum Streptophyta; class Magnoliopsida; order Asterales; family Asteraceae; genus Helianthus; species Helianthus tuberosus. The sequence goes on along the minus strand of CM060429.1, from coordinate 13,439,681 downwards.
TAGCCTATTTACACCCACTTTTGATATCTAACTTGTTACCCACTGATGTAATATATTATTTTGGTATTTTTAAAGATTTTTAATTAATTTTAGGCTGAGCATAACTTAGAGTCGTAAGCTTAATTCGGTAATTGTCGGTTTTGCCCTTTCGGGCTATAAAATGAGTTTTACATATCTTTTTGACTCCAAACCTTTTGCTACTGATTTTATATGATAAATACATTATGTTAAACCTTCTGGAATAATAAAAATATCAGCTTTGTGTATAGAACCCGGAATTGGCTCCTAATCGCCTTTTTAAGCGTTTTTAACGCATAGTATGTACTAAAACTATTTTAAACATACAAGGGTTGATACCTACTGATATTTTAGGTAAATTATAATATTTTAACAGTAAGCAAAAGTTGTTTAACTCAGACTTCAGTTTTGAGCTTTTCGGCTTATGTGAAATTACCAAAATGCCCCTACGGTGCATAGTTTGGTTAAAATTGATAAATTTCACATATATACAATACCCTACTGTTATAACTTGGTAAACTAAGTATTTTTGCTAAACATATCAGACCTGTAACTCAGGTTAATACTTAAACTCTTTTATAACATCATAAATGACCAAATTGCCCCTATGGAGCATAGTTTGTGTTTAAATTCGTTTTGGGCATAATGGAAGGTATCCTACTGATATCAAAACATATTTGAGGCATATTAACTTAGGAAACCTGGTTAGGACCCTTATGATTACCCGTTACGCCTCTTACGCGTACGGTTCGGCTTATGTAACTAGTTTACATAAATTAGGCGAAACGGATCAAACCTTATCGGTTTTACCCCAAAATTCAGAATGTGCCTAGATTACCCATATAAGGCAAGTCTTCAAACTTGTCGGGTCTAAAACACATTCTATTCTGGTCTTCGCCTAATCGTGCGTGAACCGTAAAAATTAACCGGTCTAAGCTTAAGCTTAACTAAAGACCGTTAGGATTCTAATAGGTTATTATAAACCTTCGTTCCAGAATAGGAGGACCAGTAAAAGCTACTTGCATTTGCTGTTTGTGAATTATACTTGCAAAGGTAAATACTTTTAACTTATTTTCCCTATACGGGCTTGGGGTACGGTATATAAAATATCGCTTGGTCGGGCATTAAATCTTCCATCGTTTGGTGGCTAATGGATATTTGATCGGCCCGTTTAAATTGTTTTGTTTGCTTAAAGCCTTTGGGAGGTTAATGACCATGTCCCGGATATCCTTGGCATCATTTTACGAAATGGCCACGACCTAAGCGCGGGGTGTAGGCGTACACCCGTCAGTGCCAAATAAATAATGTGGTGTGTCTATTGATCTTTAACCCGGCACGACCCGGGCTACTGAACGCATAAGTAACATGTAATTCTTTTACGAGATTATATATTTAAATAATTATACCAAGTTATATAAAGTTTGTGCCACGTGCATTCAAATCAATTTTATTAAACTTTTCAAAATGAGTCGGTTGAATGTATTTACCAGTGTAAACTGAGTATTTTCCCAAAAAGATTAAATGCAGGTACTAATCGTAATAGGCTGGATTTCTCCTTAGCATCAAAAGAGTCTCGCAAGCTTAAGATGCCTAAAGTCTGTTGAACTACTGTTTCCTATTTCTATTTACTGATCCGTTCTGTGGATAAACTTTCGACTGTTGTGATACTTGATATTACAATATTTTATTCGGTTGAAATATATCTTTCTTTTGCTTCCGCTGTGCATATTAAATATTGTGTTGTTTGACTATAATGTTGCCAACCACGTCACGATACTCCCCCACCGGGCCCACCGGTCAAACGTGGAAATATCTGGGTGTGACATGAATTCATGTGGCTATATAATACAGACGGCCACACTTACAATAAAGTCATGTGACCATTGATACCATTTAGCCACACTTAATGGACCATTTGCTTGATTACAGCAACTTTTTTTGTCATAGTTTTTTAAAATTAATGTGGCTAAAACAAACTTATTGGTGACTGTATAATAGAAATGACCACACTTAGAGTAAATTCATGTGGTTGTTGCTACCCGTTTAGCCACACTTATTTGACAAAATGATTGATTTCAACAAGACCTTTTAGCCACAGTTTAAGTTTCTATGGCCACATATAAGTGAATGTGGCCGTATGATGCCTACGATGACTCGACCTTTGTTCACACTTGAGCTGGAAAAAAAAGTGTGGCAAAAGGCGTATGGTCACACTTTTTTTATGTGGCCGTAAGCCATTTTTGACGTAGTGAAAAAAAACCTAAGGATCTGTTTGGTATAAGGAAATCGAATGAACGATAGAATGGAATTGATGAGGTAATGAAATGGACAAAGGAATGAAATGGATTATGACCATTACATGGTGTTGTTTGGTTATCATGTGGGAATGAAATGAATCATTATTTTGTCTAGTTTGGTAGGCAAGAAAAGGCGAAGGAATAAAATCAGTGGTGGTCAGTGACAGAGGGTGGCGACAGCGGTGGTCGGCAAGGGAGGGTGACAGCAGTGGTGGCAGGGGTGGGTGTGTGGCGGTGGCACAAGGTGGCTGCGAAGAGGGCGGCGATGGCGGTAGTCCGCAGCGGCGGCGGTGGTAGTGGTCGGTGGTGGTGATGAAGAGAGAGGGGGAATGAAATGAAAAAAAAAACAAGAGTGGTGGATGGAATGAATTTGAGGTTCTTAGAGAGAATGAAATGACTCATGTAATAGGTAATTATTTCATTAACTTGACCAACCAAACACATTTTTTTACGTATTCCTTAACAATAGTCCATTTCATTTCATATCATATCTGATTTGTGCATATCATACACTACCTAATTATTTTGTTGTAACTTTCCGTGCACTTCAAGAATCGTAATGACAAAGTTAGCCTTTTGATTTTGTTCAAAATCGCAAACTGTCACCATCATTGTTGCGATATATAATATAAAAGTTTTCGTGTTGGATTGTTCATAGTAGCACTACGGTATTTAAAATAGGTAGTGAATCAATACCGATCCCTGAAACTGAAAATTAAAATACTTCTTTACTTTGTCTCAATCTAGTTATTAGGTTCCTTTCCAAATTATGTTTCATACTTAATTAAATTAATGTTAGATTACTAGACAATTAATAGAAACAGTAATTTAGGTACATAGTAATAAGTGCACATACATGAAATACCCAAAATTATTATGTGTGCCTGTGTATGCGGACTTAAATTTTCGAGCATCAAACAATATAATTACTTATTTAAGGACTGAATTCCATTTAATGAGTGTAATTAAAATAAAATCAATTAAAAAGAGAGGTAATGTATGGAAGGTTGAACATGTATCGAAGTTAATAAAACATCAAAAGGTGTTGGCTCCTAATATATGAATCAATAACTAGTGCAAGTGGTGAAAGACATGACTTTATGAACTATCCTATGCTGAGAGACACATTTCACTTTACGATAGTCATCACTTAGCCATTCTCGGTGTAGGATTAGAAAATTATTTGGTGTTTTATTGTGGTTTGTGTCTCGTCCAAATAAGGTTAATCTTCTTTTCTTTCTTGATAAACAGTTGTAATGATCCTGCAAAACAATCAACACTCCGTGAAGCTCGTTACAAGGAGAAGAATAGGAGAGTTCTCCTTGTAACCACCCTCCAGCGTGAGAATAAGAACTTGTTTTGAGGATAAAAGTGTATGTATTAAGTGAGAGAGCAAGATTGTCGTCCTTAACCCTGTAGATGAAGTTCTATATTTATAGCTGAAGAGAGTTGTGAAGGAGGTGAGTTGATGGGTCTTGGGCTTGAAGTCGACAACAAGGAATATCATCTTTGTCTCTTGGAGCATGACCGTTAGTGCTTGCAGGCTAAAGGGTAGTTGGCGTACGCTAAATGGATCCACGTGGCCTGGTAGTTGTCCTTGTTGTCTGGTCTATCATCAGCAATTCAGTGGAGATCATGGAGCAGTGGTCAGCGCACGGTGATGGTGGCACGTATCCGTCCTAGTGTCCCTTCTGTCTCCTGCACGATCGCTCATCGCGCAGCATTGCTGGACACAGCCTGTCGTGCGCCTATTGACCGTCGGCTCTAACCATCGTACTATTTGTACCATCCAACATTATCTTGCCGGCGCAGGGGTTGTCCGCGCTTCCAAGGTGTCGCAACTCCCGCCCCCTTATCTGTCCCGGGAAAGGGCGGCCGCAAGACCAGTTTTGGTGGTATCATTTGTTTATCAATTTGGCAGCGGAAATTTCATCAGGACCGTAGTTAGGAAATGTTTATCAGAGTAAATACAACACTTTTATAATATTAAACATATTGGGAAAAACCCAAGTTTTCATTACAAACATTTTCATAGGAAAAATCTCTATTTTATTGAATAAAACATCTTCGTTTACTTAGGTAACTTTTATAGCCACTTTTTCCAAGCCTTTAGTGCTGTCCAGCTGGCTTCTAGTTGGCTTTCACATTTTGTTACCTGAAACACGTTTAAAAATATTTTGTCAATGGGAAATACTGATGAGTGAATCCCAGTTTAATCAAGAAGAGTTTTATCCTTTAACAGTATTGAGAGCTATCACATTGTTTATTTCTACACAATTACTCATTCAGTACTGTCAATCCTGACTGGTGGGTCATATTACACACTGGCTAACTCATTGTCCAATGGTAACGTGTTCCACATTTTGTATACAAAACCCCAACATACCGGCAGTAATTGAAGAACTACAAAGACTCAATCACTGCTTAATCACATTGTAAAACATTTAAGGTTTTGTAAAAACAATCTACAAAAAGGAGATTACTCACATTGCTGTCTTAGACTTCTTTTAAGGGTTTCCTGGTAGTTATCTATTAATTACAAAAATGTACATATGTAATAACCCAAAATTTAAAAATCATTATTCTAGAAATAAAAGAATAATAATAATATATATTTATCTTATGATCCATCTTTCTGTATATCAACCAAAACTATTATTATTATTATTATTATTTATAAATTATCCAATAGGAAACCATAATTAAGACACCCAAGTGATTCTGCACAAACCTTAAAATTTTCAGAATTTTCAGAATCAGGATCAGGGCCCCTAAAACTCAAGGGGGGGGGGGTATTTCCTATTGACGATTATCTAATTAACTCGTTGTCCAAATTAAATATTCTAGAAATGTCGACTCAGCTAGGCTAGTCCCAACCGTGGCTACTCTATAAAATATAGGTAACCCTTACGGACCGTAAGGGTTATTTGTTACGGTCCGTAAGGGGGGCAAAATTCGGGTATAAATAGCAGACATTGGCACTTGCTTCTGGGCGCTTGAACGACGAACAAAGTCGGAAAATACACGGAGTTATGCTCTGTTTACTTCAATTAACACACACGAAAACGCTAATTAGTATAGCGGGGTGCTGCAGAACTGGGTAATAACTCAATCGCTGATACGATTCAATGTCCGATTGATTGAAATCAATCCAATGGATGTTTAAGTGCTGCTCAAATTTAGGTTATGCTTTGTCATTAGTCGTGATTCCGATGGATGTTTAAGTAATTTCACTTTGTCATTAGTTGTGATTCCGATGGATGTTTAAGTGTTTACACTTTGTCATTCGTTGTGAATCCGATGGATGTTTAAGTGATTTCACTTTGTCATTAATTGTGAATCCGATGGATGTTTAAGTATCGCACTTTGTCATTCGTTGTGAGGATTTTAATCTCATGAGTTATCGTAAAGGCTGTATTAAGTTACTAACCTAGTTTGTGTGCATATCATTTAAATTAGGTTAAAAGACTAATCAGTAGTCTAAACTCTGCCCGTATAAATCTGAAATATTATCACAAGGTAGCATCACTTTGGAATTATTAAGGTACGGATCCTTACCCCACTCCTTATTGTTTCATATTCAAATTGTTAAACCCATTAAATTCGTACACTCCTCACGTCTTTGAATATCGATTCATTTGACAGTCCATTGAATTCCTATTCTAATCATAACTTTGGATTTAGCTTTCATGTCATGCGATAGTATTATGTTAGTTGTACTCATTATCGCATGTTCCAATATATGTTACGTCTTATTATGAAAATATTTTATAAGTTATGTGAATAAGACCATTTGTACTCTGTTACCCTGAGTATCGCTTCTCGTGGAGTGTCCCACGAGCATGTTGTTGCGGCATCGACATCATGTGCTCCACCCGTGACGGAGAGATCAGTTCACGGCGTCTCTTAAGTACAAGTGTGGTACATAAGGCTATTAGGAGGCGTATGGATCGATCCTAGGATTTAAGTTAAGGAGGTGGATAACGGGTATGCTAACTCGCCATCTCATGTGATAATTATGCAGGAGTATATACCTGTGTATTGTCACGTTTTAAGTTTGCTCATGGGTACATCCGTAAGATATGATTATGAAATTATGTTCTCGCATCGTATCATTTTCGCAATAAGTTCCATTCGGATAACATTTCTATAAAGCGTTACTTGTTATTTGAGCCTATTATTCCGTACTGAGCATTCGGCTCATTCCGTAAAAATTTTGTATATACAGGTTCACAGGTTACTTCGGGCGGGGTAAAGAGAGAAGAATAAAGCCTAGGAATAAATCTGAAGATGTTAGTTTATGAAGTTGAATGTCTCCGCTTGTATAATTAACCTTAAGTTTAGTTGTTATGTGGTTGTATCCTTGTCAAATAAATAAATGGAATTATGACTTTTGTTTATGATACTACTGTTATTGTGACACGTCATCCCTTCCGGGTTGGGGTGTTACAGCTATGGTATCAGAGCAAAGGCTCTTTCCTGTAGAAAACTTGAAGATAGTAAGTAAAACCTGTGAGGAATGGGTAGATATCTATGATAGGATTCAACTTGGTCTCTTATTTGGTTTAACTCCTATGTCTATTGTTATAGATGCCTCCTCGTCGTCCGCTACGTAAGAGTACTTGTACTAACCATATGCGTAACAACACTTCTTCGAATGAGACTCCAGTTGATCCAAACGTAATTAATGCTATCAACCAGGCTGTTGCCGGGTTGCTTCCAAACCTTGTTGCTCAAACAGCTGAGGCCGTTATTCAACAAACTCGTCATCCAGAACGTAATAACACGAATCCAGTCTCTGGTGGAGAAATTCGTGAGAATTCCACGAACCATACTACTTATAGTATAGACATATGGATCGCTAAATTCCAAAAACAAAAGCCGAAATCCTTTCGTCACGCTACTAATCCAGTCGATGCCAGAAACTGGATAGCTCATGTTGAAAAGATCTTCGGAGTTCTTGGAGTTCCGGAGCAATACAAAGTTAGATTGGCTACCTACAAATTTGAAGATGACGCACAAACTTGGTGGGAAGGATATAAGCAAGTCAAAGGAGGGGATGATTTTGACGCTAATCTTTCATGGGTCGACTTTCGTACCATCTTTTACGACAAGTATTTTTCTACCGCTGATAAAGAAGCTTATATCAGGGAGTATGCAGTGATTCGACAGGGGAGTGATGAACCAGCCTCTGAGTTCATGACTCGATTTTCAAGGTTGGCTAGTATTGTAGGAGACGTTGCAGGATCGGCAGAAGCCCAGGCAGAGAAATGCAAGTGGGCAGTCAATGATCGAATTCGGAAGTCGATCATGTACATAAAATTTAAGGATATCACCGAAGTTGCTGATGCAATCAAAACTTTTGAGTTCGAAAGGAAAGAATTTTTATCTCGAACTGGGGATAATAAGAAGAGAAATAGGGAAGGACAATTTAAGCAGGAAATCGGCCAATCATCCACTACGCCACAGCATCAAGACCGCAAAGTGCAAGGACAGCAAAACTCTGAAAAATCACTCTGAACGCGAAGCAACATGAGAATCTGAAGAATCAATTCGCTCTCTATACCCTAATCTATTCTCGCAATAGAATTTTAGTCAAGATAACGGTGAACCTTGCTCTTTGATCTATGTTCATTTGTTTCTGCTTATGGTCATTCATGTTTTGCCTTATATGAATATATCTTAGCTATGATTAAGCATATATATGTAGGAAATATCAGTACCAATAGTCACTTTATTATCTGTAAGTCTCCATTGACTTTTCGTACGATAAGATATTTTATTAAGATGCGTTATAGGAAGACCATTAGGGGACATATGTAAGGTAATTGACAATTATAGTCATGAACGTAATTATGAATTTCAGATACACCTGTGTGTTTAGGAGATTTTTGTTATATAAGTTAGTAACTCTGCTATGAAAATTCCGTTTCCGTTACTTATGCGATATGTTATATTCTTATTTGAAAATTTTCGAGGACGAAATTTCTTTTAAGGGGGTAATAGTTGTAATAACCCAAAATTTAAAAATCATTATTCTAGAAATAAAAGAATAATAATAATATATATTTATCTTATGATCCATCTTTCTGTATATCAACCAAAACTATTATTATTATTTATAAATTATCCAATAGGAAACCATAATTAAGACACCCAAGTGATTCTGCACAAACCTTAAAATTTTCAGAATTTTCAGAATCAGGATCAGGGCCCCTAAAACTCAGGGGGGGGGGGGTATTTCCTATTGACGATTATCTAATTAACTCGCTGTCCAAATTAAATATTCTAGAAATGTCGACTCAGCTAGGCTAGTCCCAACCGTGGCTACTCTATAAAATATAGGTAACCCTTACGGACCGTAAGGGTTATTTGTTACGGTCCGTAAGGGGGGCAAAATTCGGGTATAAATAGCAGACATTGGCACTTGCTTCTGGACGCTTGAACGACGAACAAAGTCGGAAAATACACGGAGTTATGCTCTGTTTACTTCAATTAACACACACGAAAACACTAATTAGTATAGCGGGGTGCTGCAGAACTGGGTAATAACTCAATCGCTGATACGATTCAATGTCCGATTGATTGAAATCAATCCAATGGATGTTTAAGTGCTGCTCAAATTTGGGTTATGCTTTGTCATTAGTCGTGATTCCGATGGATGTTTAAGTAATTTCACTTTGTCATTAGTTGTGATTCCGATGGAAGTTTAAGTGTTTACACTTTGTCATTCGTTGTGAATCCGATGGATGTTTAAGTGATTTCACTTTGTCATTAATTGTGAATCCGATGGATGTTTAAGTATCGCACTTTGTCATTCGTTGTGAGGATTTTAATCTCATGAGTTATCGTAAAGGCTGTATTAAGTTACTAACCTAGTTTGTGTGCATATTATTTAAATTAGGTTAAAAGACTAATCAGTAGTCTAAACTCTGCCCGTATAAATCTGAAATATTATCACAAGGTAGCATCACTTTGGAATTATTAAGGTACGGATCCTTACCCCACTCCTTATTGTTTCATATTCAAATTGTTAAACCCATTAAATTCGTACACTCCTCACGTCTTTGAATATCGATTCATTTGACAGTCCGTTGAATTCCTATTCTAATCATAACTTTGGATTTAGCCTTCATGTCATGCGATAGTATTATGTTAGTTGTACTCATTATCGCATGTTCCAATATATGTTACGTCTTGTTATGAAAATATTTTATAAGTTATGTGAATAAGACCATTTTTACTCTGTTACCCTGAGTATCGCTTCTCGTGGAGTGTCCCACGAGCATGTTGTTGCGGCATCGACATCATGTGCTCCACCCGTGACGGAGAGATCAGTTCACGGCGTCTCTTAAGTACAAGTGTGGTACATAAGGCTATTAGGAGGCGTATGGATCGATCCTAGGATTTAAGTTAAGGAGGTGGATAACGGGTATGCCAACTCGCCATCTCATGTGATAATTATGCAGGAGTATATACCTGTGTATTGTCACGTTTTAAGTTTGCTCATGGGTACATCCGTAAGACATGATTATGAGATTATGTTCTCGCATCGTATCATTTTCGCAATAAGTTCCATTCGGATAACATTTCTATAAAGCGTTACTTGTTATTTGAGCCTATTATTCCGTACTGAGCATTCGGCTCATTCCGTAAAAATTTTGTATATACAGGTTCACAGGTTACTTCGGGCGGGGTAAAGATAGAAGAATAAAGCCTAGGAATAAATCTGAAGATGTTAGTTTATGAAGTTGAATGTCTCCGCTTGTATAATTAACCTTAAGTTTAGTTGTTATGTGGTTGTATCCTTGTCAAATAAATAAATGGAATTATGACTTTTGTTTATGATACTACTGTTATTGTGACACGTCATCCCTTCCGGGTTGGGGTGTTACAACATATGTTAGTATAATAACACAATATTTACATTAACAATACCTTCCCCGAGACGGCATTCCAACGACAATGTCGGGCAGAACCTCGACAGCCGTTACGGAACTCTGGATCAATCGGGCAGCGTATCTAATACGTAACCGGGGTTATAATACTTACATCGGGGCAGAACTTCGTTAAGTAGGGGGGTATTATGCCCGGAAATTATGCCTACTATTCAGAATTTCGAGTGAGAAAAGAAGTGTGAGCGACGGAAAGTGAAAGTCGAAGCCCTCTACTTATAGGGCCTGATTTCGAGTTTTACGCGACCCGCGTAAGACGTAACAAGGGGCTACGCGGCCTGCGAGGCTCCCTAGGGTAGGCCCTAGGATTGCTGATTCGGATCATAGATTCCACACGCGTTATGCCACGTGGCACCTCAGGGTGTGACCCTGGTCTTAAGCTGTCGCAGCCCGTGTAGCTCAAGGGGGTGGCTTACGCGCCCCGCGAGAGACCATAAAACTTGTTTTTATTTAATTTTTAATGATGTATCGTATATTGGGCTCGGTTTTCACAAACGGGGTATATTTTGAGACATATAAGGGTATTTTAAAATATATTAGGGTGTCAGAAAAATTCAGGAGGGTTGTTATATCCTCTCCGCCTTGTTTTAGAGCTCGTCCTCGAGATCTACTGGAACAGGTGCGGATATTTTCTTTGCATTTCTGATTCAAGCTCCCATGTGTATTCTGGTCCTATTTTGGAGTCCCATTTCACTTTGACCAGAACTAATCTCTTGTGCTTGAGGTTCTTTACTTTCCTGTCTTCAAATCTGTAGAGGCTTCTCTACAAACTTTAACTGTTCATTTACCTCTATATCCTTAAGAGGTACTACGAGTGATTCATCAGCTAAGCATTTCTTGAGATTAGATACATGAAATACATCATGTATTCCTCTCATTTCCCCTGGCAGTTGTAGCTGATAGGCTACAGGTCCTATTCTTCTAATAATCTCAAAAGGTCCAACATACCTGGGGTTTAGCTTTCCCTTTTTGATGAATCTTACCACTCCTTTCCAATGACAGACTTTCAATAACACTTTATCTCCTACTTGAAATTCCAAGGGCTTTCGTCGGTTATTATCATAAATCTTTTGTCGATCACGTGCTGCTTTCAGTCGTTCCTTGACTTGAATGATTTTGTCTGTCGTTTCTTGTACTATCTCAGGTCCAGATAGTAGCTTTTCTTCAATTTCTTCCCTACAGACTGACGTTCAGCACTTTCGTCCATAAAGTGCTTCGAATGGTGCAGCATTGATACTTGTGTGATAATTGTTATTATAAGAAAATTTTATCAATGGTAAATGATCGTCCCAATTACCTCCGAAATCAATTACACAAGCTCTAAGCATGTCTTCCATTGTCTGAATTGTCCTTTCGCTTTATCCGTCCGTTTGAAGATGATAAGCGGTGCTTAGATTCAACTTGGTTCCCATTGCTTTTTGGAAACTTGTCCAAAAATGAGAGGTAAAGCGACTATCTCTGTCAGAAACAATTGATAGAGGAATTCCATGTAATGAAACTATTTCATTTACATATAATTTAGCTAACTGTTCCATACTGAAAGTTTCCTTCATTGGTAGGAAATGAGCTGACTTGGTTAGCCTGTCTACAATCACCCAGATTGTATCATTACCTTTTCTTGTTTTGGGTAATTTAGTAACAAAATCCATTGTTATTAATTCCTATTTCCATATAGGCATTTCTAACTGTTGCAACAAACCTGAAGGTTTCTGATGTTCAGCTTTGACTTGTGAACAGGTTAAACACTTTGCAACATATGCTGCTATATCCTTTTTCATTCCTATCCACCAAAAATTCTTCCTTAAGTCCTGATACATCTTATCATTTCCAGGATGCATCGTATACTTAGACTTATGGCCTTCTTCTAATATACGGTGGCGTAGGTTTCCTAATTTAGGTATCCACATTCTTTTCTTATTGAATCTCCAAATTCCATCTGTTCCTTGTTCTAATTCCTTAATCATTCCTTTTAACTTCTCAGTATCATCCTTGATTACTGATTCTTGTGCTTTTCTAATCTGTTCATTTAAATCTACTTGCAGATTTATCTTAAGAGAATGTACTCTTTTTGGCTTTTCATGATATTTTCGACTTAAAGCATCAGCTACTACATTTGTTTTTCCTGCATGATACTGGATATTACAATCATAATCACTAAGTATCTACATCCAGCGTCTTTGTCTCATATTTAATTCCTTTTCCCCAAAAACATACCTTAAACTCTTATGGTCGGTGAATATGGTAAACTTACTACCGTTGAAGAAACACGGGTTCACCGCCGGGATGACTGGACCGCGTTCTACATGAGGGTGAAGAATCACATTTTGTTCTTCCTCTTGAACTTAGATCTGCAATGGAGAAGAGAAGAAAGTGGAGCTATAGAGATTGCCGGTAGGAGAAGATTCTCCTGTTTCCAGCTACAAAAAGTGTGGCGGCTCCATATGCCATGCCCTATTCAAGAGGTGAAGACCTCTTTATATAGGGGGATATGGGCCTCCCCTAACCTCAATGGGCCAGGCCCAGTTAGGGGTTATCTCTACAAGCCCCGACCCAAAGTAGTGTAAACTACATCGCGTTGGGCCTCGCGGTTGGGTTAGTAGCAACAATAATAAATAATTAATATAAAAGCAATACGTAACGGGAAGTCTGACGACTCGGGACGGGTTTAATACCGTACCCCATCAAGTCCCCCAGTCTAGTGCTGCTCCGCGTGCAAGCGTGGTAGGAGTACTAGACTTGTTAGGAGTGCTCGAAAGTAAAGATTGAGTTTTAGGCTTACCAGTCGCCCAGATGCGGGAAAAGCTGTTGGCCATACTTGTTGCGTCTGTCTTTCGCTGTGAGTAGAGATAATGAAGCGGTGAATATTACATGATACTGGTTGGGCAAACCTGACGCACGCTGATTGGTTGCAGGCGGATGCTATTGTCGGTCTCTGTCATCAGCCAGTTAGTGGAGATCGTGGGGCAGGTGTCTCTGCCTCGTGATTGGTACACGTAGGTGTCTTTGAGTACTTTTTGTTCCCTGTATGTCGGATGATCGTGGAGCACGATTGAGCAGTGCCTGGAGGATACGGATTGGCTCTTCTCGTCTGCCATTTGTACCCTTTGTACTTTTAAGATGCCTTTACTCCACATCCTTGCGTGACCCTTGCTGCGCATGGTACTGGCCTTCGCAAGGTATGGGCGCTTGGAGGCTTGACTTCAGGATGCTAAGTTGTTGATTTGGCCTCTTTAGACCCCGCGCGACGCTGTCGAGTATTGCTCTACCCGCGCGAGGTTGAGATCAGAATGTAGTTGATTAAGGAGTATGGTCCAGCGCGTGATCTGGAGGAAGAATTGCGCGGCTTTTTAGGACCATACCCCTTCAAGTCCCCCAGTCCAGTGCTGCTTCCATGCGCGAAGTAAATGGTTGGAGCTCTGGACTCAGAAAAAAGAAAGTGTGTTGGTCTTTAAAGCATTTGTTAGGTCATGGTAGCCGGCGCGCGTGTAAGTGATTGTCAATTACTACGGCGCGGCCACCAGGCTTGTTAATTGATACCTGTTGCTTTTGAGAGCTGGCGCGTATGATCATTGGCTGATGACGCATGCGGCGCAACCCTTGCTAACTTCAACATGAAGTTTCGTTGTAATTTTAGGCGAGAAATTTTTCTCAAACTTTAAATTCTGACAGGTTGGTGCAAATGTCGTTGATGGTGACCCTTGAGTTGGCTGCTGACACGGCGATCATTATGTTGTCACCGACGGTTCGCCTTTGTCAGGTGAGTGTGGCCAGCTTTAGCGGTACGCACACAGTCGTGTGGCTATTGTAAAATATTCACCCTATGGTGTGACTTCTGTTGGTTGGCGCAAGGTGCGCGCGTGTCTTAAGCCGTGAAGCGTATGTATTTATAGTGTTTGAATCTTTGTAAACTGCTGTCTACAATAGTTGCACGTGTTAATCCACTTTGAACAGGTTATCGCGAATGAGAATTGGCATAAAGTTGCGTCATGAATAATGAAGTGGAGACCCGAGCCTGCGCTAATCCTCTGGTGTGACCCAACAACAATGTGGCATGAAGTAAGGAGATGTGGCTTGTCGTGAAGATTGTAGGTGTAAGCGAAACTTTATTTCAGCCAATGTGTTTTTGCGTATACCCAAAGTGGTGCGTGCATTTGTAGCACAGTTTACATTTTATAATTGTTTTCATATATGGCTAAGCATGCGCGCGCGGGCAACACACATGCTCGTGTGTAAAGCAGCAGGGTCACGTGGAGATTGGCGTGCTTACATGTGTAGCAGCAGGGCTCGCGTGGAGGCTGAGATGATCGTAAGTAGAATGACAGACTCATATGGAGATCGACGTGTTGGTATGTAAAAAAGCTTGCGTAGATGACGATTTACGTGCTCGTAAGTAATGGAGTATGCGCCTGCTAGCGCATGTGTGCTCACTCGTAAGTAAAGGAGCATGCGCACTTGGCGACTTACGTGCTCGTATGTAAATGAGCATGCGCCAGCCGGCGACTTATGTGCTCATAAGTAAAGGAGCATGCGCGCTTGGCGACTTACGTGCTCGTATGTAAAAGAGAATGCGCCAGTCGGCGACTTACGTGCTAGTATGTAACCGAGCATGCGCCAGCCGGCGACTTACGTGCTCATATATAAAAGAGCATGCGCCAGCCGGCGACTTACGTGCTCATATGCAAAAGAGCATGCGCCAGCCGGCGACTTACGTGCTCATGTGTGAAGGCGCTTTTTAGGCTTTCATCGGTGTGCGTGAGGATCGCTAGCTGCGTTTCACCGATTGAATGTATTGCCTATCCTGCAAATAAGTTGACATGGTAAATTGTAATAAATAGTGACATGTGGAAAGCGTTATACCGAAGCTTCATCCTCAGGAGGTGTTTGTTCCGTGCATCCATACTTCGCAATATTCTGAAAGCAATTTTGAACCTCGAAATGGTGTTACACCCTGCATGCTAGTGTGATTGTCTATTGCTGTTACAACTGTTAGTTGCATTGTACTAAAATTGATCATAGAGAAGTAGCGAGTACACTCGTATAATGCATATCACGTTATTGCATAATTAAAAGAAAAGGACTCTAGGGAGTATAAAGTGTGCCCCTCGAGTCTGTCAGTTAGTGATTTCATGATGATGAGAATCACAAAACAATAAACTGTAGTATAGAAAACCCTTTGTCCCTTTATTCCCTATATTAAATCAATGCCTTTAAATACAGAAGCAAATGTTTAGAATATTAACAAATAGCCACCCATAGAGTTACTCGCGCGACATAGTGAGTCAGGCAGGCAACGTACTCGTGTGGCGGAGTTACCCGCGCGGGGGTCATACTCGCACCGTGTGTTCTTGAGGCGAGTTACTCGCGCCGTGTACCCTTGCGGGGGTGTCTGGCAGCGGTTTACTCGCGCGCCAGAGTAAACGGGCCGTTGTTGGAACTTTAGTGGGCTAAGAAATCATGTGAGTGGGTGGCCCATGCAAGTCTCCTAAGAGTACAGGCCACAGGGCCCCATAACATAAAGTCTTAGAGTTTTGGAAGGAATAAAGTAACTGTCATTTTGAACTTTGTATGGTTTAATCCCACTTGAACTTTAAAATAAGTATGAATTCGTTTGGACGTTTGACATATTTAAATCAGTTATCAAACCAGAAAAATATATACATTCAAGGCGAGCATCGTACTCGCGTGACGGAGTTATTCGCGCGGGGGTAATGTCTGGCAAGATACTCGCGCGGGGGGTAACGTCGCGAAGACGGGTATGGTTATGTGAGACGAGTATATATCATTTGTGATGAAGATAAAGCCATTAGAAAGGGATTTCAACAATGGATGATCGACAATAACCCAGTGAATAGTGTGAAAGAATTGAAAGAAATTGATCACATGGCGGTGTTATGTGACTCAAAACAACTCAATGTTTGTCTTCTTGACATAGCCCATGCATATGCTTAGTCATCGACTCGTCTATTTTTAAAGTTGTTTTCGATAACAAAATGATTTGAAATTCATTTTCAAATAATGTCCTAGCATTTAAGTTGTATGTGCCAATTATAGGCTTGACTATCATATCGAAGACTATTCATAAAAATTGCGTATTGAAAACAGCCTTTAAGAATGTGACTACGAAGTATATATTTATAAAGATGGTTTAAAATTAAGTCTTCATACCAATAAAATAAGAATGTAACGTCTGTCAAGCTACTCGCGCGGGGGTAACGTCTGGTAAGTCACTCGCGCGGTGTAACGTCTGGTAAGCTACTCGCGCGGGGTAACGTCTGGTAAGTCACTCGCGCGGTGTAACGTCTGGTAAGCTGCTCGCACGGGGTAACGTCTGGTAAGTCACTCGCGCGGTGTAACGTCTGGTAAGCTACTCGCGCGGTGTAACGTCTGGTAAGCTACTCGCGCGGTGTAACGTCTGGTAAGCTACTCGCGCGAGGTAAGTAAAGGATGAGTTAGGGTCGCAGGTGGCGGAGTTGCTCACCGTGCGCGAGGCGTAAGGCATGTCATTGCAGCTTGTTCACCATGCGCGGGGTGTATTCGCGCGGCGACGAAGTGTATCTCGCAAGCGGGTTTGTACTAGCGCGGCGGCGGGTTGGGACCAGCAGTCGAGATGCACTCGCGCAGCGGTGGGTTGTGCTCAGCAGACGCCGTGCACTCGCGTAGCAGCGGAGTGGGACAGGCAGGCTCGGTGTACTCACGCGGCTGCGGATTGTATGTAACATAATTCGACACTAACAAAAAACCCTTGTGAAAATATGGTTGTTATAGAGGTTTTTTAAGGGTAAGGACTAGAGAGGTGATACAATATGCATGATGAAGAAGAGAGAGGTGATGCTCTCTGTGGGGTAGACAAAAATGTGTACATGTCAGACATTTTCTTGTTTACAGCTGTAACTTTGGATGTAGACAAAAATGTGTACAATGTCAGACAATTTTCTAGTCCTTTACAGCTGTAAAGGAGCATATTCCTCCTCTTTTTTTTTTTTTTAATAAACGAACTGTGAATTGCATTTTAAATGAAACTTCATGAATTGTTGGCTGGAAATCTCACTTATTGAAGATAATTGTCAAAAAGCTGTATAAGAGTAGATTCCCTTTTTTTCTTTTTTTAAAAGAATTATTTAATCTTCTTACTTGCCATTATGATGATTAGGAAAACGAAAATAGGGGTGGACTCCCATGTTGCATCACAAGTAATCAAAAAGAAAGAGTAAGAAGAGTACCGATATGAAGAAACACTCTTTATCGTGTCTTGGTGAATGCAACTATTTGACGGTTATAAAACCGTAAATCGAGATTTCGACCCAAAGAACACGGATCTCAGGTTTGGACCCTAACAGAACTGATGATGTAAGCCTTGAGTCCCAACAGAACAGGCCAACATCAGCTCCAACAGAAAGAGAGCAAATCTGGTATCTTGGCCCCAGCATAACGGGTCATGAACAACCCACATAAAACTTCCAAGAACCCCATCGAGGTGGAGTTTTTCATCAAGAACCATGTGTAACTTTAAACAAAACAGATCTGAGATCTGAGGAGGAGGAGACCAGTTGTGATTCTGGGATTTTGATTTTGAACCGGTGGGCGCCAATGAAGAAACACGGGTTCACCGCTGGGATGACTGGACCGTTTTCTACATGAGGGTGAAGAATCACATTTTGTTCTTCCTCTTGAACTTAGATCTGCAATGGAGAAGAGAAGAAAGTGGAGCTGTAGAGATTGCCGGTAGGAGAAGATTCTCCTGTTTCCAGCTACAAAAAGTGTGGCGGCTCCATATGCCATGCCCTATTCAAGAGGTGAAGACCTCTTTATATAGGGGGATATGGGCCTCCCCTAACCTCAATGGGCCAGGCCCAGTTAGGGGTTATCTCTACAAGCCCCGACCCAAAGTAGTGTAAACTACATCGCGTTGGGCCTCGCGGTTGGGTTAGTAGCAACAATAATAAATAATTAATATAAAAGCAATACGTAACGGGAAGTCTGATGACTCGGGACGGGTTTAATACCGTACCCCATCAACCATATAGGTAATGTCTCCAAGTTTTAAGGGAAAAATTATGGCTCCTAACTCTAGATCATGGGTTGATAATTCTCTTCATGATTCTTAAGTTGTCTAGAGGCGTAAGCTATAACATTTTGACGTTGCATTAATACACATCCGTACCCTAACTTAGAAGCGTCACAATAGATTACGAAATCTCCAGTTCCTTCTGGTGACGCTAGTATGGGTGCATGACATCTTTGCTTAAGAATTTTAAAGGCTTCTTCTTGTTTTGGTCCCCATTCAAACTTAATAGATTTACAGGTTAACTTAGTTAAGGGAATGGATGTTCTAGAAAAATCTCGAATAAATCTTCTATAATAACCGGCCAATCCTAAGAAACTTCTAACCTTAGTTGGTGACTCAGGGGTTTTCCACTTGGTAATCGCCTCGATCTTGGTGGGATCTACATGAATTCCTTCATGATTAACTAGATGTCCAAGAAATTGAACCTGTTCTAACCAAAACTCACACTTCGAAAACTTAGCATAAAGCTTTTATTTTCTCAGTAAACTTAGAAGTGCGTGTAGATGAGCTGCATGTTCCTCTTTGCTTTTAGAATAAATAAGAATATCATCTATAAAGACAATTATGAATTTATCCAAATATGGCTTACATATTCGGTTCATCATGTCCATGAATGCAGCTGGGGCATTGGTTAAACCAAATGGCATGACAGTAAATTCATAATGGCCATACCTTCTTCTGAAAGCGGTCTTAGGAATGTCCTCTTCCTGTACCTTTAATTGATGATATCCTGACCTTAAATCGATTTTAGAGAAAAATCGTGACCCTTGCAATTGATCAAACATATCATCTATTCTTGGTAATGGATACCGATTATTAATCGTGACTTTATTCAATTCATGGTAGTCAATGCACATACGCATTGATCCGTCCTTCTTTTTAACGAATAAAATCGGTGCTCCCCATGGCGATGAGCTTGGCTGAATGAATCCTTTCTCCAACAATTCATCTAATTGTTTCTTCAGTTCCGGCATTTTTGCGGGTTCCAAACGGTAAGGTGCTTTGGCAATTGGTGTGGTTCCTGGTATCAAATGGATTCTGAATTCCACTTCTCTGTCTGGAGGTTGCCCTGGTAGCTCTTCTGGAAATACATCTGAAAACTAGGATACTACTGGAATATCCTTTAATTCTTTTCCTTTAGTGTTAGTGATTATAGAAATCAAATACACTAATGACCCTTTTCTTATATAACTTGCGGTTTTCATCACAGAGATGAACTTTATGGATCTAGAGAACTTATTTCCTTTAATTGTGATCTTTTCACCCCTTGGTGAATTTACTTGAATTGACTTTTGATCACATAAAATACTGGCTTTATTAGCTATTAACCAATCCATTCCTAACACAACATCAAATCCTGCCAGATTCATTGGGTAAAGGTTTGCAATAAATTTCTGATTTAAAATTTCTATTCTTGCTCCCTGCAAGATTTCAGAAATCTTAATGGTTTCCCCATTTGCTGTCTCTACTAGACATTCTTGTGGGAGTTTAGTTAATGATTGATTAAGAAGTTTGCAAAATGAAGTATTAATAAAACTTTGGTTCGCACCAGAGTCAAATAATACTTTAGCAAAAACATCATTAACTAAAAACGTACCAGCGATCACATCCGGGATCATCTTTGCTTCTTCAGCAGTCAGAAAAAATGCTCTATCATTTTTAGTATTCTTGGTGTTCGTGGCTGGAGCTAGCTTTGGACAGTTAGGCTTGATATGATCTTGTTCTCCGCAGTTGTAGCATATCCTGTTGTTAGGCTTTTTCCTGCAATCTTCCTCCTTGTATCGAGATATTTTGCAAAAGTTACAATATATGGAGCATCTTCCGGAATGCTTCCTTTTGCAATACTTACAAGAGGGTGCAGAGGTAGAACCTATATTTCTTGGGTAAGCTTCTGGGTTAGAATTTCCAGAATGGAATTCTTGGGTAAGCTTCTGGGTTAGGTTCCTTTTCTGATCCTCTTCTCGTGTACGGACTAATTCATCTGTCAAGGTGTTTGCTAGTTCTACAGCTTCTTCTATGGTTTGAGGTCTAGCTGCCTTGACTACATGCCTAATCTCTCCAATTAATCCCCAGATGTAACAAGAGATTAATACTGGTTCAGGTGATGCAAGGGTTGGTACTATTCGGGCATATTCAAAGTATAATGTAGTATAACCCTTACTATCTACTCCAGTCATCCTAAGGTTTAGGAATTTGTTTGCTATCTGTTCCTTTTCATTAGGAGGACATAATTTCCTTTCTACCATGTTTTTAAATTCCTCCCATTCCATATTGTAAGTTCTATCACTTCCCCTAGATTGGAGGATAGTGTTCCACCATTCTAGTGTTGAATTCTTAAACAGATTAGAAGCAAACATTATCTTATCCTCTTCTGCGCATTTACTTATTCTTAAGACTGCCTCAGTCTTTTCTATCCAACGTAGAGATGCAACAGCCCCTTCATTGCCCGAGAATTCCATTGGTTTACAAGACCGGAATTCTTTATAAGAACAACCATAAGACACGGTTCTTCTTCTTTTGGGAATGGGCACTTCAAGTACGGGTCCATTGTTTACGCTATGTTAAAGTTCAGAGGGTCATTTACTATCATGTTTACTTTTATTTTCTGCTTCCTTAACCGTTTTGATAATATATTGCATCGCATCTATTATTCCTTGTGCCACTATATGTTGCATGGCACTGTTATCCACTTGGTTTCCACTATTGTCGTTGTTCGGGTTTTCGTTATCCGGGTTATTGTTACTCTGGTTATCATTATTTCTGGTTTTCCTGATTCACTTCGTTGTCCATCTGAATTTTAAACATTTACCAATTATTAATATCACAAAATAATTAATAATTTAGGCAACAATCACACAACACACATATTGGTCAAAAGCGTTGAGCATTGCGACTTACTCTTTTTTATCTATTATACATCTACTACAAACTGATACTGAAATTTGAAATTACAATACTACTATGCATCGCTAACCACAAAGGGGTCTATACTACAACATATATTATTATTATACATATATATATATATATTTATATATATGTTTTCATACAAACATATTATATATATTATTATATTATTATTATTATTACCATATCCACCATCTCCTTCACTGATATGGATTCATCCAATAATCCATATTGCACTCGTCGTACTTCCAGACGAGTCGCTCTTCTGCCTGCCTCATCCTCTCACTACTCTCTAAAATCTCTTCTCTGAAAGTTCGGAGCTCTTGCACATTTTCTGCACTCATTGGGGGTGCAGGTGCTGGTACTGGGTCTGGGTACTGGGGCATGGGCTCCTCCTGAGGGTACGGATTCTCTAAGATCTCCCTAATGTATTCATCGTTATCATAGTAGGGATCTAGAGGGTCCAGACCTGGATAAGCTGCTAGATTCGGCATGGGTTCGTTGTTTTGGTGGAAGCGTGGCATATGTCCCTATGATCATCGAACCATGGATCATAATCTGGGTCTAAGGGATTAAGGGCTGGTATCCTAGGTATCTCCTTAGGGTTGAAATCATGCATTTGGACTTGGTTTTCGGGGTTGTTTTCTATCTCCATCGGTTGCGTGGGAAACAAAGGTAAGGGTTGTGGGGCTACTAGTTGCTCCAGGTTTG
Organism: Helianthus tuberosus; assembly: GCA_030545235.1. NCBI lineage: Eukaryota > Viridiplantae > Streptophyta > Magnoliopsida > Asterales > Asteraceae > Helianthus > Helianthus tuberosus. Next base: position 13,417,728 of record CM060429.1, on the reverse strand, counting down.
GGTCGGCAGCTGTGGTTGCTAGGATATGAAAATTGGCTAAGCTTCTATTAAGCATATCCTGTGTGTGGGCATCTGACTCTCGCTTAGCAGCTGCTAGGACTCTCGGCTGTTGCAACTTTCGCATTCTTTTCCTACGCTCGTGTGCTCCCTTACTGAACCATCCTCTCTTTTTCTGAGGGAATGGCTCTTCAGACTGAGCCTTAAATATAAACATCCCTTCTTCCTGGTCAGCTGAATACCCAGAGAGGGCAGGCTGGGAAGAGGTACCTTGACTCCTAGGTGAATCGGACAACTGACGATAAACGTCTGAGGGTCCTTGATCACTCATACTGTAAACTAACAAATAGTCAAATAACACACAACAATAAAATACAGATATGCACGTATTTCCATAATTAATTTCCTAATAATTTAAATAATATATTGGTGTCAGCATAACATTTCTGTGGCTAAATCAGTGGCTTAGCTCTGATACCACCTTCTGTCGCAACCCCCGCCCCCTTATCTGTCCCAGGAACGGGCGGCCGCGAGACCAGTTTTGGTGGTATCATTTGTTTATCAATTTGGCAGCTGAAATTTCATCAGGACCGTAGTTAGGAAATGTTTATCAGAGTAAATACTACACTTTTATAATCTTAAACATATTGGGATAAAACCCAAGTTTTCATTACAAACATTTTCATAGGGAAAATCCCTATTTTATTGAATAAAACATCTTCGTTTATTTAGGTAACTTTTATAGCCGCTTTTTCCAAGCCTTCAGTGCTGTCCAGCTGGCTTCTAGTTGGCTTTAACATTTTGTTACCTGAAACGTGTTTAAAAATATTTTGTCAGTGGGAAATACTGGTGAGTGAATCCCAGTTTAATCAAGAAGAGTTTTATCCTTTAACAGTATTGAGAGCTATCACATTGTTTATTTCTACACAATTACTCATTCAGTACTGACAATCCTGACTGGTGGGTCATATTACACATTGGCTAACTCGTTGTCCAATGGTAACGTGTTCCACATTTTGTATACAAAACCCCAACATACCGGCAGTAATTGAAGAACTACAAAGACTCAATCACTGCTTAATCACATTGTAAAACATTTAAGGTTTTGTAAAAACAATTTACAAAAAGGAGATTACTCACATTGCTGTCTTCAGTGGCGAAGTATAAAAGGGGCGGGGAGGGGCGCCCGACCCCCCGAACTTTTCGTCCAGTAGTGTTATATATGTAGTTTTCGTATAGAAATTTTTGGGTATATACGTTTTCGACCCCCTTGTTTTATAGAAATATTTTGGTAAATATGTTTTCGACCCCCCGGTCATTCGGGGTAAAGATTCGCCACTGGTTGTCTTAGAATTCTTTTAAGGGTTTCCTGGTAGTTATCTATTAATTACAAAAATGTACATATGTTAGTATAATAACCCAATATTTACATTAGCAATACCCTCCCCGAGACGGCATTCCAACGACTACATCGGGCAGAACCTCGACAGCCGTTACGGAACCCTGGATCAATCGGGCAGCGTATCTAATACGTAACCAGGGTTATAATACTTACATCGGGGCAGAACTTCGTTAATTAGGGGGGGGGGTATTATGCCCGGAAATTATGCCTACTATTCAGAATTTCGAGTGAGAAAAGAAGTGTGAGCGACGGAAAATGAAAGCCAAAGCCCTCTACTTATAGGGCCTGATTTCGAGTTTTACGCGACCCGCGTAAGACGTAGCAAGGGGCTACGCGGCCCGCGTAAGACGTAGCAAGGGGCTACGCTGCCCTCGAGGCTCCCTAGGGTAGGCCCTAGGGTTGCTGATTCAGATCATAGACTCCACACGCGTGGCACCTCAGGGTGCGACCCTGGTCTCGAGCTGTCGCGTAGCTCAAGGGGGTGGCTTACGCGCCCCGCGAGAGACCATAAAAACTTGTTTTTATTTAATTTTTAATGATATATCGTATTGTCACACCCCAACCGATGGCGGAATCATCAGGGCGTGGCACTAGGCGAATCAGATTGCTCAAGAGAATCCATAACAACTATGTTGCGATAATATTTAATTCATTCGTTATCCCATACTAACAAATAATACAATCACATAAGTTATCACAGATTTCTTGTCCTCTCGAACAATACAAATCCGACGACCTAGATTTCAGTTGAGTTTCAAGACTTCCTAGCTTGATTTGAAATAGTCTGCGATCTAACCTGCAACATACGTTAAAATAGTTGTCAATACAAAAGTATTGGCGAGTATACAGGTTTGATATGTAGCGTAATAGATTAAAATGTGTAGCGAATTTCCACATGCATAAACGTAACACACGACATATATACTCACAAAGCTGATACTACCAACTAAGTCCTCGATGCTCGAATATGCGATGGCAAACTAGACCCCGTCGGGCGCAATAGTACTATACTAGTCGTGGTGGGACGTCGCGAGTATAAGCCCTAGCACATATGCAACTAGCATCACGTATATCTATGCATAACAGTTATTCGCAAGTGATAATTCGATTGATTGAATAATTCGTTTGATAAGTTCGATTTGTTATAAACGTATGTTACACCCAAAATGCGATTAAAAGTATACTCACAGTGCGTATTCGGCGAGGGCACAATTGCTTGGATCGGTTACGAGTACGTCTGCGGTAGTTATTGAATGATATAGTAAGCGATGCATGGTCTAAACGGGAATGATATCGTAAAGACTGATGTTCAGTCGGATAGGCTCATCCGATCGGATCACAAGGGTTCTGATCGGATGACATGGTTCGGATCGGATGGCACATATTCGGATCGGATGGCATATGTCCGGATCGGATGACACATTATCCGGATCGGATGGCACATTATCCGATCGGATGGCATGTTATCCGATCGGATGACATGGTTCGGATCGGATGACATGTTATCCGGATCGGATGGCACATTATCCGATCAGATGGCACATTATCCGATCGGATGGCATGTTATCCGATCGGATGACATGGTTCGGATCGGATGACATGTTATCCGATCGGATGGTATGTGGTCCGATCGGATGACCTGTTCGGTTGGTCGTCATACGTCCGTTCCAACATCCCGATCAACTGTTTTCGATGGTCTTTAGAAGGATTCACTCGGGGTTTCACGGGGATGTTTGATTTCGCTTTAACACATGAAATTTTATCAGTTCCGACCCGTTCTAACGACCGGGAACCACCCTGTTCCATCAGGTGTGGCCGTTCTTGACGATTTCTCATGCGAAATCCCGAAATCGTTCAGTTCTTGATTAGATGCATATATTTTTAGGTAAGATTGTTATAAAAACATGTGGAAATCACCCAGATCTGAGTCGTTTATGGTGGGATGAGGTCACACTTTGAAGTTCATATGAACTCTTGGTGACATCACCTTAAAACACCTCAAATCAGTAGATTTCACGGTTAGAAATTGAGTTTTAAAAGACAGAATGATGTAGAATTGAGTGTAGATCGTAGAAGTACAAGTTTTTAGGTTGAAATCTTACCGGAATCGCGAGGAATCGAGGGAAAAGGGTCCTGAAGCGTGCTTGGTCGAGTGGGAGCTGTCACATCACTGTTCAAGTGATGTGACACGCTATTTATAGGCAACATAGGAGAAATGGGGATGTTGGGTCGGATGGCCCATCCGTTCGGATGGCCACTCCGGCGCGGAGAGCTTCTTCGTTTTCGATCGTTGCGATAGTTTCTTGGAGTACGCGCTTTAGGGGACTCGGGGCGGTAGCGTGATACTCGTTCATCACGCGTTGAAGTGCAACGCTACACCGCCGCCGCTAGTTGTTTCACGCGTTATAAATAAAACGCGTTACACCCACAACGCGTTAAACATTTGAAAAATCCGACCGTTTGAACCATTTTGACCGTTTTAAAACGGTAAACAATCAATAAAAAAAATTATCCATTTTATCTATATATATATCTACATTTTAGCCATTTTTCACACACCAAACTAAACCATTTTAAACCCATTTCACAAATTTTATATCTTTCTCAAATGGAATTCCCTACCGATTCGACGTTTCCGATGTCTAGCGACAGCGATACCGAGTCGTCTTCCGACAACGAGACGCTAAAGTATTTTGTGTCGGTGTATAACGAGCTTGATGCCGAGTCGTCCCGCCCAAAGAAGAAGATGGTCGACCGTGATCGTATACGTGCCAAAGAAGTTTTGATGAACGATTATTTTGTGGAAAACCCGCTATACAATGCCGAAACGTTTAGAGATCGGTTTCGTTTACCCAAAGAATTATTTTTAAAGATTGTTGGAGACATCGAAGCAAGCGAGGAATGGTTTCAAGAAGGTTACGATGCGAGGGGCAAACCAAGTTTCACGACGAGACAAAAATGCACGTCCGCCATTCACCAACTAGCGACAGGTAACCCACCCGATCAATATGATGAATACCTAGCTATGTCTGAAAGAACTTCACGTGAATGTTTGCAATTTTTTTGCAACGCGGTCATTAAGTTGTATACTAACGAGTTTTTACGTAAACCGACGAGCCACGACATCTCACGTATTTACGCCGCACACGAGGCTAGATGGCATTTTCCCGGGATGCTCGGTAGCATCGATTGTACACATATCGAGTGGAAAAATTGTCCAAGAGAGTTGCGAGGGGCGTATGTGAGGGGAGACATCAAAAAACCAACCATCATACTAGAAGCGGTGGCGTCGAATGATTTATGGATTTGGCATTCGTATTTCGGTGTTCCAGGTTCAAACAACGACATCAATGTGTTGCACACCTCGCCGTTGTTCCAAAGCGTAACGGATGGTACCGCACCTTCCTCTCCTTTCTATGTTAACGGTCGACATTACAGACGAGGCTTTTATCTTGTGGATGGTATCTATCCGTCTTGGTCTGTTTTTGTGAAAGCTCCCTCATTTCCTGTCGAGGCTAAAGAAAAGGCGTTCAAAAAATTGCAAGAATCGGCAAGAAAATATGTTGAGAGGGCATTTGGTGTTTTAAAGGGTAGATGGGGTATACTACACCGACCGGTTCGTTCGATGACCAAGAAATCAATTCATAGCATAGTGTATGCATGTATCATATTGCACAATATGCTGATCAAACACGACGGGCGTGCAATATCCCCGGATTGGGTGCCGGATCCTCCTACGCAAGTTCAAGTTCCACAAGATATCCATTAACAATTGCGTAACGAAGAAACTCACTTTCGTTTGAGATTCGATTTAATCGAACTAGTAGGTTCTCTAGGTTTGGAGTTTCCGGATTCGGACGAGGAGTAGGTTTTTTTTTTTTTAAATTGTATGTTTCTAGTATGTTAAATTGAAGTAGTATGTTTTAAATTTAATGAAATTTTTAATTTTAGTGTTTTATTGTTAATTTCTAATTTTAAAATGAAAAATAAAAATAAATGGGAGTGATAGAATTCCATCACTAGTGATTCCACCCCTCCTACATTTCTATCACTAGTGATGGAAATTTGGTTGATGACATGGCATAATTTTATTGGACATTGAGAGTGATAGATTCTATCACTAGTGAACCACCCCTAGTCCCTTTATATAGTTAATTTATATTATTACTGTATATGTATATATATATCTAGGGGTCGTATTTACGTATCCATATTTCCAAGTTTCGATATAACAATCGGTTTTTGTTTCGAGTGTGCGATTATTAGCGACGTTTCACGGCCATCAAGGAGGGTAGTATAGGTCCTTTCTCGATGTCCTTGGGAACGTTATTGTGTGTTGTGCCACAATGACTGACGGGGTACCACTCACTCGTATTGTCATCATCGTCACGACGACTGGAGCTATAGCACTCACCCGAGAGTCCTTGTTAGCGTTAATTGTCTGCGTTTCGACACATCACGGCCACCGAGGAGGGTAGAATAGGTCCTCACTCAATGTCATCGTGAGTGTTAGTGTTTGCGATGTGATATAGTGATAATGTATTGCGAAAATATGCGATTATCCTTCGAATAGCGATGTATGCGATACAGTTACATTATGATCTGAATCTCTGGTGCTAGGCGTAACGAGTATATCGAGTAGTAACAACGCACGAAAGTGCGGGTTGTTGCACGTATATTGGGCTCCGTTTTCACATACGGGGTATATTTTAAGACATATAAGGGTATTTTAAAATATATTAGGGTGTCAGAAAAATTCAAGAGGGTTGTTATACAAGGCTTGCACCAACTTAGTTTGCAGAGAAACTAAGTGTTGGAATTTGTTTATTTTATGTATGGCCTCGCGCGCAACCTAAGGTTGTCTCGTGTAGTCAGTGCATGATAGGGACCATACCCCTTCAGACTTCAGTTTAACTATACTTTCAAAGGTTCTCTATGTTCTAACTATCTCAAAGGACAAAGGGTGTAAAATGTTTCAAAGAATTGTTGAAGGTGGACGGATTGGACAAGTTTGGGTCATGGGTTAGGATGAGTTTGTGTTAGAATGGGTTTTTAAGAAAAATGTTAGGATGTGTATAGGTTAGAATGAGTTTGGGTTATGATGAGTTTTTTAAGAAAAATGTTAAGATGGTTATTGGTTAGGAGGGGTTTGGGCAAAAATGGGTTTATTAAAGGCTAAGATGAGTTTAGGTAAATATTGGTTCGACTTTCGATAATGAATGGCAAATAATAAACATAAAAATTAATAAAAACAAAAAAAATGAAATATTTAAAAAATTAAAAAAACAATTTGAAAAAACAAAAAAAAAATAAAAATATTCAGGAAAACAAAAAAAAATCAGAAAACGAAAAAAAACAAATAATTTTTTTTAAATGTAAAAAATAAAATGTTAATAAAATAAAAAAAATCAGAAAAAAGTAAAAGATTTTAAAAATTCCAAAAAATAAAAAAGAAGAAAAAAGTAAATAACTAAAAAAATCAAAAAAATCAAACAAATAAAAAAATTATAAATCCCAAAGAATAAAAAAATATCAGAAAAAAATAAAACAAATACAAAGCTAAAAAATTAAAAAAAATAAAACATTTTCAAAAAATATAATAAAAAATTAGGATATTTTGATTTTTCAAACTTTATTATGTTTCTATTTTTTCTGATTTTTTTATTCTTTTAACATCTTTTTATTTTAAATTGTTTATTTATTTTAATATTTTATTTATTTTTCTTAATTTTTGGTTTTTTGGGATTCTTATTTTTTTTTATTTTTTTTATTTCTTTAATTTTTAACTTTTTTCTTTAGTTTTATTTTATTTTTTTACATTTTTTAAAATATTTAGTTATTTTTTATTTTTAAGAATTTTTTATTTTTATTGGATTTTTACTTCTTCTATTTTTTTTGAATTTTTTTAAATTTTTTACTTTTTTCTTTTTATCTTTTTCTTTAGCGTCTTTCTATTTTTTACATTTTTAAAAAATTGTTTTTTTTATTTTTTTGTTTTCTATTTTTTTTTTAATTTCTTAGATTTTTTTAGTTTTTTTTTAATTATTTTTTTGTGAAGTTAACGTCTACAAAGAACAATCGAATAGGATGAAGAGTCTGACTATGATGCTCTTTTTAGAGTTACTCATTTACTCAGCTTAATACCTGTCCTGACTGATGAATTATTTTAAATAGATATCTTACAACACATCCTGACTTATCCTTATTTTTAAAATAACCAAAAATTACCCAAAATACTCAAATAGGTTTTTATTGCCAGGGTTACTGCATGATGACCGTACTAGGACTTTTTTGGCTTACCATATGACAAAGGGCACAACTAGTGTATGGGTTATTCCCTAGGCACACATTATTATTATTATTATTATTATTATTATTATTATTATTATTATTATTTTTAAATCAACTCTCATTCACCACAAAACCAGCAAGCTATTTCCAAGGAGGAAACAACAAGCCGAAAACCAACCAACAAACACACTACATTACATCAAGTTACATTAAATCGACACCACCTATCCCACTCCATCGTACCTTGTTTAAACCTATGTTTATACCACAAAAAACCAAAAGACTTAACGTCCGCAATAATATCACCTGCCTTAGCATCTTTACTTGAAAAAACCGTCTCGTTCTTTGCTCTCCATAACCACACCAGCAGACTATGATAATTAAACCGTGCAAGCTATTTCCAAGGAGGCACACATTATGATCTTGACACATAGAACCGCACACACAACTATCCAGTCTAACTAGCATGCCTAGGAGAAGCTCCATCACTTCCTTACAATGAAAAGATCGGTTAAAACTTAATACCACATTCCTTACAATGAAAAGATTAGTTTAAACTTAATACCACATTTCTTAAGTTTCGAACCATGTTAACATATCCATGTTCTATCATCACATTAGTACGCTGACCATCAGTGGCGCAGCTACAAAGGGGCCGGAGGGGGCGCCCGACCCCCCGAACTTTTCGCTCAGTAGTGTTATGTATGTACGTTTCGTATAGAATTTTTTAGGTGTATACGTTTTCGACCCCCGGTTTTATAAAAAATAGTTTTTTAGGTATATATGCTTTTAGGTCCGGTGACTTCCGACCCCCCGGTAGAAATTTTCAAGCTTCGCCACTGCTGACCATATTATTATTGTTTACACTTTCTCGTCATATGGTGACTCAAAACATGTTGCTTCGAGAATAATAAGGTGGCGTCCGATGTTAGCAACACAATGCTACATTGACGACCTATAATACTTGATAGGACCACATGTTTTCTGATAGAAGAAGCAAATGGTGAGAAGTAAGTAAATAATTACCTTACTAGGGTTTATATACTTTGTCAAAATAGGTTGGTACGAACATCTACTAAAGTTCTTAGTGCGGGTCTTATCCACCACTTAACAAGTAATAATACAATTTGGACTGTGCTTATACTTTTAAATATTTTACGGTTGATTTATTGCTTATGTTGTGTTTTGATGAAAAGATATAAGTTGTCGATTATCTTAAGGTTCCAATGGGTTGTGTGTTTGATATTTATTTGTTTTGTGTTATGTTTGAACTTATCTTAAAGTTCTAATGGGTTGTGTGTTTGATATTTATTTGTTTTGTGTTATGTTTGAACTTTATATGTTATTCACTATTTGTTTAAATTTTAATTTGTTCTACGCCTTTCTGTTGTGATACATTTAAACTTTTTCCGTTATTGGATTATTTTTCCCTTATTTATATATTTTTATTTAAAAGGACATTAAGCCCAAACATCTAATCTAAATCTAAATCTAATCTAATCTAAATCTAAATCTAAATCTAAACTATATAATAAAAGAAACCATGAAAAGACACATGTCATTCATTGGAGCCATCTATTTGGAGCCATCTATTTGTTAGTTTTTTCCTCTCTATCCTACTTAATTATACATATCAATCAATCAATCATACCCAGTAAAATCCCACAAAGAGCAAAGCTATTTGTAGGGTCTGGGGAGGGTGGGATGTAGGCACACCTTACCTCTACCCCTAGGGATAGAGAGGCTGCTTCCAGAGAGACCCTCGGCTCCAAAACACCCAGGAAAGAAATAAATAGAGCATGGGGTGTGTGTGTGAATATGTGTATGAAGCTACCAATGTAGTATGAGTTGCAAAATAGTGCATGGTAGAACAGAACAAATATGACAACACAAACAGTCTATACCCATAGTTACATATTTACGACCATACACTACACCTAGAAACACAACTGTACAAAACATCCTATACACATAGTTACTTATGTACGACCATACACTCCACTACACCTAAAAACACAATTGTACCCTTTCCTAGAAATCCTTAACCTTAATCCTACTTAATTATACATAATTAATATTAATTAAAAGATAATTATAAAATCAAAATTTAATATAAATTTAAACAATTTGTATAGAAGATAATATAATATTTTAAAATATTTATTAGATTTCAAAATTATTTATCCTAAAATTAACAAAAGACGTACACTAAATATAAATTAATATAATGTAAATCATTTATTTCTTTTATTAAACTAAAGTAGTTAAGGGTATAACCTATTTCAAAAATGTTTATAAAAGGTAAACAAAAACATTAATCAATATTTATTGATTCTTTACTTTTATTTTCGTGTTCAACTCTCAACTCAAATACGGTATTCACTATGTTTACGTGACATTTATAAGAACTATCACCGCAATCACCCCATACATCATATATCGAGTATATCCGTTAGTTTTTTAAAAGATATAATTTTTTATTAGATTTATTCAACCCATGTAATAAATGAGGTTTTTTAAAGATATAATATTTTTATTATTTACTATACAAAATTACATTTACGCAACTCGTGTAATACACCGGGTTTCTAAAAATATAACTTTTTTTATCATGTGGTATACAAAATTAGATTTATTCAATACGTATAATACACAGGGTATATAAAGATATAACAAGATATAACTTTTTATTGATTGGTATATAAAATTACATGTGCTCAACCCATATAATACGTGTGGTTCCTTAAAGCGTAACTTTTTTCATTATATAATATATAAAATTAAATTTACTTAACCCGTACAATACACGGGTTTTCTTAAATATATAATTTTTTTTATTATTTAATGTATAAAATTACATTTATTCAACTCATGTAATAAATGAAATTTTTAAAGATATATTATTCTATTATTTGGTATATAAAATTACATTTATTCAACCCGTGTATTACACGGGATTCTAACCTAGTTGAAACTAAAGCAAAATTGAATTCTTTGGTTTAGTTTACTTTCAGTTTTTAACTATTTATTTTAATTTAGAGACTCCAAATCTTTTAAAAAAAAATTGATTATGTTGTTGATTACGATTTAGCCTAAAAACCATTAAAACAAAAAACATATCTACACCATGAGTTGATATCTTATTTGTTGAAAGAGAGAGAGAGAGGGAAGCAAGAGAGGTGTTTGGTATTGATTACCGGAAAATAAATTAGGAAACAAAATGCTGTTTGGGATTTTATTTATTATTTAGTGTCTGCCTAAGCCAATTTTTGGATGTTACAAAAGCTAAATATTTGACACCTTACTACAGTTTTTCTAGTGATATGTTTAAAAGATAAAGCAGTTTTTATATAATAATGTAGATATTTTTTTAAAGGTAAGGAACGACATGCCAACCACCGTGACACCGGCGCTGTGGCCAAGGTCGACTACTCGACCGCCGCCAGCTCCTTGGCTCTCCCTAGATGCGCGGAAACCTGACCTCCACCCGACTGAAGGCACGAAAGTGAAATAATCGGTAAAACATCGCCTCTCATCCAAGTTGAACCAGCGCCACTGGTATTCGCTCTTTACATGGATACCGCAGAAAATAATGAGTGGGAATCAAACCTAGATCACAAGGAACACCACCATCACTACTTCATTGCGTAAAGTATATCTTTTAATCCTTAAAGAAAATATATGTTATGAAATTGAATATTTTAAGTTAATATTTTTAATAACATGGGTATAAAATTGTTGCATCTCTTTTTCACTTTCATTAAACAATATCGTTGGAAAGCAAGAATGGAGATACGTATTAAAAAGGAATTCCATTCAAATATCTTCTTATCTTCAAGCAACCAGGGCTGGGGTATGTTGTAGGGCAATCCAATTTCAAATATATTATCATGCAAGTGTAATGGTATATCCACTATAGCAAAATAAATTATTAAACCTCTAAAGAGATGTAAGTAGGGGTGAAAACAAGTTGAGCGGAGCCCAAGCTCAACCAGATTTGAGTTCGAGCTCGATTAACTTATGAAAGCTCGGGCTCGAGCTCGGCTCGATTCAAGCTTTGTTTTCAAAGCTTGAGCTCGGCTCGTTGGTATTTTCTCAAGCTCGAGATCGGCTCGTTTATTATCTATTAATTAATATATTAAGTATATATAATATAAATGATAGACTTTTTAGACTCGCGAGCTCGATAAGTGAAGCTCGGGCTCTTTTACTAAATAAGCTTATTTTTAGGTTTGAGTTCAGCTTGTAAACAAGTTTAAATAAGCTCAGCTCGATTCGGCTCGTTTACACTAAGGCTCGACGAGCCTAACGAACTTCACATGCGAGGCTCGAGCTCGGGCTCGATAAACAAACGAGCTTTATTTTAGGCTCAAGCTCGGCTTGGGCTCGATAAAACTCGGCTCGTTTCGTGCTTTTTCTCGAGTCGATCTCGAGTAGCTCGCGAGCCGCTCGGCTCGTTTACACCCTAGATGTAAGCAATGTTTGTAATTATAACCCTTTTTATTGGAGGTTGAAATTGATTAACCTTAAAGAACTAATGTTCTATTGGAGGTTGAAATTGATTAACCTTAAAGAACTAATGGTGGTTTTTTTTTCTTAACGGTCAACAGAATCAATCATAAGCACTCTTGAGATATTCGTTAGACCAAACGAAGTACTCCGAGAGTAACCTGAGTCCACCATCAATTCCGGAGAAAACCCGATAACTCACCCGCCCGTAGACACGACGGTGAAATTACTAATAAACCATTTTGGCTCAAGGATTGACCCAGGTTTCCCTAGGTATCCTATTATTGCCTACCACTACCTCACTCTACACCAAGTGAAAGTTAAACCTGCATCTCTCAAAAGAAATGCAAACATTTCACCACTTGACTAGAGATCATTGACCTTAGAACTAATGTTGTTATATGTACGAAATACTTTAACCCAAATCACCACGTGTCTAATACTATCTAACCAATACACGGTCTGTAAAGCCAAGACACGGCCTGTAAGGCTTGTTTATCTAAATTGCTTAAAATAGTTGGCGGATTGTATACAGGGTTTGGGGTTGGAGTCAAGAGGTGAACAAATTAAATTGGTTGTAGATGATTTGTAATATAGGTGTGAACGGGATGACGGGTTGAGGTTATAGATTATGTGTTTTTATTTGTTTAACTATAACTTTAAATGATTAAACATGTCAACATGAACGTAACCCACTTAATTTTAAACACGCCAATCTAAACACGATCCGTTTATTAAACAAGTTATATATGATATAACCCAAAACCCGATTATTTTCATATCGTGTTTGTATTTTGTCGAAAATTGCCACCCCTACTTTAAACCCAACCAAAACAGTTATTATATTTATGTTAGACTTTGTGTCTAGGAATGAGCAAATAAGACCCGGTACCGAACTTAAAAAAATAAATATCTTGTGGTAACTTAAAAAAATAAATTTTGCTATTCCTTGCACAAAAAAAACTTGCACAAAAAAAAAACAAAACATGATATCAAAGTGAAAATCATTAATGAAATATTTGCTCTCGCTAATATTAAGATTTAGACGTACTAGAAGGTTTATAATGTGTAGCTTTTCATTCCAAATTATTGCTCTGGCTAATATCAAGATTTAGGCGTATTAGCATATTTATCATGGCTTTCCATTTTAAATTATTCATAATTCAAATTGTTTAAATTGTAAACTTTAACTTATGTATATTATACTGATAAATATAAATAATTATCTATGATATATTAGCATCTTAAACTGTATTAATTTTTTTTATTTTTCTTCAAATTTCGAAGAAATTGGTTTTTTTCTGATTATAGGTGGTCTTAATCAACTTTTTTATAGTATTTATCATCTTTTCCTTACGTGAGATATTTTATTTATTCAATCCGTGTGATATACGGGATCCACAGCACAGTGAAATTAATATATATAGAATAATATAACAATTTTCTTACGATCATTTAAGATATCTTTTTTCAAAAAAAAAAAAAAAAAAAAAAACTAAATAATGTATCATAAAATGAAATTTTTGATCCATCCTAAACAACCATTACCAAATGCTTGAGTCATCAAAAATTACAAAATGGAAGACGTAATGCACTTAATTAGATCATGAAAATCATTATTTGTACAATTTATTCGTCGTTTACTGATAAATTAAAAATCATTATTTGAAGATAATAAAGTTAACTAAAGCATCCCCCACTTTTATATGTTTATACGATTTAATTAGAAAACAAATGTACGCTATGTTCATTCTCTTGTACCTCACTTTGTACTGTTTTCCAATTAATGCATCTCTTCCCAACTATTTGTATAGGTCCCAACACAACAATATCAATCATCACCAAAATTTCGAATAGAAATGATAGCCAAACAAGTATCAATAAAAACAAATGATATTAATCATTTGTTGATATAAGCAAAGATAATTTGTACAGGCGTATTATAATAAATAAGATTTTTGCTATGTGGTGATGTATATTGTTTATTTGTTTTATTTGCTAATTTTACCATTTGTGCGCAATCAATAAAAAATATATTTTAAAAAGAGTACATTCGTTCAGTAGATATGGATTGGTCATCGATAACAAGTTGATCGATATAACTTGTGTGATAAGAGGCGGACCCACCTTTACGGGATTGGGTTCGCCAGACAACCATAAAATATAAACTGAAACCTGAGCGACACACTTGGTTTTTTTGATAGCAAGACATATCTCCTTTATCTAATAAAGGAGAGTAGAGCATAACATCCCAATGCTAACGTGGCAACTATATAGGCTATCCAACAATGTCTTTTTTATATGATTTTTGCATCACCTCATTTTATTAAAGAAATTTCTTTTTATTATCACTTTATTTAACAACTTATTCAATTAAAAGAATTTTTGGGAGGCCAGATTTTAGATTCAATTTTGAATTCCCGCGCATCCTCAATAAACCTATTTCTACCTTCTTCTTCTCATTTATAGAGGGAGAACGAGAGAAAAATAATGAAAGTTAGAGAGAGAGAGAGAGAGAGAGACAGGAAGAAGAGCAGGAAGAGAGTTTTGAGAGAGAAGAAAGTCCAACAAGGCTTTTGGTCAGCGGTCGTTGGCAGTGACTAATGAAGATTCGTAGTCAGATTGCCAACTAGGGTTTCAAATTAGTAGCAATATGCGCAAGGGAATACTAGGGTTGTGAGTTTGAAGACTCACGACAGGGATTTCGTTTCATTACAAGGTAATTTCTCCATATCCTAGTTGATTTACTCCATATTTAGCTTAAATTGGTCTTAATCTCATGTTTCTTTTTTATGAAAACCCTAGATCTATAGTCATTATAAGCTTGCAGAAGCAGGATGTAAATGTTGGAAAATTGGGTGTGTTTGAATGGATGTCCCAAATGGTAAAACACTTGTCCCACATAGGTGTGGAGACAAAGTGTAAGGTTATTTATAAGGTGAAACATTTTCCTAGCTAACATAACTTTATGAAATGTTTTACCATAAGTCCTACGCGCGAGCGCGCAAGGGGGTTGCAAAAATTGGAACCGGAATTTAGTCGAACTCGTGTGCGCCCGCACGTCCTGCGGACACGAATGCAGTTCCGAAAACCCGGGCCCGCGTGTGGCGGTTTTTTGCATGCATTCGAGACTGTAACGGTTGAACTTTTACTGGTTTTTTTAGCTGAAATGATATTCAGTATTAATGAGAATTATATTAATGAGAATTATCATTGTTTTCGGTTATGATTATCATCAGTTTCGAAACCGATGAGCCATTATGTGAGTTAATTCTCTGAAATGATGAGGCCAGAATCAGTTATAATATGTGCCCCAATGCAGACAACCAGTTTCGACACACCACAACCATCTCTTCTCTCTAGATCTCTTTTGCAGCGTTCTCCTTTTTTTCTTTCAGGCAAGTGTTTCAAGTCCGGCAGTATGCTGTTGCTGATTCGAACCGGCGTACCCTGGGAACAGACGGCGAATCTGTTTAAGGGAATTGTGTTAAACACAAGCCCGGTTCTCGTTTACTGTTTCTCCAATTTTATTACTTTCTGTCCAGATTCTGTTCACTCCTTTTATACAGTTTTACTAACAAACTTAAACAGATTATCTTACTGATTATTCATGCATCCTGTTTTCTTTCAGAATGGAATCCCAGCCGATGACTACTGTTGTTTCTGCTATCATAACCAGTGATGTTTCTGCGGTCATAGCTTCCGCTGTTTCTGCGGTCATAGCTTCCGCTGTTACTGTCACTACTGGTCTGGTGACACCACTGCCTAAAGCAGTGTCGCATGTTGAGAAACCAGAGAAATTCAGTGATGTGAATTTCAAACAGTGGCAGCAAAAGATGTTCTTTTATCTGACCACGATGAACCTGGCAAGGTTCTTGACTGAACCTAAACCCCATGTGGATGAAGGGGATATGGATGCTCAATCTGTGAGCGCGATGCATGCTTGGAATCATTCGGATTTCCTGTGCCGCAACTTTATTTTGAATGGTTTGGTGGACACATTGTATAATGTGTATTGCAAAGCCAAGACTGCCAAAGAATTGTGGGAGTCTTTGGATCGCAAATACAAAACAGAAAATGCGGGCACTAAGAAATTCGTGGTGGCTAAGTTCTTGGACTTTAAAATGATATATTCTAAAACTGTCATGAGCCAAGTCCAAGAATTACAGGTTATCCTTCATGATATTCAGGCGGAAGGAATGATGCTCAGCGAGACATTCCAAGTTGCTGCAATGATCTAAAAACTGCCACCAAGTTGGGTTGATTTCAATAACTATCTCAAGCATAAGCGAAAGGAGATGACCATTAAAGATCTTGTTGTTTGTCTTCGGATTGAAGAAGATAACAAAGTGGCCCTAAAAAAGATTGATGGCCCTGAAACTGTGAAGGCCAATCTTGTTGAACATGACCAATCTTCAAAGGGAAAAAACAGTGGAAAGGGTGGAAAGAAAAGTCATGGGAAACACTCCAACCTTGGTCCTAAGGGAGGAGTTGGGAAAAAGAAATTCCAAGGAACTTGTTATAATTGTCAAAAGTAAGGCCACAAAGCCAGCGAATGCAAGCTTCCCTAGAAGGAAAATGCTCGACAAGTGAACATGGTTCATGAAGTCGACAACCTAGTTGCCATGGTCACGGATCTCTCGATTTTGGTGACCGAAGTTAATTTGGTTGGGCAAAATAACAAGGATTGGTGGGTTGATACGGGGGCTACCCGCCATGTGTGTTCCGACAAAAGCCTTTTCAACACCTTCAAGGAGTTAACTAATGGCGAAAAGGTTTTTATGGGAAACTCCGCCACGGCAGAAGTTAAAGGCGAGGGTAACGTGGTTTTGAAGATGACTTCTGGAAAAGAGCTCACATTGTCCAATGTGTTGTATGTTCCATAAATTCGTAAGAACCTTGTGTCGGGGTGGCAATTGAACAAGTATGGGTTCAAAATGGTGATTGAGTCGGATAAGGTCGTGTTGACCAAAAAATGGTACATATGTTGGTAAGGGCTATGCCCTCAGTGGAATGTTTAAAATCAATGTAATGGCCGTGAATGCAATGAAAGAAAACGCTACCAGTTCTACTTACTTGATTGAGTCTTCTAATCTTTGGTGTCACACCCCAACCAATGGCAGAAACATCGGAGTGAGACGAAATAGATTGCAAGAGACTTCATAACACTAATTGTGATAATATTTAATTCAATCGTTTTCATTTCATAGATAAATTGTCAAAGCATTACAAGAAATTCAAATAACAACATTGTTCAACATAACATAAAAAATTTATACAACACTTTAAACCTAAATGTCTAAATGAGTATCTAGGCATCTTTGCTAATCCATTTTCGTAGCATCATCAATCCTCAACCTGTAACATGTTTAAAATACAATTCAATGTAAAAGCAAAGGCGAGTATACAAGTTTAAGCATAAGTATAAGTATAAAAGTTTAAAACGAATCCACATGGCAACTTAGTTTATACAAGATCAACCTAACATGGCATGCAATATTTCTAGCCAATCCTCTGTTTACGCAAGAAAGTTTAGTTAATTCGACATGACCACAAGTTTAAGGGGGGCGGTGCGTTACTCCTATAGCGCTATACATGTCGAATGGAGGCTCGTGAAAGCTAATGACTAAAACATATCACATAAGTATGGTCCACGTAAGCATCAAGTATCATAACATTGTATTCATGTATAAGGATTGTTTTCGTGCATTGCATAAAGAATAAGTTTAGGTGTAGTTTAATAGTTAAACATGTTACACCCCAAAAAGTGGTAAACATAAAAAGGGGGTTGCGAGTATACTCACAAATTTGCATATGCTTTCTGATTATCCAATGTGACGAAGTTGATGAGGTTAGAAGGTTGAATATGTTCGTGTAGGGATTTAGGAAGTTAAAACACAAGAATATAGGTATTCGAAAGTAATCATCCTTTAACACCAAGTACTTGTTCTTGACATTATGAAACCTCAAAGGTTAATGTTTTCATAAGTAATATACCCATTAGAATCGTAACAAGTCTTATGTCTTAGATGATGTTATTCTAATATCTTGACGAATGACATTTAATCATTGCGTTTTACGCATCTAGGTTTTCAATTTTTTTTTCAAAAGTATAACAATAGTGTGCTCGTTTTAAAGATAAAAAATGCTCGTTTTTATGGTGCAATTATTATAAAAAAATAATGTCGTTTGAAAAAGTTATTAACGTTTTAAAAACGATGGGGAATTGGAAGAGATAGAAACTATTGACTTGGATGGACTACAATACCCTCAAACTAACTCACGCGCCTCTTTTTTTGTTCAATTTCACCCATTTAATCATAGCCATTGATTATTTAATAGATGGTCAAGATTACTTCCTAGCCTTCCTACCCAAATAAACTTCCTAATATATCCTAACCCTAATAAGTAATAAAATAAAACAACACGTGAGTAACCACAGGTGATAACCTAGTAATAAACAGATTATAAGAGAATAAAATTCAAAATTATAAATGCTCCAATGGTCAAGAATTCAATCCCTACATCTTGCTCTTTATTTTTATGTATTTGCTCTTTCAAATCCAAATTTTTGAATTTGTTTTTTGTAGTTGTATACTTATTATTATTTTTAGAGTAAATTACAAAGTTCGTCCTTTATATATGTCATATATTACAAAGTATGTCCTTTATCTTTAATAAGCTCAGAAAACATACTCAATGTTTGTAAACCCTTACAAGTTATGTCCTTTAGTCATAACACAATTAGTTTTCATGGTTAAAGTTGACTAAGTCAACCCCACATAAGGGTATTTTAGTCATTTTATCCTAAATATTATAATAAATAATCATAAACCCAATAAATAAAACAATTTTAGAATTATATATGTAAATATATACATACAGTAACAAACTCTTGAATATTTTCTCCCAATCTTCAAACAACTCACCTGCCACCACCACAACCACCACTCTAGAACCGCCACCATCAACAACCCTCACTTTACGGTTGCAGATCCGTCATGTGACGGTTGCAGATCCAGTAGCCATTGTCGTCTTCAAAGATCCAGCAACCACCGTCGTCGTCGAAGATCCAGATCCAGAAGCGTCGTCAAACCACCATTCTCTCTCTCTCTTATCCTCCATAAAGGACGGGTCCAAGCGTGGGTATAAGCTGCATATCCTTTTTGTAAACTGGGAAGCTCAGAATATTGAGATCTAGGTTTCTGTGTTTTCATTGGAATCTTGAAGGAGGATACTCAATGGTGACCACTAATTTTTAATGGTGAAACATTTGTGGGTGTTTTGATTTTTTTTGTGTTACATGTGGGTTTGTGATTTTATTGGTAAATTTGGGGTTTTTGTTTTGAATCTTGTTGTGGGTATTTCATATTTGTGAACTTGACCTAATGTGATTTGTAGAGGAGTTTGTAGCTCATGCTTCTATTGTGAATTGTTTGAAGATTGGGAGAAAATATTCAAGAGTTCTTGTTACTGTAGGTGAAGATCATAAGGTTAATCTATAGGCTATTGGAAAACCAAATGCTATACTGGTAATATAATTTCCCTTGTTTGTTGTTACGATGAAGAAACTTGTTTAGATTTATGTTACATGTTTATATATGGATCTGTACCGGTGCTTTCGTACTACAGAGTTTGTCGGGCCATTCGGGTGAAATTGATTCGGTCAGCTTTGATTCTTCTGAAGTACCGGTAGCACCTGGAGCTGCAAGTGGTACAATTAATTTGTGGGGGAAGTAGTGGTTGGTGGTGGAGAGAGAGAAAGAATGGTGGTGGTGGCAGCATTCGACGCCGGACTGTAACTGACTGTTGGAGTTCGAAATTGACGATTTGAGCGCCGGAGAGAAGTGGTGGTGGTGGTGGTGGTGATGGTGGTGGCAGGTGAGTTGTGGTGGTGGTGGTGGTGATGGTGGTGGCAGGTGAGTTGTTTGAAGATTGGGAGAAAATATTCAAGAGTTCTTGTTACTGTATGTATATATTTACATATATAATTCTAAAATTGTTTTATTTATTGGGTTTATGATTATTTATTATAATATTTAGGATAAAATGACTAAAATACCCTTATGTGGGGTTGACTTAGTCAACTTTAACCATGAAAACTAATTGTGTTATGACTAAAGGACATAACTTGTAAGGGTTTACAAACATTGAGTATGTTTTCTGAGCTTATTAAAGATAAAGGACATACTTTGTAATATATGACATACATAAAGGACGAACTTTGTAATTTACTCTTATTTTTATATAAGTTATCCAGATTATTGTGGGTTGTGGTTATTAATAATATAACGATTTTATATACGTTTAATATTTCAAATTAGTTCATGATTTCTCACGTAAGTTAATACTATTTATCTAAGTTTTTATGAATTCATATTAAAAAAAAAACACTCTAATTTTCATACTTTTAAAATGATAAGTCATTAAAAAAAATATATGATTACAAATAAAGAAGTTGTCCAAGCATCATAAAAAAATTATAAACTAAACTTGGTGTCGAATCCCCTAACTCCGGTTAAGTGTCAATGAGACTCGTCAACACTCCGATGAGCTTTCCTTTTGACCTACAAAACAGAACACCGTTAGCCTCGTTACGGAGGGCCCCGGAGGGGGGATCCGTGACCAAGCTCCGGCATGAGAATAAGAAAACTTGCCGGAGATATATGAGTTATTCCGACGGACCAGAATCGTCGGAATATCCTGGTGTGAATCCTAGATTTGGTGCCTTTAATGTAACTCGGAAAATGTCCGAAATTATGGAGCTTATTTGAGTAAATGCTGAGGGTATTGAATGCATACCTGGCTGAGGAGTGAAGAGATCTTATATAGAGAAAATCACTTATCACCCGGGTGGCTTCTTCGAGATGATCTAACGGTCCCCTGCCGGGAAAAGAGCATCTTAGCTATATCTATACACGTGTCTTGTCCCTATCGAAGAGATGACCCTCGTCATTAATGGTGCTGGTACTAACCAGGTACTTTTTCCGGCGTCCCAATCTCTCTCATATTCCAGACATTAATGGCTTGCAGGGAAGATGTTATGAAAGGTATCACCTTCTTTTCCCGCCTCTTAGGTACATTAAGAGCTGTAGTTGGGCCTGTTGGTTGAGCCCAATACGGGTGGCCCAGACAGGGAGCCCAGCCAGGGGCCCCTGTCGACAAGTCATCCTTAGTCCAGGGTCATGAGCTACTTGGACCTGAACTTATTGACAAGCGGCGCTTCAACTGTTTAGTGAGGCCCAATCGCAGCAGTTGCATCACCCTGATGATGCCCTATTCTGAGGCATCTATACGATCTGACGTCCAAGGATTTGAGAGCATCTCCACGTGTGTTAAATCAACAGTTTCTTTTTTGAAATTATGATAAGACAGTTACCGCCTTTAATAATGGTACCATTAAAACCCTGAAACCATTCGGCATTCCACCATTTTTCTTCTACTTTCAGTCATCTCTTCTCCTAATTTCTTTCCTACACTCACAATCCTTCCTACCATGAGCAGAAAAGGTAGAGCTTCTATTTGTTTGATCATTACCAAGGAGGAGTTAGAATCTTTCATTGCTTCCTATCGCATTCCACCAGAACTTTCTCTGAGGCTCTCTGGCCCCAATGACCAGACGACTTGCTCGCCGGAGAGGATTGTGATTTACACCCTCTCCTTTTCCTTTTGCGGCATTCGGTACCCGTTATCATCGTTCAATATGGATCTTTTGAAGCACTATGGGATCCACTTCTCCCAGTTGCACCCTCTGGCTTTTTTAAGGATCGTCCATTTTGAACTATCATGTGCTTCTTTTGTCGGCGAGCCGTCGGTACCTCTGTTTTGACGGTTCTACTGGCTACGATCGGATGGTGACTGGTTCACCTTTGAAAAAAGGAAGGACAACATATCGTTCCCCTGCTACTCCTTTATGCCAACTTCCACATACCCCAAAGAGTGGAAGAACATGTTTATCTTTGTCTCTCCTTCCATGTTATCTGAGCCCCTTCCTATAAGGGATTCTACGGCCGTTATAGAAGACGGCGTCCCTCCCTTGTCAACTACCGAGGACGTGTTGTGGAGGCGAATGTACGAGCATTCCACTCGTGCCTTTAACTTCCCTAATGGTATTCTAGAAATGGGGGGTTTGAGCCCCTTCTATCCGACTCGTCCCAAAGCTCTTTATGAAGTTAGAGGTAATTTTTCCCTTTTATGGTGGTTTTGATTGTGCCTTGTCTACTTACAACTTTTAGTATTACTTTCTTAGTCACTTCTGTGTTTGTTGCTTCGTGTAGTTTATTACAAGCTGATTGCAGATGGTGTCTTATGTTGTTGAGGGTGTGGTAAATCAGGAGATGGGTGGTGTTCTTGGGGGAGGTGCCCCTAATGTTGAAGGTCCAAACGTTGAGTTGGTTCTTGGGGAGGGGACTCCTTCCCTCGAGGGGGCTTCCCCCAAGGGATCGAAGGGTTCACATAACTCTCCCTAAATGGAGAATGTCAGCAGCGATGATGAAGACTTGGAGACACGATTGTCTCGAAAGCGTAAACCTGATGCAACATTCATTCACGGCTGTGGAGTGCCAGCAGCAAAAAGTCCCAGTCGGTTTCTCAAACAATGTTTGAATCCCCTCCAGTTAACACTAAAGGCTCCTTGTCCAAACATTTGAATATCCTTCGGCTGTCTTCAAGTCCTGCTTTTGGGCCTCTTCCTGTAAGTTAGTTATAGTATCTTCTTTTACTTTTTATACAATGTTGGGTTTCTTACTCTCTTTCTCCCCCTCCATTTTTTTTATGTTGCATGGGAGTTCTAAAGCTCCTATTACAATCCCGGCAGCTCCTGCTCCATCACAGGCCAAAGGGAAGGGTCCGGAGACAAGTGCAGCACCCATCGAGCATGTAGGTCCTACTTCTCCCACCCAGGCCACCGGCCAGAGCAGGTTTTAGCTTTCTGCTTGTTTTCAAGCTCGGACCCCTTTGTCTCATTTGTTTGCTGAGGGCCTTCCCCCCCCCCCTCCCTTACATTACCCGTTGGAAGATAACTCCTTTAACCGTTGTCAATACTCCTAAGACTGGCTGGGACTTTATGTCCCATGCCCCCCCCCCCCCCGGTCACACAGGTTTATGAACTTTGCCTTGGACCTGGAGATATTTGATGAACAATAAAGTATGTCCTTTTGTGAGGGTTTTTTCAGGAGTGCATGTATGCTGCAGCGGGTCCTATCATTAAGGGATGAGAATGGGGGGTTGGTGAGTGAGTTGAAGGAGGCTTCTTATACCACTGCCGCTGAACTTCAGTGTCGGGTGGTGATTGCTGAATGAAAGATTTTGGAGAAGGAGGTATGTTCTCTCCCCCCCCCCCCCCTTTATGTGTACCTTCTTATGGTTTTTCTTGTTTAGAATGTTGGGGCTCTATTGAAGGAGAAGGAGAAAGCTTGGGAAAAAGAGGGGGCTGGATGGAGGGCAGAGCAGGAACGGTTGGTTGAGGGCGTCAAACATTACAAGGCGGCTGCTTCAGTGTTAGGTTCAGACGTCGATACTTTGTATGCTGAGCTAGGGATCGTTCAGGAGGACAATAAAAAATTAGCTGCAGAGCGCCATTGGTTATTGTCTCAGGGATTTGGGTGTTTTGCTTCTACTTTTTCTCAGTCCCCGGAGTTCAAAGGCTCCTTGGAGAGGATTTATCGGGCCTACCAGGATGTGGGCTATCAGGTTGGGTTAAAAGATGGGTACTCCTTCTCCTCCCAAGGTATGAAGCGGAAGGAAACCCCTCACTATAATTCCAAGGCCAAGAAGCAGCTGACCAAACTGGATGAGGAGTTCAGTGGTCAAACCCCTGCTCTTCTTGTCAAAAATTGTTGATAACCCTCTGATGTCCCTCGATGAACTCAAGTCCCTGTTCAACTCTACCGATCCTGTCTCTCGTGACTCACCCTTGGGAGATGAATCTCCTTCATGATCTTTTAAACAATATTTCGATATGGTTATAATTAGACCTGCTATGTTATACGGAAATTTAAAGGGAAATTTTATAGGGTTGCAATTAGACCTGCTATGTTATACGGAACCGACTGTTGGGCCATTAAGGAAGTACAAGCACACAAGATGGAGGTGGCAGAGATGAGAATGCTAAGATGGATGTGTGGGTACACAAGGTTAGACCGGATAAGAAATGATGTTTTTAGGGAGAGGTTACAAGTAGCTAGTATATCAGATAAGATAAAGGAGGGAAGATTGAGATGGTTTGGGCATGTGAAGAGGAGGCAAACGATAGAGCCTGCTAGAGTGGTTGAAACTCTCGAGGTGGGGGGGAAGAGGAGTAGAGGCAGACCCAAAATTACTTGGGATGAGCGGATTAGGCAGGATTTGCAAAGATTTCACCTCTCTGAGAACATGGTTCATGATAGGAGCTCGTGGAGACGTAGGATTAAGATTAAGGATTTCTAGGAGAGGGTATAATTGTGTTTTTAGGTGTAGTGTATGGTCGTAGATATGTATCTATTTGTATAGGTTGTTTGTGTTGTTATATTTGTCTTGTTTACTATGCACTCTTTCACCACTCATGTTATATTGGTAGCTTCATACACACACACACACACACCTCATGTTCTATTTATTTCTTTCCTGGTCGTTTTGGAGCCGATGGTCTCACTGGAAGCAGCCTCTCTATCCCTAGTGGTAGAGGTAAGGTATGCCTACATCCCACCGTCCCCAGACCCTACCAATAGCTTTGCTATTTGTGGGATTTTACTGGGTATGATTGATTGATTAATTGATTCGATATGATTGTAACTTAACACTTGTTGCACTGATACTTGTTTTTGCATGGGTTGAAGGCCTTTATGTTAGGGCCTTCTGAGATCTCGTTGACGGTTGCCGCTTATTATGCTATGTCTTTAGTGTTTACCCTTTTTTTGGATTTTGTTCTTATGTGTGGGTATTTTGTGGGGAGTGTTTGTATGTCCTCCCTTCCTTTCTCTCTCTCTCTCTCCTTTTTTTTTTGTAGGGACTATTTGTAACCCAAAACAACTTTTTAAAACTCCATTTGCTAACTAAATGCCAATAGTCATGAGGTAAATAAGTAAGTAATCGGCCGTTGCATCAATCTCCACACAACCTACAAGCCACCGAACCCACGTTTATGTTTCTTTTGCTCAAACCCGCTAACGTCGGAGCACGGGTCCATTACCGCTTTCCAAACAAAAATATTGACTTTTTTTGGAACCCACATATTCACTCCATAACAAATGGAGCAGCCACTTTCAATGCATCAAAGAGCACTTTTTTCATTGAAGATACCGCTATCATCTTTCGTCCAAACCCACCTGGGTCCGAATGTTGAGGCAAAGTAACCTGCTATAATAATCTCAAACAATCAAGTTCCAAACTTTCTTCCTAGTTAAAAGATCCCTTTTCCACCTCCATTTTCTCTAGCTTGAATATGTTAGGGAACACGCCTTTTAAAGGTTCCTGAGTGACCCATGCATCGACCCAAAAACGATATTTTCCCCCAACCCATCCCAACCTCTCCTTTAATTAAGCTAGCTAGATTCACTTTAGAGTTCGCTAACTGGTTTTCCAATTTGCCAATAGAGGTCCATTTCTTGCGTGAAGAATGGGCCATGATCGATTGGACGAAGGAAGGGCATCAATCTTCTCCAAAGGGCGTTCGGTTCGTTTTTGAACCGCCACCACCATTTTGTGACCCCCCCCCCCCCCCCCTCTCTAACCACTCCTTAGAACTTGATTTTTAGCTTTAACAGACATAAAATGAACAAGATTTACAGGTGTTCCTAGGCAAAAAACAACCATACAATAGTGCAAACATAACTGACATAACAATTCACCGGTATCTTTTACTGATGATTAATAAAAAAAAAAAAAAACCATTCTTATAGACAATGACAATTTGTAAGTGTGGTAATTATTTTGAAAAAAATCAAACCTAAATCATCATCGTCAAAAGAAAATGAGCTCCATGGTGATGGTAAGAAAAACGATCACCTTATCTGGTTTAGAGAGATGCAAAATTATATTTATATTACATACACTGCCTTTGAAATTAACAAGTAAATAATTGGTTTGGTGACAGTTGTATATATTTCAAGCACCTGATTGCCTTGGTCATGCTAAAATTTATGGTTTCTCATAAATTAACACAGCAACCAGAAAAGTGTTCCTACAAGAGATTTATGGTTTTCTTCTATTTCGACTTCTTTCTCCGAAGTCAACATCTCTCTGGTCAAATAGTCAGAATACCATTATTCCATACCGATTATAGATTTACATGGAAGTGATACAATATGACTACCACGCGTGTTGAAAGATAATGACTCCGCACACATTTTGAAAGCTGAAAAGTCACTCGTGATTGCTTACACCCGGCCTACAAAAGAAACAAGATGAACACGTTTAAGCAAATGATACGGTTAATCAATGCCCGGTAAACAGAAACAAAATAAGAATGAAAATAAAGTAGAGGTAGCAAAACGAGCAGGTTGTATATTGGATGAAATTGAGTGAGGTTGAGTTGTCCTGAAACACTCTGTTCGATATTTATTGTGTAAAATCAACCAGTATTAAATATGATTACCAAAACTTTATTGCTTCAATAATAATCAAGTTTTGTAGTGAATGATTCAAGAAGTTTTTTCTTCATTAAGTGATTACCAAAACTTTATTGCTTCAATAATAATCAAGTTTTGTAGTGAATGATTCAAGAAGTTTTTTCTTCATTAAGAATACACTTTGCCTGACCCGTTTAACCCGTTCCTTCTAAGCTATTTCTTTTTTACCTTCCCCTTACCAATAAAACATAGCTCAATTTGTAACTAGATTTTAAAGGAGCCATAAAAGTTTTAAATGTCAACATAGTAAGGCGGGTTTGAAATTATATTTCATTGACAACGGGTTAATGTTTTTCGTTTCAAAAAAGAAGTAGCTAAAGAGGACACACATCGAAGTGTTTAACTATCACGCCAAGCATTCGCCACTTTCTAAGTTGCTTTATTTAAAATAATAACATTATTTAATAGTAACTTGTATGATCGTATTTGGTATATTTTGCATTCACGACATAAAAAAATACCAGTAATTAATAAGAGGAAAAGGTTATAAAAATTTACGAGCCTAGCCGAAGTAGTTGCATTCATGGGTAGAACAAACTCATCTTGTCGACACAATCCTGTAGTTGAGAACGAGGTCCTCGGGCTTTTTCCATATATATGTTCGGACAGTTGCTAAACTCATGTCGGGTGATAAGACCTGTATAACAAGACACTAGTATGAGAACTAGCAATATGTTATAGTAGTTTCCTATGTTAAATAAAAATATTGGCGTAAGGTGTTTGATCAAGAGTAACTACAGGCAGATAATGTTTTTTGATGCAAAACAGATGTCAATTGAGTTGCTTCTGGCATTTCTGGAATGAAAGTGTAAATAAACTAGCAAAGTGTTTACACTGCAATGAGGCTACGGTAGGCATTTTTTACTTGTTTAACTTATAAATGAGTCGATTCGGACTATATTTTCTCTCTAATAGGTGAAACGAGTAAAGAACTTTTAAGATAGCTTAAAATTAAAAGGGTTAAACGGGTCATGATTCGCCCAGAGTGTATTTTTTTGTGTACAAAGCCTTTAAAAACATTTCATTCTAAGATTTACATCACCGCTATAGTAATATAATTACACCATCTATATAGAATTTGAAATTCATGTAAAAAAAGAGTTTTTGGTGTACCTGACCGGTATGAAAAAGTTAATCTGTTTGACCGGTTACCTAATCCAGCCAACCGGTCCAAAACGGTTCGGTTTGGTGGTTTGAACCGTTTTTTTTAATAAATCAAAATCGTTAGTTTGCATTAAAATTTTAAAAAATGATAATAAATATTATACATGTTCCAAAAACGAATATAAAATAAATAAAGGTAAACAGCCGGTTCCAAACCATGAACCAAACCACTAAACCCGGTTTAAAACCGTAAACCGTGAACCAAACAATATAAACCTCAAACCGGCCAATCTCCTTCGGTTTGGACGGTTTAGTCAGTCTCGATTGTTTACTAACACCCTACTATTCACAGCTAAATTCAATCCTGAATTTCCAGTGTTTGAAAATTTAGATTCAAGATTATTGACGTAAGTGAAGCAATAGTGGTAAAAAGCAACATGATTGTGAATTAAGTTAGAAAATTGCCTGATTATTGCACAAGATCTCTATAGAAGGCTTCAGCTTCCAAGGCTTAAATCCGGATCTAAAAGATCCATCAACCGACCCAGGACCAAAAGCTCCATCAC
Organism: Helianthus tuberosus; assembly: GCA_030545235.1. Classification (NCBI taxonomy): domain Eukaryota; kingdom Viridiplantae; phylum Streptophyta; class Magnoliopsida; order Asterales; family Asteraceae; genus Helianthus; species Helianthus tuberosus. The sequence goes on along the minus strand of CM060429.1, from coordinate 13,389,253 downwards.
TACTCAAGCTATCTAATGGCTTGTCTAGAACCATCTTCTCCACTACATAGTTAACAACCTGTACAAACAAATTCAAAAAAACTTATATTATTAATATGAGAACCACTGCTCTGCTTCGTCTTACATTAAAAAAGGTAAAATACTAGGAACGCTAGTAAATGCCCTATTGGCCTCTTTTTTTTGTTGTCAAACGGGTTTACAAGTAAAAGGGGTTGAAGATCACCCAAAGTGTATATTAAATGCATACACCCTCCTAAACCACTTTTATTCAAAGATTCAGAATATTATTGCAATAGGAGTATGTTTGTAGTCAAGATTAATTCATCACCATTTGTTTGTAGTCTAAACAACTTAAGATCTATTAATAGTCTACAATGATGATAATTATAAAGATGTTTGATGGGCTTTAAGGGTATCAAGTATTATACAGGATCGTAATGACACAAATTGAGGTGATTCTTACAATACAATACCTTGTGTATTCTTAAAATACGAGGTGCACTCAGCTTCCCTTGTGTCAAGATCTGTGCAGCTGAACCTTCACATGGATGTAAATAGAAGCTGCACCTGAAAATGAGAATATTCCAATGATAACTGGTAAGTAAAACTACTCAAATGTCTAGCATCATGTTTGCATGTGAAAGAAAGAAAGGAACTGTGAGCTTTATAGGTGTTTCATAAGTCATTCACTGTATGCTCTTGTATTGCCTAATAAAATCGGCAGGTGGCACAGATAAGGTGACATAACAGGCAGCGCAAGAAATGGGTCAAAACAGATTCGGGACAAAAGGAGGCCATCTGTAAGTTCGTGTCAAAATGGGTTGGGTTGGAATGATCAGCCAGCGCTTTTCTTCTATTAATTGTTTAATTTAATAAATGACCAATATGCTAACATCATTGCAATTATTATATTATTAAGGAAAGGAAAAACTGCATAAAAAGGTAACCAACTATCGAGTATCGAAGTTCTATTTTGAGAGTTGAGACCACTTATTTTCTCGTATAAAAATCCCCAAACATTTGAAATGTTTGACATAAAGTAATTTTTAACCTTTACAACAGATTACTGGTATCTAAACATCCCATCATCGTCATTTCAGCTTCAGCACACCCAAAAAAAAACATGGCTTTTCCTAATGTTTATCATCTACAATTTGTATTGAGGATTTTAGTTTAGTCTTTTTTTTCCCATATGAAAAGAGTGTTACCTAAAATCTAAAATAAGAATAATGCACCAAAGTTAGTTATCTATTTATGCACCTAAAATCTTAAGCATTTAATTTTCGACCCATTTGACCTCCTTTCCTGATAGCTACATTTCCCGCATTGTACCCATTGACCAGTTACAGTAATATACAACCTGAATCGACCCATTATCATATAAATGGGTAAAAGGCCATCCCTAGATGTAACTTGTACGCCACAAAAGCATATAAAAATGAGAACATTTGAAGACAATAAGAGTAAAGAAATTACTTGGTATGTTCCCTCGGGGGGAGCCGATTATGCAAAATACAATCTAAAACCCACCACGGGAACTCCTTCTCGTCCTCTGTTCCATCAAGGTCAGTAATTTTCTTCCTCCATGGCCCACTTTGTGACCCCTCGGTAATAATTGATGGAGGTGAAACAGTTGAGAATGCAAATGGTGGATACACCTTGGAATCATTTTCACCGTTACCATCTACCTCACCTCTCGAAACCGTAATACTCCTGCCAGATGCCACTTCTCCATTGGCTGAAGTTTGAGACCCAAATTTATGTTTCTTCTTAGCCAACCAATGAACCAATAGTCCCTTGAGGGTTTCTCGAGCCAGATTGATCTGCAAAGAACAAAAAATATAATTCTATTATTAAGTTAACTAGTAAATCTCTCCCGCGCATTGTGGCGGCATCGAAACGTTAAGTAACACGAAGTAATATTGTCTAATAATGAAAACGTATTATATTTAACCCGACTCGTTTCAAACCAAAACTTACGTCAAAACAGAGACCAAATGAAAACGTACATAAAAATAAACACGAAAACGTTTTATGTTTGACCCAACTTATTTCCTATAAAAATTATGTTGAAACAGAAGAAAATAGTGTTTTTTTAAGTTAAAGGATGGTACCACGTTCCAACGGCGTCGAAACGTAAAGTAACTCGAATTTATAATGTCTAATGAAATTGTATTATATTTGACCCGACAAAATTTACGTCAAAACGTAAACCAACTTGAATTTATACCGACTGGTACATATATACAAATAGGGTAGGGATTGTGTACATTAATTCAGAAGTGTGAGAAGTGTATTATAACACTATATATAACACTATATAACACCATATAAACACCGTATAACACTATGTAACACCATATAACACTATGTAACACTATATAACACTATATAACAATATATAACACTATACATCTATCATAGACATGCTATGAGACAAAATATAGTGTTATATTTGTTATATAGTCTTACATAGTGTTATATGGTGTTATATGGTGTTACATAGTGTTATACGGTGTTTATATGGTGTTATATAGTGTTATAATACACTTCTCACACTTCTGGATTAATGTACAGGATCCTCTACCTATACAAATAAGCACTTAAAACTCAAAGGGTCAAAATGACATTTCATAAAAAATTTATTAAGTTAAGGGGGTGTAAATGTAAAAACTGAAAGTTAAGGGTTCAAAGTAAAACCAACAAAAATCAAAAAATAAAAGTTACTACGATGTGATGGATGCTACGGTAACCCAACTTGTTCTTTAATAATAGTAATTATTATTATTATAATTACATCTAAACTTTCGTTTCAAGTATTATGAAGGTATGTGCACCTTATCATCCTCAGCTTTTTCGGTGATGCTGAGGTCAGCAGAATACATTTCTGCAGAAAAGCACTGTGGGGTGTCCAAATGAATAGACAAGCTCCCAAGCCTGGTATCGGCAGTGAACCATGAAGGAATGCTGACCTGGAAAACAAAGATATGGTTATAAGAGAAGTAACGAATATTTATATAATATGTATTGTTCGCATAATGATCTACTGATAGATATTAGTTACCATCTCAAACAGTTCTTCCTTCTTCTTTTCAAATGAAACCTACAACATAAAAATTCAATTCATGAGCATAACATGTGAAGGGTATGTTAAATGACAATCTAAGATACCTGCAAACAAATAATCTATTTTAAGTAATAGTTGCCACTGCTACATATTAGAGGTGGTAAAAGGACCTGTAATTTTAATTCAAGTCATAACGAGATAATGAAGTTGGGTTGAAGCACAAACACATCTTTCGTCCTTTTTTCTTGGATTATATTAAACCAATAATGTATTTTATATTGGTCACAAATGCTACATTATTATAACTAGGGGTATAAACGAGCCGAGCCGCTCATAAACCACTCGAGATCAGCTTGCTAAAAGCTTGAACTAAACCGAGCTTAAACGAGCTCAAGCCTAAAATGTGAAATGGACCTCATTAGAGGTCCAATAAACCCAAATCAACACATTTTGGGGTAAACAGTATTTCCACCTCAAGTCCTCAACTACCTATAAATCTAGATGCCAATATAGAGTAGATCCAAAATAGCATGTGAGTAACCTGTCCATAGTCCTCAATCACAGCACCTCTAGTGATCTCCCAAAGTTTTACAGAACCAGCATTATCCTATCAAACAAACACTTCACACCATCAGTGCTGTGAACCATATTCTTCAACACAAAACAGGAGACAAAATACGCTTGTAAAACTGTTATTAACTTTTAGAGTAAAGTACACGGATGGCCCCTATAGTTTAGCAAAATTTTGGATTTGATCCCTAGCTTTCCAAAAGTACACGGATGATCCCTGTGATTTGCACCTTGTAACGCATTTAGTCCCCAACCAATTATACTAAAGGTTTTAGCATATCCAAGTTAGGGACTAAATGCGTTACAAAGTGCAATCCACAAGGACCATCCATGTACTTTTGGAAAAAGTTGGGGACTTAATGCGTTATAAAGTGCAAACCACAGGGACCATCTGTGTACTTTTGGAAAGCTAAGGACCAAATCCAAAATTTTGATAAACCACAGGGATCATCCATGTACCTTATAACTTTTATAACTGTAAGAAAAAGGCCAAAAGTAATATTACCTTGGTCAAGACATGCCTCTTATTGTTCAATATTTCATGTTGTACTATCCCTGGAATTCCAGTAATACTAGAGGTGGCTTCTCGATACACTGGAACCTATTCATCAAGTACATCATTATCTATCATCATTATTTGTAGATATTTAAAAAACTATTTTGTAACAAGGGAAAAGATGACTAACAGGAGTCGATCCTTCTAAAGAAGCCCTAGCCCTTGAAAAAGACAAATTTCCGGCAAGAAAGGAACCACCTCTTTGAAACACTTTTTCAGGATTTAGGCCTTCAGAATGCCACCTGTGCACAGAAGAATCTGTTGTTGCAACCCATATACCATCATCATGTAATGCTAACTGCTGAATAGGATGTTCCTCGGTGCAAAGCAATACGCTCTCTCTTGTAGAAAGATCTGTCAGGTATAACTACAAATAGAAACAGATAAATGATCACAACAATCTCAAAATGCACATCCAAACACCCCCATAGTGACAAACTCACAGAAAGATCTCTTCCACCACTATACACATGACTAAATGTCGGAGTGCTAGCAAGAGCCCAAACAGAATCAGTATGAACAGCATAAGAGTGCACGCACCGCTGCTGCCCAAGATCCCACAATCTACCACAAATATATACAATCATCATATTCATATAAAAAACAAGAAAAAAAACATGAAAAACTTTTCTTGTCTTGCTGTATACTTGTACTATAGTCTCCTGTTAGTGGATAATATGGTGCCACTTTCATAACTGCCACACAAATTACCAATAAAGATGCCTACCTGATCATAGAATCAGAGGAACCTGACAGGCAGAACCTGCAATAATGATAATGTAGTATCATTAACCAAATAGTTAAAAATCCAAAACATATAAAGCTATTTGAGTAATCTTCAAAGAAAAAAGGTTTTAAACCAAGATGCAAACTAAGGTTTAAGAACATGAAAGCACATTAACTAGAATAGCTCCATAGTTATTAATAGTGAATAGCGGTAAATAGCGACAAGCTACCTATATGCTAAGTAGCGATAACAACGAAATAGCGCCCACCATTTCATGTTTAGCGATAAAGTAGTAGGAATTTAAGAAATATTTTACATGTATATTTTATCAAAAATAGCTAAAACACGCTATAACTAATCATCTAAATACGCTTCGTTTTTCAATCGTGAAATAAAAAAAATAAAAAAAACCCTAATGGGCATTGCTATTTATATTTATCAAAAAAAATTACAAAAACATCGCTATTTGTCGCTAAACACCCTATAACACCATATGGGTACATCGCTACGTAGTGAGCTATAGCCGCTATTAACAACTATGACTAGATCCTCCATGAGGTTGCATTTAATCCCTAAATGTTATAGATTCCCGACTTTCTATTCAGAATACTAATATAAGAATACATTACAATTTGAGTTAAAACCCAATAATTAGAGCAACTATTATTGCTAACACCCAATCGACATGTGTTGACATATGTACAACTAGCTTTGATCCAGTGTTTCAAAATTATCTTCATTTCAGGTTGTTCGATATAAACAAGAAAACAAACCTCCTGGTAGAGTCGAGTAGCAGAGCCCTAATATTATCCGTATGCCCTCGAAGCTTCATTATCTTTGCACCAGTTCTTGAGTCCCAGACACGTACAGCCTGCAAGAAATTAAAAACCCACATAGATGCTAGTATAGTAATGCTAGATACGTTAAGTTAGATGACAAAAATGAGTAAAAACCAGCAAAACAAATAATAAATATACCTTCTCTGTTCCACCAGACACCAAAAGAGTTCCACTATCGTTCATTGCTAATGCATAAACAGACTCTTTGTGACCTTTAGCAGAAATCGGAACATATCCTTGAGGCTGATTTGTGTGTGATGTAATACTGTTGCTTGAGCTGATTGCACGTAGGCTTGTAACGGATCCTGAACCATTAATTCCGTTTGAAGAATCACCAACAGCAACCTCACTGGTCTTTGTGAATGGAGCAATGGCTGCTTCAAGATCCCAAATGAATACCTCACCACCCAGCCCACCAGAAGCAACAATATTGCTCTAAAAGAATGACCATACCAAAAAAGATTAGTAGCTGAATCTGTCATTTAAATATATAAAAAGTTAGCTTAAAGTGGAACGGGTTAAAGTCGCCTAAATTCTACTTTTAATGGCATTAAATATGGGGGCGGCAATTCCTGACACAACATGATAAAAGGCACGAATCCAACAAAAAAATAAATGGGTTCGGGTTGTAAACAAGTCAACCCATCTAACTTGTTTAATGAACGGAACGGGACGCACTCAAGTCGGGTTTCAATTAAGCATGTCAACTCACCAACCCATTTATAAAAAAAAAAAAAAAAACAATTACAAACTCAACATGCCAACTCTTTGACCTGACCATCCCATTATAAAACCTACTTAATCCCTCAGCCCGTTTGATGTGTTTAGATAAACGGGTTACGCAGGTCATGTCTAAGTTACATGGTTAAGAACCTTCGGGTTAGGACTGAGTTTTTCAACAGTCGTGTTTGTGTAATACCAACCGGACACGAACTGCCATCCTTAACTGAACCTCCTAAATACTTGCATATTTCCCCTTAAAAAACTTCTTAATTGCATATTTACAGTGGCGGACCCAGGATTTTTGGACAATGGGGTCCCATCCGGTCTTCAAATTTTTTGGATCGGTCGTTGTTCGGGTCGGGTCGGGCAGGGTCGAGAAACATTATAGAAAACAATATCATAACTAAATTACAAGTTTCATTTACTACACATTCAGCTAAATATAGGTGAGAAAAAATTGAAATAGGAAAAAAAAAATAGAATGATTATTTTAAACTCAGGTTTAAAAAAAAAAACAAAAAAACGAAACAAACAAGTATTGAACCCATGACCTTTTGTGTGTAAACAAGGGGTTTTACCACTGCACCAAGCTCACTCTCATTGTTATGGGGTCCAACTAAATTATTTTATGGGGTCCATAGAAAATTTTATATACCGCTTCTACTACTTTTTAGAAAAAGATTGGGGTCCGGGGACCCCGTTCCGCTTAACATGGGTCCGCCCCTGCATATTTACCCAACTTAAAATTAAAATTGCATATATCCCCTTCCTTAACTAATGAAATTGCAAATTTACCCATTTTAATTTATTTTATTAAATATAAATTATACAATGACTATTTTACCCTTATTTTTACTAAAACCTTAAAAATTTATCCATTTTTACTAGTTTTTGTGGCTTTTTCACAATTCTATTTACACTTCGCAAGTTAGTTTTTTTCGTTTTTTAAACGTGTTCTTTTTTTCTTTCACAATTCTTTTTATTTTTACTAAAACTTTAAAATTTTACATATTTGTCCATTTTGTTTTTTACATTTGTGGTTTTCTTAAAAGGGTGTTTGTGATTTTCTTAAGAAAAAGCTACAATTGTGTTTTTCTTTTAATCATTAAAGGTAGTTTAAGGTATAGATCTAGGGGTGTTAGTAATTTTCGGCTAATTTATAGATATATACATTAAAATACATTTAATGATTAAAAGAAAAAAGCAAAACAAATAACTTAGTAAACTTGTAAAAAAAAAAATTGAAAAAAAATCTAACTAGCGAAATGTAAAAAAAAATTGTGGAAAAGCCACAAAAACTAGTAAAAATGGATAAATATGTAAGTTTTAAAAGTTTTAGTAAAAATAAGGGTAAAATAGTCATTATATAATTTGTTTTGAATAAAATAAATCAAAATGGGTAAATTTGCAATGTTATTAGTTAAGTAAGGGGATATACGCAATTTTAATTTTAAGTTGGGTAAATACACAATTAAGAAGTTTTTTAAGGGGAAATATGCAATTGTCCCTATTTTCAAATATTAAGATAACTATCAGAATAATATTTGTAGCCATAACTGACACAAAATTATTGGACCGTATATTATTAGCATTATATTAGGGTTGAGCGCACAGGCCCAGTTAGGTATCTAGGGTTTCCTACCATCTCTATATATTGTGATCACCTATTGAATCAATGAATCAATCCGGTCTTTCATAATCTTACAAAACTATCTTTTAAAAACTAAATGGATAAAATGAAGTTGTCTTAGTATTAACTCAGCCTATCATCCTGAACAAAATTTATATGAACTCGAGAAACACCCATATTACCCCCCCCCCCCCCCCCTCTTCAAACTGTGATCATAGGTCTATGGTGTATTATAATGAGAATAAGAGGAAAATGCGTATTTTCTTGGAGGAAGTTACATTATTTTCTGCAGCAGCAAGACAGGTAACATAATCTGTGTGCTGACGGAAAGTCCTTGTGCAAGTTCCATCTGAAAAACAATCCCAAGTCTGATACAATCCAGAATAGTTTTAGTGAGAATGACGCAAAAGTTAATGCATGACTTTTTAAGCAAATTAATTAGACATGAAGAGAAACCTTGACAGTAGTATCTGAGGAGCAGGATACAAGGGTATTGCCTCCTACAAGGACTGCATCATTGACCTGTACAACCCAACTTATTCCTTAATGAAGTAGTAAACTACCATTTATCAAATTGAAGTACTGTTAATTGAACATAAGTGATGTTATAATAATTATAATAATAGAACTAATAATAACGTTAACTTTAGTTTAACCGAACACGAACACATAATCGAACACATTTTTTTGTTCATGTTCGTTCATTAAGAATATGAACATGTCCGTGTTCGTTTATGTTCATTTGTTTAAAACCTATACGAACAGTTCATGAACGTAAACGATCATAAACAAACAAACAAACTTATACGAACATAATTTAAACATAACTAACACATATAAACATAATTGACCAAGCGTAAACGGACTTAAAGTAGTTTTATTTATGTAAATTGGTGATTAGTTACGATAAGGTCAACTTAAAAGCCCATTTTTATTACTAGGAAGCCCAATTACTAATTAGTTATTTTTATATAAGTAGTTAGAAATCCCATTTAATGTTTATATAGATAGAAATATAACTGCTTATGTATTTATTAAATTTTCAACAAACATAAATGAACATATATAAACAAACATACATGAATGAACAAAACGTGTGTTCATGTTCGTTCGTTTAGTTAAATGAACAAAAAAGTTTGTTCGTGTTCGTTCGTTTATCTTAATAAAAAAGAACATAAACAAACTTCCCGCCGAACAATTCATGAACGTTCAGTTCGTTTACAGGCCTAACAACAACAACAATAACAATATATATAGAAATATACCCAGTCAACATGAGACTCAAAAGTAGTTGAACAGATGGCACCCTCTTCACCCAGTGCCCATCTTTTCAACGTGCCATCACGACTCCCAGTGAAGAGGTAACTACAATTATCTGGCTCTGATGGCTTTAAGACAGATAAACAGTTCACACCTGCACAATGCTGCAAACCAAGGGGCTCAAATTATGGTTAAAACAACTGAGAACAGGAATTTATTCTAATGATTTGTTCATTGATCGGAAGATTCCACTGGACAGATGCATTGAACACGATAGAAGGACTGAAAACCAATAAATTAATAGGATAACCAACAACGATAGATAAGATGATTCTTTCAAGTATATTTATTTTTCTTTTTTATTAACAAAATGTGATTATGAGCTATCTAATCACAGTTATTGTTTTGGTTTGAAATAATACTATTATATTTGAACAATTATAAGGAATCTATGCAGTTAATATCGGAAATTGGTCCCTGGTGAGATATCGGTGCGCAAAATATCGGTCAGAATATCGGTACCAATATTATTGGCGATATTGACCGATATATCACCGATTTTCCCAATATCAGTACCTTTCTTCTTAGTTCTACCATTCGTCTTTCTTCTTATTGAAGCTATTAGTGTTTTAAGTCTTATTTATTAAATGTTAGTGTGATACGTCTTAATCAATTCCTACTTGCTACAATTGTTAGTGTTTTGCAAGTTGCAAAAGGTTAATTTGTTAATGATAGGAGAGTATACTGAATTGTTAATGTTAAATTGCTATATATATAAATTCTGCATGATATTAAAATTATCGATATCCCACCCCAATTACCAATATCTCAAATATCGGTCCTTGACCGACATCCAATTTTTTTACCACATTAACTGCTTAGCAATGAATGTTTTTATATGCTCTAAAGTATGAAACATATCTAGGGTCGCAATCATAATTATTAATAGCGCTCATAGCAAGCGCTATAGCGAATAGCGTAGCAAAGTGCTCATGCATCGCTATCTGTTTTGGTGCCTCCATAGTGAGTAAATAGCGGGATTTCAGGTTTTTTTGGTTTTTTTTGGGGGGTTTTAGTATAAATAGCGATAAAAACATACGTATACAATAGTTGGATTTTAGGTTTTTTGTTAAATATACGTATAGAAACACCGTATTTGGATATAATATACATATCAATATTTCTAAAATTTTCTTCTAGTGTATCGCTAAACATAAAATAGCGCCCGGCGCCCGCTACGTAGCCTATAGGTTGCCAGAAGCTATTCGCTATTAACACCTATGGTCGCAATGATTACTAAAACAACCATAGTAGTAAACTACTAAAAAAGGATACTGGCTCCTGTTGGAAAAAAGTAGGTGCTCAATATATTATCTTGTAGATTATAATATTATTATGGAAATAATTTCTGAAGTTTAAGCATGCTGGCACAAGGGTATGCCGACATATTCTGGGACTATGTCCATATAAAAAACAGTGCAAACGTAATAAACCCTAACCTTTGTATCATCAGCATCATTGAAAAGATATGTCAGCCTTTTCTCCTTACGAGGACGGACTGAATTGGAGGTATTGCCTGCGCTACCCACACGGTGCATTGCAGAATTCCCTACACCAATTTAGGAAATTTAAGGTACACATATGAAACTAGTCCCTTCTAAGCAACAAAATATACGTCCACGAAGATGTTATACTAACAATTTATGTATCGAAGGGCAAGGGTGTATTGAAATTTAATAAACACATAACTCTTTTCATACACTTCAAGATCCTTCAGAAATTGTTCCACACCAAATTTTACTACTTAAATTCAAACACTTCAAGACGCTTATTTGGAATATCAGATGAGGAAATGCTAGATTATCAAAGTCAAAAGAAAGGGAGGTGCATTGAGTTATAAATTATCTTGATTATTTTAAGTGATTAACAAGTATAACTTGTGTAACACTATTTACCATATCCATAAATTCGAGAAAACTACACGGACTACACTAAAACAAACATATACCATCTTCAAGTGGTTCACTACCTTGACATTTTCACAAACTGAGCTAGGCAGCTAGCAAAAATCAAAACGTTGTTATCTTATAGACTTTACGTTCTATTGACTGAATGAAACTTCAAGTTACATCCTAGTACTGATAATTGCAGAGAAAAATCCCTATGCAAAACATGTATTGAAACTTAAAACAGAATCACTACAACACAAAGAAAGAAAGTTTTCAAAACTACAACTCAATCCCTGTTGAATTTAATCAACTGAAACTCAAATAATAGCATATGTAGACATCCAATCCATTAATGTTCTAGATGCTTTTAAGTCATAAGTTGGGGATTATAACCATCAATACAAATTAAAATCATCCTAAACAAATATATTTCAACACCAATAGGCAATAACCTAACAACAAAATCAAGTAATCAACACAGTATATAAGACTACTCAATCCAATCAACTCATGAACAAACTAGCAAAATTAAACAACATCTTAAACTCATATCATCTGATTGTACTATCACATATAAAAACCCTAGGCAACACCTCTACTTAAATTCCTAACAAAAGCACACCACAAAACAAACAAACAAACTCAATCCAAATAACAGCATAGAGACCAAACGAATCGTACCACAAGCCGAACAGATACAAATCCAAATATCAAACCAAAACTCCTCTGATCCTCAACTTTATGCTTCAATTCCTTCGTATGAATCAATATACTTGGTGAAACTGAAGCTCATACGCATCAAACCGCGCCAAACTGTGCGAATATTAAGCTGATTTCAGGTAATAATTACATAAATTATGAACTATACTCCGTGAAACAGAATTAATGTTCGTGTAGTATATAAAACCCTAAGCAAACACTTGTACTGATATTCGTAACAGAATCACACAATCAAACTCAAGTCAAAATTCCGATTATTATTATTATTCAATCATCCGAACGAATTTTACCGACAGATGAACGGATATTAATCCAAATAGATGAACAAAACTCGTTGATTTTCGCAACTTTATGCTTCAATTTCTCCGTATAAATTTGATGAAACTGATGCTTGTGTGTATCTAACGGTGTGAATATTGAGGTGAAATGAGTGAAGTTGAAGTTGATTTGAGATGATGATGATGATTAGATGAAATTATGAAGAATGAAACAAAACTGATGTTCGTGTAGGAGAAAATTGGTGTATGAGTTGAGTTGAGTTGATTGTGCGACTGGAAGAGGGGAATACTGAGTTGGATGGGGGTCGAGCCTGCCTTGACTCGGTCCCTCTTTACAGATCAGCAAATTTAGTAATTTACTTGTGTACATGTTTTTAAGATAGATTTTTTATAATATATTATTGTTTTTCTTATTCTAGATCACTAGTAGTTGTTACTATTATTATAACTATATCGTGTCAACCTTGTGTTAAAAAATTGGATATAAGTATTTTAAAGAGGTTGAACTCTTTGTAATATTAAATAAGAATAAATGATAAAGTGTCATCTAAAATATTATTGATGTTTTTTTTTGTCAAGAAGCTACAACAACGTATATTTGTTATATATGATGCATTAGCTGCGACAAAGAACTCGTGGTCAGGGACTAGAGGTGTTATTTCATTTATTTGTGTTGAGTTAGTGGGTTGGCCGGTGGAAAGATTTTGACATAATAGAGAGAAAGAGATTAACTTTATTAATTGAGATGTGTCTTTTACAAATGAATACAATAAATATATACAGGAGATGAAATCTTGGAGAACAAGCTAATTTATTTAAGGAGTTGATAGCCACATAATACAAGATATTTATAACACTCCCCCTTGGTTATCAACTTTGTACACTTTGAGATGCTGACTCGTTAAAAACATTGCAAGGAAAACCCAGTGGGACAAAACCTCGGCTTAGGGAAAAAGAGTGCAGCGCGTATTTTCTTCTCCTGATTGCCTCATTAAAAATCTCACTAAGAAAACCCAAATGGGACAAAACTTAGTGACGGAAAAATAGTGCAACTTGAATAAATATCACCCTCATTATAATATGTATAATTTAAGTGATCTGTGTTCATCTTCCTTGAAAGTTGCTCAAAACTTTTGTAGAATGACTTGTCGCTTGATGCCGGTGCAATCCTTTATGTTAATGTTATAAAATCTTCTTACTAGACTTCTAGTGCTTCCTCTTGCGAACAAATACCATAAGATCCATGACTATGTTTTGTTATATTCTTTACATCTACAAGACTAACGAAACTAGTTTTCATGGGTTAGTAAAATATAGACACATATCATTCTTACCTTTAGGGTATCGACATATCTACTTTACCATTCGAATGTCTCCTCATTGGACATGCTATATCATGTTGATAAATTAAAATAAAAGATATATATATATATATATATATATATATAGAAAGTATAATGTACAAAAAGCCTTAACGTACGTTAACGTTCGCGACAAGAATACAACGTGCGTGATTAACATATAACGTGCGTGATTTGTATAACAAAGGCTCCCATGCGTGATTTATTAGGGTTCCATGCGTGATTTTGTGACTCCCATGCGTGATTATCACAAAAAAATGTTCCATGCGTGATTACATCCCTGATCGGATGGTTACGGGCGTCGCGTATGTTAATGTACGATAAGGCTTTTTGTATGTTAACCTCTCTCTCTCTCTCTCTCTCTCTCTATATATATATATATAATCATGCATAGCTAGAAAGAAATATCAATGCACAATTGCACTTTTGCCATGGTACTTTTGGAATGAGAATCCTTATTTTTGTTCAATAATGATAAGCATTTCTTATAAAACTGTCTGAACAACCTCCAACATACTTTAAGATTCAACTTTATCCATACTAAAAATGTCACAGCATCTTCTAGATGTAGTTAATCAATGGATAAAAATATGCTCACAAATATACTCGAACTGTAGGTTGAGTAATAACTAGATTGTGTCAGGGTCATTAAAAATTCCCCCTTTGAAACCTCGATAGTTTCTCTCGATGATGCCTAGACATCATCATTATAAACCGCGATTATAGTGAACTTTTGGAGAGAGCTTTCGATAAAGATGGATAATATTATCAAACTTATATTGTTCTTTATCTGAATATCTCAAGTTGTACAACACTCGACTCGACTATTTTAGTCCATACCTTTTTATGAACATGATATAGTATGTTCTTGAGGTTTTGATACCAAAGCTTCTTTCACTATTAACATGAGGGAATTCTTTCCATCTTATCCAAATGTGCATACGCATTCACTCCTTAGGAGTTCTGCTACAAACTAGCTCATTTAATTTAACACGTGGATTTCTACATTATATGCAAAGATATCATGAATACTTGTTTTTATTTCCAAAATCCATATTATACTATGTTTGTACACTTTTTATTGAGATATCATAATCATCATGTACAAGTTTTCTATGTATCTTTATTGGTGCAGAAGAATTACATTGCTAAAATGTTGAATTCACCTTTAGGTAACTCATTAGGAGTTCAATTGTATTCAAATATGAATATGTATACAACGATCATATTGTTCTCGAGAACTTTATTTACATGATTTTGGTAATTTAAATCCTCCCGGGACTTTCATGTAAACTTTCAGTATCAAGTGATAAATATCATTCATAAGACGCATGTCAATTCTCTCTTTAATCTATACTATATTATAATGCATGAGAGAGGGGTATTTTAAGATACCAAAAAAATAAGAATTTTTCCTCCCCTTTATTTATAGAAAACCCCCTAAAATGAGGGTAGTTTGGTCTTTTAAACACTATTTATTTTTTAGCCCTCAAACTTATTACACTTAAATCCCTAACTTTTAACAAAAGTATAGAAAATTAGTTACACTTTTCCCATTTCACAACAAACTTATAATTCTTTTACGTATTCTTGCAATTTCTTATAAACTATAATGTTTTAAAAAAATCCAAAGACACCATAACGACCTACTCATTTTTGTCGACGTTTCGATAGTTGTCTCGTTCAGTATCAACGTACAAATTAAAATCTATACTATATTATAATGCATGAGGGAGGGATTCCCAAAAGTTAAGAACTTCTTCCCCCCTTATTTATAAATAAACCCCTAAAATGAGGGTAAAGTGGTCTTTTAATCCATAATTATTTTTTAGTCCCTCAATCTATTACATTTAAATCCTTGATATTTAACATAATTATAGGTAATTAGTTAGACTTCCTCCCTCTTTATAATTCAAAAGAATCTTTAATGTTGCAACACACACGTATTTATTACACTTATTATTTAATACTTTTGCATCATATTTCTTTTTTTTTTCCTTTGATATTTTCTATTCTTACTATTTAACCTTTATCTTAAACAAATAAAAACATAGTGATAAGTGGGTGGGCTGAAAACACAGCCACGTGTCTTCGTTTTGGACTAAAATAAAAACATAGTGATTAGTGGATGATGTGTTGGTGATTAATACAAACAAATTTCATTTTATAGTAATGGCTAATAAAGTCAAATTCTTGTGTTTATTTCTATCATGTCTTTTAAACGATGACGTTTTAAAAACACTCGAAGGTACTATGACGACTTGCTCATTTTTGTTGATGTTTTATGTTTCTTTTAGTCAGTATCAATGTGTGAATTAAAATGCACAACTAGATAATGCTTAGTGTACAAGTGATTAATGTTGTAATACTTGAAAAATAAAAAAAGCTAAGATAATAATTACAGAAATGAATTACTAACCAACACATTATAATCTATCTACATCTTCGTCTCCATAAAGTAACAAAAACAAATAAATCTTATATTTTTGCAAATAAATCTTATATAAAAATAATAGTTCATACGTTAAAAGAATAACCTATTAAAAGAAATTCAAATTTTAATTATTTATTCAAATAAAAGATCCGCTCCATTTGTCACACCCCCAAAATCCACATGCGGAGTACTACCGCTTGGAGGCGTGACTGACCAGGATCCAGCCACCAATTATACTGAGCATTGATTAATAGTAAAGGTATTTACCAACCACAATAGTTAGTAAGCACCATATTTTAAAGTTCTAAAAGTTAAGTTCGATTAACAGTTTAAACAAACAGCGGAAGCATAAACCAAACAGTTTCAAAACAAAGTTCATAGTTCGAGATTATTTAGAACCCAACACGTGGGTTAGACGACCACTACACATTCCCAAGCTGCAAGCTCCTGAGTCACTGGGTACCTGCAAAGCATGCAGTAGGGTATCAACAAAAATGTTGGCGAGTCCACAAGTTGTCTAGTTTTAATTACCAAAAACTTGTTTCACCAGTTAATTAATCCGTTTATACATGCGATGGGGAGCTACCCCATAAGTAAGCGACTAAACTGTTTTTCCAATACCGAATACTTACTTAACCGTACGTTTCCGTAGTGCCCCGTTGTCAATGTTCTATCATCATTGACGGTTTGCCAGAGTTCATTAGTTCACTCCCGTTCCCAGTAACAAGGGTCGGGGTGAGGCTGGTTACACCTAAATAGCGCTATTAACTAATAACCCGTTCGCCAGGCCCCGGCGACTAATCGGTATTAAATGGTAGGGACTTAAGTGATAGAGTTTCGTTTAGTGTTGCTTGTTGCATTCCGTATAAACAATAATTAACTAAGAGTTCCCAGTAACAAGGGAAGTAAGTAAGTTGGTTCCCAGTAACAAGGGAAGTAAAGTAAGTTTGTATCCCTTATGCAGGGATAGCGTTGATTAAGTTTCCGTTTCCCAAAACCACCGGGAACGCATGCTTTGATAGTTGTGAACTCACCTTGGGTTGCTCGGCAGTTTAGTTTACTTGGTCAAGTGTGCAGGTCACCACGTCCTAACATGGTTACCGGTATAGGTCAGGTTTGGGTACAAGTAATCACGTATATGGTACACATATTTAACACATAGCATACAAAACATACTAGGGTATTAGGCCTGCTCTAATAATTGCACAGTCAACAGTAGCAGTTATCACATAGTGCACTTTAACAGTAACAAGCATGAACAGTTCGCACATTTTGGCCCAATAACGAAAACAGGCAGCCCAGTCGAGACCATGTGGTCTCGACTCGAGAGTGAAAGGTCTCGAGTCGCAACCGGAAGATCTCGAGTGGTGCATGCATGAGTCGCAACCTCGAAGGTTCCGAGTTCAGTCTTGACTCGAGATCAGAAGATCTCGAGTCGCAACAATGTTGGTCTCGACTCATGAGGTGCATGTCCTGATCTCGAGTTGTCCACTTGGCGGTCTCGAGTAGCAATCTCCGTAGTCTCGAGTTCAATTGCTTCGGTCTCGAGTCGAGACTGAATGTCTCGACTTGCAACATGATTGTTTCTAGAATGTTTGCACAGATTGTACTAGCCAATAAAAATTCATGTTCATGATCCTATGTACTCATCCAATGAAAATGCATAAACATGTCCCCTTGTCTAAAGCCTAATCAAAACGGATCAAACACTAGCTATTTCAAATATTTTCAATGATCTTCATATAGTTCATCAAGCACATTCATCACATATCCAACACATATTCAAGTAGTTCATCCTTTGTTTGCATATTCATAATCCTAAGTCGAAACACAATTTAGACATCATCTCCGGCCCAAATTCTAGCACATAATCATCATCAACATACACTCGATATTTGTGATTTTGTATACCATCATTCACGTCAATACATAGCTAATATTCATGCTTTATCATTTTCCTAAACATATTTGTGTCACATCATAACATACGATCATCGGTTCAACTACATTTGCTATCTCAACTTGGCATATCATTCTTAAACAACATCATCATTTAATCATTTTTAACCCACTAAATCATATAAATCATATAAAGAGATATTTAATCTTGGCATGTGTAATATTCATCAAGCACACCCTTTTACCATACATTAACACCTATAATGAAGGGAACACTAACCGGATCAAGTATGGGCAAAAGGGTATGAAGTAGTGAAGAATGAAGCCTTCAAATCGGTGTGTACAAGCTGATCCGAGAGTGTCACACCCTGTCTTTTGCGGAAGCGTATGATGTGTGACTAGCTTGTTATCATTGCATTCAATCGTAATAAACAACTACATGATCAAAACGATGTTCATCCATTCATGAAAATTTGAGTACTACAACACTTGTTATTTAAGTTTTCAAAACACGACCTTTGACAAGGTTTCGATTTAACAAAAGTGGATGACATCTAGACTTGTAGTCTACTTCTAGTTATGACACTTGCGCCCAAGATCCATCCTGTCACCTGAAATACATGTAATTTTGGAAAACATCAACATAAAGTTGAGCGAGTTCATGCGTCTTGTATATCTTGTATGAAAACATAGTTTGTAACCTTTACAAATCAAGTATTTATTGTATAAATCACGTTTTCTTGTGTACACCACGTACTAAATGAGTGTTTGAGCAAGGACATTAAGGCATGTGAGGACATAGGGAGCTTTAGTATTTTCTCCCTTCACTATGTCGATTTTCCCTCGACTGTGTCGATTAACCTCGACTGCGTCAATTTCCCTTGACTGTGTCGATTTCCCTCGACTGTGTCGATTAACCTCGACTGTGTCGATTTCCCTCGACTGGGACACCGAAGCACTCAAGAGGTCACATAAGGACCATGAGTGGGGCTCGGCCGTACCCGTTAGATCTAACCCTCGTCCCTAATTAATGATTGTTTTTAATGGCTTGGTACTATTATTCACCAAGACTTTATGGCATCTTTTGTATTAGTCTATGCTCACATGATCTAGTATTTTCTAGGCTTTTCTTAAAGCTCATCATATTGACTCACCACGAGTGCTTCTCGTATTCTCAAATCATATTGCACTCGGTTCTCGTTCTCACCAAGAGTGCTTCTTGTATTTTTACCCTTTGTAAAAATTATAATATCTGTAACATGTATTTCACCCCCGAGAGTTATAAAACCAAAAACAGTTAGAGAAAAGGGGGAGCATGAACTCACAACTTTGCGTTCCTGTGCGTCGTAAACTTCACCGGATTTGCTTAATTAACGTCGTAACCTATACGCGTTTTCTTAACGTTAGTCACTAGACTTGCGTCGCACAAGTACAGTCACTCTCTTTTGTATATATATTCTTGTGTTATAAATATTTTATATTTTTAACTAAGTATCTCACTTATATTATTTTCTCAAAAATTAATATAAGTATCTCGTGTTTTGCACTTTGCACCCGAATTATGTATCTTGTATGATGTATGTGTATTTTTATGTTTATACTTCTCATGAGTGTTTAGTGTATTTTTAAGTCTTAATACACTAGCACGTATAACACATACTATATACACTTAGCACAAAAGTTGGTGATAAAATAATAAATAATATATATTTTTCTCTCAAAAAAAATATACATACTTATATCCATTTTTATTCTTGAAGAAATCCTCATTTCTTATCACCAAAAATTAGGGAAACCTTGGTAATACTTTAAATACATTTTTAGGGAATAAGTTTCCCAAAAACTTATATTTTTCTAAGTGTCAAAATTTATAAAAATTTTGACAGAGTTTCCCCTAAAAAATGGAGGTTTCCCATGTTTTCAAAACATGTGTTTATTTTCTTTTAAATTGTCAACAATCATCAACAACAATTATCAACAAATAATCATCAACAATAATCACTAATTTCTCCATTTCATGAACTTGAATATTTACAGAAATGTGTAGTAACTTACTAGCATATTTAGTAAGTCTTGTTATCTTTAAAAATAAGTTTAACTTCTTAAAAACTTTATTTTTAAAGAATATGAAGTTTTACAACTTCTAGTCGGTTTTTACGAAAACTATTTCTTCGTTAACACTTTTGTTACACAAGTATCCACACACTTATTTGTTCACAAAAACCACTTTTGTTTGTGTAAGATCCGGTTTAGAACATGTGATTTCTTGGACACTTGGTCCCTTGAAAATACCGCTTGTAGATACGTAGATCTACTAGTTTTAAACACTGTTGTACAAGTTAAAACATTTTTACACAAGTTCATGGTTTATGTGTGGTAGGGTTTCACCTTTTAACCCCTGGTTACTTCTAGAATAGCTTTATGTTAAGATCCATGATCTTACCAAACCGGGTTAAATGGTGATCCGAGCTACCACAATCATAGATCGGGTCTAGATAAACACATCTTTCAAGTACTACAACTTTTACACAAGTTGTAAGCTATTAACCACCATTTCTCACATTTTTAGTAGACTTTAATGCTTCAAAATGTATGTTTACGATATTTCACCGACAAAATTCCTTTTAACCACCTTAGATATGATCAAATAAGAGTTTTAAGTGTTATACCTCTAGCTCTAAGCTAGGGAAGATTCTTGGTGGAAAATGGGTGGATAAAAGCTAACGGAAGTGGTCCTTCGCGCTCCGAGTGCACCAAGACTCCTAATATGCGACCTTTGATGTGTGTATGATGATGGAATGCAAGAACCAAACTCGAAAATATGATGGGTGGGTGTGGGGAGTTCGGCCGAGAGCTCCAAGGGTGAGGGAGAGAGTTTGTAAGTTGGTGTTTGATTAAGATAATGATCTCTCATATTTAGGTGTTATTTTATAGGCAATTTTAGTGATTATGGACCAATGGATTTAGTGTCTAGGATAGTACATACAAGATCTACCCATATCTTAGCAAATTCCATAGAAGATTTATTGTAATCTTGGAAGATTATAGAGGATTTAGTGGGGGCCACTACCTTGGGCCGTAAATTGATATAGGGGGGGGGGGGGTAAAGTGTAAGTTCCAATCCCTAATTACAATTATAAGTTGAGTTTCAAGTAAAAGGTTTAGGGATTTAGTGTGTTATTATGTTATAAGGGGTGTTATGGTATTCGGGGACCATAACTAGCTCAGAAACATTAAAACAATGCTTCTAATAATAATTTAGTGTTCCGGGTAATGTCCGGTTGTGCGGTTAGACACCGGTTCGTTAAAGTGCTAAATCACACTTTTTAGTGTCTTTTAAGTACCCTTCTTGTACCCTTTCAATTCCCAACACTTGGGGAAGTATTCTGGATAATAAAACATAATTTCTGCATAATATTTTAGTGCTATAATGCTGATTATAGCTGAATTATACAAAATTATGCACTTAAAGTGCGTTTCGGGTGCTTTTTAGTGCTTATTTTTGCTTTCGCAATGTCTATAAATTAAACCCTTATATGTACTCTTGGGTTTTAATGCACTTTTGTCGTCGGACCTACACCTAGGCCTTAATTCTATTGCCTGACTGCTTTCTGCAGTTCTGTTGACACGATGTGTCTTACCGGTGAGTTTACTAATATTTCTGACGCAACGCTCTCGTTTATGCATAAAGCCATATTTTGTAACACAAAATGTGTATGAATTCACTTGCATGGGAATTCAGAAATTTATTTGTCTGGTAACTAGATCATGTACAGTCATTAAGGTACAAATTACTGTTCATCTAGTGTACGGAATGTACGGAAAAGTGACGGTTGTCACAGTCTCCCCCCGTTAAAAGAATTTCGTCCCGAAATTCAAGCGATGCCATCGGTCGTAGGGGAGTTGCGAAACCAATATGGTCACTTAGATTCATGATTTGTCTTCATGTTCCTATGAAATCTCTGGGTCATGTCATGAATTCTATCATACTCAAGTAAGTCGATCATGACTTTTCTGTATCTTGTGGACTCTTGGTCCATAACCTCAACAGGTTTCTATAGTATCACGGACTCTTGGTCCAAAACCTTAACAGGTTTCTATAGTATCACGGACTCTTGGTCCAAAACCTCAACAGGTTTCTATAGTAATTCTTGTCGTTTGTCATTGACGTGAATCTTATTTGTGGGAACAACGACTGTTCCTTAAGTCAGACTCCTCTACAGACTAGACACATGAATGTGTCGCGATCACCACTGATCTTTTTCTGGGAGCTTCATCTTGTGAGCAATGGTTCTGATCCCTACACCGGGGATTCAACCTTTTCGTTTTTCAACTCACACTACGCCTTCTCTAGGCGAGGCTCTCATTTAAGTCATACTTCTTGCCTCATATTCTTACGATTTCTGCCGCTCATCGGCCGTAATCTTTCTGTATTCTGCGGGCTGTCCTGATATGATCACATATCTGAACGATCTTGCCTCTAGTTTTTCCTGGGCCATCTCGGGCCAGTTGATCGTTTATTTCTCGTCTCCGATCAACATGACGGGAATTCACTCATTATGTTCCGTCTAAAGCTTTACACGAAGCGGTTTAGACGACGGTGTGATAGATACCGTTGTAGGAAAACTCCACTAAGGGCAAGTGAGTGTTTCGACTTTTCATCAAAGTTTATCACACAAGAACATATTGCGTTCATACAGTCTGCATTGGTGTGTTGCAACCCTTGTGATCAATAAAGATTGTGCAACGTTTTCTTTCAGGTAATGACGTCCAGTTGCGGCGCGCAATCACTGTGTCTATCTCAAGACTTCTTCTCGTGATTCCTTAATCAATGTGCCGCGTGTGCAATGTCGTGGTCTCGTTGCATCGACGTACAATCGAGACTTGTCGAGAGACGTCACATAATTGCAACTCTAGCTCCTTAGCTCTTGGTTGCAGGGTTGGCGTGAATTTCGTTCTTATCCACCATGTATCTTAAAGTTCTCCCTTTGCGAACTCGAAACCCGCTTTTCGTCATCATTGCACATAACTGTGCTTTCTCTAAGAGTTGCAAGGTAATTTGCGGCTGTTGCTCACGACCTTCCTTGGTCGTTGGCCATATAAGAATGTAGTCAATAAGTATATGACTTATCCAGGTATGGCTCACACGTTCGATTCATGAGGTCCATGAATATTGTCGATGCATGTGTTAAGCCAAATGATACGACAAGGATCTCGTAATGCTCGAAGCGAGTCCTAAAGGTCGTTTTAGGGATAATTCCTCTTGTATTCACAGTGGAGGACCTCTTGTCCTCAAGTTGATCCTTGGCAAAGGATTCTGATTCTCAATTTTCTGAAGTTTTACGTAAAGTGGAGATTACCAAGTTTCTCCTCAAGTCCTTATCTAAGGATGTTATGTCCTTAATTTCCTCCGTTTAGCCGCTCTTGCGGTTATATCAGAGGTTTATGCTTCGCGGACGAAGCCGGTCGGTAAGGCGTCATTCGGCGCTGATGCTGCCCTGGCATGCGATTTATCCTGAACTCTTCTCGTCGCTACGGAGAGGCGTTCCTGGCAAGTCTTCCGAAAAGGCTACTGGGACTTCTTCCGCCACGGGGATGTTCTCAGGCTCTGCAGTCTACTCGGAGGCGTTTCCATACCTCTTCGACCAAAGAGGGAGGTCGTAGATCTGCCGCCTTGTGGGGTCTAGCATCCTTGCACCTATTGCAGGAAAGTTGGGTTTCATCATCCGCATGAGGGATGCGTCTGATTTTCTCATATCGAACAACTTCAGCTGTATACTTGGATTTCTGATCCATGCTGACTATCATATTATGACATCGCGAGTCAATGGTAATAGAAGGTTCCGGCCTTCTGGGTCCCTAAACGCAATCCTTAATTGCTTCGACTGTTTAATCTAGCCTTCTATATGCCCATTTCTAAAGAATACGGGGCGTCTATTTTTACTCGAAACTAGGCCCAGCAGTTTCTTATGTTCTTAAGCATGCAAGGTGAAAGTTGATGCCAATATTAATTAAAAGTAGATGCATAGGGTTGGTTATTAGGGAACGTACCCGTAACCACATCTGGATCCTGGCGTGCTTCACGAGTTTCGATCGTGAAAACCCTTCCTTGCTTGTTTCTTCCTAGGGCAATCTTTCCTAAAGTGCCCTGCTTCACCACATTTGTAGCAACCTGGTATTCTCTTATTTCTTCCATCTGGGTCCTTCGCCCAACAGGCATCCTTGCTGTGCCCTTCTTTTCCACACTTTCCGCACTTAGGCTTCAGACATCGACCTTCATGGTGAAAGTTGCATTTCCCACACCTTGGCTTAGTCCCCGAGTAAACTTTACCTCCGGCCCTATTAGTGGCTCCAACAGTTTTCCTGCCAAGTGGCGGATTTACTTTCTCTCTTTTGTTTGCTTTAGAGCTTCCATAACCCACTTGTGTGCTCATCTTTAGGTTCGAAGACTTCCTCTTCTTATTGCCTGATGACTC
The DNA here is from genome assembly GCA_030545235.1 of Helianthus tuberosus. Lineage (NCBI taxonomy): Eukaryota > Viridiplantae > Streptophyta > Magnoliopsida > Asterales > Asteraceae > Helianthus > Helianthus tuberosus. The sequence goes on along the minus strand of CM060429.1, from coordinate 13,364,764 downwards.
CACATGAGTCTCTTTCTTGTCATCCTCGGATTCTGAAAATTTTCCCGCACGTAGAGCTTCTTCAGTAAGGGTGACACTCATATCGATAGCCTCTGCAATGGTTGAGGGCTTTGAGGTAGTAACCATGCTCCTGATCTGAGGTGCAAGTCCCTAAATGAATCGTTCAACCCTTTTGAATTCCGGTGTGACTAAGTAGGGGACGACCCTAGACAAGTCGTGAAATCGTTGGACGTATTTAGGAATCTTCGGTCCATCCATTTTCAAGTTCCAGAACTCCACCTCAATCTTCTGGATTTCAGCCCTAGAACAATATTTCTTTTCCATCATTTCCTTGAGCTCGTCCCAGCTTAGTGCATAAGCAGCATCTGCACCAAGGGTTTGAACCTGAAGGTTCCACCAGGAGAGTGCGCCATCTACGAATAACCCTGAGATATAGGTAACACTCTGTTGGGGCGAACAGTTACTCATTCTTAGAATGGAGTCAGTCTTTTCTGCCCAACGAACAAATGCAACGGCACCTCCCGTGCCATCAAAATTTAATGGCTTGCAGTCTAGGAACTGTTTATAGGTGTAGCCAGTTGGAGGGTTATTTCCAGTAGTGCCATTGCTGTGCTTAGAGCGGAGGGCTTCATGTCGAGCAATCGCCTGTGAGATGCGTTCTTGCAGCTCGGCTTCTGTCCTTGGCAACGTACTGGTGTTTGTGTCTCGCCTGGGCGGCATTCTCTTCTGCCAAAATGGTATGAAGTAGGTTAGACAATATTTCAATTGTCTATGATATACATAGCACCATAAGCCACCCAATTTCACACGTATATATAACCAGTGTATAAGCGAGGAAACAGTTATTGAGCCTTCACATAGGCTTGCCAACTTGGCATATTGTTTGAAATGATCCCGAGGCTACATCGCCTTGGTCATTCAAGTTTCAGTTATTTCCTGCTACATTGGTTTTCTTAGGTCTTTAGCTTTACTGGTGCGTATATTTCCCCTTTGATGGGGTTGTTTGTGTAGAGGTGATAGGGAGTGTATCGTCACTGATTCTTCCTAAATGTCATTCCACCTCTCTTGCTTAAATATCGCTTTCTCAAACGTCTCGTATGCAGGTAGAAGTGTCAGTCACGAAGTAGGCTAAGACAGGCTTCCTACTTTCTATCGTGCTAAAGCACTGATCTATGTGTCGTTCTACCGGATGAAGGTGAGGACACCTATAGATTAATTTTGTATGGTTTTCATTAGCTTGACCCGCAGAGTCCACCAGGATTTCTGTGCACTACAAGTCGTTATTACGTGGGCCCCCGTAATAATAAATTGTCTTGCACAGTTACCCCAAATTTTCTCTCGTCCAACGGGGGGAGACTACTGTCCTTATACCTCTTGTCATGGAAAGGACCATTGCAGTGGTCCACGCGTTAACACTCGTTGTTGTTATGCGCGAATAGGCACGATGATTAGATGGAATAGGAATAGAGAGAATTCCTAGTAGTTGGAGGGGCACCTTCGAGATGAATACTTCATCTTCTTTTTCTGGTCAAGTATGTCGTCAATCTTGCTTCACATAAGCCGCAGGGATCTCGTCCTGTTGATTGAGAATTTGTTCAAGGTTGCCGCCTCTGCCTCGTCATCTTCACCGTAGTTAGGCATCTTCACGATCGGGAGGGAAGAACAGCCATCTCCTACGGAAGCAAGCTCAGCATCTTGTTTGGTAATCACTCCCAGTCATGAGCTTTGCAAAGGACGCGAGGTCGGTAGCTTCATCGTGCGAGTTACGTATAGTAATAGGAGTCGGAGTCGAAAGTAACTTATTCACGTCAATAATCATTCCGTACACTTATTTGTATGTATGTATATCAATAACATATATGCTACTTAGCATAATCAAGCATTTTAATGCATTATATCACGTATAACTCTCGTTTTTGGGGGTCATTTTGTTTTTGGCTAGTCTAACTCGTGTAGACTATGCTTTGGTTGGCACCTTATTCTAAAGGTATTCCTCACTAATGTCCTTGCCTTGTATTTTCTTTGTAAAGTGTCTGACTCGTGGATCTTGGCGCTTTTGTGAATGCAATGAAAACCTTTTTGAAAAATGTTTTCGTGAGAGAACTCTAGTGATTGTAGTCTAGACTCGAGAAAGAATCCTAGTTCACTACAATCGAAGCTCTGATACCAAACTGTCACACCCTGTCTTTTGCGGAAGCGTATGATGTGTGACTAGCTTGTTATCATTGCATTCAATCGTAATAAACAACTACATGATCAAAACGATGTTCATCCATTCATGAAAATTTGAGTACTACAACACTTGTTATTTAAGTTTTCAAAACACGACCTTTGACAAGGTTTCGATTTAACAAAAGTGGATGACATCTAGACTTGTAGTCTACTTCTAGTTATGACACTTGCGCCCAAGATCCATCCTGTCACCTGAAATACATGTAATTTTGGAAAACATCAACATAAAGTTGAGCGAGTTCATGCGTCTTGTATATCTTGTATGAAAACATAGTTTGTAACCTTTACAAATCAAGTATTTATTGTATAAATCACGTTTTCTTGTGTACACCACGTACTAAATGAGTGTTTGAGCAAGGACATTAAGGCATGTGAGGACATAGGGAGCTTTAGTATTTTCTCCCTTCACTGTGTCGATTTTCCCTCGACTGTGTCGATTAACCTCGACTGCGTCAATTTCCCTTGACTGTGTCGATTTCCCTCGACTGTGTCGATTAACCTCGACTGTGTCGATTTCCCTCGACTGGGACACCGAAGCACTCAAGAGGTCACATAAGGACCATGAGTGGGGCTCGGCCGTACCCGTTAGATCTAACCCTCGTCCCTAATTAATGATTGTTTTTAATGGCTTGGTACTATTATTCACCAAGACTTTATGGCATCTTTTGTATTAGTCTATGCTCACATGATCTAGTATTTTCTAGGCTTTTCTTAAAGCTCATCATATTGCACTCACCACGAGTGCTTCTCGTATTCTCAAATCATATTGCACTCGGTTCTCGTTCTCACCAAGAGTGCTTCTTGTATTTTTACCCTTTGTAAAAATTATAATATCTGTAACATGTATTTCACCCCCGAGAGTTATAAAACCAAAAACAGTTAGAGAAAAGGGGGAGCATGAACTCACAACTTTGCGTTCCTGTGCGTCGTAAACTTCACCGGATTTGCTTAATTAACGTCATAACCTATACGCGTTTTCTTAACGTTAGTCACTAGACTTGCGTCGCACAAGTACAGTCACTCTCTTTTGTATATATATTCTTGTGTTAAAAATATTTTATATTTTTAACTAAGTATCTCACTTATATTATTTTCTCAAAAATTAATATAAGTATCTCGTGTTTTGCACTTTGCACCCGAATTATGTATCTTGTATGATGTATGTGTATTTTTATGTTTATACTTCTCATGAGTGTTTAGTGTATTTTTAAGTCTTAATACACTAGCACGTATAACACATACTATATACACTTAGCACAAAAGTTGGTGATAAAATAATAAATAATATATATTTTTCTCTCAAAAAAAATATACATACTTATATCCATTTTTATTCTTGAAGAAATCCTCATTTCTTATCACCAAAAATTAGGGAAACCTTGGTAATACTTTAAATACATTTTTAGGGAATAAGTTTCCCAAAAACTTATATTTTTCTAAGTGTCAAAATTTATAAAAATTTTGACAGAGTTTCCCCTAAAAAATGGAGGTTTCCCATGTTTTCAAAACATGTGTTTATTTTCTTTTAAATTGTCAACAATCATCAACAACAATTATCAACAAATAATCATCAACAATAATCACTAATTTCTCCATTTCATGAACTTGAATATTTACAGAAATGTGTAGTAACTTACTAGCATATTTAGTAAGTCTTGTTATCTTTAAAAATAAGTTTAACTTCTTAAAAACTTTATTTTTAAAGAATATGAAGTTTTACAACTTCTAGTCGGTTTTTACGAAAACTATTTCTTCGTTAACACTTTTGTTACACAAGTATCCACACACTTATTTGTTCACAAAAACCACTTTTGTTTGTGTAAGATCCGGTTTAGAACATGTGATTTCTTGGACACTTGGTCCCTTGAAAATACCGCTTGTAGATACGTAGATCTACTAGTTTTAAACACTGTTGTACAAGTTAAAACATTTTTACACAAGTTCATGGTTTATGTGTGGTAGGGTTTCACCTTTTAACCCCTGGTTACTTCTAGAATAGCTTTATGTTAAGATCCATGATCTTACCAAACCGGGTTAAATGGTGATCCGAGCTACCACAATCATAGATCGGGTCTAGATAAACACATCTTTCAAGTACTACAACTTTTACACAAGTTGTAAGCTATTAACCACCATTTCTCACATTTTTAGTAGACTTTAATGCTTCAAAATGTATGTTTACGATATTTCACCGACAAAATTCCTTTTAACCACCTTAGATATGATCAAATAAGAGTTTTAAGTGTTATACCTCTAGCTCTAAGCTAGGGAAGATTCTTGGTGGAAAATGGGTGGATAAAAGCTAACGGAAGTGGTCCTTCGCGCTCCGAGTGCACCAAGACTCCTAATATGCGACCTTTGATGTGTGTATGATGATGGAATGCAAGAACCAAACTCGAAAATATGATGGGTGGGTGTGGGGAGTTCGGCCGAGAGCTCCAAGGGTGAGGGAGAGAGTTTGTAAGTTGGTGTTTGATTAAGATAATGATCTCTCATATTTAGGTGTTATTTTATAGGCAATTTTAGTGATTATGGACCAATGGATTTAGTGTCTAGGATAGTACATACAAGATCTACCCATATCTTAGCAAATTCCATAGAAGATTTATTGTAATCTTGGAAGATTATAGAGGATTTAGTGGGGGCCACTACCTTGGGCCGTAAATTGATATAGGGGGGGGGGTAAAGTGTAAGTTCCAATCCCTAATTACAATTATAAGTTGAGTTTCAAGTAAAAGGTTTAGGGATTTAGTGTGTTATTATGTTATAAGGGGTGTTATGGTATTCGGGGACCATAACTAGCTCAGAAACATTAAAACAATGCTTCTAATAATAATTTAGTGTTCCGGGTAATGTCCGGTTGTGCGGTTAGACACCGGTTCGTTAAAGTGCTAAATCACACTTTTTAGTGTCTTTTAAGTACCCTTCTTGTACCCTTTCAATTCCCAACACTTGGGGAAATATTCTGGATAATAAAACATAATTTCTGCATAATATTTTAGTGCTATAATGCTGATTATAGCTGAATTATACAAAATTATGCACTTAAAGTGCGTTTCGGGTGCTTTTTAGTGCTTATTTTTGCTTTCGCAATGTCTATAAATTAAACCCTTATATGTACTCTTGGGTTTTAATGCACTTTTGTCGTCGGACCTACACCTAGGCCTTAATTCTATTGCCTGACTGCTTTCTGCAGTTCTGTTGACACGATGTGTCTTACCGGTGAGTTTACTAATATTTCTGACGCAACGCTCTCGTTTATGCATAAAGCCATATTTTGTAACACAAAATGTGTATGAATTCACTTGCATGGGAATTCAGAAATTTATTTGTCTGGTAACTAGATCATGTACAGTCATTAAGGTACAAATTATTGTTCATCTAGTGTACGGAATGTACGGAAAAGTGACGGTTGTCACAGAGAGTCCCTTGTGGTTGTCGCCGGCTTGATCCGAGAGAGAAGGGGAGGAGAGGTTGATGCTTGATTGTTAGGGTTTAGGGTTTTCTAGAGAGAGAGGGAGTGTGTGTGGAAATGTTGCAAATGGTGAAAAGTGGCAAGGTTGGCCACTCTTGTGGGTTTTATACCCGGACCGAGTTGGTGCACCATAAGGGTTTCCGAGTGGGCTCAAGTGCACACGGCCCAACTGATTGGCTCACTCGAGACCGGATGGTCTCGAGTCGGGTCCATGGTGGTCTCGGCCCACTACATACTTATATATATATTATAATATATTACACATACACACTCACATAAAACAAGAAGATAACACAACTTTCATTTAATAACATATATACACCCAATGTAATTACAAGATATTTGCTCGGGAAAACCTAGAGTGTCACACCATTTTTTCAAATTCAAAACCTAAAAAATCTCTTTATTCGCGAGATGACGGAGATTGTGAAGAGTTTGTTAATTCTTAAGTCAAACCTATTAAATCGCAAGTCACATTTCATCCCCTCCCTAATCACATTTCAAATTTCAAACCCACCTCTCTCACTCTCTCAAATTCTCTATGAATCAGTTCTGGATCCGCTCTCTATGTCCACCCTTAAATCAAAAGAGAAGAACATCGATCCATTTGTTGCTGATGATGATCCATTTGAATCACCACAGGGGTCCGATTTGGAACCCTCACTGCTCTCATACCAAACCACATGGAAACCTTGTTCGACCTCTGTTTCGATTTACCACACCAGGTGAGCATCATAATCCTGTATGTAATGTGTATGCATTCCAAACCCTAACTGATGCTAATTCGAACCACACTGAAACATTCAATTCTTAACTGATGTTTACGGAATTAAAAGCTTTATAGGTCTAATTTCCATACCAACTCATCAATGGAACCTTGATAGGCCTTTCCTCACAGCCAAATGTAATTTCCGCCAGGTATATCATCTTTCATTTCTCTTGCTCAATTGCTTACACATATTTATAAGTTCGTACACGGCTTAAAATATAAAAAAAATGTTGTGAATTAACATTATAGTAATGCTTGTGTTTGCAACCCTTATTCAGGAAGAAAAGTTGACATTTGTGTTGGATGAATCAAAGGGGAATTTAGTGGATATTTGGTATTATTTAAAGGAAATTGCTTATCGTTTCACGTTTTGTTTATACAGATTGGAATCTAAGAAGCATATTGGTTGTTACAATGCTTCACTCCAGGTATGGTCATGATCTGTATAAAACAAGTAAGGATCTTGCTTATGCTACTGTTAGTGTTTTCTCAGGTTGGAGGCATTTTCAATAACTATTATGTTGAGGGTAGCCAACCAGTTGATCTCTATAAGCACCATATGGAACTGTTCCTACACTGTAGTAAGTAGTTATGTTATTCCCCTTTGAAATCATTTTATGACAAATTTGCATGCAGAATTAGTTGGATCTAGCAGTAGATTTGGATCATATTTCTTAATTTTGTTGGTCATTGCCATATAATGTTGCTAAATCAAAGTATGAGTCTTTATTGTCTTGAACAGGTTGGTTTATGAATAATTTTGATCAGTGGCGGACCCAGAAATTATTTGTTGGGGTGCGGATGAGGTGTTCAACCATATTTTCAAGGGGTGCGGTCGGTTTTTTTTTTTTTTTTGCCTAAAATATACATTAAATATTTTTTTTCAAGGGGTGCGGCTGCCCACCCTGGCCAAAGGGTAGGTCCGCCTCTAATTTTGATTATTGTTTGTTATTAGGCTAATTTGCCAATGTTAGAGATTTCAGCCGTTATCAAAGAGTTTAGATCCCGCCACTTGTTTGTGCTTACCAAGGTATCCATATTATTAACTATAATAAAATATAATTTGTGTGTCCAATAATAAAATGTGATGGCTGTATTGAAACAAGGTGATGGGAAATAAAATGAGAACACCTTAATAGCAATCACTGGTGGTATGATCTTTATTTTCTTAGTAAAGCGTATATATTTAATTGAGGTGATTATATTTATTAAGGAACCGGCTTTTTTAAGCCAGGGAAAAGTTGAAGTTTTAATAATATGAAATTAAGGTAATCTGACCTGATCAAATTGATAACGTGGCAACTGAAATTGACCATGCTGACTTTTCATTGTCGTGGTGCCTTGATCCCATTAAAATGGAAGATTACCTTAAATCCAAAATTTTGAAACTTTAAATGGTCTTTTGCTCGCCATTTAGTATTGTTGGCAATATAATTATTAAATAAAACTTAAAATTAAGTAATGTACCAAACATTGTATTAAAAACAACATTGTACTATCATTTAAGTTCCCATTTTCTTTGAGCTTTTTTAAACCCATTTGACCCATTTTTTAGCTATTTTTCCCACTTGACCCATTATCTTTTAAATATATTTTGTTTTGAAGATCTAATAATTTTCTTTCGAAAACGTACATGCATTAGATGTAAATGTTTTAAGACCAGCACGATGAGGCTTGGAGCATATGTGATAGTTTTCAGCCATTACTTAACTGACAGGTTTGACTTTTTTTCTACTCTTTAACATCAACGGACAACGAATCTAGACGCATACTACTGAAGCAGGTGGGTTTGATTTAATATTAGTTGACTTTACTGTTGGAAGATTATAATATATACTAAAATAGTAGATATATGATATGTGTAGTTTGAAGATGTTGGTTCTTATGGTACAAGAATCATTGTATACAATTTATGGCTTGATGATGATGGTAATATGGACAAAATTGTTTCATATCAACCTACCTTGGCCCATTTAGTTAGCATGATTTAACTTCTTGTTGTTGGTTTATGACAGGTTGACTTCGGTTGTGGCTCCGGAAGCTTATTGGATTCATTATTGCGAATTTACTTCGGTTCTTAAAGGGGATTGTAAACTCGATCACATACTTTTTATGAATTCTGTTATGCTTAAATTTGCACTATGAATATGACATATTTGTGTGATCCATAACATAACACTTCGTATTGCTTCTTTTATCAATGTTGTGAGTCGGGTCAAATATAAATATTGTTAAGAAGGTGATACTATAGGTACCATTGTGTTTATGTTTCTGTTTAATCTTTGTTAGAAATTGGTTTTTCCGCCGCAAAGCGCAGGTGAACCCACTAGATGATTTATAAACTGATCATGAACTTAAACAACCTTATACGCTAATGGTTGTGATTTTGAATGTTATTAGGCGTGGAAAGCGGTTAATAGAGTTCAAACAAGCAATACCATCGAATGACTTCCAAGAGTTGACTTTCACTTTCACCTTGTGTATTGGTTGCTCTAGAAAAACAAGAAAGGAGTCTAATGTATCTGACACCACAAGTATCTTTATTAATTAAACACACTGTAATTACATGAATATTAAATATGATTTTCTCCTAATCACACATTCCGTGACTAAGATTAAACAATTGCATTTCGGGTTATGTGTTTTAAGCTTAGTTCTAACACCAACTATCATTATATAGTCACCCTTTAACAAACCCTATGGACTATTTGTGTATTTTACTCAAAATTAAATACATATAAGTGTAATTTTTTTCGTCCGATTTGGACAAATATTGCTTTTAGTAAAAAAAAAATCTCAATTTTAGTATATTTAATTTCTGTTTCATATTATTCAAGTCCATGAGAGTTGAAACTAACACTGTGTTTATGTTCTAAAATGAGGTGTTACACATAAAAGAGTGTAATTCACTTAAACTCATTTAAAAACAAAATAAATAACTAAATAACTTCCTTTAAAATGCTCAACCTCAACATAGTTTCTTTAATATTTCTTCTTCACCTTGGCCCACACATTTTCTACTCTATAAAATAGCAATAAGTGACCTGATCCTTCTTTGGATAATTTTCCCAACTTTGACCACAAATGAATTCTAAGACATGTTGATGGAAGTTGGTTAACAAACAAACAAGGTCGAAACAAAATGATAACGTAATTCAAAAGCGATGATATTGTAGGGCTTTGTGACGTCTGGAGGAGATGTAAACTACACCAATGCAAAGTGTTACCCCCGCCGCATCGCGCGGGCACCTTACTAGTATATTATAATGCATGAGAGAGAGGTATCTTAAGATACCCAAAAAATAAGAATTTTTCATCCCCTTTATTTATAGAAAAACCCCTAAAATGAGGGTAGTTTGGTCTTTTAAACACTATTTATTTTTTAGCCCTCAAACTTATTACACTTAAATCCCTAACTTTTAACAAAATTATAGAAAATTAGTTACACTTTTCCCATTTCACAACAAACTTATAATTCTTTTACGTATTCTTGCAATTTCTTATAAACTATAATGTTTTATCTATACTATATTATAATGCATGAGAGAGGGGTATTTTAAGATACCCAAAAAATAAGAATTTTTCCTCCCCTTTATTTATAGAAAAACCCCTAAAATGAGGGTAGTTTGGTCTTTTAAACACTATTTATTTTTTAGCCCTCAAACTTATTACACTTAAATCCCTAACTTTTAACAAAATTATAGAAAATTAGTTACACTTTTCCCATTTCACAACAAACTTATAATTCTTTTACGTATTCTTGCAATTTCTTATAAACTATAATGTTTTAAAAAAATCCAAAGACACCATAACGACCTACTCATTTTTGTCGACGTTTCGATAGTTGTCTTGTTCAGTATCAACGTACAAATTAAAATGTACAAGTAGATGATGCCTTAGTGTACAAGTGATTAAAGCACCACGTACTTTTAGTCATCATCACAAATAAAATATAGATTAAAAACTAAAAGCATTATTATCACTTTTAAAATTAAAAACTATTGTTGAATAATTGATTAAAAATTACGTTTACACTTTAGTTAAATATCAACAAACTTCCCACTTTAAAGGAGAAACAAAATCTTATAGTTAACAAAGGATTTTTAAAATTTAAACCTCTTAATTGCAAGCGGGAAAGGTTTTTTAAAATTTAAACCTCTTAATTGCAGTACTAAGAGGTTCTTTTGAGCGACGTGTTTCAGATCTTCAAAACAAACTCTCCACCTTAAACCCTACTCCCCGTTGCACTACTTTATTTCCGTCGCTTTCATGGCTCCTCAAAACCCACATTTCAGTCCACAAATTCATTTATCTTTCTCTCTTGAATTCCTTTGGTTCCATCATATATTCCTCTTATTTTCATTTGATATAAGGTGGATTACTGTTAATATTAATGTGTATGATGGTGTAACACCTGTGCCTTCACGGCTATCAAACAAATACCGAACCAATGAAATATTATATTTCATACTTGGGATTTGTAAAAATATGTGTATCATTTTCACATATCAATTTTTGTTCAATTCCAAACTCTAAATCGCTTTCTAGAAGGTTATACGCGCACCGATGCGTAAATATAACCAGTTTAATGCAACAAACACTCCGGAATAGTGACATAGGCTTAACATACCTTAAATAACCTCTACATAACTTAGAAATAAGTTTTGAAGGTTTTGGTATGACGAAAACAAGTTAATTCGCTTACAGGGACTAAACTTGACAAACTGTGAAAGTATGCCAATTTGAACTGTAACAGACATTCCGGAACATGACCATAAGTTAAACACACCTTAAATATCCTTTATATAGCTTAGAAATAGGCTTTGAGGGGTTCGGTGTGCTAAAACAAACTTTTGGGTCATTCAGGGACTAAAAGTGTCAAAAAGTGCACAAGTTTGTATTTTCGCGCATAACTTACGTTCTGAATACATCCGGACATCCAAAAATTTATGTAAGCACTAAAATATTTTATTTTAGTGTTCGGCATAAGAAAAATCCATTCGTCACGTCATTTGGATCGTTTTTCGCGCTTGTGCGCATTCCGTCGTAATTAAGCGAACATCGCGTTCGTACGACCAAACGAACCAACATCCGACATATTTTTGAGCATGTTTCATGTCCACAATGTTTAGGCAACATTTTAGGGCCTTAAAGTTGGCTTTACGGGCCTTAGAAGTGTCGGGAATGGCCTTAAACACGTGCAGGGACTGAAACTGTCATTTATCAAACATGTTTCTGATCTGACAAGGCCAGGCGGCCCGCATTATGTTTGTCTGATCCTGAAGCGGGCCGCGTCCGCATATCAGACCAGATTAAATGCATTTAATCATAGATCACAGCTGGTTGATTCACACCCACACATTCTCTAATGCTTAGTCAGCTGATAAGGATCAATTTTAGCCACCATAAGGTTCCGACACTTGTACGGATGCGATTAAAGCACGGTTTCCATGAAACGATCTTAACGGTGGACCGAAAACTATATATACCCCATGCCCCCCATTGTAAAACTTACAAGAATTTTGATTTGAGAAACTCTAAGTTGAAACTATTGTTTCATACCTGAGATTTTTTAATCGAAATTAGCATTCGGGGACCCTTCGTAAGTATTCTTTCGTTCTTTTCTTTATTTTATTGCTTTTAGAGTCGGAAAGTCAAACTTTGTTTGACTTTCAGCGTTGACCAGCTTATGGTCAATGCGAAGTTCGTTTGAACTTCGCAACGTGAGTGTAATCACGTTGGGTATAGTCCCTTGGGACTATGCCTACTGATTACCACGTTGTCTAGGGTCGTAGGGTAAGCGATCTAATAAATCGCTTATACCTTCGAACCCGACCCATTTGGTCGATCTTTAGGATCCGACCAAACACATTAGGTGACCATAGTAGGTAGGGAATAACCTTCCGAGGTTATACCCTATGGTCACATCGTTTGAGTAGTTGTATGATAGGTAGTTTATATGCCTTAGGTAAATTACCAGAATACCCTTTTCATGTATAATTGGTAATTAAGCATATGTAACCTAAACCTTTGTCACATAACTGATTATGTAACATGTTTAGGCATATTCTACTTGTCATAGGACTAGTTAGGCGGTCCGAACGCGTTTCACGCGCACGACGCGTTAAAGTAGCATAAGCTACCTTAATGGGTCGCGATGGGTCGAAAGCACTTAGGTTTGGTTTCATTGTAGTATGTAGGCCTTGTTAAACCATATCATATGAGTTCCAATACTCATTTGGTTTACCAAGCCTCATCCTATCCGATCTCCCGATTTAAGTCCGGTTTATTTATATAGTTTTAGATTGCCGACTGATTCCGTGCTCCCTCAAGCTTTGTTTGGTTGTTGTTCAAGACCTCTAAGCATTCTCAGGCGAGTACATTATTCCCCTCTTTTACTGTTTTCAACTGTTTTGGGGTGACTCATATGTGCTAAATATCTTAACAATGATTTCAAGAACGATTACAATGGTTTCAAAAACAATTACAATGTAGTATCAAGAACGATAACAATAGTTTCAAGAACGATAACAATGGTTTCAAGAACGATTACAATGATTTCAAAAACAATTACAATGGTTTCAAGAACGATTTCAATAAAGTAAACAAACTTGTTGGTTGTAGTTACATAACCAATGACATTCATTAGCAATGATCGAGCCGACCAGTATTAGGTTATGGTACCATAGGATCTGACAAATCCCGTTATTCTCTATACCCATGGTTATGTGTGGGTATTTTGGGTAACGACTGAATCTGTAATTATTAATTTACCCTTTGGTAAGGGTTTGTTAAGAACGAGAACGAGAGCGAGTTGGAACGATGAACGAGTCAAGAAGGTTTGAATGTTATTAGAAAATCGACCATTAAGTAGTTTCACAATTAAAACAAGAACGATTTGAACAATTAAAACAAGAACGATTTGAACGATTAAAACAAGAACGATTTGAACGATTGGGTAAACATTTGGACATGATTTACATTTGATCATGCATTTCCACGAAACATAGTATTGATTTAAACCAAGTTTTACTTCAATACTTTGTTTTGTGCGTTTCACCTATGGTTTAGTTGATGCATTTCACTAGCCATACATATCATTTTGGTTACACATTACATGGTTTACATTTGACACAAACACTTTTGACATTGATTATACATGACATGATTTACATCTTAACATAAACATTTTGGTATATTATTCAATACATTTGACAATTTGTTTAAACATGGACATCTTACATTGGTGGTTTGTTTGGGTAAGTGATTTGAGTAACGGTGCGTGTGTAATATGATACAAGCATGGTGGATACGCCGCTGGTACTTCCTATATATAAGTGTTTGTATGGTATTACATATTGTAGCGTTATTTGAATCATTTCAGTTTGAGACATAGAACATTTTATACAAGTAACATACTTTTCACAAGACATTGATTTACAAACAACTTATCTTACACAAACTCATTTTACATGGTTATTCATTTAATCATGCATTATTCTCTTATTTATACTGATCATCCGAACTTATTATTTTTCAAATGATTTACAAAGACAAAGCAAATTACAAGGTTCATGACTAAACATTTTCTTAAACAGAAGTCATGAATCTTATTTTCACAAAACCTATGTACTCGCCAGCATTTCTTTGCTGACCTCGTTTTTACATATGTTTCAGGTATTGTTGAAAGATATCGATTGATAGGATGCATGCTCACATAGGACTGGACAAGGCCTTAGTGACTCAATAACAAAGATAGACTATGTTTAAATTGTGTATTTAGATTTCCAGACGATGTAATTATTCAATGTTTAATAAAACGAAACACATTTTGGTATCCATGGTTATGAAACATTAATTCTGTTACAACACTCCCCGACGTTTCCGCCACGTTTGGTTGTCCTACGTGGTCAGGGTGTGACAGAAAAGATGGTATCAGAGCCAATGGTTATAGGGAATTAGGTTATTAGTAATGCTTTGACCTAGTCTATAACCTTTCTAGGACCCTAACGCGAGTTTACTTGCGTTTAGTCATAAAACAATACCGTCACCTATCCTTAGGCGACGACCACAACAAGAACATAAATTTCAAAACCGCTTTGAAAACTAATAATCTGTTCTAGGATGATTGATTACAAGGTTTTGAACCCTCTATTGTAAGGTTTTGAACCCTCTGTTATATGGTTTTGAACCCCTTCGAATTTTCAAAATCTCGACAAGGTTTTGGGTTTTAAATAATGTGAATACGTGCAAACTGGAAGGGTGAATGCCTGTATTCTGGGTTTTCTGTCTAGGCAAGCACTTCGTATACATCTCATCAGACGCGAGACCAGTTGTGCTTACCTGGGAATTCTCGGGATGAGTGTTCACTTATAGGCGAGCATGTCTTCGCGATACATTATTTTTGACCCATTTACTTTGATTAGTCACTGTGTGTCATTTGTTGCTTTGTAGTAACAAACAAATGACCACTATCCTTGCTTTCATCAGATTTGTTTCATCTCATTCTTTTCGTCTAATTCTCTCTCTCATTTCCTTTCATGTTTCCTCTTTTAGAATGCCTCCTCGACGCGAAAGCCAGATAGCGACTGCCGAATTGGCAGAAATCATTGCGCAGCAAATGGCTGCTCAATTCCCAAACCTCTTTACTCAATGGAACCAAGCCAACAACAACAACAATGTTCTATGCAAATACAAGGATTTTAACCAGGCTAAACCACTCAAGTTTAGTGGTTCTGAAGGAGCGACTGGGCTTCTTCAATGGTTCGAGAGCATTGAGAATACTTTCCGCCACGTGCAGTGTCCTGACAATCGCAAGGTCGAGTTTTCTTCGAGTGTGTTTCAGAAGAGGGCTCTCACATGGTGGAACGGGATTATGAGGGATCGTGGTGCAGAAGTTGCTCTAGCACAGACATGGACTGAACTTAGGGCCCTTATGATGAGGGAATTCTGTCCTCGTCATGAGCAGCGAGCTTTGGAGAAGGAATTTGACGAGTTGAAGCAAGATAGTGGTGAGCACAGGGCGTATACTGATAGGTTTGAGGAGTTAAGTCTGCTTTGCCCAACAATGGTTACCCCACTCGACAAGGCTATCGAAAGGTACATCGACGGCCTACCTGACTCGGTACAAGACATCCTTACTGGTAGTAGCCCTACCACACTCCGTCAGGCGATCGAGTTAGCTGCGACATTGACTGAGTCGCAGATTCGGAAGAATAAGTTACACAGAAAGGGTGACAAGGGTAAGAAGCAGGGGTCTGACAAGGAGGATAGCAAGAAAGGTCAAAACAAGAAGGGTAAGGAAGGTGAGACGTCAAAGAAATCAAGAAAGCGAAAGGGTGGTCAGAACTTTGCTGTTACAGCACAGACTGCTCAGAACCCGCGGAACCCACCAGCACAGCCACCTGCAAAGAAAGCATATGCCGGTACCGCACCTCATTGTGCACACTGCAACGGTCACCACGCGGTACAACAAGCTTGCTGGCAATGCATGACGTGTGGTAAACTCGGGCATTTGGCCAATGTTTGTCGTTTGGGACAAAATCAGGCTGCTCAGGTTCAAGCTCCGGTTCAAGGGAATGCTGCGAGATTCCCACTGGGGTCATGTTTCAACTGCGGAGAGATTGGTCACTTCCGCCACAACTGCCCAAGACTGGTGAATGCAAATGCTAACGCAAACCCAAATGCGAACGTCAACGTCAATGTGAATCCAGCACGTGGTCGAGTGTTTAACATCAATGAGGCACTCAATGATGAAGGAGTGAACAATTAGCATTTTGTATTTCCTCTGGTTGTTATCTTGTAACATTTAAAGACAATGCGGTTGTTATATAAATAAAAATTTGTGGTTTTATTTTTAACTAATGCAATTGTATGAATGTTTGATCCAACCTTATGATGTCAACACAAAGACAAAACTACTCGTGTGGTTCTGTCATTCTTATGATCACTTGTGATCTCCCTAAGTACCTCAAACACTAGTTTCTCTTAAATCTAAAGTATCTTATCGTCTTGCACCGTTCGAGATGCAAGAATTATCAGAACAGCTTCACGAGTTGTCTGATAAAGGATTCATCCGTCCGAACTTTTCACCTTGGAGAAACTCCTGTCCTCTTTGTGAAAAGAAAAAAATGGATCTTTTCGAATGTATATCGATTAACGTAAGCCTAGTAAGCTTACCATCAAGAATCGATATCCCCTACCTTAAATCAACGATTTCTCCGATCAACTGCATAGCGTTTCATATTTTCCGAGATCGATTTGCGTTTTGGGTATCATCAACTTTGTATTCTCGAAGAAGATATTCCCAAAACGGTTTTCTGCACGAAGTATGGCCATTAAGAGTTTACAGTCATGCCTTTTGGGTTGACAAATGCTCCAGCCATCTACATGGACTTAATAAATAGAGTCTGCAAGCCTTATTTGGATCAGTTCGTCATTGTTATTAATGACATCTTGATCTATTCATATCACGAGCCGATCACGATCAACACCTTTGTTGACATTGGAACCCCTAAAGAAGGAACAAACTTTTCGCTAAATCCTCCAAGAGGAAATTTTGGCTTAAAGAAGTTCAGTTTTTGGGTCATGTAGTCAACAAGCAGGGTATTCATGTGGATCCATCCAAATTGCTACAATTAAGGATTGATTCCTTGTATGCATTAAATACCCGTGTCCAAAGATAACAAATTTAAAGGTCAAATTAAACAATTATGCGATTATGCGATTATGTGATATGTGTTTATGTGTTCTCCTCTATGTTTTTGTGTGGTACGATTTTCAAATCCTCATAGAATCTTTCATATCTTCATATGAGGGATTCATAGTAGGATATTTAAAAGGTACTACCTTAATCCTTATGGGCTTCTACGTGGTAGTTAAGACCCTTGGGTTATATAGTACCATTCCATGATTCGATGAGAGACCCTTGAGTGGTCTAGTTAAAGATTGATTCAAGATCTGGTTAAGAATGGCATGTGATGATACAGCTGAAAGGACCCTATGGTGGTCCAGTCACACTCATCACAGGTTTGTTCATTTAGTTTTACCCTACACGTTATAAAATAGACTGTGTGAACTGTGCAAGGAATTGTCTAATTATGGATGCGTACATAATTATGAAATTTAGTGCATAGAAACCCAATAGGATTTATTATGTGTAAGAACCGATAGTGACAACAATAACGAAATGAGAACGATGTAATGGAGGTACGGTGGACGCACCAATGACGCTTTATATACTGGTATATAAGTATCCCTCTTACATTGAAATCATAATGTTATTAAAGTTACTAGAAGTTCAGAACCTTAACCAATGTTGTTCGATCTTTTCAAACTTCATGCTTTCAAGCTCTCACAAGTTTCCTCTAAATAAATTTCGGGACGAAATTTCCTAAAGTAGGGGAGACTGTAACACCTGTGCCTTCACGGCTATCAAACAAATACCGAACCAATGAAATATTATATTTCATACTTGGGATTTGTAAAAATATGTGTATCATTTGCACATATCAATTTTTGTTCAATTCCAAACTCTAAATCGCTTTCTAGAAGGTTATACGCGCACCGATGCGTAAATATAACCAGTTTAATGCAACAAACACTCCGGAATAGTGACATAGGCTTAACATACCTTAAATAACCTCTACATAACTTAGAAATAAGTTTTGAAGGCTTTGGTATGACGAAAACAAGTTAATTCGCTTACAGGGACTAAACTTGACAAACTGCGAAAGTATGCCAATTTGAACTGTAACAGACATTCCGGAACATGACCATAAGTTAAACACACCTTAAATATCCTTTATATAGCTTAGAAATAGGCTTTGAGGGGTTCGGTGTGCTAAAACAAACTTTTGGGTCATTCAGGGACTAAAAGTGTCAAAAAGTGCACAAGTTTGCATTTTCGCGCATAACTTACGTTCTGAATACATCCGGACATCCAAAAATTTATGTAAGCACTAAAATATTTTATTTTAGTGTTCGGCATAAGAAAAATCCATTCGTCACGTCATTTGGATCGTTTTTCGCGCTTGTGCGCATTCCGTCGTAATTAAGCGAACATCGCGTTCGTACGACCAAACGAACCAACATCCGACATATTTTTGAGCATGTTTCATGTCCACAATGTTTAGGAAACATTTTAGGGCCTTAAAGTTGGCTTTACGGGCCTTAGAAGTGTCGGGAATGGCCTTAAACACGTGCAGGGACTGAAACTGTCATTTATAAAACATGTTTCTGATCTGACAAGGCCAGGCGGCCCGCATTATGTTTGTCTGATCCTGAAGTGGGCCGCGTCCGCATATCAGACCAGATTAAATGCATTTAATCACATATCACAGCTGGTTGATTCACACCCACACATTCTCTAATGCTTAGTCAGCTGATAAGGATCAATTTTAGCCACCATAAGGTTCCGACACTTGTACGGATGCGATTAAAGCACGGTTTCCATGAAACGATCTTAACGGTGGACCGAAAACTATATATACCCCATGCCCCCCATTGCAAAACTTACAAGAATTTTGATTTGAGAAACTCTAAGTTGAAACTATTGTTTCATACCTGAGATTTTTGAATCGAAATTAGCATTCAGGGACCCTTCGTAAGTATTCTTTCGTTCTTTTCTTTATTTTATTGCTTTTAGAGTCGGAAAGTCAAACTTTGTTTGACTTTCAGCGTTGACCAGCTTATGGTCAATGCGAAGTTCGTTTGAACTTCGCAACGTGAGTGTAATCACGTTGGGTATAGTCCCTTGGGACTATGCCTACTGATTACCACGTTGTCTAGGGTCGTAGGGTAAGCGATCTAATAAATCGCTTATACCTTCGAACCCGACCCATTTGGTCGATCTTTAGGATCCGACCAAACACATTAGGTGACCATAGTAGGTAGGGAATAACCTTCCGAGGTTATACCCTATGGTCACATCGTTTGAGTAGTTGTATGATAGGTAGTTTATATGCCTTAGGTAAATTACCAGAATACCCTTTTCATGTATAATTGGTAATTAAGCATATGTAACCTAAACCTTTGTCACATAACTGATTATGTAACATGTTTAGGCATATTCTACTTGTCATAGGACTAGTTAGGCGGTCCGAACGCGTTTCACGCGCACGACGCGTTAAAGTAGCATAAGCTACCTTAATGGGTCGCGATGGGTCGAAAGCACTTAGGTTTGGTTTCATTGTAGTATGTAGGCCTTGTTAAACCATATCATATGAGTTCCAATACTCATTTGGTTTACCAAGCCTCATCCTATCCGATCTCCCGATTTAAGTCCGGTTTATTTATATAGTTTTAGATTGCCGACTGATTCCGTGCTCCCTCAAGCTTTGTTTGGTTGTTGTTCAAGACCTCTAAGCATTCTCAGGCGAGTACATTATTCCCCTCTTTTACTGTTTTCAACTGTTTTGGGGTGACTCATATGTGCTAAATATCTTAACAATGATTTCAAGAACGATTACAATGGTTTCAAAAACAATTACAATGTAGTATCAAGAACGATAACAATAGTTTCAAGAACGATAACAATGGTTTCAAGAACGATTACAATGATTTCAAAAACAATTACAATGGTTTCAAGAACGATTTCAATAAAGTAAACAAACTTGTTGGTTGTAGTTACATAACCAATGACATTCATTAGCAATGATCGAGCCGACCAGTATTAGGTTATGGTACCATAGGATCTGACAAATCCCGTTATTCTCTATACCCATGGTTATGTGTGGGTATTTTGGGTAACGACTGAATCTGTAATTATTAATTTACCCTTTGGTAAGGGTTTGTTAAGAACGAGAACGAGAGCGAGTTGGAACGATGAACGAGTCAAGAAGGTTTGAATGTTATTAGAAAATCGACCATTAAGTAGTTTCACAATTAAAACAAGAACGATTTGAACAATTAAAACAAGAACGATTTGAACGATTAAAACAAGA
Organism: Helianthus tuberosus; assembly: GCA_030545235.1. Classification (NCBI taxonomy): domain Eukaryota; kingdom Viridiplantae; phylum Streptophyta; class Magnoliopsida; order Asterales; family Asteraceae; genus Helianthus; species Helianthus tuberosus. Next base: position 13,344,345 of record CM060429.1, on the reverse strand, counting down.
ACGATTTGAACGATTGGGTAAACATTTGGACATGATTTACATTTGATCATGCATTTCCACGAAACATAGTATTGATTTAAACCAAGTTTTACTTCAATACTTTGTTTTGTGCGTTTCACCTATGGTTTAGTTGATGCATTTCACTAGCCATACATATCATTTTGGTTACACATTACATGGTTTACATTTGACACAAACACTTTTGACATTGATTATACATGACATGATTTACATCTTAACATAAACATTTTGGTATATTATTCAATACATTTGACAATTTGTTTAAACATGGACATCTTACATTGGTGGTTTGTTTGGGTAAGTGATTTGAGTAACGGTGCGTGTGTAATATGATACAAGCATGGTGGATACGCCGCTGGTACTTCCTATATATAAGTGTTTGTATGGTATTACATATTGTAGCGTTATTTGAATCATTTCAGTTTGAGACATAGAACATTTTATACAAGTAACATACTTTTCACAAGACATTGATTTACAAACAACTTATCTTACACAAACTCATTTTACATGGTTATTCATTTAATCATGCATTATTCTCTTATTTATACTGATCATCCGAACTTATTATTTTTCAAATGATTTACAAAGACAAAGCAAATTACAAGGTTCATGACTAAACATTTTCTTAAACAGAAGTCATGAATCTTATTTTCACAAAACCTATGTACTCGCCAGCATTTCTTTGCTGACCTCGTTTTTACATATGTTTCAGGTATTGTTGAAAGATATCGATTGATAGGATGCATGCTCACATAGGACTGGACAAGGCCTTAGTGACTCAATAACAAAGATAGACTATGTTTAAATTGTGTATTTAGATTTCCAGACGATGTAATTATTCAATGTTTAATAAAATGAAACACATTTTGGTATCCATGGTTATGAAACATTAATTCTGTTACAACACTCCCCGACGTTTCCGCCACGTTTGGTTGTCCTACGTGGTCGGGGTGTGACAGATGGTGTGGTGGCGTTGTTGATGTCGGATGTGCCTTTAGTGCATGTGCTTTAGGGTTTGGATTTGTTGCGAAGTCGACTCAGGTGCTTTAGGGTTTGGTTTCCGGCGACTTAAAAAACACAACATATGCTTCGTATTTTTCAGATCTGGAACAAATTTTGGTGGTGGTTCTGGCAAGGTTGTCGGCGGTGGCAATGGAATTGTAATAGTATTAAGGTGTTCACTTTTCTTTGTCTTTGTTATTGTTTTATGTTGGTTCTTGAAGTTGATTTCCCCTGATTTCTTTGTGTAGGTGAAGAAGGGAATGTGGGCTTTTTTTAGCTTTCGTGCTGATGTTCTATGGTAATTTTCAAAGGTATTCATATTCTTCTATTTTTGTTTGTACTATATTGATGTTTATATATGCTTTTGGTGTTCTTATCTTCCAATTTTGGGTTCTAAATATATAAAAATATGTGTTGTTTTCTGCCATTCATGTTATTGGAGTTAACAAAAATCAAACTATGAACATTATATGTGATTGGAGTTAACAAAAATCAAACTATGAACATTATATGTGATTGAGTGCAGCTTTGATATTAAAACAACAATTGGAATTTCAACTGCATGCATTACAACCAACCAAATGATTTTGTTCAAATTAGGAACTGTGTTTTTATGCAAATTAGGAGTTGTGTATTTTTGGTTCTTAATTTGCTTTTGGTATGTGTTGAAATACACTGTATGTGTAAGGTCTTTATCATTTATTGAAGACTTAAAAGTAAATAACCTTTACATCATATATGATAGCATCATATAAACTGTTATCATTTGTTGAGTGTAAGTGAAAAATATTTCTATATTATTAAGTTAATAATATAATTAGAATAAATTGTTACATTATCATTACTGTTGCAAGTCGTGTATATTTGTTACAATGTAGTTGAGACGTGAGAACATTAACTGTGGCTTTAAAATTTGACTAAACAAACTTGGGTTAGTTTCGTATCGATTCCGTGAACACATTTTGGTACGCAAGTTTATGTGTCATGTGGGCTCGGGTAGGGTTGGTATATTTTACTATAGCAGAAGATTCGCTTCAAAACTTTATAAAACCAATTGCAAAAGAATGTCTAACAAACTTCATCGATTTTAAGAGCAGTTTATCATATAAAATAAAATAAGAGTGAATTGCAAGGATTGTCCTTTATCTTTATACCCATTTGCAGGCGCTGTCCTTTATGTTTAAAATTGACGAGTTTTGTACTTTATGTTTTCAAATCATACATGTTTTGTCCTTTAGCCCTAACCTAGTTAGATTTTTCTGTCAAATCTGGTCATGTGCAATGCACACGAGGGTAAAATTGTCTTTTCACCATATTCTTTAAAAATACATAAAAAAGGAAAAAAAAATATTATATATCATATCTCAACTCTTTCTCTCTCTCTCAAAACTTGCACAAAAGTCAACCAATGGAGGTTGAAAAGACAATTTTACCCTCATGTGAATTGATCATTTGTGTATTTTAGTGTTTGTGTGTGAGAGATAAAACCATAATCTGCTTGTAGTGAGAAACCAATCCATCCATTAAATATGTGTGTGCAAGACCTAGAAAAAGTTTGTGAAGAAATAGACCATTTGTGTCTCTCAACGGACAATAATAATAATAATACTCATAATCATACCACTTAGTTTGTTGCAAATCAGATCAATCTTTCCACTTCTTTCACTGTAAGTTAATAAAGATTGTTACCTTCTTGATTTTTGTAGGTTGCAGCTGTAAATTAGCTTTGAATCTGACAAAATTACTTAAATTTCTTCATGGGTTCTTTCTATTTTTGCATATAATCAATAATTCGAACTGGGTTTTGTTTAATTATAGATCTTTTGTTTTAATTTGCTGTAAGTGAATAAAGATTGTTACTTTCTTATTTTTTTTTATAGTTTGCAGCTGTAAATTAGCTTTGAAATTGACCAAATTACTTCCATTTCTTTCATGGGTTTGTTCTTGATTTGCATATAATTGATAATTGGAGCTGGGTTTTGTTAAATTTGGATTTTTTTTAAAGAATAGGGTGAAAAGACAATTTTACCCTAATGTGAATTGCACATGAACAGATTTGACAGAAAAATCTAACTGGGTTAGGGCTAAAGGACAAAACGTGTATGATTTGAAAACATAAAGTACAAAACTCGTCAATTTTAAACATAAAGGACAGCGCCTGCAAATGTGTATAAAGATAAAGGACAATCCTTGCAATTCACTCATAAAATAATATAACAAGAAAAAATTTTATAATCATCTACAAACTAACAAAAACCTTTTTATACATGTGAGCATTTAATTTAGATATATTTAATGTTAAATTGATATTTTGTTGAGATGTGTAAGGCTACATATACACCGATGCTACAAATTTGAAAATGTTAACTACGATAAAACACATAAACATAATAAACTTTCGTAAAATATTATACGAATAAGAAAACTGATAGATGTACTAGACAATACTTGCAGCCGCAATCGTAACGAAAAATAGTTGCCGCCGTAAAATATCACAAGTGAACTGATAAAGTAATGGAAACGAGTACCGGGTAGCAAATTGTTGTTGCCACAATCCTTTAACCAAACTGAAGCTTTCATATTTTCATATACTTCTAGCTTTTATATATCAAGTTCATGTATTTCATATTTTATAATATCACTTCATTTATATATTATTCCGATTTATGTATTTATACATCCAAATCATGTATTATACCTCATTTCATATATTTTGAAAGAAACGTTTTAGCCAAGTGTTGTTTAGGCTATTAACCAAAATTAAAAAAAAAAACGAACAAAAAACCGCCAGTCTAACCGAATAAACTGAACTGATTAACCAAAAATCAGTTGATCAATAAAATAGACTAACCGCTGAATTCGGTTTCAGCTTCGATTGGGGATAATAGCCGAACCGACAACACCATACACATCACAATGAAATAGACTTGTCGATGACTTCGATTATGACGAATATCCACCACAATGATGCTACAATAAATATTATACAAACAAAACAACTATCAGAAACGAGTACTGCAATACAAATTGTCACTCCCGCTGCATCGCGCGGGCACCCTACTAGTATTATTACTAGACTAATTAAATATTGGAAAGCTATTATATCCACCACTGGAGAATACGATTCCTCATAATCAATTTTAGGTCTTTGTGAAATCCTTGTGCCACCAATTTTGCATTATACTATTTTCTTTTCATTTATTGATTCGCATAAAAGACCTATTTGTTTCGAATATGTTTTACGACATTCGTTGTATGGACTACTGGTCTGAAAACTTTCAATTTCAATAGAGAATTCAACTCTGCCTCATTTGCATCTTTTCGTTTTGGCCAGTTATTTCTTTGTATTCGTTCATAGCCAGATCTTAAATCTTGATCCTCATCATTTCATCATTAGAAGCGCTATGTTATAAACAAAAGTATAACGACGTCGATTTTATTTCGATTCCATACATGTTAAGACCCATTTGTATTCGATCCTTACACTATATCTATATCTATATACTATATAATAAAAGAAACCAATGGGAGGACACGTGTCATTCATTAGAGCCATCTATTTTTTAGTTTTCTCATCTCTATCTCCTACTTAATTTTAATTAATATTAATTATAAAATAAAATTTAATATAAATTTAAACAATTCGTATAGGAGATAATATAGTTTTTCGAAATATTTATTATATTTCAAAACTATTTATCTTGAAATTAACAAGAGATGTACACTAAATATAAATTAATATAATGTAAAGAGTTAAATGTCATTTTAGTCCCTGTGGTTGGGTCATTTTATCAGTTTAGTCCAAAAATTTTATAATACACAGGGTTTATAAAGATATAACAAGATACAACTTTTTATTGATTGGTATATAAAATTACGTGTGCTCAACCCATAGAATACACGAGGTTCTTAAAAATGTAACTTTTTTCAATATTTAATATATGAAATTAAATTTACTCAACTCATACAATACACGGGGTTCTTAAAGATATAACTTTTTTATTATTTAATATATAAAATTACATTTATTCAACCCATGTAATAAACGAGATTTTTAAAGATATATTGTTTTATTATTTGGTATATAAAATTACATTTATTCAACCTGTGTAATAAACGAGGTTTTTAAAGATATGTTTTTTTATTATTTGGTATATAAAATTACATTTATTCAACCCGTGTATTACACGGGATTCTAACCTAGTATATATATATATAGGGAGCCGCTAAAATGAAAACCATCCCCAGTTCTGAGAACCGCGAGAACCACTCTCTACTAATCAGATCATGTAACACCCCGTGTTTTCGAAAGTCAAAGTCAAGATTGAAGTCAAAGGAAGACAAGATTGCTAAATGCGATCTGTCTCTCCTTGCTCAATACCTGTTTTGACTTCTTTGACTTGTAATTAGTCTATTTTATTTTCGCGTTAGTTGTATTATGTGGAGTATCTATTCATAATCGCATATTAATCGCTATTTATCATGTTTAATCGCTTAATCGCTATCGCAATCTCGCAACTCGAAATACGCATTTTGGTTATGGTTATACGTGTGTGTGTGCCTTATGTGTTACTTGTGCATGTTTATTTATGTTATATGTGGAAATCAATCGAAACTCAAACGCAATCGAAACTCAAACGCAATCGAACTCAAACGCAATCGAAATGGTATGACAATTGGTGGAGAAAAGATAGTGCGAGATATGAGTAGTTGGGATTAAAAGTAATTTGACTAGGAAAATCTATCGCATCGAATCGCTAGCAATTGAAATCGAAACAGCAAAAATCGTCACGCCGAACACCCGAACCAAGTGCCATCCGGCCGGATTGCCATCCGACCGGGCTGCCACTTGATCGTGGTGTCAGGGTGCCATCCGACCGAGATGACATCCGACCGGACTGTCATCTGGGCGAGATGCCACCCGACCGGCCAGCTCTTTCCTCTTTTGGAACCCTATAAATACCCCATGTCACTTTCATTCTTTCTACTTTTGGCAACTCTCTGTCCGAACAGCCCGTGCTCCTCACCATTTCTTCGATTTCTCTCAATTTCGGTAAGATCTCCTCCTAAATCTTGTACTTCCTTAATCTACACTCACTCCTACACCTTTCTATCTTTTGAATCTTAACTTTTAACCATGAAATCACTAGATTTGAGGTGTTCTAGGATGACGTCATCATGGTGTTCATATGAACTTCATGTTTTGGCTTCAATCCACCAAGAACAACTTAGATCTAACCGATTTCCACACGAGTAAACAAAGATCTTGCATAGATCTAAACACATTCATGGTGAAAAAGGATTGAAAGATGGTTTCTAACTTTCTTTCAACTCTTTTACACTCAATACATTCAAAACCGATAGAATCGGGCCTTGTTCTAGTCTTCTACTCATTCGCGGTGTTGTGCTAGCTCAAGATCCAGATTCTACTCATGAGACCACCGATTTCGGGTTAACCAAGAACAACCGTCTTGAGCCGGTTAACTGGTCGTACTAGGGTGATTCCTGTTTGATCGGGTCACTTGGGTCAAGATGGGGTTCTGTTGGCTAACACGTTGTCAAAACGTCTCGATAAAATGACAAACAATCAAAACGGCCAAGTGCAAGACGAACGGAACAACCGGGACGGAATGCTATCCGACCGGACTACTGTCTGAACGGACAGCCATCCGAGCGACTGGCCATCCGAACGGCTTACACCTTGGGTCCCGCACTTAACCAACTTTATCTGAAGTTTGAGTATTGAACGAATTGCTATCCGATCAGACTACCATCCAACCGAATTACTCTTCGGATCATGAGATACTTGGACTTTAACACTTAAACAATTTTCAACATGTTCAATGTACCAAGGATGCCACCAGCTCGAACACCCATCCGACCGAGTGACCACCCTGCTGTGAAATTGTTCTCACTAAGTAACCTCGCCACTCAAGTCGCCGTCCGACTGGATAACCATCCGAACGGATTGTCATCCGCACGATTGGCCGCCCGATCGACCGACTTGAAAGGTAGAGATACTTCAATGTTTTCAAAATGCTACAACGAAAACTTCAAAAGACAAGCCATCATACACAAACACATCCTTCTCATAGGAAGAAACAATCCACTCGAATAGTCATCCGACCGGACTACCGGATGACCATCCGAACGGATTATCACCCGCACAACTGGCTGTCCGATTGGATTACCATCCGACCGAACTGCTGTCCGAGCCACTTACACCTTGCATCGTTTTACGTGTCACTTATCGTTATGCTATCGTTCTGATTAGGCTAACCCTACTCTCTAGCGCTCCCTTCAATCCATCATCGCTGTGAGTATACTCGATCCCTTTTTGCTTTACGTACTTTTGGGTGTTACATACGTTACTTATACAAAAATCACAATCGAACACACTACTCAATACTATTTAAAACGTTAACCGTTACCGCATGTTATACGTGACTTAATGAATGCTTGTTTGTTATGTTTACACATGGAATGCTGTCTACCTGCCTTAGCAACGATAGTACTATTAGTTTGGACTCAGCACTCGTTCACTCAGAGGTTGTTAAGGACAATTATTTGCATGGATTACAGTGGTGATCATGTATTACGAACTACCTCGGGCAGTCAACCCGCAGTCATTGGTATCGATAGGTTCATGTCGATAACTAACATGCCTCATTTCACTATGTGTGCTTAGGATGCTTATCTGCTAGGAAATCGAGGCTAGAATAAGGTCTTAGAGACCAACAAATAGTTGTCTGTACAAATGAAATCTGAGTTGTCGGAACAGAACTATTTGCCTAGATTTTGTCTGTAATAATTGAGTTATCTTTTGAGACATGTTATTTTAAATTGATTGGTAATGAAATTGTTATGGAAACTTCTGGACAATTTGTTTCGCTCAGTGCCATGCCCCGATGTTTCCGCCATCGGTTGGGGTGTGACAGATTGGTATCAGAGCCATAACTATAGGGAATTAGGCAAGACACGACCTAGTCCGGGTCGATGTCTTAGAGACCTAGTCTATAGTTAGGAACCAACAGACCGACTTGTGCATATCCGTTAGGGATTTTGTATAAGCTTACCACTATTTCTCGCTATTCTCGCCTATGCTACACTATCATTGTACACGAATTTTCAACTATGAAAGAACAACTAAGTCGAGATCAGGTGTGAAAACCGCAAACTCTCGACTAAACTGCTCGATCAACCCATATTTTATCTATAAACACGAGAATTTGTGTTGAACCAGGAGTGAAACCCATACTTCGACGCATAATTCTCTCTTATTTTACCAAAACATGGACGAAGTTGTTAAGCCAGGGGTGAAACCCTAACCTTGACGACTTGTTTCGCTTTTTTTCAACCTCTCACCAAAGTCTCGACGGACTCCAACGACCTGAAGTCACAATATGACTAACGGGATGCGTGCCCAACGCCCAAGAATCGAGGCAAAGGCACTGCCCTGAAGGTCAAATGTGCACAACAAGTCCTTGAGAATAGTTGAATCACTTTGGATAGTCAATGTCTAATAGCCGCAGACGATCTACTTCTCGATTTTTATATGTTTTGATTTTGAGCCCGCAACTGCTAACTCTGATGATTCATTGATTTTATGTGCTTTCATGTGAAATTGCCTGCTTATGTGTTTTAATTTTTGGGGATTTATTCGATTTTTGCTTCACATCGATCAACACGCACGACTCGCACTGCATTTCTATCTCAAAACACTAACAAATCGCTAAACTATGGACGACCTTATGCTATGATATACGCTTATACTATACTACTCGACATACTAAACGCAAATCACTATACTCGAACACTCGCGAACTGTGAATGATAGGTTTATGTATTCTGACTGCCTCTTGTGCTTAAATGCTTCTGTGGTTTATGTGTTTCCGTGATTCTGTGCCTTACGTGCTTATGTGCTTCTGTGTTTGTGTGAATCTGTGATTATGTGTCTATGTGTTATGTGATACATGTTACGACGTGTTCCTAAGCTTTAGTAAGTATTAGACGTGTGAGGTGAGATTCGATTATGATGTGTCTGAGACCTATGGCGATGTCTGTTGCAGACAATGTCAACTGGACCATCATCCCGTCACCCACGACTCTCTCGTCAAGAACAACGGGACAAACACCTTGTTGCCATCCTCGCTAAACAAGTGGCCAAGGTTGTGCCTCAGATCGTGAGTGAGATTTATGAGAACGTTAGAAAATCGTCTGAGGAGTCTAGAACCGAAGCTCCTAAAGTTGCTACCAAAACTGCTTTCAGCTGCAAGCAGTTCAAGGCATGCGGTCCGAAGGAATTCACTGGAGAAGATGGCCCGACGGCTATGTTTCAATGGTTCGATTCCATCGAAGTCACTCTGCGCCAAAGCGGCTGTCCTGAAAATCTCCGTACCCTAAACGCTACCGGCGTCTTCCAGTCCCGCGCACTAGACTGGTGGACGGCCGAGAGAAACAAACGCGGGAATGATGCAGCTTATGAGCTGACTTGGGAAGAGTTGAAAGCCATCATGATGGACGAATTCTGCCCTCCCCATGAATGCCAAAAGCTGGAGGACGAGTTTTGGAACATAAAGCAGAAGGATGGAGACAACGCTGCCCTGACTGCTCGCTTTAAACAGCTCAGCATCATCTGCCCTGATCAAGTGAAGACGTCTGACATGGCAATCAAGAAGTACATTCGAGCTCTACCCGACTGTGTTGCGGATTTTGTGCATGCCGCAAAGACCACAACGATTGAAGAAACTTACTTGCTTGCTGCTGAAATCAACGACAAGCGGGTAAAAGCTGGTATTTGGGATAAAGCTTCAAAGAACCTGCATCAAGTCACCGCCGCACCTACTACCGAAACCGCCACCGCTCAATCATCAAAGTCCTCACGCCGAAAGAAGAAGAACAACAACAGCAACTCCAGCAACAAGAACTGTGCTGTCACTACCACTGCTGCTCCTCTTCAGGCCGTACCGGCCCAGCAGCAGCATCACCACCGACCAGCATCGGTTGCTTATGCACCACCAGCAAAGCGTGCTTACACAGGCCCCCACCCGGCTTGCCCAACATGTTCTTATCATCACCCGGTGGGTCTCGCCTGTCGTTTCTGCGCTCACTGCAACATGTACGGCCACTTCACTGCTAATTGCCGTACTGGTCCTTGTCAAGCCCTAGCTCAAGCCACTGCTTATCAAGCTCTGCTCCCAACCCAGCAAGGCCAACAAGCGGCTCAGGCACCCGCGGTCAACGCCCGAGTCTGCTTCGCATGTGGTGATCCCAACCACTTTGCGAACATGTGCCCGAACAGGGTTGTGAAACAAGAGCCCCAGCAGGAGCAGCAACCCCAACAGCAGCAGCCTCAGCAGCAGCAACAAGCCGCACGTGCCAGAACTTTCAACATCAACGTGCGCCAAGCCCAGGCTGACAACTACGTGGTCAATGGTACGTTCCTTATGAATGGTATTTATACTTCATGTTTGTTTGATACTGGAGCCGATAATTGCTTTGTGTCGTTCGAATTCGAGAAGCTTCTTAGTCGTAAACGCTCATCTCCCCTCGACGTTCGATGTTGAAGTCGCCACTGGAAGAACTGTCACCGTTAATTCTGTTCTTCGTGATTGTACTCTTGAGCTCAATAATCACATCTTCCCAATCGACCTTATTCCGATGCAACTCGGAAGTTTTGACATCATAGTAGGCATGGACTTTCTTTGCGAAAACCATGCTGAAGTTGTGTGCTTCGACAAGATGATTCGATTCTCGCTCGCGAATGGTGATTTATTGTGTGTCTACAGTGAAACCGCTTTGAAAGGTCTCAAGCTCATGTCGTGTGTCCAAGCTAGCAAGTATCACCGCAAGGAATACAGAGCTTACTTGGCTAACATTGTAGTAGCGGAGAAGGAAAAGAAAGGTAATCCTGGTGTAAACGATGTTCCAGTGGTTCGTGAATTTCCTAATGTGTTTCCTGAGGATCTTCCCGGACTACCGCCAAGTCGTGATATCGACTTTCGTATCGACCTCATTCCTGGAGCCAACCCTATCGCCAAAGCTCCTTACCGACTCGCACCGTCCAAAATGCGTGAACTATCGAACCAACTCCAGGAATTACTTGAGAAATGCTTCATTCGCCTGAGCACCTCTCCTTGGGGGGCGCCAGTCCTTTTCGTCAAAAAGAAGGATGGGTCGTTCAAGATGTGCATCGACTATCGGGAATTGAATAAGTTGACTATCAAGAACCGCTATCCCCTACCTCGCATTGATGATTTGTTTGATCAGCTACAAGGTAGGGATGAGATTTTTTACCGAAATACCGGTACCGTACCGTTACCATACCGGTACCGTACCGATGCCGTACCGTACCGATCATAAACGGTACCGGTATCGGTAATAGATTTTTCGAAATTCGGTATCGGTAAAAAACGGTATCGGTACCGGTATTTTTCGGTAAATACCGGTATTAATACCGAATTTAATAACCATCGGTAAAAAGCATGGAATCCATTGAAGTAAGTTAATTTTTTAATGGTTTGGTTATAAATTATCAATATATCTTTTCTTATTTTTAAATTTTTAATATCTTTGTGGTTGGTTGTGTTAGGAGACGACATTATTGTTGAAGAAACCCCTTTTGTCGAACTTGATGGTGTCTCGGAATTGGTTAAAAGTCGAAACCATGGATGTTTAATATGTTTACATTTCATTTACATTCCTCTGTATATTACTCTAGTTTAGTTAATAATAGATGGATGGGTTGCACATTATATTTTTTTAGGTAAAACAATGGATTACACCAAAGCGGTACCAATGTGGTAAAGTACCGAAATACCGGTACCGATACCGGTACCGAATCTATAAATACGGTACGGTAATCGGTATCCATATTTCTTCAATTTCGGTAACGGTATTTACGGTATCGGTACCGGTACGGTACCGGTATCGTACCGATCTCATCCCTACTACAAGGTGCTACGTGTTTCTCGAAGATCGATCTACGCTCAGGCTATCACCAGCTACGCATTCAAGAGGATGATATACCCAAAACCGCTTTTCGCACTCGTTATGGCCATTATGAATTCGTTGTTATGCCTTTTGGATTAACCAACGCACCCGCGGTTTTCATAGACCTGATGAATCGCGTGTGTAAACCATATCTCGACCGTTTCGTCATCGTATTCATCGACGATGTCTTGATCTATTCCAAAACGAAAGCCGAACACGCGCAACATCTATGTTTGGTTCTCGAGCTACTCCAGGGGAATCGACTCTATGCCAAGTTCTCCAAGTGTGAATTCTGGTTGGAGGAGGTTCAGTTTCTGGGTCACATTGTCAATAGTCAGGGTATTCACGTCGATCCTGCGAAGATTGAAGCCGTTAAGAGTTGGATTACACCTAAGAACCCGTCTGAAGTCCGTTCTTTTCTCGGACTAGCGGGCTATTATCGACGATTTATCAAGGGATTCTCAAAGATCGTTGTGCCACTTACCGCTCTCACGCATAAAGACAAGCCTTTTGTTTGGGGAACTGAACAAGAGTCTGCCTTTCGAACCCTCAAGCACATGCTCTGCAATGCTCCTGTTCTCACATTGCCCGACGGAAAGGACGATTTCATTGTCTATTGTGATGCTTCCAACCTTGGTCTTGGTTGTGTTCTTATGCAACGAGACAAGGTTATAGCTTACGCGTCTCGTCAGCTCAAAATCCACGAGAAGAACTATACAACCCATGATCTCGAGCTAGGCGTAGTTGTTTTTGCGTTAAAGATTTGGCGACACTACCTGTATGGTACCAAGTGTACGATCTTCACCGATCATAGGAGCCTACAACACATCTTTGATCAGAAGGAACTTAATATGCGTCAACGCCGATGGGTAGAACTTCTCAACGATTATGATTGTGAGATTCGTTATCACCCAGGCAAAGCAAATGTCGTTGCCGACGCACTCAGCAGACGGAGCTATCTGCTTAGCACTCGTAATGTCCAAGCCCAATACGATCTTGAAACCCTCATCTGCGAATCCCAGCATGCATGTTTTAAAGAACACACTCTGAAGAAGGAAAGAATCTACCATGATGGAGCCCAACTCGTAAGTAAGTCGAATGGGATATTCCACTTTCTGGACCGAATTTGGATCCCTAAACGGACCGATTTGCAACAGATTTTGATGGACGAAGCCCATAAATCCCGGTATTCTATTCATCCTGGTGCCGACAAAATGTACCAGGATCTTCGCTACAAGTACTGGTGGCCTGGCATGAAAAGGGATATTGCTCTCTACGTTGGAAAATGCCTGACTTGTGCGAGAGTCAAGGCTGAACACCAAAGACCCGCTGGCTTACTCGAACAACCGCCTATCCCTATGTGGAAGTGGGAGAGTATAGCTATGGACTTCATAACGAAGCTTCCGCACACGTCATCAGGTCACGACAGCATCTGGTTTGTCGTTGACCGTTTGACCAAATCAGCTCACTTTTTGCCAATACGGGAAGACTACAAGGTAGAACGATTAGCCCGAATCTACACCGATGAGATCATTTGTAATCATGGGACGCCTCGTGACATCATCTCTGATCATGATGCTCGGTTTACCTCGCGACTGTGGGAAACGTTTCAAACGGCTCTCAGTACATCGCTTAATCTAAGTACCGTATTCTACCCTCAAACCGACGGTCAGACTGAGAGAACGATCCGTACTCTTGAAGACATGCTCCGTTGGTGTGTCATAGATTTCGGTGGTAATTGGGATAAATACCTGCCATTGGTTGAATTCTCGTATAACAACAGTTATCATTCCAGCATTCAAATGGCACCATTCGAGGCTTTATACGGGAGAAAGTGTCGATCGCCTATTGTGTGGCACGAGATCGGTCACTCGCAATTAACCGGTCCTGAGCTATTGCAAGAAACGACAGACAAAGTCCTCCAAATCCGAGAGAACTTGTTGAAAGCTCGAAGTCGACAGAAAAGTTACGCCAATAGACGACACAAACCCCTTGAATTTGACGTTGGCGACTACGTACTCCTAAAGGTACCACCTTGGAAGGGTGTGGTCAGATTCGGCAAGAAAGGGAAACTAGCGCCTCGATATGTTGGACCTTTTAAGATTCTGGAAAGGATCGGAAAAGTCGCCTACAGACTCAAACTACCAGAAGAACTTAGTAACGTCCACCCGACTTTCCACGTGTCAAACCTCCGAAAGTGCCTGGCTGAGCATGATTTAATTGTACCTCTCGATGACCTTCAAGTAAACGAAACACTACACTTCGTGGAGAAGCCTGTCGAAATCATGGATCGCCAAACCAAGCAGCTCAGACGCTCGCGCATTCGTATTGTGAAAGTCCGATGGGAAGGCAAACGAGGCGCGGAGTTCACTTGGGAACTCGAAAGCGACATGAAGGCGAAGTACCCGCAGTTATTTGTTATGGCTTCGGCCTAATTTCGGGACGAAATTCCCTAAACAAGGGGAGGCTGTAACACCCCGTGTTTTCGAAAGTCAAAGTCAAAGTCAAGATTGAAGTCAAAGGAAGACAAGTTTGCTAAATGCGATCTGTCTCTCCTTGCTTAATACCTGTTTTGACTTCTTTGACTTGTAATTAGTCTATTTTATTTTCGTGTTAGTTGTATTATGTGGAGTATCTATTAATAATCGCTATTTATCATGTTTAATCGCTTAATCGCTATCGCACTCGCAACTCGACATATGCATTTTGGTTATGGTTATACGTATGTGTGTGCCTTATGTGTTACTTGTGCATGTTTATTTATGTTATATGTGGAAATCAATCGAAACTCAAACGCAATCGAAACTCAAACGCAATCGAAATGGTATGACAATTGGTGGAGAAAAGATAGTGCGAGATATGAGTAGTTGGGATTAAAAGTAATTTGACTAGGAAAATCTATCGCATCGAATCGCTCGCAATCGAAATCGAAACAACAAAAATCATTGCGCTGAACACCCGAACCAAGTGCCATCCGGCCGGATTACCATCCGACCGGGCTGCCACTTGATCGTGGTGTCAGGTGTCACACCCCAACCGATGGCGGAAACATCGGGATGAGACAAAGTGTGTATAGATTGCAAGAGACTTAATAACACTATGTGATAATATTTAATTAAATTCTAATTTCATTGCAATTGCTAAATTGTCATACAATAATCAAAACAAAGTACAACATTGTTTCAACAAATAACATAACATTAAAAGATAAACGATTTATAGGTGTGTATCTAGTCCACCCTATTCTTGTTTCATCTTTCATCATACTTCAACAATTTAACCTGCAACATGTATTAAAATAGAGTTTCAATGCAAAAGCAAAGGCGAGTATACAAGTTTGTTTACATAGCATAATAGAATAAAAACTCAAATCCAACATGATTCATATTATGTGATTACTACTATGAAATTTTTGGCGTACAATATGATCAAACCCTAGAATACAACGCATAAAATAGCCTAATCCCAATAGTTTAGCGGGGTGGTAATGTTTAACTTAACAATACCCAATAGAATAGCGGGCGGGGGCGTTAATCCTATAGCGCTATAATTGTTAAGGTGGGCGATCAAAGTTAATGAGCATATAACGTTCCAAATCGTTCACATAGCATACGAGAATAACAAGTAAGTCACATTAGTTTCATGCTTGATCAAGGATTGAGTATGTTTAGTTTAAAAGTTGTTTGTATAATTATACATGTTGCATCCCAAAGTGTAAAAGGGGAAAAAGGGATCGAGTATACTCACAGAACTGCTAAGTCTTCCGATTATCCCGTGCTGACGAGCGTAACAGATTAGGAGGATGGAACACCGCGGTCACCCTATATGGGCAGACGATGGTGCATGAGTAAACGAAAATCCAAGAGAACGAACGAGGGTGTTTATCCTAGATATTTAAATATCGCGAACTCGTTATTAATTATTGGTTAAAAATAAGAGACCCTAATATTTCATGTTTATAGAGTAACTATTTAGATATTTTATTGTTATCATAAAAAATTAGCGTTAGTGCTATAAAAGAATCATAATAATTTGTTAAGTAACTAAGTTTATATTATATTAGAGGTTTTGTTTAAAGAAAAGGTTAATCAGTAAAACTCTTGGGATTAGATTATACTTACCAAATTCAAGAAAAATTGATTTAAGAAAATAATTTTTCTTTTGTTTATATAAACATAAACATGTTTCAAAAAAAAGTAACCGATTGTATAACAACTTTAATTTATATAATTATGTTTTGTTTTGCGGATTTTTACGAAAAAACAGTAACCGATTTTTACTGTTTGACCAAGTTTGACCGCTTTGACCCGTGTTGACTGCACCGAATCTGATTACAACGTGACCCGAACCTGCTGAGTAACAACAAATTAACGGGATTCGAATAGAAGCAAAGACCAATGTTGGAACCGAGACTAACCTGAGCTGAAACCAGCTGAACCGGAACCGTATGATGACCGGAGTGGACTGAAGTCGAACGAGACTCGAACATGAGAACGGAAGCTGAACCGAAATCAAATCCAGACTCGGTCCCGAGCCACCCGAGTCAATTGAACCGAGAACTGAATCCGTTGCCGTCGTCAGCCGGGCCGGAGCTCCGATGACCTGAACCGAAAACGAAAACTGAAACGAGAATCGAATCGGAATTCAAACAAACAAGACCTGATCCGGATTCTAACCTGAACCGATTAAACTCGAAACCCGAATCGCGACCCGAAACAATTACAACGTATCTGAACTCGAACCTGAACCATCGAGCCGCCGTCCGTCGTTCCGATCTACCGCCGCTAAAACCTCCGTCGTCGTCACCATCTCTTCCTCGATCTCCCTCACTTCCGTCTGTCTCCGCCGCCGTAGAGTGGCGGTGTTGCTGCTGTTGTTTGTGCAGGGCGAGGGAGAGGAGAATGAGAGTGGTAGAGGTGGAGGTCGTGTCCGGTTTGTTTGGATGTGGCTCACCGGAAAGGCGGCGCCGGAAGGGTCGCCGGAACCCTAATCCGGTTACCGATTTTTAGAGAGAGGGAGATGGAGGGATGTTTGTGAGGGTTGTGAGTTGTGTGGTGTGTTGTGTTGTCTGCTTATACATATCGAGAGAGGTAGATGTAGGGTTTCTTGCCATTTAGTTTTAGGAAAAGACTAATATAGTCCCTCAACTTTGAAAGGTCCATTAATTAGCTGAAATAACTTAGTTTAAGTTATAAAACGTAGTTGACCAAACTAACTAGGTTAGTTTGTTATTTGCCTACTTTAAAAGTTAACGACTAAATAAATTTATTATAGAAGTAAACTTTTAAATAGTGAAATCAATTTATTTAAATAACTAAACTATGAATAATAATCATTTTTTTTACGATTAAAGCCAAACGACGAACACAAGGATATGAAGTTTCCAAAAAAATAGGAACATGAACAACGGTTTCTAAATATGGAAAGTTATGAAAACGCGGAGCGTTACAGTCTCCCCTCCTTTAAGAAATTTCGTCCCGAAATTTATTCAAGAGCAAGACTTGAAAGGATTTTGGCAAAGAGAAGAGATTCGTTTAAAATTGAGGCTTGTAAGAAGAACAACGGAGAATAACTGAGATGTAAGGGTGAATGATTGATCTAATAGGCGATTACAAGTATAAGAATGGCATACGTATCGGTTAGACAAAAGTAGTGCGTTAAGAATTGAGGTCTCGTCCCGGATAATTGGATATAATGCGCTTGTGAGTTGTTTAAAGTTGACTTAGGTCCAAAAGGTCTGCAGAACACTGAATTTCCCAAGGCACGTTTTACGAAAGTTTGGTAACATGGCGAAAACACTTATATATAGGATGTACCAGCGGCGTATCCACCATATTACGTTCATCTCGTATTCGGTGTCATGTTACGTTCTGTGTCTTACCATACACAGTAGTACACTCTATGGTTCTCATACGCCCATCACTATAATCCCGTGTGCACCCGCGATTATATTGATCGTCGCATGATCCACATAGCTTGTATCAGTTGCGTACGAGTCAAAGTATACATAAATTTTGAAAATAAGATTGCGCGTGTATAGAAATGTAGCATATAAGCATGTTTGCGTTCCAAATAGTATAAGACAAACGTAAGCGAATCCCTCGGGTTTCGCCCACATATACGAGCGAAAGTATAAATTTTTTAGTATGAATAAAGCATGAGCATAGTATAAGTTTAAATATGAACACGCACGTGAGCATAAACACAAAACGCATGCCAGGAGTATGAGTAAAAGTATAAGCATAACGTGTATTAAAAATGAGCATAAATGTGAGCACAAACGAATGACGCGAGTATAGACACGATTCATATAAATGAGAGAACAAACAAAAGTACGAGTATAACAGAAATCGTATAAACGTGAGTATAAATGCGAGTACGAATATAACATAAATCGTATAAACGTGAGTATAAATGCGAGTACGAGTATAACATAAATCGTATAAACGTGAGAATAAATGCGAGTACGAATATAACATAAATCGTATACACGTGAGTATAAATGCGAGTACGAGTATAACATAAATCGTATAAACATGAGTATAAATGCGAGTACGAGTATAACATAAATCGTATAAATAAAAGTATAAACACGAGTACGAGTGTGAATACGAGTATAAATATGAGTATAAACATAAGATGCATGAGTATGGATGTAAATGTGAAAATTAAGTGTAAAACATGAATGTTTAAGTACGAATGGAATGTATGAGTATATATATATATATATGAGTGTAAACGTGATTTTCATTGAATAAGTACAAGTACAAGTACAAGTATGTTGTTGCGAGTATGAGTATAAATATGAGTACAAGTGTAAGCATACGAACGTATTGTGGGGAGTACGTGTGTAAATATGAGTCAAAGTATAGACACGAAACGTGTCGTGGTAATTATGAGTATATAAATACGAGGATCATAAAAGACGTGAGAATGTGTCTGAATATAAATACGAGTATAAACATAGCGGTATAAGCGTATACGCAAATTGCATACGTATGAATGTGTATATGATTATAAGTAAAACGTAGGTGTATGAATATGAATGTAAGTATCACGTAAATTGCGTGAGTATAAAGGTGAGTGTGAATGTATACGGGTAAATATACGTGTATGAGTATAACTATAAATGAAAGTGTAGGCTGTACAAGTATAAACATGAATATGAGTATAAGAGTAAACACAAGTGTATGAGCATGATTGAAATGTGGGAGCATAAATTTAAGTGTAAAAACATATTAGTATAAGTATGAATAAGATGTAGGTGTATGAATATAAGTGTATACGTTCATGCATATTTGACAAACATATGTATGAACGTGTATCGTATGAATATGCTAAGCGTAACGTAAATGCATAAATGCGAATATAAGTGTAGACGTATAATTGTATGAATAAGAATAATAATTGGAACATAAGTGTAACATAATGCATTGTTGTGAGCGAAACGTGGAGTTTATTGAATCAAAACAGGTTGAGTTGTTATGAAATGTAGAATCTAGTTTATGAATGTAAAGAGAGTATAAATCATCCACTATTTATGCAAATAGTACTTTGTAAAAGTATGGGAATGCTACTATGGTTTTAAAAGAATTTACATAGTTGAAAATTTGTCGGTTCTTATGAAGTTTCCTTGCCCACGTGTTTTGAATTTGATTGGCGTATCGAGCGAGGTTTTGAAAAGTTCTTGGGATTAACAAGTTTGCATCGTTTTAAGTAAACTTTGTATTAGAAAGTTTTGAAGTTTATAGATTCTTGTGAAAAGGTTGATCCTTAGGAAAAAGGGTCTTGGTATATGAACTTAGTGTTTTGCTGGAAAAAAAACGTCTTTTGATAGAATGTTTTATTGCTCTTGAAAGAAGGTTTAGTTAATGTTGAATGATATTTGTAATATTTTATAGGCGTGTGCGAAAAAGTTGGTTTGATTTCCAATTGAAAATAGAAAATATCTAGTTTAATGATATGTAATGAGCTTGTTTCAAAAGTTACGCTGAATACAAAATTTCGTGGGCAATGGATTTGTTAGACCGACTAAGTTGACGAGTAGCATTTCGTGAAATTTTGAATATTGAGGAACAAGCATCTACGGAAAAGTTAAAAATTTCCTGTACGTGAGCTATATGAAAATAGATGGTATGGTAGGAAATTAGTTTATATAAACAATGCCTTTTGAAATAATTTAGACTGATGATAACGGTTTAGATATAAATGAGATCGTGTTTACATAATATAGTCTATTAAAAGAAAGCATTGGTAACGGTCACCTAGGTAAGGGAATCACCCCAAATCCGTTGGTGAGGTCGTTGTAAGATGAGAAAAGAAGCGAAGTTAATCGTCAAGGTAAGGAAATCACTCCTATCTCGATGATATGTCTCTGCTCGTTGTTATAAAAGCGTAAATAAAATTATATGAAATCATGCATGCTAATAATGTATAATCGTATGAAAAGTAAGAGTATGATGTTACGCAAAAATGAAATCTCGAAAAAATTGTTCAAAATTGACAAAAGATCGAAAATAATAAAGCGTAAGCTCGAATAAAACTTGGATGGTTCCAAACGGAACATTGACTAACCAAAGTGGTAGAAAGATCTTTTGAAATTAGGAAACATGCTTTGGCCTAATAGGTGGAATACTCTCGCCGATATCTAGGCTAACGGTACTCACCCTTCCAGTTACTACATGTTCCCAATCCATCAAAAATTCAAGACTTGGCGGGATTTTTGAAAATCAAGGAGTGGAACTAGTCGACAAGGTGCGGGTTTCACCCCTAACTTGACGATTTCGTACCCTAAGTGTGGTTGGTACTCGTCGAGTCAAAATTTAATTTCGACACTTTGACGAGAGTCCACTAGAGTTTGAAATTTTCATTAAGATGTGGATTTCACTCCTAACTTAATGGTGAATTTCTTGCAAAAATAGAATCAAGCGGATGAGAGTCGTTTACCAAATTGTGGGTTTCACGCCTATTTTGGTAAACTCGTCTCGTTTGTATAAGATGAGTGTTGTCGGATTTAGAATAATCGAACAAAAGCCTTAGAAAAACGTATGTTAAGAAAATAAACAAACAAGTAATAACACATAAGAAGGCTTGTCAAGAATAACACATAAGAATCGAATATTATACAAGTGTCGACACATCATAAAACAAGTATTAACACATAATGAAACAAGTATTAACACCTAAGGATGGCATGTCAAGTATAGTGCATAAAGTTAAGACGACATATGTACTTAAAAGTTTAAAGAGAATGAATGAGAAGCAAGTAAGTAGCATGCAAGTAGTTTCAAGCAAAACCTAAGAAATAAGGCTCTAAAACTATGGACTAGGTTAAAGCATTCCTACTTTTCCTAATTCCCTATAGTTATGGCTCTGATTCCAATCTGTCACACCCCAACCGATGGCGGAAACATCGGGATAAGACGAAGTGTGTATAGATTGCAAGAGACTTCATAACACTATGTGACAATATTTAATTAAATTCGAATTTCATTGCAATTGCTAAATTGTCATACAATAATCAAAACAACGTACAACATTGTTTCAACAAATAACATAACATTAAAAGATAAATGATTTATAGGTGTGTATCTAGTCCACCCTATTCTTGTTTCATCTTTCATCATACTTCAACAATTTAACCTGCAACATGTATTAAAATAGAGTTTCAATGCAAAAGCAAATGCGAGTATACAAGTTTGTTTACATAGCATAATAGAATAAAAACTCAAATCCAACATGATTCATATTATGTGATTACTACTATGCAATTTTTGGCGTACAATATGATCAAACCCTAGAATACAATGCATAAAATAGCCTAATCCCAATAGTTTAGCGGGGTGGTAATGTTTAACTGAACAATACCCAATAGAATAGCGGGCGGGGCGTTAATCCTATAGCGCTATAATTGTTAAGGTGGGCGAGCAAAGTTAATGAGCATATAACGTTCCAAATCGTTCACATAGCATACGAGAATAACAAGTAAGTCACATTAGTTTCATGCTTGATCAAGGATTGAGTATGTTTAGTTTAAAAGTTGTTTGTATAATTATACATGTTGCATCCCAAAGTGTAAAAGGGGAAAAAGGGATCGAGTATACTCACAGAACTGCTAAGTCTTCCGATTATCCCGTGCTGACGAGCGTAAGAGATTAGGAGGATGGAACACCGCGGTCACCCTATATGGGCAGACGATGGTGCATGAGTAAACGGAAATCCAAGAGAACGAACGAGGGTGTTTATCCTAGATATTTAAATATCGCGAACTCGTTATTAATTATTGGTTAAAAATAAGAGACCCTAATATTTCATGTTTATAGAGTAACTATTTAGATATTTTATTGTTATCATAAAAAATTAGCGTTAGTGCTATAAAAGAATCATAATAATTTGTTAAGTAACTAAGTTTATATTATATTAGAGGTTTTGTTTAAAGAAAAGGTTAATCAGTAAAACTCTTGGGATTAGATTATACTTACCAAATTCAAGAAAAATTGATTTAAGAAAATAATTTTTCTTTTGTTTATATAAACATAAACATGTTTCAAAAAAAAAGTAACCGATTGTATAACAACTTTAATTTATATAATTATGTTTTGTTTTGCGGATTTTTACGAAAAAACGGGCAGAGTTTCCTCTGTTTTTGGACGATCCCGACGATACAAGTCGTCAATGTTTTTGTCAAAATTCAACAATAAACGGATCAATATATTTATATACATATATTTATGTTTTGTTACAAGGTGCGAAGGATTTGGTTCAGCGATTAAACAATATTTGAATATGAAATCATAAGAAACTAATATACGTGATTATACCGAGTCTCGTGTTTACTGTTTGACCAAGTTTGACCCGTGTTGACTGCACCGAATCTGATCACAACGTGACCCGAACCTGCTGAGTAACAACAAATTAACGGGATTCGAATAGAAGCAAAGACCAATGTTGGAACCGAGACTAACCTGAGCTGAAACCAGCTGAACCGGAACCGTATGATGACCGGAGTGGACTGAAGTCGAACGAGACTCGAACATGAGAACGGAAGCTGAACCGAAATCAAATCCAGACTCGATCCCGAGCCACCCGAGTCAATTGAACCGAGAACTGAATCCGTTGCCGTCGTCAGCCGGGCCGGAGCTCCGATGACCTGAACCGAAAACGAAAACTAAAACGAGAATCGAATCAGAATTCAAACAAACAAGACCTGAACCGGATTCTAACCTGAACCGATTAAACTCGAAACCCGAATCGCGACCCGAAACAATTATAACGTATCTGAACTCGAACCTGAACCATCGAGCCGCCGTCCGTCGTTTCGATCTACCGCCGCTACCGCCGCTCAAACCTCCGTCGTCGTCACCATGTCTTCCTCGATCTCCCTCACTTCCGTCTGTCTCCGCCGCCGTAGAGTGGCGGTGTTGCTGCTGTTGTTTGTGCAGGGCGAGGGAGAGGAGAATGAGAGTGGTAGAGGTGGAGGTCGTGTCCGGTTTGTTTGGATGTGGCTCACCGGAAAGGCGGCGCCGGAAGGGTCGCCGGAACCCTAATCCGGTTACCGATTTTTAGAGAGAGGGAGATGGAGGGATGTTTGTGAGGGTTGTGAGTTGTGTGGTGTGTGGTGTGTTGTCTGCTTATACATATCGAGAGAGGTAGATGTAGGGTTTCTTGCCATTTAGTTTTAGGAAAAGACTAATATAGTCCCTCAACTTTGAAAGGTCCATTAATTAGCTGAAATAACTTAGTTTAAGTTATAAAACGTAGTTGACCAAACTAACTAGGTTAGTTTGTTATTTGCCTACTTTAAAAGTTAACGACTAAATAAATTTATTATAGAAGTAAACTTTTAAATAGTGAAATCAATTTATTTAAATAACTAAACTATGAATAATAATCATTTTTTTTACGATTAAAGCCAAACGACGAACACAAGGATATGAAGTTTCCAAAAAAAATAGGAACATGAACAACGGTTTCTAAATATGGAAAGTTATGAAAACGCGGAGCGTTACATCAGGGTGCCATCCGACCGAGATGACATCCGACCGGACTGTCATCCGGGCGAGATGCCATCCGACCGACCAGCTCTTTCCTCTTTTGGAACCCTATAAATACCCCATGTGACTTTCATTCTTTCTACTTTTGGCAACTCTCTGTCCGAACAGCCCGTGCTCCTCACCTTTTCTTCGATTTCTCTCAATTTCGGTAAGATCTCGTCCTAAATCTTGTACTTCCTTAATCTACACGCACTCCTACACCTTTCTATCTTTTGAATCTTAACTTTTAACCGTGAAATCACTAGATTTGAGGTGTTCTAGGATGACGTCATCATGGTGTTCATATGAAGTTCATGTTTTGGCTTCAATCCACCAAGAACAACTTAGATCTAACCGATTTCCACACGAGTAAACAAAGATCTTGCATAGATCTAAACACATTCATGGTGAAAAAGGATTGAAAGATGGTTTCTAACTTTCTTTCAACTCTTTTACACTCAATACATTCAAAACCGATAGAATCGGGCCTTGTTCTAGTCTTCTACTCATTCGCGGTGTTGTGCTAGCTCAAGATCCGGATTCTACTCACGAGACCACCGATTTCGGGTTAACCAAGAACAACCGTCTTGAGCCGGTTAACTGGTCGAACTAGGGTGATTCCTGTTTGATCGGGTCACTTGGGTCAAGATGGGGTTCTGTTGGCTAACACATTGTCAAAACGTCTCGATAAAACGACAAACAATCAAAACGGCCAAGTGCAAGACGAACGGAACGATCGGGACGGAATGCTATCCGACCGGACTACTGTCTGAACGGACAGCCATCCGAACGGCTTACACCTTGAGTTCAAGTATTTACCTCCTCATACTTGATTTCTCTCAAATCAGGGCTCTGATACCAACTTGTAAGACCCTAATATGTATTTGACAAAAGTCGCAGCGGAAATACGTACCATAAAATTTCTTTCTTAAAATGTTCCTATATACTTGAAAATTATTTAAAAAACATCTTTATGTAAGGAACTACATTGTTTACCTTTCATTAATGTACTGATTATAATATACTAAAACGGATTACATGACCACTCATTCCGTACAATCCATGTCTCTTTAACTCGATCTTCAATCACTTGCTCTTCATAATATTGATCCAAAATTATGTACAACCTGCACTCACCACATGCATTCGTAACATTAGCACATATTATATATAAACAAAATCCATAATTATGGAGTCTCGTTACGTCCTGTCCTCGTATACTTTCCGTTCCGATATCTTTCTAAATTCACGCATTTCATCTGGGTGTCTAATTCCTGGTGAGACTTCAATAATGTACCTGTGTTACATATTAATCTCAAGGCACACTATTAGTAATCGTCAATACTCAAACGTATTGAAACTATGCGTACATACATACATTCCCCATTCCTTCATGGGCAATAAATCCTACTTCGTGCATAAGTACATTCACACGTATAATCATACACACATACATACCTACATGAATACATACAAGTCCCATTCCATTGTGTACATTCAATCCCATTTAATACATACGTACATATATGTATACTCATACATCTATTTACACATGCCTCTATACTTATTTCGTTCCATTTTATACTTGCGTACACGCTCATCGCATCTCATAAACACTTCTACAATGAGTTTAGAATACATTTTGGGACTCCTTATAGGCAATGTTTTAAAAACCGGTTCGTACCGGCCGGTAATACCGGTAATACCGGATTCTGGATCTTCACCCGGTACGAAACATGCCGGTAATTACATGAAACGGCATTGGATTTATACCGCCGGTAAGTAGCGAAATACCGGTATGTACCGGACCGGCCCATTGTTACTTTTGGGTTTTTTTTTACAATTTTATCAAGCCTGTTATTTTTCACTCCATAATATTAACCTAAGCCTTTCTATCTTCTTTGGTATACTCCTTCATCAATTCAATAGTTCATCAGTTGATCAAAAATTCAAACCACCATTCACCAGTTCATCCCTTCAGGCTTCGTCTTCTTCCACTTTCAGCACTTACCTTCTAGTTCCTTTCCCTCTTTTGAACAGGTAATTATTACAATTGCTTTCAAACGTGTAGGTTTTAATGTGATTTATTCTTTCGAACATGGTTTAATGTATGAGATGTAATTGATGGAATATTAAGTTTTTTATACATACAGCATGGCAAATCGTGAACAATTCTTTCACTTTAATTGATGTGTGGAAAAATACACACATTTATCCAGTGTGAAATGTATAATTATTGTATGGTTTTATTTGTTTTTTCTAGTACTATATTATGATATTTTGTGTTTTGTCAGATCCTGGTGCAAATGAAGCGAAAACGATGAATTCTACGAAAGAAACAGAAGAAAACGAACAATGCGAAAGAACACGGAAAAGCGTGACAGAAATTGCCTGAGGGGACCCCTTACGGACCGTAAGGGATAACACCTTACGTTAGGTTGTTTAGTCTATCAGAAAACTAAACAACCTAATGTTGAACCATAAAATGAATTAAATTCGCGTCAGAAACAGTCAGAATTTCATCATGACATATCCGGAGCTAGAAAATGAGTTACGAGAGCCATAATATATGTTTTTAGGGTAGCTCGACGAGAGGAATCCAAATATGAGGTTAAAATCGAGTGACTAGAGCTTGGGCAACCGTTTCTGGAAGGAATTTAAGTGGTGACGGGATTTTGATTTATTAAATGCACTATAGACTTTAGTGGTGAATTATTAAATGCACTATAGACTTTAGTGGTGAATTATTTAAACCAAAATGGCAAGGATTTGAAGCCTATAAAAGGCCATGGAAGTCTACAACAAATGGAGACACCAATTTTACACAAGTTTGCAACATTCATGCACATATTCTCAATTCACTAAGAGTTGATACAATTCAGCCATGGCGTGATCTTGGAAGAGTTAAGAAGCAAGTTGTGGTGAATTCTTGAAGGCGGGAATCAACGGGAGAAGCTCGGGAACGATCAATATTGAAGACTTAAGGGTTATACTCTCTTATTTCAATTCTTGTTTCCTTTTGTTTCCATATTTTACCATGAATTCTGTTTTTAAGTTTGATGTTTTAATTTGCATAATAATGATTGTCGGTTAATCACCTTATACTACTTAGGTTGTGATGAACACTTGTTAAAAAATGTAATTTTTACCGGTTATTGTGTGATTATGGATTGTTCTTATTAAGTAATTGATTTAAGAAACTAGTTTGGTGTTTATGCATATTTTAACTTGGTTAATATTTCGATCATATATTTCACATAAATTCCGGTGAATGTCTTTTCATAAAAAGAATTAATGTTGATTTTCAAATCTTAGCGGGTTTGGGTAATCTTATGGTAAAATGGCCAATAAACCATAGAAATGATGATCAAGAATTAATCCGGTTTCAATGTTCTACTATTTTTAGCGCCGAAAAGTATAAAAATATTAATAGGTCTAGTTTAGTGTGTCACTAGGATTGTGTTTTGAAAGAAACCCGGTTTTAGTTTAATTATCACAAACTTGTCTATTAAACCAAATTAAGTTCCTTAAATTGCTTTAGACTTACAACCGAAAGGAAGTTAGTCTTTCCAAGCACTTTTCTAGAACACTAGATAACCGACAGGAAGTCTAGATTAACCGGTAATAAAAATAAATCTTTAGAGTTACATAGATGTCTTCCCGAGAAGGATTGGGAAACCTATTTGTTTTCTCGTAGGATTTAAAATTTAAAGATTCCGGTTTCATATCACATAATTATCCGGTAAAAAGTATGTTAATAACAAGTGGGATTCCAACCTAAGTAGTCTTTCATAAATCATTGAAATTCATCATTTGCTTTAAATTGTGCTTTGCTTATCTTGTTTAATTAGTTTATTTTAATAAATTGCAAATTTATATTTTTCAAGTAAAAACACCCCATCAATTAAACAAAACATTTTAGTCCGTGTCAGTCTTGTATAAACAAAGTCATTAACATAATTCAACAGAGTCCCTTGGGTTCGAAACTCGGACTTACATCAACTATACTACATTGATCGGTACACTGCCGGATGTGTGGTTTAGGTTTAGATAGAGTCTAAGTTTATAAATTTAAAACTTAGAGTGTCTAGTTTAAGGTTACTTTTAAAGTTTGTCTTTTTGTATTTTATTTGTAAAAAAATGTGTTTTTCGTGTCAGACATGTAGTAACTGGAAGGGTTAAGTACCGGTAGTTGAGAACTCCTGTCTAGGCTGGCATTCGTACAAATCCAAATAAAATGACCAGTTGCCTACCTGGGGACTATCAACGAGAGTACCGATACCTATTAGGCCAAAGCATGTCTAAAGTTTAATTTTGAGTCATTTTTATTTAACCATTTTTACAAGTTTCTTACATACCGCTTCCTGCACATCAAGTTTTTGGCGCCGTTGCCGGGGAACACTTTGCAATTGCGTTAATTAGTTTGTTTATTTTTTTTATTTTAGTTAAGTCATAAAAGTCTAAAATTCATTAGTTTATTTTGAATTTTTTTTTGGTTTATTTTAATTCTAGTGTATTTTGTGTTTTTTTTTATTTGCAATTTTATCTTTAAGTTTTATTTTTAGTTAATCTTTAGTTAGATTTTGTTTACTTGTTTAATTCTAATTCCCAGTTTAAGTTTCCTTAGTTTATGCGACATACACGCTCACGAGGACCGCCTGAGTTTGAGCCACAAGACGATCCTGAGCTTTTATTCTCTCAACGTACCAACAATCAGGAAGGAGATTTAGGTAACACAAGTGAATTCCAAGTTTACGGGAACCCTTACTTCGACACAGAAACAGAAACAGATTCCGAATCCTTCGAAATTTCACGTTCTCCGAGTCCAGAAACCAAAGCTCAAATGGTTAACCGCACTGTTTACCAACAAGCCACAACCGGTTTCACCGGTGAAGCTTCACCCGTCACCCTTCCCGAGATCACCAATGAAAGATCTTGGCAAATCCCATCCTACATCATGACGGCTATCACTAACTCTTGCCAATTCCATGGCCGTGATGATGAGGATGCACCCGCTCACATAAACCGTATCGTCCGTCTTTGCACCACCTATTCTATCGAGGGTGTGAACCTTGAAGCCCGTTACCTTCAGGTCTTTCCATTTTCTCACGCTGGACGCGCAGCCATCTGGTTCGATTCGCAGCCAGCAGGAACTTTCACCACCTGGGCAGGTCTTCGAGATGCCTTCTTAGCTAAATATTACCCACCAGCCAAGGCATCCCGACTTCGCGATCAGATCCATTCATTCCGGATCGAACCTGATGAACCTTATCATCTTGCCTGGGAGAGATTTCAAACTTTACTTGCTCGTTGTTCACAACACGGATTGTCAGAATGGGCACTTGTAGAGAAATTCTACAATGGTCTCACCCCAGAAATCAAAGCTCGGTTTGACACTTTGGCTGGAGGACAGCTTATGGGAAAGAAAACAACCGCTGAGTGTAACGATCTTTTCGAGAGTTTTGCCCATTCTGATATGGATTATAGCGCTGCCAGCAGGAATTCTATTCTTGTGACTAACACCTCTTCAACCACTCGAGGGGTGAACCAAGTTGGCTTGGATTCATCGGTAGCTGCTGTTCTAGATCGGATGGAGAAGACTTTTACGAGAGAGCTTAATGAGATCAAGAAAAAAGTCGATAGATGTGAAGTATGTAGGGGAGGGCATGATACTAGAGATTGTCCAACACTTACCCTAGAGCAGGCTGAGTTCATAGCAGGTCAAAACCGAGGGCCCGCCAACCCATTCAACACCAACTCATTCAATAACAACTCTAATTGGCGTAGTAATTACCGCTCTTCTGGAAATCCTCCTGGATTTTCTTCCGGTCAGTATCAAAGTAGAGGGCCAGGTTTCTATTCTAGTGGTAATTCAGGTCAAGGGAGTCAATTTGGTAATTCAAATTAAGAAGGTCAATTTGGTAGTTCAATTTCGGGTAGTCAGTTTGCTACTGGGAGATCGTCTCAAGAGGGTCAGGTTAATGGTAAAGGTTCAGAGTCTAATCTAGGAAGAATTGAGGAGATGTTTGCTCAGTTAATGGTAAGAGATCAGGTCACTCAGAAAAATCTAAACGAACTTACCAACTTCGCTAAAAATCAAGACCAAATTAACAAAAATCAAAAGCTTCATAATAAAAATCAACAATCCTCTCTCTTAGATCTTCAGAGACAAGTAGGTGATATCGCCAAGCAACTACACGAGAAACCTCCTGGTCAGTTTTAAGGAAACACCTACCCGAATCCAGCTAATCATTCAGCTAAAGCTATTACTACTCGTAGTGGCAGGATTCTAGGAGAGGTTGCTCGAGAGAGAGTAGAGACAGAGGATGAAGAAGAGGTAGATGAAGAGATTGTAATGGAAACTCCCGGTAAGGTGCAAGAGAAATTAGATCCAGCAAGTACCGCACAAACCGGAGAGCC
Source organism: Helianthus tuberosus (assembly GCA_030545235.1). Lineage (NCBI taxonomy): Eukaryota > Viridiplantae > Streptophyta > Magnoliopsida > Asterales > Asteraceae > Helianthus > Helianthus tuberosus. The sequence goes on along the minus strand of CM060429.1, from coordinate 13,313,875 downwards.
TCAAGTTGAAGAGAGGGCAGAAAATCAACCAGTAGGAGTTAAGCCATCCCCTTTGGTTGATCATTCACGTGTTCCATATCCCGCTCGCCTTAAGCATCAGAAATATGCTAAGGAATATAGCCACTTTCTAGAGATCTTTAAGCAGCTAAAGATAAATCTTCCGTTCATCGAGGCACTTCAGTCCATGCCTAAATATGCTAAATTTCTCAAGGACCTTCTTAAGAGAAAAGATAGGTTAGGTGAGCTTTCAAACATTCCATTGACGGGAGGTTGTTCCGCGGTAGTCTTGAATAAGCTACCTGAGAAATTAACTGATCCAGGCACATTCACCATTCCGTGTTTTTTCGGAGGTACCGTTGCCCCCACTCATGCGTTAGCCGATTTAGGTGCGAGCATTAATTTGATGCCGTTTTCACTCTACGAGAGGCTAGGTCTAGGAGAGCTTACACCCACACGCATGTCATTGTCATTGGCTGATTGTTAGATAAAATATCCTAGGGGGATTTTAGAAAACCTGTTAGTCAAAGTCGATAAATTTGTATTCCCCGTTGAGTTCGTTGTCCTTGACATGGAGGCTGATGAAAAAGTTCCACTCATTTTAGGCCGTCTATTCCTTCGAACCGCTAAGGCAGTCATTGATGTCTTCGATGGTAAAATCTCACTTCGTGCAGGTGACGAGATTGTCACATTTGAGATAGAAAGAGCCATGCAATATCCCGATGATAGTGGCAATTATAATGGTCCATGTCATTCAGTTTACTTTCTAGATTCATTTATCTCGTGCGTTGATCATTGTTTTAACTACATTAGTGGAGCCGATCTAGTTGGTGAAGACGAGAATGAAGAAGAGGATGAGATTGAGATAGAAGAAGACGATCTGGAGGCGATTCCGGAATCATTGGAGCTATGTGAGATCAAGGAGGAGAATGAGAGCAAACCCATAGAGTCACCTCTAGAGCTCAAAGTCCTTCCTTCCCACCTAGAGTACATTTTCTTAGGAGAGGAGTCCAGTTTGCCCGTCATCATATCATCTAAGTTGACGAAGGAGGAGAAAAGAAAGTTGATCGAGGTGCTACGAGAGCACAAAGATGCCATAACATGGAAGATGTCCGATATCAAGGGAATTAGTCCCACTTTTTGCACACACAGGATTCTCATGGAGGATGAATTCAAACCAGTAGTGCAACCTCAAAGGCGTCTAAATCCTAACATGAAAGAGGTGGTTAGGAAAGAGGTAATAAAGTTGATGGAGGCCGGGCTAATTTATCCTATTTCTGATTCCGCGTGGGTTAGTCCGACCCAAGTCGTTCCTAAGAAAGGAGGAATGACCGTTGTCATGAATGCGAAAAATGAGCTTATACCTTCCCGTACAGTCACCAGTTGGCGAGTGTGTATCGATTACCGCAAGCTTAATGATGCCACTCGGAAAGACCACTTTCCACTCCCGTTCATTGATCAAATGCTCGAACACCTTGCAGGCCAGCAGTTCTACTGTTTTCTCGATGGTTTTTCCGGCTATTTCCAAATTCCAATCGCACCGGAAGACCAAGAGAAAACCACTTTCACATGTCCATACGGTACTTATGCATACCGACGCATGCCGTTTGGATTGTGTAACGCTCCAGCGACTTTCCAGCGATGCATGGTCGCTATTTTCCAGGATATGATTGAGAGGTCCATGGAGGTGTTTATGGACGATTTTTCGGTTTATGGCGACTCTTTTGATCAGTGTTTAGCAAATCTTGAGGAGATGATGAAGAGATGTATTGAAACGAAGCTAATGCTTAATTGGGAAAAATGTCACTTCATGGTGACAGAAGGGATTGTGCTAGGACACAAAATTTCAAGAGCCAGCATAGAGGTTGATAAAGCAAAGATAGATACCATCAGTAGGTTACCTCCACCGACAAATGTGAAGTCCGTTCGCAGTTTCCTTGGTCATGCGGGCTTTTACAGACGTTTCATTAAATATTTTTCAAAGATCACGCGCCCCATTACACGACTCCTTGAAAAAGACGTACCCTTTGTCTTTGACGAGGAATGCCTGAAAGCCTTTGACTTTTTGAAGGAGAAACTTGTAAGTGCACCCATTCTTATCTCACCCAATTGGAGCTTACCCTTTGAGCTCATGTGCGATGCTAGTGATTATGCTGTAGGAGCAGTTTTGGGTCAAAGAATCGAAAAGCACTTTCATCCGATCTACTACGCGAGCAAAACTCTTAATGATGCACAATAAAACTATACCACCACTGAAAAGGAACTTCTCGCCGTAGTGTTCGCATTCGAAAAATTTCGTTCATATCTCGTTCTATCCAAAACCATCGTTTTCACCGAACATGCAGCCTTGCGTTATCTTTTCAAAAAGAAAGACGCAAAACCCCGTCTCATACGGTGGATTCTCTTACTCTCCGAATTCGACATAGAAATCAAGGACAAGAAAGGAGCAGAAAACACTGCCGCAGATCACTTATCACGATTGGAGGATCCTGAAAGAGAGGAGATTCGCGAAGAAGCAATTGGAGATAAATTTCCTCACGAGCATATAGATTTCATTGCAGCTGAAAAAGAAGGTATGCCATGGTTCACAGACTTGGCAAATTACCTAGCAAAAGGGGTGGTGTTGAAGGGTATGACCACCCAACAAAAGAAGAAGTTCTTTCGGGATGCGAGGAGGTACATTTGGGATGACCCCTATCTTTTCAGGATAGGAGGAGACAGAATTTTGAGAAGATGTGTGAGTAAGGAAGAAGCTTTAGAGATTCTTAGGCACGTACATGAAGGTTTAACAGGAGGTCACCACGGTCCACACACTACTGCACAAAAAGTATTTGATTGTGGTTTTTATTGGCCTTCGGTAGTGAAGGATGCGGTAGAGTTTGTGAAGACCTGTGATCGTTGCCAACGTACTGGCAATATCTCATCCAAGGATGAGATGCCCCAAAACCCAATTCAAATTGTTGAAATCTTCGATGTTTGGGGCATTGACTTCATGGGACCATTCCCCTCATCTAGAGGAAATCGGTACATACTTGTGACGATAGACTACGTTTCAAAGTGGGTGGAGGCACAAGCTCTTCCTACAAACGATGCCCGAGTAGTGGTTAAATTCCTCAAGAAACTCTTCACTCGATTCGGTACTCCTCGTGCTCTTATAAGTGACCGTGGCACTCATTTCTACAACGCCATCATGGAAAAGGCGTTGGCTCGCTACGGTGTCACTCATCGGTTTTCCACCGCCTACCATCCCCAAACTAGTGGGCAAGTCGAGAATGCGAATCGTGGAATGAAACGAATCCAAGAAAAAACTGTTGGAAAGAGTAGGAAGGATTGGTCAGATAAACTTGACGATGCATTATGGGCATTTCGAACCGCCTACAAAACACCTTTGGGAACCACACCATTCATGATTGTCTATGGCAAAGCTTGCCATCTTCCCGTTGAGTTAGAGCACCGAGCACTTTGGGCTCTCAAAACTGTTAATCTTGACTTAACGGAGGCCGCCAAGAAACGATACTTCCAAATCCATGAATTGGAGGCCTTGAGGGACGCCGCCTATGAACGATCTTGGAATATCAAGGAAAAGACAAAGGCGTTGCACGACAGGAAGCTCAAGAGGTTGAAGGAATTCAAACCGGCGATAAAGTGCTTTTATACAATTCAAGATTGAAGTTGTTCGCCGGAAAGTTGAAATCAAACTGGACGGGACCATACATAGTGAACAAGGTTTTTCCATACGGAACAATTGAGTTGTTTGATAAAGCAAATGGAGGTACATGGAAAGTTAATGGTCATAGGTTAAAACATTACTTTGGAGGGCCAATCGATTCGACAGAGACGGAGGTAACTCCGCTCGAAGTTCCATCGTCCACCATCGTTTAGGATCTTGAGTGAAAACTCAAGATTAGAGTAGATAGTTGGTTTTATGTATTTTTTTAAGTCACTGTTTATATGTTTAATTTAGTAGTTTTTGAGTCATTTTTATTTTCTAGTACTGCTTTGGTTTTTGCTTGTTTTTGTTTATGCAGGTTTGAATCACACCACCCGTACTCAATCTCCATTCGGGTGATTTCTACAAAGAAGTACTAGTCACTGTCAGAGCCGATCGCGACCGAAATGCTATACGATCGAGCTGGATTGGACAAAAGTTTGGAACTTATACATCATATAACCAGCTAAGTCCTTTCCAATTTTTCCTTTGTCTTTTATTTCTTATTTATTTTAATTTTTGAGTCAGTTTCCATTCTACATTGAGGGCAATGTAGAGTTTAAGTTTGGGGATGGGAAACTATCGTTTAAGTCTTAGTTTGGTTAAAAAAAATAAAAAAAAAATAAAAAAAATGTGTAATTATTGTTTTATTTTGTGCATATTTGACTTATTTTTATCTAATAATTGTACATATGAGAAAATTTAAAGTGTTTTTCATAAATAGAAATTTATCTAATTACTCATAAATTTGCATCTAAAATACACACCCAATTTTAGTGAGTTTTGAGCCTTTCTAAAGCATTCATCATATGCTTAAGACTTCATTTGATTGAGTGTGCCGCATAATAGTATACATTTCAGAACTTGTCTTGAATATACTTGTTGAAATCATTAACTATAAAAATTATATAAAGAGGATAGAGGCAATAGGATACAACCATGTGTTTACCCTTTCTTGTTAAAACTTGAAAACCAAAAATATTATCCACTAGTAAACCATGTTGAGCCTTGTTCTGTTCATTTGTTTTAACCCATTTGTGTGAATTCCGGTTTAGTATAATTTTCCTTTCATAGGAATTTAGTTTGGTCTTTTACCGGCAGACTTTAAAGAACTGGGGATGCATTCATTCGATTTAAATTTGCTTTGTTGTCTACATTTCGCGAAACCAAGATTACCTACGGAGCTTAGAGAGAAAATATTTCACTTAAGTAATGAAGTTAGAAAAAAGTGGCGACAAAAAGAACAAATGCCACCATTTTGTGGGACATCCAAAAGTGCTATGAAAAGAAGAGCTAAACGATACGACAAATGTATTGGTTGTGGAAATTGGTCTCACACAGGAAGATGTAGAAGAAGTCAAACTGAATCCCAACATGAATACACGCTTCTAATGAGGGTGGGGGCTATTAGGCTCGATGTCGAATGATCCAGTAGAGTTGGAAGTAATGTTCACTACAGGATTAAGGAAGATTTGATTCACATCTTGGATAAAACCGGTCTTGACGATCTGACCTTAAAAGAGTCACTTGGTTTGTGAGTATGTGTGTAAAAAAAAATTGTGTAAGGTTTGTTAGGATAATTTGCTAGACCGGATTGAAACACTTCACCCAGTAAATAGCCATATAATCCTACCTTTAAACCCTAACCACGTTACAACCCCATAATAAAAGTCCTCTTGATTTATATGATTTATATATGTTAATTGGTAAAGATGAAATTTCATTACAAGCCTATGATAATGTTACTATATGGCCCGGCTTTTGAGGGATCACAGAAAAATTACTAGTGCAACATTCACTAGTTTACACCAGAGAGCCGAGGGAAGCAAATCAAAGATGCAAGTAAGTGAGTAACTTATGATAAAACTCCATTTTTTTTTTGAAAAATCACATTTGTTTTCTCATCTCTATCATTATTAGCTAATTTTAAACCATTTATGTACATTAATTTTTATGTGTGTTATTCATTTTAAGTTAACCGCTTGAATATCAGTTTGTACAGTTGTTTAAGATTTGCTTAGGGACAAGCAAATGTTTAAGTGTGGGGATATTTGATGTGTGGAAAAATACACACATTTATCCAGTGTGAAATGTATAATTATTGTTTGGTTTTATTTGTTTTTTTTAGTACTTTATTATGATATTTTGTGTTTTGTCAGATCCTTGTACAAATGAAGTAAAAACGATGAATTCTACGAAAGAAACGGAAGAAAACGAACAATGCGAAAGAACACGGAAAAGCGTGACAGAAATTGCCTGAGGGGACCCCTTACGGACCGTAAGGGATAACACCTTACGTTAGGTTGTTTAGTCTATCAGAAAACTAAACAACCTAATGTTGAACCATAAAATGAATTAAATTCGCGTCAGAAACAGTCAGAATTTTATCATGATATATCCGGAGCTAGAAAATGAGTTACGAGATCCATAATATATGTTTTTGGGGTAGCTCGACGAGAGGAATCCAAATATGAGGTTAAAATCGAGTGACTAGAGCTTGGGCAACCGTTTCTGGAAGGAATTTAAGTGGTGACGGGATTTTGATTTAAAAAACACTTTTGGCCTAACTTTGAATTATTAAATGCACTATAGACTTTAGTGGTGAATTATTAAATGCATTATAGACTTTAGTGGTGAATTATTTAAAGCAAAATGGCAAGGATTTGAAGCCTATAAAAGGCCATGGAAGTCTACAACAAATTCAGACACCAATTTACAAAAGTTTGCAACATTCATGCACATATTCTCAATTCACTAAGAGTTGATACAATTCAGCCATGGAGTGATCTTGGAAGAGTTAAGAAGCAAGTTGTGGTGAATTCCTGAAGGCGGGAATCAACGGGAGAAGCTCGGGAACGATCAATATTTGAGACTTAAGGGTTATACTCTCTTATTTCAATTCTTGTTTCCTTTTGTTTCCATACTTTACCATGAATTCTGTTTTTAAGTTTGATGTTTTAATTTGCATAATAATGATTGTGTTGATCAGTTCTGTTTAAACATAATGGAAAACATGTATAACATACCTTTGATTGCATCAGTAGAGAATCCAGTCAGAGACGCAGCCACGGAGTTCGACATAGTTGTCAGTTTGATCTGGTTCCTCCTTAGGGTGTAAAGTGATGATGGTGATGAAACCGAAATTAGGGATGATTTCGGTTAGGGAGAGAGAGAGAGACGAATTTGTGATGTTATGTTGTTAGGTTGTGTGTCTAACCCTTTAACTCTCTAATAAGCTCCTTATTTATACACCCAAGAGGAAACCCAATTAGTTAATAAAGGTAATATGGTCCATCAACAATTACCAACTAATTATTAATAGGTTATTAATATATTTTGATCTATATTATATAAATGATAATGATGGCTACTAGATTAAATATAAATAAATAAATATTTAATCTTACATTCTCCCACTTAGCCGAATAATCATTTATCATGAGTATTAGATTAGTCTGATCAGAAGTTAATACTCATTTTAGCCTTAAACAAGTACTATAGCAGAGAAATACAGCCGTTGAATCATTATGCGACTCAGGACCCCCATTAGTCATACATAGCCTTAATTTAAAACCTAACAGTTATGATCAAAATATGTAAGCCCTTTAACGTTTGATTTGTATTTATAGTTGTCTATATGTCATTACACCGGCAGAACATATGTAAGAGACATACAAAATCAAACTGATGAGGAAAATTAATTAATAGTTAGTCATTCATAGTACGATATGCAGTTGTACATGGTCATCAAATAAAACCCGTCTCTTTTATGAGCACTCTTAATAAGACTTATGGGTAATAGACCTTTAGTTATAGGATCCTTAAGCATATCACGAATGCATTCGATACAAAGATTTAGTTTCCTCAATTCGTTCATAAACGAATAATTAATTGCGTATCGAAATCTAATGCAGCACCTCTCGAACTGTTACTATTCAAGGAGACATGGTAGCTGACTTTATCACAACAAGTCTTCAATATATTAATTATATGGAGTTAATAAACTCATGAGTCCACTGATAAATTTCCAACAACATTTAGTGACTATATTATGTCGTTATAACTTAGGTTGTTGATATCACTCTATTATGACTCCTCCATGAGATAGGTTTTGTCTGTTGACATAAAGATATACCCGAAATTACATTTTGTCATCTTTGAACATTACAAAGTTAGAGTAATAAACCGGTTTGAGTTCTCACTTCTTCTTTAAATTATAGCCTCTCATTTCTTTTAAAGATATTGTAATACTCTATTAAATGCTTCACATTAATCTAGACATATCTAGTGTGTTGCAATGTGAGTAATATCTAAACGAGTATAGACTTAAACTTACATAAGGCTTCTAATTAATGAAGTGTAAGAAATAATCTCATTTATCCTATTATCCTCTAAAGGAGAGCAGTATTGTTTGTTACATATGTAAGGACCAATTTAATGTTAAACTTATGGAACGGAAGTAATGTCCCATTTGGTCTATCTCAACATGTTATGATATCTATTATGTAAGAGATATCTCTGAGATCTATTATATCAAAGTTTGTGTTAACAATGCTTTGACTTATGTAACATTTACTTGTCAAAATAATATCATCTATATAGACAAGTTTATCTTAGTTGCTCCCACTCATCTTGAGGTAGGTACATTATTCCACTTGGTTGTTGATGAAAATAATTGCGTTAAGATTTCATCACATTACGATGTTTGCATTAACCCATACATGGATTTTATTGGCTTACAAATAAAGTGTTCTTTAACCTTAAGTTTAGAACTTTCAGGTTGTTTTATGAACATGTAAATATGTCAGCCAGTTGTTAGGGAAAATTGTTTTAATGTTCATCTAATGTAGCTCAAAACTATTATAAGCTACTAGAACAGTGATGATCCTGAAAGAAATCTTTTGTTAGATATGTAAGAAAGATTCTTTAATGATATATCTTTTCCTGAGTATAACCTTTGACAATCAATCATGCTTCTTTGTGTCTTAACGTTTATATCAGGATTTGGTTTAGTTATGAACACTCTTAGGTTATTCAATCAAATCCCAAACGTTATACGAACACATAAAATCAGTTTTACTAGAAAACTATTTTATTCCATTCAGAAGATTGATTGACACTAATGGCTTAATTAGAAGAGACAGGATCAGTAAACTTTTCCAAAATCCATTTCAACTCCAAATTAGGGAGGTTATGTAATCATCAAAGTTAGTAGATTTTTAAACCTAGATGACCTCCTGAGTTGATTATTGGGTTAGTTAGAAGTTTCGGTTTTATGGATTAGCTCTTGATTAGGTTGCTATCATTTTCAGGATTCTAAGTTTGTAAGAGTTGGTACAGTATGGTGTACAAGAGGTGTAAGATCGGAGTTAAATTCAGAGTAAAATTTAATGACACTCTTCCCCCCCGCCTCTTGTATTCCTTGCAAATCATGATAAGGACTTTGACTGCTCCCACTGACCTTAGAAAACTTTATGAACTCAGCATGCTTAGGGTCAATATTTAACGACCAAACAAATTCTAATAGAGAAAACATATTAATGAACATATTAATGACGTTAGTCATTGTAGTTTCTCTTGTTGAGGATTATGTTAGTTTAGATAAGAAATCTAAGTGTGCCCACAATTAAGCAACAATGAAACTTTTGTAAGAGTAGCTGTAGATTTTAAGGAGACAAGTTATGATATAACAGTGTCAAGATGGAGCAGTGTCTTGTACAAGAGGTGTAAATTGAAGTAATATAAAGTTTTCACTCCCCCACCTCTTGCAACTATTGCAAGTTATTATTAAGACAATTAATGCTCCCACCGATCTTTAGTATCTCTAGAAATGCTACAAGAGAAGTTTCAATGAGGTACGTGACGTGGGAACCTATCATATATACGTTAGACTCTATTTGATTTCTTTAATGTCCAGATATCATAAGAAACTTTAGGGACATATCTAATAGAAATCTTATTAAGTACATATATGAATAGATTTCGTATAAGACCGTGGGCCATATACGAAAAAATTTAGATACAAGTAGATAGTCTTTAAATGATAAATGAATTATGTCTGAATATTCCATTTGGAATAAGTTCCACGAATGTCAATGAATGACTTATGATGGACCCATACTTATTCCTTGAGCCAAGTAATATTTAGGGCTATAACGTCATGATTTAAAATCACTTAGAATGAGATTAGATAAGAAATCATCCTCATTAACCATGTCATGATTTCTCATGAATTTTGGTTATAATGGATGAAATTTGTAAGTCTCATTTTCCTTTTGTCAAATTTTTCATTTGCATGATGACAAAAATTGTGAAAGTGTAAGGTATCATCTAGTTTTATCTTAATAATGTTTCAATCCAGATAGTTAGAACAAATAAGATGAGAGTTTAAGATAAGTGTTTTTATGTTGACTATGCAAACCTCACAACCTCCATAACATTGCTTAATTATGATACTATATTCTGATTAATACTCAGAATATATGGACGGTATCGAAAAAACGTTGTTAGAAGACTGCTTATTATTGTTCTTATAGCCTTAACATTTAATTTTGTCACTAACTCTCATGTTAGTTATTTGTTGATTTCTGGTAAGGAAACGTTTAAAAAACTAGAGTCAACTAATCATGTGTTAATAGGAATATTATAATTAGTAGACTTAAATATCTTTAATAAGTGACTATCTAATTAATTCATCCAACTGTTCTTTAGAATAATGGATAGTCTCGTTGCTTATGTCTAGTCTAATGACATAATGATGCAGTGAGATTTTCCCTTGAAGAACCTTAGAGGTGGAATTAACAGTTGTAATTTGTCTATGGACTTTAGAACAATCATCTTTTAAGGTTTTAAGTGGTTGTAAGATGAGTAACAACTTATTTTTCCAGCTTCAAACATTTATTTCTTTGTACATATGTTGCTTATCAACACACTCATTATACTTTGGTATTTTTGAGTGTTATAGTTGATTTATAAGGCATCAAATTGTACAATTGAAAATCTTAATATGTAATGTACTGGAAAATGTACTCATTTCCATGTGTAAGCCCTTAACTTTATGGGTCATGGTATTGTACATAATTATGTATTCACATATACCACTTAACTTTATAGTTTAGAATTATAAAAGAAGGCATGCATCTTAGGAGTTCTAGTGATTATTCCATATATAAGAGATTAGCCTTAGGAAAGACTTAATCTGAAATAACTTTAGTGACAGCATTATGTTAGAGAGTTCTTGATTATCATAAGAGACATCATGTTCGATTTGTCCTAATCATCATGCTCTAATTTTCTTCTTTATAATCTTTATCAGAAGAGAGCAATAGGATTATCGTGTCTTAAGAAATAATCAAGGATTTAGTTTAAGAGCTAATTCTAATAGAAACTTTAATTAAAGCAAACATTTTAGGTTTAGGAATTAGAGTGGATGAGATATATGTAGAAGAAAATTATAGTGAGTAAAATTATGGGTACTAAGAATAAGACAGACGAAATGATCATAAAATTAACTAAGGATCATTAATATAAGGATCATTATGTGAAGAAATTGTGATATGTCTATTACTAACATCAAAATAATAGACTTAGTAAAATTCTACTTAAACAAAGACAAATCAGCTTTGGCCAGAAGTGTAATTATTTAAGTATGTGTGCAAAGTAATCGTGACAAATCAGCTTTGGCCAGAAATGAGACAATCACTTTAGTTATGCACTTGTCAAGCATGCTAAACATAAATGAATTAAATCAGCTTTGGCCAGAATTAAGACATTTCACGTTTGTAATGCATACTCAACATAGCTTTTTATAATACTTGAACAATAAATAGATGTATTAAATCAGCTTTGGCCAGAAATGATACATCAGAAGCTCATTCAAGTTAAGCTAGTTTGGTTTTGTAAAACATTATTTGATCCTTATTAATTAATTAAGTATAAACAAAACCAAGTGTTTAATATCAAACCACCTGTTAGCGCGGATCGAACTCGGACTTACTTTTACTATACTATACTACTTTTACTATACTATACTGATCGGTACACTTGCCAAGAGTATAGTATAGTAAAAGTAAGTCCGAGTATCGAACCCAAGGGACTCTGTTGAATTATGTTAATGACTTTGTTTATACAAGACTGACACGGACTAAAATGCTTTGTTTAATTGATGGGGGGTTTTTACTTGAAAAATATAAATTTGCAATTTATTAAAATAAACTAATTAAACAAGATAAGCAAAGCACAATTTAAAGCAAAGGATGAATTTCAATGATTTATGAAAGACTACTTAGGTTGGAATCCCACTTGTTATTAACATACTTTTTACCGGATAATTATGTGATATGAAACCGGGATCTTTAAATATTAAATCCTAAGAGAAAACAAATAGGTTTCCCAATCCTTCTCGGGAAGACATCTATGCAACTCTAAAGATTTATTTTTATTACCGGTTAATCTAGACTTCCTGTCGGTTATCTAGTGTTCTAGAAAAGTGCTTGGAAAGACTAACTTCCTTTCGGTTGTAAGTCTAAAGCAATTTAAGGAACTTAATTTGGTTTAATAGACAAGTTAGTAATAATTAAACTAAAACCGGGTTTCTTTCAAAACACGATCCTAGTAACACACTAAACTAGACCTATTAATATTTTTATACTTTTCGGCGCTAAAAATAGTAGAACATTAAAACCGGATTAATTCTTGATCATTATTTCTATGGTTTATTGGCCATTTTACCATAAGATTACCCAAACCCGCTAAGATTTGAAAATCAACATTAATTCTTTTTATGAAAAGACATTCACCGGAATTTATGTGAAATATATGATCGAAATATTAACCAAGTTAAAATATGCATAAACACCAAACTAGTTTCTTAAATCAATTACTTAATAAGAACAATCCATAATCACACAATAACCGGTAAAACTTACATTTTTTAACAAGTGTTCATCACAACCTAAGTAGTATAAGGTGATTAACCGACAATCATTATTATGCAAATTAAAACATCAAACTTAAAAACAGAATTCATGGTAAAATATGGAAACAAAAGGAAACAAGAATTGAAATAAGAGAGTATAACCCTTAAGTCTTCAATATTGATCGTTCCCGAGCTTCTCCCGTTGATTCCCGCCTTCAAGAATTCACCACAACTTGCTTCTTAACTCTTCCAAGATCACTCTATGGCTGAATTGTATCAACTCTTAGTGAATTGAGAATATGTGCATGAATGTTGCAAACTTATGTAAAATTGGTGTCTACCTTTTGTTGTAGACTTCCATGGCCTTTTATAGGCTTCAAATTCTTGCCATTTTGCTTTAAATAATTCACCACTAAAGTCTATAGTGCATTTAATAATTCAAAGTTAGGCCAAAAGTGTTTTTTAAATCAAAATCCCGTCACCACTTAAATTCCTTCCAGAAACGGTTGCCCAAGCTCTAGTCACTCGATTTTAACCTCATATTTGGATTCCTCTCGTCGAGCTACCCCAAAAACATATATTATGGCTCTCATAACTCATTTTCTAGCTCCGGATATGTCATGATGAAATTCTGACTGTTTCTGACGCGAATTTAATTAATTTTATGGTTCAACATTAGGTTGTTTAGTTTTCTGATAGACTAAACAACCTAACGTAAGGTGTTATCCCTTACGGTCCGTAAGGGGTCCCCTCAGGAAATTTCTGTCATGCTTTTCCGTGTTCTTTCGCATTGTTCGTTTTCTTCCGTTTCTTTCATAGAATTCATCGTTTTCGCTTCATTTGCACCAGGATCTGACAAAACACAAAATATCATAATAAAGTACTAAAAAAAACAAGTAAAATCATACAATAATTATACATTTTACACTGGATAAATGTGTGTATTTTTCCACACATCAAATATCCCCACACTTAAACATTTGCTTGTCCCTTAGCAAATCTTAAACAACTGTACAAACTGATATTCAAGCGGTTAACTTAAAATGGATAACACACATAAAAATTAATGTACATAAATGATTTAAAATTAGCTAATAATGATAGAGATGAGAAAACAAATGTGATTTTTCAAAAAAAAAATGGAGTTTTATCATAAGTTACTCACTTACTTGCATCTTTGATTTGCTTCCCTCGGCTCACTGGTGTAAACTAGTGAATGTTGCACTAGTAATTTTTCTGTGATCCCTCAAAAGCCGGGCCATATAGTAACATTATCATAGGCTTGTAATGAAATCTCATTTTCACCAATTAACATATATAAATCATATAAATCAAGAGGACTTTTATTATGGGGTTGTAACGTGGCTAGGGTTTAAAGGTAGGATTATATGGCTATTTACTGGGTGTAGTGTTTCAATCCGGTCTAGCAAATTATCCTAACAAACCTTACACTTTTTTTTTTCAATCACACACTCACAAACCAAGTGACTCCTTTAAGGTCAGATTGTCAAGACCGGTTTTATTCAAGATGTGAATCAAATCTTCCTTAATCCTGTAGTGAACATTACTTCCAACTCTAATGGACCGTTCGGCATCGAGCCTAATAGCCCCCACCCTTATTAGAAGTGTGTATTCATATTGGGATTCAGTTTGACTTTTTCTACATCTTCCTGTGTGAGACCAGTTTCCACATCCCATACATTTGTCATATCGTTTTGCTCTTCTTTTCATAGCACTTTTGGATGTCCCACAAAATGGTGGCGTTTGTTCTTGTTGTCGCCACTTTTAAGGTCTGCCGGTAAAAGACCAAACTAAATTCCTATGAAAGGAAAATTATACTAAACCGGAATTCACACAAATGGGTTAAAACAAATGAACAGAACAAGGCTCAACATGGTTTACTAGTGGATAATATTTTTGGTTTTCAAGTTTTAACAAGAAAGGGTAAACACATGGTTGTATCCTATTGCCTCTATTCTCTTTATATAATTTTTTATAGTTAATGATTTCAACAAGTATATTCAAGACAAGTTCTGAAATGTATACTATTATGCGGCACACTCAATCAAATGAAGTCTTAAGCATATGATGAATGCTTTAGAAAGGCTCAAAACTGACTAAAATTGGGTGTGTATTTTAGATGCAAATTTATGAGTAATTAGATAAATTTCTATTTATGAAAAACACTTTAAATTTTCTCATATGTACAATTATTAGATAAAAATAAGTCAAATATGCACAAAATAAAACAATAATTACACGATTTTTTTTGTTAGATTTTTTTTTAGAATTTTTTTTTTATAAACACTCAAGTGTTCCCATCCCCACACTTAAATTTTGCATTGTCCCTAATGCAAAGATGGAAGCACAATTAAACAAAATAAACTAATAAAACTCGAAAAGTAAAAATAATACAAATCACACACAAGTGGAAACGACTTAGCTAAACATGTGAGACTGTCGATGTGCTAGTCAATTCCACATATGCCTTCCAATCCGGAGGTGGTATCACAAATCAACCTTATTTTGCAAGCGATTCCGATTACGCTAGTCAGGATTAAATTGTCTGATAATAAGGACTCAAAGTTGTCCTGAAACTCTTTTCTCTTGTCGATCTCGCCAACGTACAAATGGTATTTCCCTGCAAAAACTCATGACACAACAATACGAATGCAAAAGACAAATACGAAACACAAAACTAATTATGACACGACACGAAAACGACTATATGTACAAAACTTGAGTTTTCACTCAAGAACCTAGACAGTGGTGGACGAAGGAGCTTCGAGCGGAGTTACCTCTGTCTCGGTCGTGTCGATTGGCCCTCCTAGGTAATGTTTCAACCTATGACCATTAACTTTCCATGTACCTCTATTGGCTTCATCCAACAATTCAACTGCACCGTACAGGAATACCTCTTTAACAACATACGGTCCTGTCCACTTTGATTTCAACTTTCCTGCAAACATTTTTAAACGTGAATTGTATAAAAGCACTTTATCGCCGGTTTTGAATTCCTTCAACCTCTTAAGCTTCCTGTCATGCAATGCCTTTGTCCTTTCCTTGATATTCCAAGATCGTTCGTATGCGGCGTCTCTCAAGGCCTCCAATTCATGGATTTGGAAGTATCGTCTCTTGGCGGCCTCCGTTAAGTCAAGATTAACAGTTTTGAGAGCCCAAAGTGCTCGGTGCTCTAACTCAAGGGGAAGATGGCAAGCTTTGCCATAGACAATCATG
Organism: Helianthus tuberosus; assembly: GCA_030545235.1. Classification (NCBI taxonomy): domain Eukaryota; kingdom Viridiplantae; phylum Streptophyta; class Magnoliopsida; order Asterales; family Asteraceae; genus Helianthus; species Helianthus tuberosus. The sequence continues at coordinate 13,298,015 of CM060429.1, read as the reverse complement.
AATGGTGTGGTTCCCAAAGGTGTTTTGTAGGCGGTTCGAAATGCCCACAATGCATCATCAAGTTTATCTGACCAATCCTTCCTACTATTTCCAACGGTTTTTTCTAGGATTCGTTTCACTCCACGATTCGCATTCTCGACTTGCCCACTAGTTTGGGGATGGTAGGCGGCGGAAAAACGATGAGTGACACCGTAGCGAGCCAACGCCTTTTCCATGATGGCGTTGCAGAAATTAGTGCCACGGTCACTTATAAGAGCACGAGGAGTACCGAATCGAGTGAAGAGTTTCTTGAGGAATTTAACCACTACTCGGGCATCGTTTGTAGGAAGAGCTTGTGCCTCCACCCACTTTGAAACGTAGTCTATCGCCACAAGTATGTACCGATTTCCTCTAGATGAGGGGAATGGTCCCATGAAGTCAATGCCCCAAACATCGAAGATTTCAACAATTTGAATTGGGTTTTGGGGCATCTCATCCTTGGATGAGATATTGCCAGTACGTTGGCAACGATCACGGGTCTTCACAAACTCTACCGCATCCTTCACTACCGAAGGCCAATAAAAACCACAATCAAAGACTTTTTGTGAAGTAGTGTGTGGACCATGGTGACCTCCTGTTAAACCTTCATGTACGTGCCTAAGAATCTCTAAACCTTCTTCCTTACTCACACATCTTCTCAAAATTCTGTCTCCTCCTATCCTGAAAAGATAGGGGTCATCCCAAATGTACCTCCTCGCATCCCGAAAGAACTTCTTCTTTTGTTGGGTGGTCATACCCTTCAACACCACCCCTTTTGCTAGGTAATTTGCCAAGTCTGTGAACCATGGCATACCTTCTTTTTCAGCTGCAATGAAATCTATATGCTCGTGAGGAAATTTATCTCCAATTGCTTCTTCGCGAATCTCCTCTCTTCCAGGATCCTCCAATCGTGATAAGTGATCTGCGGCCGTGTTTTCCGCTCCCTTCTTGTCTTTGATTTCTATGTCGAACTCGGAAAGGAGTAGAATCCACCGTATGAGACGGGGTTTTGCGTCTTTCTTTTTGAAAAGATAACGCAAGGCTGCATGGTCAGTGAAAACGATGGTTTTGGAAAGAACAAGATATGAACGGAATTTGTCGAATGCGAACACTACGGCGAGAAGCTCTTTTTCAGTGGTGGTATAGTTTTCTTGTGCATCATTAAGAGTTTTGCTCGCGTAGTAGATCGGATGAAAGTGTTTGTGTCACACCCCGATATTTCCACGTATTACCGGTGGGCCCGGTGGGGAGTATCGTGACGTAGTTGATATCATCATAGTCAAACAACACAATTTAAATGCACAGCGGAAGTCTTGAAATATAAAATATTATTACAAACACAAATGTCTGATAATATAAAAGTATTCCGTACAGACTAGCTTGTAATAATCCACAGGCGGATCAAAAAAAAAAGAAAAGAAGTTATCAGACTAATGGCTTATGTGAAGGAGTTGCAAAGTCCTCAACTAACAAGTCCTGAGCAGCTTCCAGCCTATTATGTACTTGTACCTGTCACTTAGACTTTGGAAAATACGTCAGTTTTCACTGGTAAATACACTCAACCGACTCATTTGAAAATGTTTATGAAAATTGGTTTAGGTGCACAAGGCACGAAAATATTTTGACGCTTGATTAAAATGCACAAGGCAAAATTAATCTTTTATACTTGGGACAAACTATATCTCATGTTATCAGTTTTACATAACTTGCTCTACATACGGGGCCCAGTTCTATGCCGGTTCAAGATTAACCGACACACCACTTATTCCCTTATTGGGAATCCCATATTGGGTAAAATAAATTAATAAGCATATTGCGTCTGTCAGGTGTATGCCTACACCCCGTGCTTAGGTCGTGGCCATTGCAATTAATGAGTCAAGGATATCCCGGACACGGTCGCATTAATCCCCAATGTTTCAGTCAAACAATACGAATTAAAACAGGTTATTTGGATTTCCCGACTTATTGGTCTTTGAATCCCATACCTGACCATGCGGTATTTATATTACCGTATCCCAAGCTCGTATAAGGGAAAATAGGTTAAGAGTATTTACCTGAGCTAGCTCCTGTCTTAAATAGCAAGAATTATAATAACTCAGCCGTATTCACTTAAGTAAGCGTAGGTACAATTTACCGGAAGGCTCTAGTCTGGAATGATGGTATAAATAACCAATTAGAATACTAACGGGTCTTAATTATGTCATAGACTTAGACCGGCTAGTTTTTAAACAGAACAACGGTACGATACGCTAGATTAAGCGGAGGCCGGATTAGCATGTGATTTAGACCCAACAAGTATGGATACTTGTATAAAATGGGTAAACTAAACACATTCTGGATTTTGAGATAAAAATGATAAGGTTTGACCCGTTTCGGCTAATTTATGCAAACTAGTTACATAAACCGAACCGAACGCGAATAACGCATAACGGGTAACCAAATGAGTCACGAACAGGTTTCCCAAGTTAATAGGCTTTAAATATGTTGTGATATCAGTAGGATATCTTCCATTATGCCCAAAACGAGTTTAATCTCAAATTAAGCCCCGTAGGGGTATTTTGGTCATTTTAAAGATTTTAAAAGAGGTTAAATAAAATTCTGAGGTTCGTGTCTGGAATAATCAGTAAGACTACTTAAATTAATAAGTTATATCAGTTGGTGATAAGTCTTATATGACAAAAATGGTTTTAACCCTTACTATGCGTTTAATACGTGTAAAAAGCCGTTTTAAGCGATTTCCGGGTCATAACTGGGAATCTGGGTTTTCTGATCAGTTTATAAAGTTCAACGTACTTCATTTATCATATAAAATCAGTGGCCAAAGATTTGGTATCAATTTGTTATGTAAAACTCATTTTATAAGCATAAGGGTATAATTGGCAATAACCGAAGCAAGGCGATAACCCTATGTTATGATCAGTTTAAAATAATTAAAAAGCTTCAAAAATCCCAGAATATTATTTTACATCAGTGGGTAAAAGATTTGGTGTCAAAAAATTGGGTTTAGGTAGGCTTTATGCTAATTGCGCTGTTTAATTAATAAAAAGCTTTTTAAGTGCGCTATTGAGCATAACTCCTAATCTAGACCTCAAACTGATATGAAATTTTAGGGACATGTTAATAAATCAGTAACAAAGATTTTTGTCCTCTCACATTTCCAAAATTCTCGTTTTAAGGTCAAATGGGCATTATGGTCAACATTAAGCAATTAACGGAAACGTGTAATTGAATCGGACAATCAACGAGCCAATCACAGAGGGTTATACTATCATATAACCCGGTCCTAATGGAACTTTAAGGCATGTCTAAACCCATCTAAATCGGGTCAGAACTGAAAGTCAAGGCGAAAGTCAAACTATGCGACTTTCGGTTCCGAACCGAGCCTAAACTGAAAATTGTCGGATCGAACATGCTTAGACATGTTCTTATACTAATTACCAAGTTATATGAGTGGCAAAACAGGTTACACGTCTTCTACATTGTTAATTATGCGTTAATTCGAAAATTAATATTCTGTTGACTTTTTATAACGAACTTTGACCCGACAATTGATCTAGTTAGGATGGGAATCAGAGGGTTCCCTTTTAAGGGTTTATTGCCCACATAATTACCAACTTATAGCTACCTTAAGTTTGACTAATCACTGGACCATTAGTGATTAATCGATAAGTCAAACCTTAATTACGACGGTTTGACTTTAAGCTAATGAACTAAGTAAAACACGATTAAGGAAGGTTAAGGATACTTACCAAGGTCCTATACACGACTAGTAATGCTTAGAGAAGGCTCTTGAGCTCCAGAGATGATCAGAAGATGAGTTGTGAGTGAATGATCAAAGTTGCAACCAATGGGGCTTTATATAGTGCTTTTGATTCCTTATGATCATGACAAACAACTCTACTATTGATCCCTGATCATTAACAAGTGTCCCTAAGCCTAAGAACCAGTAGGGGTCGCTCATGGAAGTGAAAAATATCTTTTTAAGTCGGTTACTCGTTCATAACAGGAAGTTGTCCTATTTCCTGTTACTGGGGATGCCTTACGGACCGTAAGGCAGGACCTTTACGGTCCGTAAGCCTTTACCAGAAGGCAAAAAAATTAACCTTTCAAGCTTCGAACAGGCAACTAGTGTATTACGATTTTGGGCCATGAATTATTAGTATGAGACCTTTAGATCATTCTTGAACAGTTATGTCCACCCTACCATGTTGTAATATTGTCTTGGACTTTAACGAAAAGCCATAAACGAAGATTCGACAAACACAATTTCATAAGATCCCATCTTTATAACTTGAATCAATTATTGCAAGCATTGACCGGATTAGGATGCTTATCAGATGTTTACAACACAGGTTAAGGTTTGGGATTTATACATAGGCCGCTCAGAGGTATGTATTAACATGTCGACGCTTTTAACCCCTCGTATACGAATTTTATCATAAATTTCTCATATGATAACGAAACTTGGTGAAATTTTATCATGCATTATAGTGAGCATAATTAATCGTTACAAAGCTTCGGGTTTGCTAAAAGGCCACTCAGAGGTATACTTTAAACATGTCGACACATTTAACCCCTGTAGTTTGTAATCTCTCACTTTCTTTCACAATTAGCTTCGTATGATCCATGATCCATTCGTTTAAGGGTATAAACATCATGTAGGGTTATTGTGAAGTATATTTATCCATTGTTGACATTTTGAACCCTTATATTCACATACTTTCCTTGTTTGTCAACTTTAGTCCTTCCAGAGTATTCTTTCACACGTTCAAAGCTTATGACACGTGTCAATACTTTATAGGACGTGAATTTTCGAGGTGTTACAGTTTGTCGATCCTTTGGCCCAAAACTGCTCCTACGGCATAATCACTAGCATCGCACATGAGTTCAAAAGGTAAACCCCAGTCGGGTGAAATAAGAATGGGTGCACTTACAAGTTTCTCCTTCAAAAAGTTGAAGGCTTTCAGGCATTCCTTGTCAAAGACAAAGGGCACATCTTTTTCAAGGAGTCGTGTTATGGGGCGCGTGATCTTTGAAAAATCTTTAATGAAACGTCTGTAAAAGCCCGCATGACCAAGGAAACTGCGAACGGACTTCACATTTGTTGGTGGAGGCAACCTACTGATGGTATCTATCTTTGCTTTATCAACCTCTATGCCGGCTCTTGAAATTTTGTGTCCTAGCACAATCCCTTCTGTCACCATGAAGTGACACTTTTCCCAATTAAGCATTAGCTTCGTTTCAATACATCTCTTCATCATCTCCTCAAGATTTGCTAAACACTGATCAAAAGAGTCGCCATAAACCGAAAAATCGTCCATAAACACCTCCATGGACCTCTCAATCATATCCTGGAAAATAGCGACCATGCATCGCTGGAAAGTCGCTGGAGCGTTACACAATCCAAACGGCATGCATCGGTATGTATAAGTACCGTATGGACATGTGAAAGTGGTTTTATCTTGGTCCTCCGGTGCGATTGGAATTTGGAAATAGCCGGAAAAACCATCGAGAAAACAGTAGAACTGCTGGCCTGCAAGGCGTTCGAGCATTTGATCAATGAACGGGAGTGGAAAGTGGTCTTTCCGAGTGGCATCGTTAAGCTTGCGGTAATTGATACACACTCGCCAACTGGTGACTGTACGGGAAGGTATAAGCTCATTTTTCGCATTCATGACAACGGTCATTCCTCCTTTCTTAGGAACGACTTGGGTCGGACTCACCCACGCGGAATCAGAAATAGGATAAATTAGCCCGGCCTCCATCAACTTAATCACCTCTTTCCTAACCACCTCTTTCATGTTAGGATTTAAACGCATTTGAGGTTGCACTACTGGTTTGAATTCATCCTCCATGAGAATCCTGTGTGTGCAAAAAGTGGGACTAATTCCCTTGATATCGGACAACTTCCATGCTATGGCATCTTTGTGCTCTCGTAGCACCTCAATCAACTTTCTTTTCTCCTCCTCCGTCAACTTAGATGATATGATGACGGGAAAACTGGACTCCTCTCCTAAGAAAACGTACTCTAGGTGGGAAGGAAGGACTTTGAGCTCTAGAGGTGACTCTATGGGTTTGCTCTCATTCTCCTCCTTAATCTCACATAGCTCCAATGATTCCGGAATCGGCTCCGGATCGTCTTCTTCTATCTCAATCTCATCCTCTTCTTCATTCTCGTCTTCACCATTATAATCGCCACTATCATTGGGATATTGCATGGCTCTTTCTATCTCGAATGTGACAATCTCGTCACCTGCACGAAGTGAGAGTTTACCATCGAAGACATCAATGACTGCCTTAGCGGTTCGAAGGAATGGACGGCCTAAAATGATTGGAACTTTTTCATCAGCCTCCATGTCAAGGACAACGAAGTCAACGGGGAATACAAATTTATCGACTTTGACTAAAAGGTTTTCTACAATCCCCCTAGGATATTTTATCGAACGATCAGCCAATGACAATGACATGCGTGTGGGTGTAAGCTCTCCTAGACCTAGCCTCTCGTAGAGTGAAAACGACATCAAATTAATGCTCGCACCTAAATTGGCTAACGCATGAGCGGGGGCAACGGTACCTCCGAAAAAACACGGAATGGTGAATGTGCCTGGATCAGTTAATTTCTCAGGTAGCTTATTCAAGACTACCGCGGAACAACCTCCCATCAATGGAATGTTTGAAAGCTCACCAAACCTATCTTTTCTCTTAAGAAGGTCCTTGAGAAATTTAGCATATTTAGGCATGGACTGCAGTGCCTCGATGAACGGAAGATTTATCTTTAGCTGCTTAAAGATCTCTAGAAGGTGGCCATATTCCTTAGCATATTTCTGATGCTTAAGGCGAGCGGGATATGGAACACGTGAATGATCAACCAAAGGGGATGGCTTAACTCCTACTGGTTGATTTTATGCCCTCTCTTCAACTTGAGGCTCTCCGGTTTGTGCGGTACTTGCTGGATCTAATTTCTCTTGCACCTTACCGGGAGTTTCCATTACAATCTCTTCATCTACCTCTTCTTCATCCTCTGTCTCTACTCTCTCTCGAGCAACCTCTCCTAGAATCCTGCCACTACGAGTAGTAATAGCTTTAGCTGAATGATTAGCTGGATTCGGGTAGGTGTTTCCCGAAAACTGACCAGGAGGTTTCTCGTGTAGTTGCTTGGCGATATCACCTACTTGTCTCTGAAGATCTAAGAGAGATGATTGTTGATTTTTATTATGAAGCTCTTGATTTTTGTTAATTTGGTCTTGATTTTTAGCGAAGTTGAAATAAGAATTGAAATAAGAGAGTATAACCCTTAAGTCTTCAATATTGATCGTTCCCGAGCTTCTCCCATTGATTCCCGCCTTCAAGAATTCACCACAACTTGCTTCTTAACTCTTCCAAGATCACTCCATGGCTGAATTGTATCAACTCTAAGTGAATTGAGAATATGTGCATGAATGTTGCAAACTTGTGTAAAATTGGTGTCTACATTTGTTGTAGACTTCCATGGCCTTTTATAGGCTTCAAATCCTTGCCATTTTGCTTTAAATAATTCACCACTAAAGTCTATAGTGCATTTAATAATTCAAAGTTAGGCCAAAAGTGTTTTTTCAATCAAAATCCCGTCACCACTTAAATTCCTTCCAGAAACGGTTGCCCAAGCTCTAGTCACTCGATTTTAACCTCATATTTGGATTCCTCTCGTCGAGCTACCCCAAAAACATATATTATGGCTCTCGTAACTCATTTTCTAGCTCCGGATATGTCATGATGAAATTCTGACGCGAATTTAATTCATTTTATGGTTCAACATTAGGTTGTCTAGTTTTCTGATAGACTAAACAACCTAACGTAAGGTGTTATCCCTTACGGTCCGTAAGGGGTCCCCTCAGGAAATTTCTGTCATGCTTTTCCGTGTTCTTTCGCATTGTTCGTTTTCTTCCGTTTCTTTCGTAGAATTCATCGTTTTCGCTTCGTTTTCACTCTACGAGAGGCTAGGTCTAGGAGAGCTTACACCCACACGCATGTGATTTTCATTGGATGATCGTTCGATAAAATATCCTAGTGGGATTGTAGAAAACCTGTTAGTCAAAGTCGATAAATTTGTATTCCCCATTGGCTTCGTTGTCCTTGACATGGAGGCTAATGAAAAAGTTCCCATCATTTTAGGACGTCCATTCCTTCGAACCGCTAAGGCAGTCATCGATGTCTTTGACGGTAAAATCTCACTTCGTGCAGGTGACGAGATTGTCACATTCGAGATAGATAGGGCCATGCAATATCCTAGTGGTAGTGATGATTTTAATGGTCCATGTCATTCCGTTTACTTTCTAGATTCATTTATCTCGTGCGTTGATCATTGTTTTAACTACATTAGTGGAGCCGATCTAGTTGGTGAAGACGAGAATGAAGAAGAGGATGAGATTGAGATAGAAGAAGACGATCCGGAGCCGATTCCGGAATCATTGGAGCTATGTGAGATCAAGGAGGAGAATGAGATCAAACCCATAGAGTCACCTCTAGAGCTCAAAGTCCTTCATTACCACCTAGAGTACGTTTTCTTTGGAGAGGAGTCCAGTTTGCCCGTCATCATATCATCTAAGTTGACGGAGGAGGATAAAAGAAAGTTGATCGAGGTGCTACGAGAGCACATAGATGCTATAGCATGGAAGTTGTCCGATATCAAGGGAATTAGTCCCACTTTTTGCACACACAGGATTCTCATGGAGGATGAATTCATACCAGTAGTGCAACCTCAAAGGCGTCTAAATCCTAACATGAAAGAGGTGGTTAGGAAAGAGGTAATAAAGTTGATCGAGGCCGGGCTAATTTATCCTATTTCTGATTCCGCGTGGGTTAGTCCGACCCAAGTCGTTCCTAAGAAAGGAGGAATGACCGTTGTCATGAATGCGAAAAATGAGCTTATAGCTTCCCGTACAGTCACCAGTTGGTGAGAGTGTATCGATTACCGCAAGCTTAACGATGCCACTCGGAAAGACCACTTTCCACTCCCATTCATTGATCAAATGCTCGAACGCCTTGCAGGCCAATCGCACCGGAGGACTAAGAGAAAACCACTTTCACATGTCCATACGGTACTTATGCATATCGACGCATGCTATTTGGATTGTGTAACGCTCCAGCGACTTTCCAGCGATGCATGGTCGCTATTTTCCAGGATATGATTGAGAGGTCCATGGAGGTGTTTATGGACGATTTTTCGGTTTATGGCGACTCTTTTGATCAGTGTTTAGCAAATCTTGAGGAGATGATGAAGAGATGTATTGAAACGAAGCTAATGCTTAATTGGGAAAAATGTCACTTCATGGTGAAAGAAAGGATTGTGCTAGGACACAAAATTTCAAGAGCCGGCATAGAGGTTGATAAAGCAAAGATAGATACCATCAGTAGGTTGCCTCCACCGACAAATGTGAAGTCCGTTCGCAGTTTCCTTGGTCATGCGGGCTTTTACAGACGTTTCATTAAAGATTTTTCAAAGATCACGCGCCCCATAACACGACTCCTTGAAAAAGACGTACCCTTTGTCTTTGACGAGGAATGCCTGAAAGCCTTTGACTTTTTGAAGGAGAAACTTGTAAGTGCACCCATTCTTATCTCACGCAATTGGAGCTTACCCTTTGTGCTCATGTGTGATGCTAGTGATTATGCTGTAGGAGCAGTTTTGGGTCAAAGAATCGAAAAGCACTTTCATCCGATCTACTACGCGAGCAAAACTCTTAATGATGCACAAGAAAACTATACCACCACTGAAAAGGAATTTCTCGCCGTAGTGTTCGCATTCGACAAATTTCGTTCATATCTCGTTCTATCCAAAACCATCGTTTTCACCGGCCATGCAGCCTTGCGTTATCTTTTCAAAAAGAAAGACGCAAAACCCCGTCTCATACGGTGGATTCTACTCCTTTTCGAATTCGACATAGAAATCAAGGACAAGAAAGGAGCGGAAAACACGGCCACAGATCACTTTTCACGATTGGAGGATCCTGGAAGAGAGGAGATTCGCGAAGAAGCAATTGGAGATAAATTTCCTCACGAGCATATAGATTTCATTGCAGCTGAAAAAAAAGGTATGCCATGGTTCACAGACTTGGCAAATTACCTAGCAAAAGGGGTGGTGTTGAAGGGTATGACCACCCAACAAAAGAAGAAGTTCTTTCGGGATGCGAGGAGGTACATTTGGGATGACCCCTATCTTTTCAGGATAGGAGGAGACAGAATTTTGAGAAGATGTGTGAGTAAGGAAGAAGGTTTAGAGATTCTTAGGCACGTACATGAAGGTTTAACAGGAGGTCACCACGGTCCACACACTACTGCATAAAAAATCTTTGATTGTGGTTTTAATTGGCCTTCGGTAGTGAAGGATGCGGTAGAGTTTGTGAAGACCTGTGATCGTTGCCAACGTACTGACAATATCTCATCCAAGGATGAGATGCCCCAAAACCCAATTCAAATTGTTGAAATCTTCGATGTTTGGGGCATTGACTTCATGGGACCATTCCCCTCATCTAGAGGAAATCGGTACATACTTGTGGCGATAGACTACGTTTCAAAGTGGGTGGAGGCACAAGCTCTTCCTACAAACGATGCCCGAGTAGTGGTTAAATTCCTCAAGAAACTCTTCACTCGATTCGGTACTCCTCGTGCTCTTATAAGTGACCGTGGCACTCATTTCTGCAACGCCATCATGGAAAAGGCGTTGGCTCGCTATGGTGTCACTCATCGTTTTTCCACCGCCTACCATCCCCAAACTAGTGGGCAAGTCGAGAATGCGAATCGTGGAGTGAAACGAATCCTAGAAAAAACCGTTGGAAATAGTAGGAAGGATTGGTCAGATTAACTTGACGATGCATTGTGGGCATTTCGAACCGCCTACAAAACACCTTTGGGAACCACACCATTCATGATTGTCTATGGCAAAGCTTGCCATCTTCCCGTTGAGTTAGAGCACCGAGCACTTTGGGCTCTCAAAACTGTTAATCTTGACTTAACGGAGGCCGCCAAGAGACGATACTTCCAAATCCATGAATTGGAGGCCTTGAGAGACGCCGCTTACGACCGATCTTGGAATATCAAGGAAAGGACAAAGGCATTGCATGACAGGAAGCTTAAGAGGTTGAAGGAATTCATAACCGGCGATAAAGTGCTATTATACAATTCACGTTTAAAAATGTTTGCAGGAAAGTTGAAATCAAAGTGGACAGGACCGTATGTTGTTAAAGAGGTATTCCCGTACGGTGCAGTTGAATTGTTGGATGAAGCCAATAGAGGTACATGGAAAGTTAATGGTCATAGGTTGAAACATTACCTAGGAGGGCCAATCGACACGACCGAGACGGAAGTAACTCCGCTCAAAGCTCCTTCGTCCACCACTGTCTAGGTTCTTGAGTGAAAACTCAAGTTTTGTACATATAGTCGTTTTCGTGTCGTGTCATAATTAGTTTTGTGTTTCGTATTTGTCTTTTGCATTCGTATTGTTGTGTCATGAGTTTTTGCAGGGAAATACCATTTGTACGTTGGCGAGATCGACAAGAGAAAAGAGTTTCAGGACAACTTTGAGTCCTTATTATCAGACAATTTAATCCTGACTAGCGTAATCGGAATCGCTTGCAAAATAAGGTTGATTTGTGATACCACCTCCGGATTGGAAGGCATATGTGGAATTGACTAGCACATCGACAGTCTCACATATTAGCTAAGTCGTTTCCACTTGTGTGTGATTTGTATTATTTTTACTTTTCGAGTTTTAGTAGTTTATTTTGTTTAATTGTGCTTCCATCTTTGCATTAGGGACAATGCAAAATTTAAGTGTGGGGATGGGAACACTTGAGTGTTTATAAAAAAAAAATTCTAAAAAAAAAATTTTAAAAAAAAATCTAAAAAAAAATCGTGTAATTATTGTTTTATTTTGTGCATATTTGACTTATTTTTATCTAATAATTGTACATATGAGAAAATTTAAAGTGTTTTTCATAAATAGAAATTTATCTAATTACTCATAAATTTGCATCTAAAATACACATCAAATTTTAGTGAGTTTTGAGCCTTTCTAAAGCATTCATCATATGCTTAAGACTTCATTTGATTGAGTGTGCCGCATAATAGTATACATTTCAGAACTTGTCTTGAATATACTTGTTGAAATCATTAACTATAAAAAATTATATAAAGAGAATAGAGGCAATAGGATACAACCATGTGTTTACCCTTTTCTTGTTAAAACTTGAAAACCAAAAATATTATCCACTAGTAAACCATGTTGAGCCTTGTTCTGTTCATTTGTTTTAACCCATTTGTGTGAATTCCGGTTTAGTATAATTTTCCTTTCATAGGAATTTAGTTTGGTCTTTTACCGGCAGACCTTAAAAGAACTGGAGATGCATTCATTCGATTTAAATTTACTTTGTTGTCTACAATTCGCGAAAACCAAGATTACCTACGGAGCTTAGAGAGAAAATATTTCACTTAAGTAAAGAAGCTAGAAAAAAGTGGCGACAACAAGAACAAACGCCACCATTTTGTGGGACATCCAAAAGTGCTATGAAAAGAAGAGCAAAACGATATGACAAATGTATGGGATGTGGAAACTGGTCTCACACAGGAAGATGTAGAAAAAGTCAAACTGAATCCCAATATGAATACACACTTCTAATAAGGGTGGGGGCTATTAGGCTCGATGCCGAACGGTCCATTAGAGTTGGAAGTAATGTTCACTACAGGATTAAGGAAGATTTGATTCACATCATGGATAAAACCGGTCTTGAAAATCTGACCTTAAAGGAGTCACTTGGTTTGTGAGTGTGTGATTGAAAAAAAAAAGTGTAAGGTTTGTTAGGATAATTTGCTAGACCGGATTGAAACACTTCACCCAGTAAATAGCCATATAATCCTACCTTTAAACCCTAGCCACGTTACAACCCCATAATAAAAGTCCTCTTGATTTATATGATTTATATATGTTAATTGGTAAAGATGAGATTTCATTACAAGCCTATGATAATGTTACTATATGGCCCGGCTTTTGAGGGATCACAGAAAAATTACTAGTGCAACATTCACTAGTTTACACCAGTGAGCCGAGGGAAGCAAATCAAAGATGCAAGTAAGTGAGTAGCTTATGATAAAACTCCATTTTTTTTGAAAAATCACATTTGTTTTCTCATCTCTATCATTATTAGCTAATTTTAAATCATTTATGTACATTAATTTTTATGTGTGTTATCCATTTTAAGTTAACCGCTTGAATATCAGTTTGTACAATTGTTTAAGATTTGCTTAGGGACAAGCAAATGTTTAAGTGTGGGGATATTTGATGTGTGAAAAAATACACACATTTATCCAGTGTGAAATGTATAATTATTGTATGGTTTTATTTTTTTTTTTTAGTACTTTATTATGATATTTTGTGTTTTGTCAGATCCTGGTGCAAATGAAGCGAAAACGATGAATTCTACGAAAGAAACGGAAGAAAACGAACAATGCGAGAGAACACGGAAAAGCGTGACAGAAATTTCCTGAGGGGACCCCTTACGGACCGTAAGGGATAACACCTTACGTTAGGTTGTTTAGTCTATCAGAAAACTAAACAACCTAACGTTGAACCATAAAATGAATTAAATTCGCGTCAGAAACAGTCAGAATTTCATCATGACATATCCGGAGCTAGAAAATGAGTTACGAGAGCCATAATATATGTTTTTGGGGTAGCTCGACGAGAAGAATCCAAATATGAGGTTAAAATCGAGTGACTTGAGCTTGGGAAACCGTTTCTGGAAGGAATTTAAGTGGTGACGGGATTTTGATTTAAAAAACACTTTTGGCCTAACTTTGAATTATTAAATGCACTATAGACTTTAGTGGTGAATTACTAAATGCACTATAGACTTTAGTGGTGAATTATTTAAAGCAAAATGGCAAGGATTTGAAGCCCATAAAAAGGCCATGGAAGTCTACAACAAATGTAGACACCAATTTACACAAGTTTGCAACATTCATGCACATATTCTCAATTCACTAAGAGTTGATACAATTCAGCCATGGAGTGATCTTGGAAGAGTTAAGAAGCAAGTTGTGGTGAATTCTTGAAGGCGGGAATCAACGGGAGAAGCTCGGGAACGATCAATATTGAAGACTTAAGGGTTATACTCTCTTATTTCAATTCTTATCTCCTTTTGTTTCCATACTTTACCATGAATTCTGTTTTTAAGTTTGATGTTTTAATTTGCATAATAATGATTGTCGGTTAATCACCTTATACTATTTAGGTTGTGATGAACACTTGTTAAAAAATGTAATTTTTACCGGTTATTGTGTGATTATGGATTGTTCTTATTAAGTAATTGATTTAAGAAACTAGTTTGGTGTTTATGCATATATTAACTTGGTTAATATTTCGATCATATATTTCACATAAATTCCGGTGAATGTCTTTTCATAAAAAGAATTAATGTTGATTTTCAAATCTTAGCGGGTTTGGGTAATCTTATGGTAAAATGGCCAATAAACCATAGAAATAATGATCAAGAATTAATCCGGTTTCAATGTTCTACTATTTTTAGCGCCGAAAAGTATAAAAATATTAATAGGTCTAGTTTAGTGTGTTACTAGGATTGTGTTTTGAAAGAAACCCGGTTTTAGTTTAATTATTACTAACTTGTCTATTAAACCAAATTAAGTTCCTTAAATTGCTTTAGACTTACAACCGAAAGGAAGTTAATCTTTCCAAGCACTTTTCTAGAACACTAGATAACCGACAGGAAGTCTAGATTAACCGGTAATAAAAATAAATCTTTAGAGTTACATAGACGTCTTCCCGAGAAGGATTGGGAAACCTATTTGTTTTCTCGTAGGATTTAAAATTTAAAGATCCCGGTTTCATATCACATAATTATCCGGTAAAAAGTATGTTAATTACAAGTGGGATTCCAACCTAAGTAGTCTTTCATAAATCATTGAAATTCATCATTTGCTTTAAATTGTGCTTTGCTTATCTTGTTTAATTAGTTTATTTTAATAAATTGCAAATTTATATTTTTCAAGTAAAACCCCCCCCCCATCAATTAAACAAAACATTTTAGTCCGTGTCAGTCTTGTATAAACAAAGTCATTAACATAATTCAACAGAGTCCCTTGGGTTCGATA
Source organism: Helianthus tuberosus (assembly GCA_030545235.1). Taxonomy (NCBI): domain Eukaryota; kingdom Viridiplantae; phylum Streptophyta; class Magnoliopsida; order Asterales; family Asteraceae; genus Helianthus; species Helianthus tuberosus. Next base: position 13,282,856 of record CM060429.1, on the reverse strand, counting down.
CTCGGACTTACTTTTACTATACTATACTGATCGGTACACTTGCCGGATGTGTGGTTTAGGTTTAAGATCGAGTCTAAGTTTATAAATTTAAAACTTAGAGTGTCTAGTTTAAGGTTATTTTTGAAGTTTGTCTTTTTGTATTTTATTTGTAAAAATGCGTTTTTGTGTCGGACATGTAGTAACTGGAAGGGTTAAGTACCGGTAGTTGAGAACTCCTGTCTAGGCTGGCATTCGTACAAATCCAAATAAAAGGACCAGTTGCCTACCTGGGGACTATCAGCGGAGAGTACCGATACCTATTAGGCCAAAGCATGTCTAAAGTTTAATTTTGAGTCATTTTTATTTAACCATTTTTACAAGTTTTTAACATACCGCTTCCTGCACATCAAGTTTTTGAAAACTCTAAACTCTAAACGAACTTACCAACTTCGATAAAAATCAAGACCAAATTAACAAAAATCAAGAGCTTCATAATAAAAATCAACAATCCTCTCTCTTAGATCTTCAGAGACAAGTAGGTGATATCGCCAAGCAACTACATGAGAAACCTCCTGGTCAGTTTTCAGGAAACACCTTCCCGAATCCAGCTAAAGCTATTACTACTCGTAGTGGCAGGATTCTAGGAGAGGTTGCTCGAGAGAGAGTAGAGACAGAGGATGAAGAAGAGGTAGATGAAGAGATTGTAATGGAAACTCCCGGTAAGGTGCAAGAGAAATTAGATCCAGCAAGTACCGCACAAACCGGAGATCCTCAAGTTGAAGAGAGGGCAGAAAATCAACCAGTAGGAGTTAAGCCATCCCCTTTGGTTGATCATTCACGTGTTCCATATCCCGCTCGCCTTAAGCATCAGAAATATGCTAAGGAATATGGCCACTTTCTAGAGATCTTTAAGCAGCTAAAGATAAATCTTCCGTTCATCGAGGCACTTCAGTCCATGCCTAAATATGCTAAATTTCTCAAGGACCTTCTTAAGAGAAAAGACAGGTTAGGTGAGCTTTCAAACATTCAATTGACGGGAGGTTGTTCCGCGGTAGTCTTGAATAAGCTACCTGAGAAATTAACTGATCCAGGCACATTCACCATTCCGTGTTTTTTCGGAGGTACCGTTGCCCCCGCTCATGCGTTAGCCGATTTAGGTGCGAGCATTAATTTGATGCCGTTTTCACTCTATGAGAGGCTAGGTCAAGGAGAGCTTACACCCACATGCATGTCATTGTCATTGGCTGATCGTTCGATAAAATATCCTAGGGGGATTGTAGAAAACCTGTTAGTCAAAGTCGATAAATTTGTATTCCCCGTTGACTTCGTTGTCCTTGACATGGAGGCTGATGAAAAAGTTCCAATCATTTTAGGCCGTCCATTCCTTCGAACTGCTAAGGCAGTCATTGATGTCTTCGACGGTAAAATCTCACTTCGTGCAGGTGACGAGATTGTCACATTCGAGATAGAAAGAGCCATGCAATATCCCAATGATAGTGGCGATTATAATGGTCCATGTCATTCAGTTTACTTTCTAGATTCATTTATCTCGTGCGTTGATCAGTGTTTTAACTACATAAGTGGAGCCGATTTAGTTGGTGAAGACGAGAATGAAGAAGAGGATGAGATTGAGATAGAAGAAGACGATCCGGAGCCGATTCCGGAATCATTGGAGCTATGTGAGATCAAGGAGGAGAATGAGAGAAAACCCATAGAGTCACCTCTAGAGCTCAAAGTCCTTCCTTCTCACCTAGAGTACGTTTTCTTAGGAGAGGAGTCCAGTTTTCCCGTCATCATCTCATCTAAGTTGACTGAGGAGGAGAAAAGAAAGTTGATTGAGGTGCTACGAGAGCACAAAGATGCCATAGCATGGAAGTTGTCCGATATCAAGGGAATTAGTCCCACTTTTTGCACACACGGGATTCTCATGGAGGATGAATTCAAACCAGTAGTGCAACCTCAAATGCGTTTAAATCCTAACATGAAAGAGGTGGTTAGGAAAGAGGTGATTAAGTTGATGGAGGCCGGGCTAATTTATCCTATTTCTGATTCCGCGTGGGTGAGTCCGACCCAAGTCGTTCCTAAGAAAGGAGGAATGACCGTTGTCATGAATGCGAAAAATGAGCTTATACCTTCCCGTACAGTCACGAGTTGGCGAGTGTGTATCGATTACCGCAAGCTTAACGATGCCACTCGGAAAGACCACTTTCCACTCCCGTTCATTGATCAAATGCTCGAACGCCTTGCAGGCCAGCAGTTCTACTGTTTTCTCGATGGTTTTTCTGGCTATTTCCAAATTCCAATCGCACCGGAGGACCAAGAGAAATCCACTTTCACATGTCCATACGGTACTTATGCATACCGACGCATGCCATTTGGATTGTGTAACGCTCCAGCGACTTTCCAGCGATGCATGGTCGCTATTTTCCAGGATATGATTGAGAGGTCCATGGAGGTGTTTATGGACGATTTTTCGGTTTATGGCGACTCTTTTGATCAGTGTTTAGCAAATCTTGAGGAGATGATGAAGAGATGTATTGAAATGAATCTAATGCTTAATTGGGAAAAGTGTCACTTCATGGTGACAGAAGGGATTGTGCTAGGACACAAAATTTCAAGAGCCGGCATAGAGGTTGATAAAGCAAAGATAGATACCATCAGTAGGTTGCCTCCACCGACAAATGTGAAGCCCGTTCGCAGTTTCCTTGGTCATGCGGGCTTTTACAGACGTTTCATTAAATATTTTTCAAAGATCACGCGCCCCATAACACGACTCCTTGAAAAAGATGTGCCCTTTGTCTTTGATAAGGAATGCCTGAAAGCCTTCAACTTTTTGAAGGAGAAACTTGTAAGTGCACCCATTCTTATTTCACCCGACTGGGGTTTACCTTTTGAACTCATGTGCGATGCTAGTGATTATGACGTAGGAGCAGTTTTGGGCCAAAGGATCGACTAACACTTTCATCCGATCTACTACGCGAGCAAAACTCTTAATGATGCACAAGAAAACTATACCACCATTGAAAAAGAGCTTCTCGCCGTAGTGTTCGCATTCGACAAATTTCGTTCATATCTTGTTCTTTCCAAAACCATCGTTTTCACTGACCATGCAGCCTTGCGTTATCTTTTCAAAAAGAAAGACGCAAAACTCCGTCTCATACGGTGGATTCTACTCCTTTCCGAGTTCGACATAGAAATCAAAGACAAGAAGGGAGCGGAAAACACAGCCGCAGATCACTTATCACGATTGGAGGATCCTGGAAGAGAGGAGATTCGCGAAGAAGCAATTGGAGACAAATTTCCTCACGAGCATATAGATTTCATTGCAGCTGAAAAAGAAGATATGCCATGGTTCACAAACTTGGCAAATTACCTAGCAAAAGGGGTGGTGTTGAAGGGTATGACCACCCAACAAAAGAAGAAGTTCTTTCAGGATGCGAGGTGGTACATTTGGGATGACCCCTATCTTTTCAGGATAGGAGGAGACAGAATTTTGAGAAGATGTGTGAGTAAGGAAGAAGGTTTAGAGATTCTTAGGCACGTACATGAAGGTTTAACAGGAGGTCACCACGGTACACACACTACTGCACAAAAAGTCTTTGATTGTGGTTTTTATTGGCCTTCGGTAGTGAAGGATGCGGTAGAGTTTGTGAAGACCTGTGATCGTTGCCAACGTACTGGCAATATCTCATCCAAGGATGAGATGCCCCAAAACCCAATTCAAATTGTTGAAATCTTCGATGTTTGGGGCATTGACTTCATGGGACCATTCCCCTCATCTAGAGGAAATCGGTACATACTTGTGGCGATAGACTACGTTTCAAAGTGGGTGGAGGCACAAGCTCTTCCTACAAACGATGCCCGAGTAGTGCTTAAATTCCTCAAGAAACTCTTCACTCGATTCGGTACTCCTCGTGCTCTTATAAGTGACCGTGGCACTCATTTCTGCAACGCCATCATGGAAAAGGCGTTGGCTCGCTACGGTGTCACTCATCGTTTTTCCACCGCCTACCATCCCCAAACTAGTGGGCAAGTCGAGAATGCGAATCGGGGAGTGAAACGAATCCTAGAAAAAACCGTTGGAAATAGTAGGAAGGATTGGTCAGATAAACTTGACGATGCATTGTGGGCATTTCGAACCGCCTACAAAACACCTTTGGGAACCACACCATTCATGATTGTCTATGGCAAAGCTTGCCATCTTCCCGTTGAGTTAGAACACCGAGCACTTTGGGCTCTCAAAACTGTTAATCTTGACTTAACGGAGGCCGCCAAGAGACGATACTTCCAAATCCATGAATTGGAGGCCTTGAGAGACGCCGCTTACGAACGATCTTGGAATATCCTGGAAAGGACAAAGGCATTGCATGACAGGAAGCTTAAGAGGTTGAAGGAATTCAAAACCGGCGATAAAGTGCTTTTATACAATTCACGTTTAAAAATGTTTGCAGGAAAGTTGAAATCAAAGTGGACAGGACCCTATGTTGTTAAAGAGGTATTCCCGTACGGTGCAGTTGAATTTTTGGATGAAGCCAATAGAGGTACATGGAAAGTTAATGGTCATAGGTTGAAACATTACCTAGGAGGGCCAATCGACACGACCGAGACGGAGGTAACTCCGCTCGAAGCTCCTTCGTCCACCACTGTCTAGGTTCTTGAGTGAAAACTCAAGTTTTGTACATATAGTCGTTTTCGTGTCGTGTCATAATTAGTTTTGTGTTTCGTATTTGTCTTTTGCATTCGTATTGTTGTGTCATGAGTTTTTGCAGGGAAATACCATTTGTACGTTGGCGAGATCGACAAGAGAAAAGAGTTTCAGGACAACTTTGAGTCCTTATTATCAAACAATTTAATCCTGACTAGCGTAATCGGAATCGCTTGCAAAATAAGGTTGATTTGTGATACCACCTCCGGATTGGAAGGCATATGTGGAATTGACTAGCACATCGACAGTCTCACATATTTAGCTAAGTCATTTCCACTTGTGTGTGATTTGTATTATTTTTACTTTTCGAGTTTTAGTAGTTTATTTTGTTTAATTGTGCTTCCATCTTTGCATTAGGGACAATGAAAAATTTAAGTGTGGGGATGGGAACACTTGAGTGTTTATAAAAAAAATTCTAAAAAAAAAATTAAAAAAAAATCGTGTAATTACTGTTTTATTTTGTGCATATTTGTCTTATTTTTATCTGATAATTGTACATATGAGAAAATTTAAAGTGTTTTTCATAAATAGAAATTTATCTAATTACTCATAAATTTGCATCTAAAATACACACCCAATTTTAGTGAGTTATTGTACATATGAAACCCTAGGGACTCTGTTGAATTATGTTAATGACTTTGTTTATACAAGACTGACACGGACTAAAATGTTTTGTTTAATTGATGGGGGGTTTTTACTTGAAAAATATAAATTTTCAATTTATTAAAATAAACTAATTAAACAAGATAAGCAAAGCACAATTTAAAGGAAAGGATGAATTTCAATGATTTATGAAAGACTACTTAGGTTGGAATCCCACTTGTTATTAACATACTTTTTACCGGATAATTATGTGATATGAAACCGGGATCTTTAAATATTAAATTCTAAGAGAAAACAAATAGGTTTCCCAATCCTTCTCGGGAAGACATCTATGTAACTCTAAAGATTTATTTTTATTACCGGTTAATCTAGACTTCCTGTCGGTTATCTAGTGTTCTAGAAAAGTGCTTGGAAAGACTAACTTCCTTTCGGTTGTAAGTCTAAAGCAATTTAAGGAACTTAATTTGGTTTAATAGACAAGTTAGTAATAATTAAACTAAAACCGAGTTTCTTTCAAAACACAATCCTAGTAACACACTAAACTAGACCTATTAATATTTTTATACTTTTCGGCGCTAAAAATAGTAGAACATTAAAACCGGATTAATTCTTGATCATTATTTCTATGGTTTATTGACCATTTTACCATAAGATTACCCAAACCCGCTAAGATTTGAAAATCAACATTAATTCTTTTTATGAAAAGACATTCACCGGAATTTATGTGAAATATATGATCGAAATATTAACCAAGTTAAAATATGCATAAACACCAAACTAGTTTCTTAAATCAATTACTTAATAAGAACAATCCATAATCACACAATAACCGGTAAAAATTACATTTTTTAACAAGTGTTCATCACAACCTAAGTAGTATAAGGTGATTAACCGAGCTTCTCCCGTTGATTCCCGCCTTCAAGAATTCACCACAACTTACTTCTTAACTCTTCCAAGATCACTCCATGGCTGAATTGTATCAACTCTTAGTGAATTGAGAATATGTGCATGAATGTTGCAAACATGTGTAAATTGGTGTCTCAATTAGTTGTAGACTTCCATGGCCTTTTATAGGCTTCAAATCCTTGCCATTTTGCTTTAAATAATTCACCACTAAAGTATATAGTGCATTTAATAATTCAAAGTTAGGCCAAAAGTGTTTTTTAAATCAAAATCCCGTCACCACTTAAATTCCTTCCAGAAACAGTTGCCCAAGCTCTAGTCACTCGATTTTAACCTCATATTTGGATTCCTCTCGTCGAGCTACCCCAAAAACATATATTATGGCTCTCGTAACTCATTTTCTAGCTCCGGATATGTCATGATGAAATTCGGACTGTTTCTGACGCGAATTTAATTCATTTTATGGTTCAACATTAGGTTGTTTAGTTTTCTGATAGACTAAACAACCTAACGTAAGGTGTTATCCCTTACGGTCCGTAAGGGGTCCCCTCAGGTAAATTCTGTCACGCTTTTCCGTGTTCTTTCGCATTGTTCGTTTTCTTCCGTTTCTTTCGTTGAATTCATCATTTTCGCTTCATTTGTACCAGGATCTGACAAAACACAAAATATCATAATAAAGTACTAAAAAAAACAAATAAAACCATACAATAATTATACATTTCACACTGGATAAATGTATGTATTTTTCCGCACATCAAATATCCCCACACTTAAACATTTGCTTGTCCCTAAGTAAATCTTAAACAACTGTACAAACTGATATTCAAGCGGTTAACTTAAAATGGATAACACACATAAAAATTAATGTACATAAATGATTTAAAATTAGCTAATAATGATAGAGATGAGAAAACAAATGTGATTTTTCAAAAAAAAAATGGAGTTTTATCATAAGTTACTCACTTACTTGCATCTTTGATTTGCTTCCCTCGGCTCTCTGGTGTAAACTAGTGAATGTTGCACTAGTAATTTTTCTGTGATCCCTCAAAAGCCGGGCCATATAGTAACATCATCATAGGCTTTTAATGAAATCTCATCTTTACCAATTAACATATATAAATCATATAAATCAAGAGGACTTTTATTATGGGGTTGTAACGTGGCTAGGGTTTAATGGTAGGATTATATGGCTATTTACTGGGTGAAGTGTTTCAATCCGGTCTAGCAAATTATCCTAACAAACCTTACACAATTTTTTTTTTTTTACACACATACTCACAAACCAAGTGACTCTTTTAAGGTCAGATCGTTAAGACCGGTTTTATCCAAGATGTGAATCAAATCTTCCTTAATCCTGTAGTGAACATTACTTCCAACTCTACTGGATCGTTCGGCATCGAGCCTAATAGCCCCCACCCTCATTAGAAGCGTGTATTCATGTTGGGATTCAGTTTGACTTCTTCTACATCTTCCTGTGTGAGACCAATTTCCACAACCAATACATTTGTCGTATCGTTTAGCTCTTCTTTTCATAGCACTTTTGGATGTCCCACAAAATGGTGGCATTTGTTCTTTTTGTCGCCACTTTTTTCTAACTTCATTACTTAAGTGAAATATTTTCTCTCTAAGCTGCGTAGGTAATCTTGGTTTCGCGAATAGTAGACAACAAAGCAAATTTAAATCGAATGAATGCATCTCCAGTTCTTTAAAGTCTGCCGGTAAAAGACCAAACTAAATTCCTATGAAAGGAAAATTATACTAAACCGGAATTCACACAAATGGGTTAAAACAAATGAACAGAACAAGGCTCAACATGGTTTACTAGTGGATAATATTTTTGGTTTTCAAGTTTTAACAAGAAAGGGTAAACACATGGTTGTATCTTATTGCCTCTATCCTCTTTATATAATTTTTATAGTTAATGATTTCAACAAGTATATTCAAGACAAGTTCTGAAATGTATACTAATATGCGGCACACTCAATCAAATGAAGTCTTAAGCATATGATGAATGCTTTAGAAAGGCTCAAAACTCACTAAAATTGGGTGTGTATTTTAGATGCAAATTTATGAGTAATTAGATAAATTTCTATTTATGAAAAACACTTTAAATTTTCTCATATGTACAATTATTAGATAAAAATAAGTCAAATATGCACAAAATAATACAATAATTACACATTTTTTTTTAATTTTTTTTAACCAAACTAAGACTTAAACGATAGTTTCCCATCCCCACACTTAAACTCTACATTGCCCTCAATGTAGAATGGAAACTGACTCAAAAATTAAAATAAATAAGAAATAAAAGACAAAGGAAAAATTGGAAAGGACTTAGCTGGTTATATAATGTATAAGTTCCAAACTTTTGTCCAATCCAGCTCGATCGTATAGCATTTCGGTCGCGATCGGCTCTGACAGTGACTAGTACTTCTTTGTAGAAATCACCCGAATGGAGATTGAGTACGGGTGGTGTGATTCAAACCTGCATAAACAAAAACAAGCAAAAACCAAAGCAGTACTGGAAAATAAAAATGACTCAAAAACTACTAAATTAAACATATAAACAGTGACTTAAAAAAATACATAAAACCAACTATCTACTCTAATCTTGAGTTTTCACTCAAGATCCTAAACGATGGTGGACGATGGAACTTCGTGCGGAGTTACCTCCGTCTCTGTCGAATCGATTGGCCCTCCAAAGTAATGTTTTAACCTATGACCATTAACTTTCCATGTAGCTCCATTTGCTTCATCAAACAACTCAATTGTTCCGTATGGAAAAACCTTGTTCACTATGTATGGTCCCGTCCACTTTGATTTCAACTTTCCGGCGAACAACTTCAATCTTGAATTGTATAAAAGCACTTTATCGCCGGTTTTGAATTCCTTCAACCTCTTGAGCTTCCTGTCATGCAACGCCTTTGTCTTTTCCTTGATATTCCAAGATCGTTCATAGGAGGCGTCCCTCAAGGCCTCCAATTCATGGATTTGGAAGTATCATTTCTTGGCGGCCTCCGTTAAGTCAAGATTAACAGTTTTGAGAGCACAAAGTGCTCGGTGCTCTAACTCAATGGGAAGATGGCAAGCTTTGGCATAGACAATCATGAATGGTGTGGTTCCCAAAGGTGTTTTGTAGGCGGTTCGAAATGCCCACAATGCATCGTCAAGTTTATCTGACCAATCCTTCCTACTATTCCCAACAGTTTTTTCTAGGATTCGTTTCATTCCACGATTCGCATTCTCGACTTGCCCACTAGTTTGGGGATGGTAGGCGGTGGAAAATCGATGAGTGACACCGTAGCGAGCCAACGCCTTTTCCATGATGGCGTTGCAGAAATGAGTGCCACCGTATGAGACGGGGTTTTGCGTCTTTCTTTTTGAAAAGATAACGCAAGGCTGCATGGTCAGTGAAAACGATGGTTTTGGAAAGAACAAGATATGAACGGAATTTGTCGAATGCGAACACTACGGCGAGAAGCTCTTTTTCAGTGGTGGTATAGTTTTCTTGTGCATCATTAAGAGTTTTGCTCGCGTAGTAGATCGGATGAAAGTGTTTGTGTCACACCCCGATATTTCCACGTATTACCGGTGGGCCCGGTGGGGAGTATCGTGACATAGTTGATATCATCATAGTCAAACAACACAATTTAAATGCACAGCGGAAGTCTTGAAATATAAAATATTATTACAAACACAAATGTCTGATAATATAAAAGTATTCCGTACAGACTAGCTTGTAATAATCCACAGGCGGATCAAAAAAAAAGAAAAGAAGTTATCAGACTAATGGCTTATGTGAAGGAGTTGCAAAGTCCTCAACTAACAAGTCCTGAGCAGCTTCCAGCCTATTACGTACTTGTACCTGTCACTTAGACTTTGGAAAATACGTCAGTTTTCACTGGTAAATACACTCAACCGACTCATTTGAAAATGTTTATGAAAATTGGTTTAGGTGCACAAGGCACGAAAATATTTTGACGCTTGATTAAAATGCACAAGGCAAAATTAATCTTTTATACTTGGGACAAACTATATCTCATGTTATCAGTTTTACATAACTTGCTCTACATACGGGGCCCAGTTCTATGCCGGTTCAAGATTAACCGACACACCACTTATTCCCTTATTGGGAATCCCATATTGGGTAAAATAAATTAATAAGCATATTGCGTCTGTCAGGTGTATGCCTACACCCCGTGCTTAGGTCGTGGCCATTGCAATTAATGAGTCAAGGATATCCCGGACACGGTCGCATTAATCCCCAATGTTTCAGTCAAACAATACGAATTAAAACAGGTTATTTGGATTTCCCGACTTATTGGTCTTTGAATCCCATACCTGACCATGCGGTATTTATATTACCGTATCCCAAGCTCGTATAAGGGAAAATAGGTTAAGAGTATTTACCTGAGCTAGCTCCTGTCTTAAATAGCAAGAATTATAATAACTCAGCCGTATTCACTTAAGTAAGCGTAGGTACAATTTACCGGAAGGCTCTAGTCTGGAATGATGGTATAAATAACCAATTAGAATACTAACGGGTCTTAATTATGTCATAGACTTAGACCGGCTAGTTTTTAAACAGAACAACGGTACGATACGCTAGATTAAGCGGAGGCCGGATTAGCATGTGATTTAGACCCAACAAGTATGGATACTTGTATAAAATGGGTAAACTAAACACATTCTGGATTTTGAGATAAAAATGATAAGGTTTGACCCGTTTCGGCTAATTTATGCAAACTAGTTACATAAACCGAACCGAACGCGAATAACGCATAACGGGTAACCAAATGAGTCACGAACAGGTTTCCCAAGTTAATAGGCTTTAAATATGTTGTGATATCAGTAGGATATCTTCCATTATGCCCAAAACGAGTTTAATCTCAAATTAAGCCCCGTAGGGGTATTTTGGTCATTTTAAAGATTTTAAAAGAGGTTAAATAAAATTCTGAGGTTCGTGTCTGGAATAATCAGTAAGACTACTTAAATTAATAAGTTATATCAGTTGGTGATAAGTCTTATATGACAAAAATGGTTTTAACCCTTACTATGCGTTTAATACGTGTAAAAAGCCGTTTTAAGCGATTTCCGGGTCATAACTGGGAATCTGGGTTTTCTGATCAATTTATAAAGTTCAACGTACTTCATTTATCATATAAAATCAGTGGCCAAAGATTTGGTATCAATTTGTTATGTAAAACTCATTTTATAAGCATAAGGGTATAATTGGCAATAACCGAAGCAAGGCGATAACCCTATGTTATGATCAGTTTAAAATAATTAAAAAGCTTCAAAAATCCCAGAATATTATTTTACATCAGTGGGTAAAAGATTTGGTGTCAAAAAATTGGGTTTAGGTAGGCTTTATGCTAATTGCGCTGTTTAATTAATAAAAAGCTTTTTAAGTGCGCTATTGAGCATAACTCCTAATCTAGACCTCGAACTGATATGAAATTTTAGGGACATGTTTATAAATCAGTAACAAAGATTTTTGTCCTCTCACATTTCCAAAATTCTCGTTCTAAGGTCAAATGGGCATTATGGTCAACATTAAGCAATTAACGGAAACGTGTAATTGAATCGGACAATCAACGAGCCAATCACAGAGGGTTATACTATCATATAACCCGGTCCTAATGGAACTTTAAGGCATGTCTAAACCCATCTAAATCGGGCTAGAACTGAAAGTCAAGGCGAAAGTCAAACTATGCGACTTTCGGTTCCGAACCGAGCCTAAACTGAAAATTGTCGGATCGAACATGCTTAGACATGTTCTTATACTAATTACCAAGTTATATGAGTGGCAAAACAGATTACACGTCTTCTACATTGTTAATTATGCGTTAATTCGAAAATTAATATTCTGTTGACTTTTTATAACGAACCTTGACCCGACAATTGATCTAGTTAGGATGGGAATCAGAGGGTTCCCTTTTAAGGGTTTATTGCCCACATAATTACCAACTTATAGCTACCGTAAGTTTGACTAATCACTGGACCATTAGTGATTAATCGATAAGTCAAACCTTAATTACGACGGTTTGACTTTAAGCTAATGAACTAAGTAAAACACGATTAAGGAAGGTTAAGGATACTTACCAAGGTCCTATGCACGACTAGTAATGCTTAGAGAAGGCTCTTGAGCTCCAGAGATGATCAGAAGATGAGTTGTGAGTGAATGATCAAAGTTGCAACCAATGGGGCTTTATATAGTGCTTTTGATTCCTTATGATCATGACAAACAACTCTACTATTGATCCCTGATCATTAACAAGTGTCCCTAAGCCTAAGAACCAGTAGGGGTCGCTCATGGAAGTGAAAAATATCTTTTTAAGTCGGTTACTCGTTCATAACAGGAAGCTGTCCCGTTTCCTGTTACTGGGGATGCCTTACAGACCGTAAGGCAGGACCTTTACGGTTCGTAAGCCTTTACCAGAAGGCAAAAAAATTAACCTTTCAAGCTTCGAACAGGCAACTAGTGTATTACGATTTTGGGCCATGAATTATTAGTATGAGACCTTTAGATCATGCTTGAACAGTTATGTCCACCCTACCATGTTGTAATATTGTCTTGGACTTTAACGAAAAGCCATAAACGAAGATTCGACAAACACAATTTCATAAGATCCCATCTTTATAACTTGAATCAATTATTGCAAGCATTGACCGGATTAGGATGCTTATCAGATGTTTACAACACAGGTTAAGGTTTGGGATTTATACATAGGTCGCTCAGAGGTATGTATTAACATGTCGACGCTTTTAACCCCTCGTATACGAATTTTATCATAAATTTCTCATATGATAACGAAACTTGGTGAAATTTTATCATGCATTATAGTGAGCATAATTAATCGTTACAAAGCTTCGGGTTTGCTAAAAGGCCACTCAGAGGTATACTTTAAACATGTCGACACATTTAACCCCTGTAGTTTGTAATCTCTCACTTTCTTTCACAATTAGCTTCGTATGATCCATGATCCATTCGTTTAAGGGTATAAACATCATGTAGGGTTATTGTGAAGTATATTTATCCATTGTTGACATTTTGAACCCTTATATTCACATACTTTCCTTGTTTGTCAACTTTAGTCCTTCCAGAGTATTCTTTCACACGTTCAAAGCTTATGACACGTGTCAATACTTTATAGGACGTGAATTTTCGAGGTGTTACAGTTTGTCGATCCTTTGGCCCAAAACTGCTCCTACGGCATAATCACTAGCATCGCACATGAGTTCAAAAGGTAAACCCCAGTCGGGTGAAATAAGAATGGGTGCACTTACAAGTTTCTCCTTCAAAAAGTTGAAGGCTTTCAGGCATTCCTTGTCAAAGACAAAGGGCACATCTTTTTCAAGGAGTCGTGTTATGGGGCGCGTGATCTTTGAAAAATCTTTAATGAAACATCTGTAAAAGCCCGCATGACCAAGGAAACTGCGAACAGACTTCACATTTGTTGGTGGAGGCAACCTACTGATGGTATCTATCTTTGCTTTATCAACCTCTATGCCGGCTCTTGAAATTTTGTGTCCTAGCACAATCCCTTCTGTCACCATGAAGTGACACTTTTCCCAATTAAGAATTAGCTTCGTTTCAATACATCTCTTCATAATCTCCTCAAGATTTGCTAAACACTGATCAAAAGAGTCGCCATAAACCGAAAAATCGTCCATAAACACCTCCATGGACCTCTTAATCATATCCTGGAAAATAGCGACCATGCATCGCTGGAGCGTTACACAATCCAAACGGCATGCGTCGGTATGCATAAGTACCGTATGGACATGTGAAAGTGGTTTTCTCTTGGTCCTCCGGTGCGATTGGAATTTGGAAATAGCCGGAAAAACCATCGAGAAAACAGTAGAACTGCTGGCCTGCAAGGCGTTCGAGCATTTGATCAATGAACGGGAGTGGAAAGTGGTCTTTCCGAGTGGCATCGTTAAGCTTGCGGTAATCGATACACACTCGCTAACTGGTGACTGTACGGGAAGGTATAAGCTCATTTTTCGCATTCATGACAACGGTCATTCCTCCTTTCTTAGGAACGACTTGGGTTGGACTCACCCACGCGGAATCAGAAATAGGATAAATTAGCCCGTCCACCATCAACTTAATCACCTCTTTCCTAACCACCTCTTTCATGTTAGGATTTAAACGCATTTGAGGTTGCACTACTGGTTTGAATTCATCCTCCATGAGAATCCTGTGTGTGCAAAAAGTGGGACTAATTCCCTTGATATCGGACAACTTCCATGCTATGGCATCTTTGTGCTCTCGTAGCACCTCAATCAACTTTCTTTTCTCCTCCTCCGTCAACTTAGATGATATGATGACGGGAAAACTGGACTCCTCTCCTAAGAAAACGTACTCTAGGTGGGAAGGAAGGACTTTGAGCTCTAGAGGTGACTCTATGGGTTTGCTCTCATTCTCCTCCTTGATCTCACATAGCTCCAATGATTCCGGAATCGGCTCCGGATCGTCTTCTTCTATCTCAATCTCATCCTCTTCTTCATTCTCGTCTTCACCAACTAAATCGGCTCCACTTATGTAGTTAAAACACTGATCAACGCACGAGATAAATGAATCTAGAAAGTAAACTGAATGACATGGACCATTATAATCGCCACTATCATTGGGATATTGCATGGCTCTTTCTATCTCGAATGTGACAATCTCGTCACCTGCACGAAGTGAGATTTTACCGTCGAAGACATCAATGACTGCCTTAGCGGTTCGAAGGAATGGACGGCCTAAAATGATTGGAACTTTTTCATCAGCCTCCATGTCAAGGACAACGAAGTCAACGGGGAATACAAATTTATCGACTTTGACTAACAGGTTTTCTACAATCCCCCTAGGATATTTTATCGAACGATCAGCCAATAACAATGACATGCATGTGGGTGTAAGCTCTCCTAGACCTAGCCTCTCGTAGAGTGAAAACGACATCAAATTAATGCTCGCACCTAAATCGGCTAACGCATGAGTGGGGGCAACGGTACCTCCGAAAAAACACGGAATGGTGAATGTGCCTGGATCAGTTAATTTCTCAGGTAGCTTATTCAAGACTACCGCGGAACAACCTCCCGTCAATGGAATGTTTGAAAGCTCACCTAACCTATCTTTTCTCTTAAGAAGGTCCTTGAGAAATTTAGCATCTTTAGGCATGGACTGAAGTGCCTCGATGAACGGAAGATTTATCTTTAGCTGCTTAAAGATCTCTAGAAAGTGGCCATATTCCTTAGCATATTTCTGATGCTTAAGGCGAGCGGGATATGGAACACGTGAATGATCAACCAAAGGGTATGGCTTAACTCCTACTGGTTGATTTTCTGCCCTCTCTTCAACTTGAGGCTCTCCGGTTTATGCTGTACTTTGCTGGATCTAATTTCTCTTGCACCTTACCGGGAATTTCCATTACAATCTCTTCATCTACCTCTTCTTCATCCTCTGTCTCTACTCTCTCTCGAGCAACCTCTCTTAGAATCCTGCCACTACGAGTAGTAATAGCTTTAGCTGAATGATTAGCTGGATTCGGGTAGGTGTTTCCCGAAAACTGACCAGGAGGTTTCTCGTGTAGTTGCTTGGCGATATCACCTACTTGTCTCTGAAGATCTAAGAGAGAGGATTGTTGATTTTTATTATGAAGCTCTTGATTTTTGTTAATTTGGTCTTGATTTTTAGCGAAGTTGGTAAGTTCGTTTAGAGTTTTCTGAGTGACTTGATCTCTTGCCATTAACTGAGCAAACATCTCCTCAATTCTTCCTAGATTAGACTCTGAACCTTTACCATTAACCTGACCCTCTTCAGACGATCTCCCAGTAGCAAACTGACTACTCGAAATTGAACTACCAAATTGACCTTCTTGATTTGAATTACCAAATTAACTCCCTTGACCTGAATTACCACTAGAATAGAAACCTGGCCCTCTACTTTGATACTGACCGGAAGAAAATCCAGGAGGATTTCCAGACGAGCGGTAATTACTACGCCAATTAGAGTTGTTATTGAATGAGTTGGTGTTGAATGGGTTGGTGGGCCCTCGGTTTTGACCTGCTATGAACTCAGCCTGCTCTAGGGTAAGTGTTGGAAAATCTCCAGTATCATGCCCTCCCCTACATACTTCACATCTATCGACTTTTTTCTTGATCTCATTAAGCTCTCTCGTAAAAGTCTTCTCCATCCGATCTAGAACAGCAGCTACCGATGAATCCAAGCCAACTTGGTTCACCCCTCGAGTGGTTGAAGAGGTGTTAGTCACAGGAATAGAATTCCTGCTGGCAGCGCTATAATCCATATCAGAATGGGCAAAACTCTCGAAAAGATCGTTACACTCAGCGGTTGTTTTCTTTCCCATAAGCTGTCCTCCAGCCGAAGTGTCAAACCGGGCTTTGATTTCTGGGGTGAGACCATTGTAGAATTTCTCTACAAGTGCCCATTCTGACAATCCGTGTTGTGAACAACGAGCAAGTAAAGTTTGAAATCTCTCCCAGGCAAGATGATAAGGTTCATTAGGTTCCATCCGGAATGAATGGATCTGATCGCGAAGTTGGGATGCCTTGGCTGGTGGGTAATATTTAGCTAAGAAGGCATCTCGAAGACCTGCCTAGGTGGTGAAAGTTCCTGCTGGCTGCGAATCGAACCAGATGGCTGCGCGTCCAGCGAGAGAAAATGGAAAGACCTGAAGGTAACGGGCTTCAAGGTTCACACCCTCGATAGAATAGGTGGTGCAAAGACGGACGATACGGTATATGTGAGCGGGTGCATCCTCATCATCACGGCCATGGAATTGGCAAGAGTTAGTGATAGCCGTCATGATGTAGGATGGGATTTGCCAAGATCTTTCATTGGTGATCTCGGGAAGGATGACGGGTGAAGCTTCACCGGTGAAACCGGTTGTGGCTTGTTGGTAAACAGTGCGGTTAGCCATTTCGAAATCAGGTGGTGGACTTGAAGAACGGGAAATTTCAAAGGAACCGGACTCTGTTTCGGTTTCAAAGTAAGGATTTTCAAAAACTTGGTATCTACTTATGTTACCTGATTCTCCTACCTGATTGATTGTTTGTCGGCTGAACAGAAGTTCAGGATTGTCTTGTGGCTCGAATTCAGGTGCTCCTCAGGAGCGTGTATGTCGCATAGACTAAGGAAACTTAAACTAGGAATTGGAAATAAACAGGTAAACTAAATCTAACTAAAGATTAACTAAAAATAAAAATAAAAAATAAAATTGCAAATAAGACAAAAAAAAAACTAGAATTAAAATAAACAAAAATACAAACTAAACAAAAAGTACAAAATACACTAATGAATTTTAGACTCCTATGACTCAAATAAAGTAAAAAATATATAAAACAATATAAACAAAGTAATTAACGCAATTGCAAAGTATCCCCGGCAGCGACGCCAAAAACTTGATGTGCAGGAAGCGGTATGTAAGAAACTTGTAAAAATGGTTAAATAAAAATGACTCAAAATTAAACTTTAGACATGCTTTGGCCTAATAGGTATCGGTACTCTCGTTGATAGTCCCCAGGTAGGCAACTGGTCCTTTTATTTGGATTTGTACGAATGCCAGCCTAGACAGGAGTTCTCAACTACCGGTACTTAACCCTTCCAGTTACTACATGTCTAACATGAAAAACACATTTTTTTACAAATAAAATACAAAAAGACAAACTTTAAAAGTAACCTTAAACTAGACACTCTAAGTTTTAAATTTATAAACTTAGACTCTATCTAAACCTAAACCACACATCCGGCAGTGTACCGATCAATGTAGTATAGTTGATGTAAGTCCGAGTATCGAACCCAAGGGACTCTGTTGAATTATGTTAATGACTTTGTTTATACAAGACTGACACGGACTAAAATGTATTGTTTAATTGATGGGGTGTTTTTACATGAAAAATATAAATTTGCAATTTATTAAAATAAACTAATTAAACAAGATAAGCAAAGCACAATTTAAAGCAAAGGATGAATTTCAATGATTTATGAAAGACTACTTAGGTTGGAATCCCACTTGTTATTAACATACTTTTTACCGGATAATTATGTGATTTGAAACCGAGATCTTTAAATATTAAATCCTAAGAGAAAACAAATAGGTTTCCCAATCCTTCTCGGGAAGACATCTATGTAACTCTAAAGATTTATTTTTATTACCGGTTAATCTAGACTTCCTGTCGGTTATCTAGTGTTCTAGAAAAGTGCTTGAAAAGACTAACTTCCTTTCGGTTGTAAGTCTAAAGCAATTTAAGGAACTTAATTTGGTTTAATAGACAAGTTAGTAATAATTAAACTAAAACCGGGTTTCTTTCAAAACACAATCCTAGTAACACACTAAACTAGACCTATTAATATTTTTATACTTTTCGGCGCTAAAAATAGTAGAACATGGAAACCGGATTAATTCTTGATCATTATTTCTATGGTTTATTGGTCATTTTACCATAAGATTACCCAAACCCGCTAAGATTTTAAAATCAACATTAATTCTTTTTATGAAAAGACATTCACCGGAATTTATGTGAAATATATGATCGAAATATTAACCAAGTTAAAATATGCATAAACACCAAACTAGTTTCTTAAATCAATTACTTAATAAGAACAATCCATAATCACACAATAACCGGTAAAAATTACATTTTTTAACAAGTGTTTATCACAACCTAAGTAGTATAAGGTGATTAACCGACAATCATTATTATGCAAATTAAAACATCAAACTTAAAAACAGAATTTTTGGTAAAATATGGAAACAAAAGGAAACAAGAATTGAAATAAGAGAGTAAACCCTTAAGTCTTCAATATTGATCATTCCCGAGCTTCTCCCGTTGATTCCCGCCTTCAAGAATTCACCACAACTTGCTTCTTAACTCTTCCAAGATCACTCCATGGCTGAATTGTATCAACTCTTAGTGAATTGAGAATATGTGCATGAATGTTGCAAACTTGTGTAAAATTGGTGTCTACATTTGTTGTAGAGTTCCATGGCCTTTTATAGGCTTCAAATCCTTGCCATTTTGCTTTAAATAATTCACCACTAAAGTCTATAGTGCATTTAATAATTCAAAGTTAGGCCAAAAGTGTTTTTTAAATCAAAATCCCGTCACCACTTAAATTCCTTCCAGAAACGGTTGCCCAAGCTCTAGTCACTCGATTTTAACCTCATATTTGGATTTCTCTCGTCGAGCTACCCCAAAAACATATATTATGGCTCTCGTAACTCATTTTCTAGCTCCGGATATGTCATGATGAAATTATGACTGTTTCTGACGCGAATTTAATTCATTTTATGGTTCAACATTAGGTTGTTTAGTTTTCTGATAGACTAAACAACCTAACGTAAGGTGTTATCCCTTACGGTCCGTAAGGGGTCCCATCAGGAAATTTCTGTCACGCTTTTCCGTGTTCTTTCGCATTGTTCGTTTTCTTCCGTTTCTTTCGTAGAATTCATCGTTTTCGCTTCGTTTTCACTCGACGATAGGCAAGGTCTAGGAAAGCTTACACCCACACGCATGTGATTGTCATTGGCTGATCGTTCGATAAAATATCCTAGGGGGATTGTAGAAAACCTGTTAGTCAAAGTCGATAAATTTGTATTCCCCATTGACTTCGTTGTCCTTGACATGGAGGCTGATGAAAAATTTCCCATCATTTTAGGCCGTCCATTCCTTCGAACCGCTAAGGCAATCATCAATGTCTTTGACGGTAAAATCTCACTTCGTGCAGGTGACGAGATTGTCACATTCGGGATAGATAGGGCCATGCAATATCCTAGTGGTAGTGATGATTTTAATGGTCCATGTCATTCCGTTTACTTTCTAGATTCATTTATCTCGTGCGTTGATCATTGTTTTAACTACATTAGTGGAGCCGATCTAGTTGGTGAAGACGAGAATGAAGAAGAGGATGAGATTGAGATAGAAGAAGACGATCCGGAGCCGATTCCGGAATCATTGGAGCTATGTGAGATCAAGGAGGAGAATGAGATCAAACCCATAGAGTCACCTCTAGAGCTCAAAGTCCTTCCTTCCCACCTAGAGTACGTTTTCTTAGGAGAGGAGTCCAGTTTGCCCGTCATCATATCATCTAAGTTGACGGAGGAGGATAAAAGAAAGTTGATCGAGGTGCTACGAGAGCACAAAGATGCCATAGCATGGAAGTTGTCCGATATCAAGGGAATTAGTCCCACTTTTTGCACACACAGGATTCTCATGGAGGATAAATTCAAACCAGTAGTGCAACCTCAAAGGCGTCTAAATCCTAACATGAAAGAGGTGGTTAGGAAAGAGGTAATAAAGTTGATGGAGGCCGGGCTAATTTGTCCTATTTCTGATTCCGCGTGGGTTATTCCGACCCAAGTCGTTCCTAAGAAAGGAGGAATGACCGTTGTCATGAATGCGAAAAATGAGCTTATACCTTCCCGTACAGTCACCAGTTGGCAAGTGTGTATCGATTACCGCAAGCTTAACGATGCCACTCGGAAAGACCACTTTCCACTCCCGTTCATTGATCAAATGCTCGAACGCCTTGCAGGCCAGCAGTTCTACTGTTTTCTAGATGGTTTTTCCGGCTATTTCCAAATTCCAATCGCACCGGAGGACCAAAAGAAAACCACTTTCACATGTCCATACAGTACTTATGCATACCGACGCATGCCATTTGGATTGTGTAACGCTCCAGCGACTTTCCAGCGACGCATGGTCGCTATTTTCCAGGATATGATTGAGAGGTCCATGGAGGTGTTTATGGACGATTTTTCGGTTTATGGCGACTCTTTTGATCAGTGTTTAGAAAATCTTGAGGAGATGATGAAGAGATGTATTGAAACGAAGCTAATGCTTAATTGGGAAAAATGTCACTTCATGGTGACAGAAGGGATTGTGCTAGGACACAAAATTTCAAGAGCCGAATTAGAGGTTGATAAAGCAAAGATAGATACCATCAGTAGGTTGCCTCCACCGACAAATGTGAACTCCGTTCGCAGTTTCCTTGGTCATGCGGGCTTTTACAGACGTTTCATTAAAGATTTTTCAAAGATCACGCGCCCTATAACACGACTCCTTGAAAAAGACGTACCCTTTGTCTTTGACGAGGAATGCCTGAAAGCCTTTGACTTTTTGAAGGAGAAACTTGTAAGTGCACCCATTCTTATCTCACCCAATTAGAGCTTACCCTTTGTGCTCATGTGCGATGCTAGTGATTATGCTGTAGGAGCAGTTTTGGGTCAAAGAATCGAAAAGCACTTTTATCCGATCTACTACGCGAGCAAAACTCTTAATGATGCACAAGAAAACTATACCACCCCTGAAAAGGAACTTCTCGCCGTAGTGTTCGCATTCGACAAATTTCGTTCATATCTCGTTCTATCCAAAACCATCGTTTTCACCGGCCATGCAGCCTTGCGTTATCTTTTCAAAAAGAAAGACGCAAAACCCTATCTCATACGGTGGATTCTACTCCTTTCCGAATTCGACATAGAAATCAAGGACAAGAAAGGAGCGGAAAACACGGTCGCAGATCACTTATCACGATTGGAGGATCCTGGAAGAGAGGAGATTCATGAAGAAGCAATTGGAGATAAATTTCCTCACGAGCATATAGATTTCATTGCAGTTGAAAAAGAAGGTATGCCATGGTTCACAGACTTGGCAAATTACCTAGCAAAAGGGGTGGTGTTGAAGGGTATGACCACCCAACAAAAGAAGAAGTTCTTTCGGGATGCGAGGAGGTACATTTGGGATGACCCCTATCTTTTCAGGATAGGAGGAGACAGAATTTTGAGAAGATGTGTGAGTAAGGAAGAAGGTTTAGAGATTCTTAGGCACGTACATGAAGGTTTAACAGGAGATCACCACGGTCCACACACTACTGCACAAAAAGTCTTTGATTGTGGTTTTTATTGGCCTTCGGTAGTGAAGGATGCGGTAGAGTTTGTGAAGACCTGTGATCGTTGCCAACGTACTGGCAATATCTCATCCAAGGATGAGATGCCCCAAAACCCAATTCAAATTGTTGAAATCTTCGATGTTTGGGGCATTGACTTCATGGGACCATTCCCCTCATCTAGAGGAAATCGGTACATACTTGTGGCGATAGACTACGTTTCAAAGTGGGTGGAGGCACAAGCTCTTCCTACAAACGATGCCCGAGTAGTGGTTAAATTCCTCAAGAAACTCTTCACTCGATTCGGTACTCCTCGTGCTCTTATAAGTGACCGTGGCACTCATTTCTGCAACGCCATCATGGAAAAGGCGTTGGCTCGCTACGGTGTCACTCATTGTTTTTCCACCGCCTACCATCCCCGAACTAGTGGGCAAGTCGAGAATGCGAATAGTGGAGAGAAACGAATCCTAGAAAAAACCGTTGGAAATAGTAGGAAGGATTGGTCAGATAAACTTGACGATGCATTGTGGGCATTTCGAACCGCCTACAAAACACCTTTTGGAACCACACCATTCATGATTGTCTATGGCAAAGCTTGCCATCTTCCCATTGAGTTAGAGCACCGAGCACTTTGGGCTCTCAAAACTGTTAATCTTGACTTAACGGAGGCCGCCAAGAGACGATACATCTAAATCCTTGAATTGGAGGCCTTGAGAGACGTCGCTTACGAACGATCTTGGAATATCAAGGAAAGGACAAAGGCATTGCATGACAGGAAGCTTAAGAGGTTGAAGGAATTCAAAACCGGCGATAAAGTGCTTTTATACAATTCACGTTTAAAAATGTTTGCAGGAAAGTTGAAATCAAAGTGGACAGGACCGTATGTTGTTAAAGAGGTATTCCCGTACGGTGCAGTTGAATTGTTGGATGAAGCCAATAGAGGTACATGGAAAGTTAATGGTCATAGGTTGAAACATTACCTAGGAGGGCCAATCGACCGACCGAGACAGAGGTAACTCCGCTCGAAGCTCCTTCGTCCACCACTGTCTAGGTTCTTGAGTGAAAACTCAAGTTTTGTACATATAGTCGTTTTCGTGTCGTGTCATAATTAGTTTTGTGTTTCGTATTTGTCTTTTGCATTCGTATTGTTGTGTCATGAGTTTTTGCAGGGAAATACCATTTGTACGTTGGCGAGATCGACAAGAGAAATTGGAATCGCTTGCAAAATAAGGTTGATTTGTGATACCACCTCCGGATTGGAAGGCATATGTGGAATTGACTAGCACATCGACAGTCTCACATATTTAGCTAAGTCGTTTCCACTTGTGTGTGATTTGTATTATTTTTACTTTTCGAGTTTTAGTAGTTTATTTTGTTTAATTGTGCTTCCATCTTTGCATTAGGGACAATGCAAAATTTAAGTGTGGGGATGGGAACACTTGAGTGTTTATAAAAAAAAAAAATAGTGTAATTATTGTTTTATTTTGTGCATATTTGACTTATTTTTATCTAATAATTGTACATATGAGAAAATTGAAAGTGTTTTTCATAAATAGAAATTTATCTAATTACTCATAAATTTGCATCTAAAATACACACCCAATTTTAGTGAGTTTTGAGCCTTTCTAAAGCATTCATCATATGCTTAAGACTTCATTTGATTGAGTGTGCCGCATAATAGTATACATTTCAGAACTTGTCTTGAATATACTTGTTGAAATCATTAACTATAAAAAATTATATAAAGAGAATAGAGACAATAGGATACAACCATGTGTTTACCCTTTCTTGTTAAAACATGATAACCAAAAATATTATCCACTAGTAAACCATGTTGAGCCTTGTTCTGTTCATTTGTTTTAACCCATTTGTGTGAATTCCGGTTTAGTATAATTTTCATTTCATAGGAATTTAGTTTGGTCTTTTACCGGCAGACCTTAAAAGAACTGGAGATGCATTCATTCGATTTAAATTTACTTTGTTGTCTACAATTCGCGAAACCAAGATTACCTACGGAGCTTAGAGAGAAAATATTTCACTTAAGTAAAGAAGCTAGAAAAAAAGTGGAGACAACAAGAACAAACGCCACCATTTTGTGGGACATCCAAAAGTGCTATGAAAAGAAGAGCAAAACGATATGACAAATGTATGCGATGTGGAAACTGGTCTCACACAGGAAGTGTAGAAAAAGTCAAACTGAATCCCAATATGAATACACACTTCTAATAAGGGTGGGGGCTATTAGGCTCGATGCCGAACGGTCCATTAGAGTTGGAAGTAATGTTCACTACAGGATTAAGGAAGATTTGATTCACATCTTGGATAAAACCGGTCTTGACAATCTGACCTTAAAGGAGTCACTTGGTTTGTGAGTGTGTGATTGAAAAAAAAAAGTGTAAGGTTTGTTAGGATAATTTGCTAGACCGGATTGAAACACTTCACCCAGTAAATAGCCATATAATCCTACCTTTAAACCCTAGCCACGTTACAACCCCATAATAAAAGTCCTCTTGATTTATATGATTTATATATGTTAATTGGTAAAGATGAGATTTCATTACAAGCCTATGATAATGTTACTATATGGCCCGGCTTTTGAGGGATCACAGAAAAATTACTAGTGCAACATTCACTAGTTTACACCAGTGAGCCGAGGGAAGCAAATCAAAGATGCAAGTGAGTAACTTATGATAAAACTCCATTTTTTTTTTGAAAAATCACATTTGTTTTCTCATCTCTATCATTATTAGCTAATTTTAAATCATTTATGTACATTAATTTTTATGTGTGTTATCCATTTTAAGTTAACCGCTTGAATATCAGTTTGTACAGTTGTTTAAGATTTGCTTAGGGACAAGCAAATGTTTAAGTGTGTGGATATTTGCTGAGGGGACCCCTTACGGACCGTAAGGGATAACACCTTTAATAATTCAAAGTTAGGCCAAAAGTGTTTTTTAAATCAAAATCCCGTCACCACTTAAATTTCTTCCAGAAACGGTTGCCCAAGCTCTAGTCACTCGATTTTAACCTCATATTTGGATTCCTCTCGTCGAGCTACCACAAAAACATATATTATGGCTCTCGTAACTCATTCTCTAGCTCCGGATATGTCATGATGAAATTCTGACTGTTTCTGACGCGAATTTAATTCATTTTATGGTTCAACATTAGGTTGTTTAGTTTTCTGATAGACTAAACAACCTAACGTAAGGTGTTATCCCTTACGGTCCGTAAGGGGTCCCCTCAGCAAATATCCCCACACTTAAACATTTGCTTGTCCCTAAGCAAATCTTAAACAACTGTACAAACTGATATTCAAGCGGTTAACTTAAAATGGATAACACACATAAAAATTAATGTACATAAATGATTTAAAATTAGCTAATAATGATAGAGCTGAGAAAACAAATGTGATTTTTCAAAAAAAAAATGGAGTTTTATCATAAGTTACTCACTTACTTGCATATTTGATTTGCTTCCCTCGGCTCTCTGGTGTAAACTAGTGAATGTTGCACTAGTAATTTTTCTGTGATCCCTCAAAAGTCGGGCCATATAGTAACATCATCATAGGCTTGTAATGAAATCTCATCTTTACCAATTAACATATATAAATCATATAAATCAAGAGGACTTTTATTATGGGGTTGTAACGTGGCTAGGGTTTAAAGGTAGGATTATATGGCTATTTACTGGGTGAAGTGTTTCAATCCGGTCTAGCAAATTATCCTAACAAACCTTACACAATTTTTTTTTATTTATTTTTTTTACACACATACTCACAAACCAAGTGACTCTTTTAAGGTCAGAACGTCAAGACCGGTTTTATCCAAGATGTGAATCAAATCTTCCTTAATCCTGTAGTGAACATTACTTCCAACTCTACTGGATCGTTCGGCATCGAGCCTAATAGCCCCCACCCTCATTAGAAGCGTGTATTCATGTTGGGATTCAGTTTGACTTCTTCTACATCTTCCTGTGTGAGACCAATTTCCACAACCAATACATTTGTCGTATCGTTTAGCTCTTCTTTTCATAGCACTTTTGGATGTCCCACAAAATGGTGGTATTTGTTCTTTTTGTCGCCACTTTTTTCTAACTTCATTACTTAAGTGAAATATTTTCTCTCTAAGCTCCGTAGGTAATCTTGGTTTCGCGAATTGTAGACAACAAAGCAAATTTAAATCGAATGAATGCATCTCCAGTTCTTTAAAGTCTGCCGGTAAAAGACCAAACTAAATTCCTATGAAAGGAAAATTATACTATACCGGAATTCACACAAATGGGTTAAAACAAATGAACAGAACAAGGCTCAACATGGTTTACTAGTGGATAATATTTTTGGTTTTCAAGTTTTAACAAGAAAGGGTAAACACATGGTTGTATCCTATTGCCTCTATCCTCTTTATATAATTTTTATAGTTAATGATTTCAACAAGTATATTCAAGACAAGTTCTGAAATGTATACTATTATGCGTCACACTCAATCAAATGAAGTCTTAAGCATATGATGAATGCTTTAGAAAGGCTCAAAACTCACTAAAATTGGGTGTGTATTTTAGATGCAAATTTATGAGTAATTAGATAAATTTCTATTTATGAAAAACACTTTAAATTTTCTCATATGTACAATTATTAGATAAAAATAAGTCAAATATGCACAAAATAAAACAATAATTACACATTTTTTTTAATTTTTTTTTAATTTTTTTTAACCAAACTAAGACTTAAACGATAGTTTCCCATCCCCACACTTAAACTCTACATTGCCCTCAATGTAGAATGGAAACTGACTCAAAAATTAAAATAAATAAGAAATAAAAGACAAAGGAAAAATTGGAAAGGACTTAGCTTGTTATATGATGTATAAGTTCCAAACTTTTGTCCAATTCAACTCGATCGTATAGCATTTCGGTCGCGATCGGCTCTGACAGTGACTAGTACTTCTTTGTAGAAATCACCCGAATGGAGATTGAGTACGGGTGGTGTGATTCAAACCTGCATAAACAAAAACAAGCAAAAACCAAAGCAGTACTGGAAAATAAAAATGACTCAAAAACTACTAAATTAAACATATAAACAGTGACTTAAAAAAATACATAAAACCAACTATCTACTCTAATCTTGAGTTTTCACTCAAGATCCTAAACGATGGTGGACGATGGAACTTCGAGCGGAGTTACCTCCGTCTCTGTCGAATCGATTGGCCCTCCAAAGTAATGTTTTAACCTATGACCATTAACTTTCCATGTAGCTCCATTTGCTTCATCAAACAACTCAATTGTTCCGTATGGAAAAACCTTGTTCACTATGTATGGTCCCGTCCACTTTGATTTCAACTTTCCGGCGAACAACTTCAATCTTGAATTGTATAAAAGCACTTTATCGCCGGTTTTGAATTCCTTCAACCTCTTGAGCTTCCTGTCATGCAACGCCTTTGTCTTTTCCTTGATATTCCAAGATCGTTCATAGGCGGCGTCCCTCAAGGCCTCCAATTCATGGATTTGGAAGTATCGTTTCTTGGCGGCCTCCGTTAAGTCAAGATTAACAGTTTTGAGAGCCCAAAGTGCTCGGTGCTCTAACTCAATGGGAAGATGGCAAGCTTTGCCATAGACAATCATAAATGGTGTGGTTCCCAAAGGTGTTTTGTAGGCGGTTCGAAATGCCCACAATGCATCGTCAAGTTTATCTGAACAATCCTTCCTACTATTTCCAACAATTTTTTCTAGGATTCGTTTCATTCCACGATTTTCATTCTCGACTTGCCCACTAGTTTGGGGATGGTAGGCGGTGGAAAACCGATGAGTGACACCGTAGCGAGCCAACGCCTTTTCCATGATGGCGTTGCAGAAATGAGTGCCACGGTCACTTATAAGAGCACGAGGAGTACCGAATCGAGTGAAGAGTTTCTTGAGGAATTTAACCACTACTCGGGCATCGTTTGTAGGAAGAGCTTGTGCCTCCACCCACTTTGAAACGTAGTCTATCGCCACAAGTATGTACCGATTTCCTCTAGATGAGGGGAATGGTCCCATGAAGTCAATGCCCCAAACATCGAAGATTTCAACAATTTGAATTGGGTTTTGGGGCATCTCATCCTTGGATGAGATATTGCCAGTACGTTGGCAACGATCACAGGTCTTCACAAACTCTACCGCATCCTTCACTACCGAAGGCCAATAAAAACCACAATCAAAGACTTTTTGTGCAGTAGTGTGTGGACCGTGGTGACCTCCTGTTAAACCTTCATGTACGTGACTAAGAATCTCTTAACCTTCTTTCTTACTCACACATCTTCTCAAAATTCTGTCTCCTCCTATCCTGAAAAGATAGGGGTCATCCCAAATGTACCTCCTCGCATCCCGAAAGAACTTCTTCTTTTGTTGGGTGGTCATACCCTTCAACACCACCCCTTTTGCTAGGTAATTTGCCAAGTCTGTGAACCATGGCATACCTTCTTTTTCAGCTGCAATGAAATCTATATGCTCGTGAGGAAATTTATCTCCAATTGCTTCTTCGCGAATCTCCTCTCTTCCAGGATCCTCCAATCGTGATAAGTGATCTGCGGTCGTGTTTTCCGCTCCCTTCTTGTCTTTGTTTTCTATGTCGAACTCGGAAAGGAGTAGAATCCACCGTATGAGACGGGGTTTTGCGTCTTTCTTTTTGAAAAGATAAAGCAAGGCTGCATGGTCAGTGAAAACGATGGTTTTGGAAATGACAAGATATGAACGAAATTTGTTGAATGCGAACACTACGGCGAGAAGTTCCTTTTCAGTGGTGGTATAGTTTTCTTGTGCATCATTAAGAGTTTTGCTCTCGTAGTAGATCGGATGAAAGTGCTTTTCGATTCTTTGACCCAAAACTGCTCCTACAGCATAATCACTAGCATCGCACATGAGCTCAAAGGGTAAGCTCCAATTGGGTGAGATAAGAATGGGTGCACTTACAAGTTTCTCCTTTAAAAAGTCAAAGGATTTCAGGCATTCCTCGTCAAAGACAAAGGGTACGTCTTTTTCAAGGAGTCGTGTTATGGGGCGCGTGATCTTTGAAAAATCTTTAATGAAACGTCTGTAAAAGCCCGCATGACCAAGGAAACTGCGAACGGACTTCACATTTGTCGGTGGAGGCAACCTACTGATGGTATCTATCTTTCCTTTATCAACCTCTATGCCGACTCTTGAAATTTTGTGTCCTAGCACAATCCCTTCTGTCACCATGATGTGACATTTTTCCCATTTAAGCATTAGCTTCGTTTCAATACATCTCTTCATCATCTCCTCAAGATTTGCTAAACACTGATCAAACGAGTCGCCATAAACCAAAAAATCATCCATAAACACCTCCATGGACCTCTCAATCATATCCTGGAAAATAGCGACCATGCATCGCTGGAAAGTCGCTGGAGCGTTACACAATCCAAACGACATGCGTCGGTATGCATAAGTACCGTATGGACATGTGAAAGTGGTTTTCTCTTGGTCCTCCGGTGCGATTGGAATTTGGAAATAGCCGGAAAAACCATCGAGAAAACAGTAGAACTGCTGGCCTGCAAGGCGTTCGAGCATTTAATCAATGAACGGGAGTGGAAATTGGTCTTTCCGAGTGGCATCGTTAAGCTTGCGGTAATCGATACACACTCGCCAACTGGTGACTGTACGGGAAGGTATAAGCTCATTTTTCGCATTCATGACAACGGTCATTCCTCCTTTCTTATGAACGACTTGGGTCAGACTAACCCACGCGGAATCAGAAATAGGATAAAATAGCCCGGCCTCCATCAACTTTATTACCTCTTTCCTAACCACCTCTTTCATGTTAGGATTTAGACGCCTTTGAGGTTGCACTACCCGTTTGAATTCATCCTCCATGAGAATCCCGTGTGTGCAAAAAGTGGGACTAATTCCCTTGATATCGGACAACTTCCATGCTATGGCTTCTTTGTGCTCTCGTAGCACCTCGATCAACTTTCTTTTGTTCTCCTCCGTCAACTTAGATGATATGATGACGGGCAAACTGGACTCCTCTCCTAAGAAAACGTACTCTAGGTGGGAAGGAAGGACTTTGAGCTCTAGAGGTGACTCTATGGGTTTGCTCTCATTCTCCTCCTTGATCTCACATAGCTCCAATGATTCCGGAATCGCCTCCGGATCGTCTTCTTCTATCTCAATCTCATCCTCTTCTTCATTCTCGTCTTCACCAACTAGATCGGCTCCACTAATGTAGTTAAAACAATGATCAACGCACGAGATAAATGAATCTAGAAAGTAAACGGAATGACATGGACCATTAAAATCATCACTACCACTGGGATATTGCATGGCCCTATCTATCTCGAATGTGACAATCTCGTCACCTGCACGAAGTGAGATTTTACCGTCGAAGACATCGATGACTGCCTTAGCGGTTCGAAGGAATGGACGGCCTAAAATGATGGGAACTTTTTCATCAGCCTCCATGTCAAGGACAACGAAGTCAATGGGGAATACAAATTTATCGACTTTGACTAACAGGTTTTCTACAATCCCCATAGGATATTTTATCGAACGATCAGCCAATGACAATGACATGCGTGTGGGTGTAAACTCTCCTAGACCTAGCCTCTCGTAGAGTGAAAACGGCATCAAATTAATGCTCGCACCTAAATCGGCTAACGCATGAGCGGGGGCAACGGTACCTCCGAAAAAACACGGAATGGTGAATGTGCCTGGATCAGTTAATTTCTCAGGTAGCTTATTCAAGACTACCGCGGAACAACCTCCCGCCAATGGAATGTTTGAAAGCTCACCTAACCTATCTTTTCTCTTAAGAAGGTCCTTGAGAAATTTAGCATATTTAGGCATGGACTGAAGTGCGTCGATGAACGGAAGATTTATCTTTAGCTGCTTAAAGATCTCTAGAAAGTGGCATATTCCTTAGCATATTTCTGATGCTTAAGGCGAGCGGGATATGGAACACGCGAATGATCAACCAAAGGGGATGGTTTAACTCCTACTGGTTGATTTTCTGCCCTCTCTTCAACTTGAGGTTCTCCGGTTTGTGCGGTACTTGCTGGATCTAATTTCTCTTGCACCTCACTGGGAGTTTCCATTACAATCTCTTCATCTACCTCTTCTTCATCATCTGTCTCTACTCTCTCTCGAGCAACCTCTCCTAGAGTCCTGCCACTACGAGTAGTAATAGCTTTAGCTGAATGATTAGCTGGATTCGGGTAGGTGTTTCCCGAAAACTGACCAGGAGGTTTCTCGTGTAGTTGCTTGGCGATATCATCTACTTGTCTCTGAAGATCTAAGAGAGAGGATTGTTGATTTTTATTATGAAGCTCTTGATTTTTATTAATTTGGTCTTGATTTTTAGCGAAGTTGGTAAGTCCGTTTAGAGTTTTCTGAGTGACCTGATCTCTTGCCATTAACTGAGCAAACATCTCCTCAATTCTTCCTAGATTAGACTCTAAACCTTGACCATTAACCTGACCCTCTTGAGACGAACTCCTAGTAGCAAACTGACTACCCGAAATTGAACTACCAAATTGACCTTCTTGATTTGAATTACCACTAGAATAGAAACCTGGCCCTCTACTTTGATACTGACCGGAAGAAAATCCAGGAGGATTTCCAGACGAGCGGTAATTACTACGCCAATTAGAGTTGTTATTGAATGAGTTGTTGTTGAATGGGTTGGTGGGACCTCGGTTTTGACCTGCTATAAACTCAACCTGCTCTAGGGTAAGTGTTGGACAATCTCCAGTATCATGCCCTCCCCTACATACTTCACATCTATCGACTTTTTTCTTGATCTAATTAAGCTCTCTCGTAAACGTCTTCCCCATCCGATCTAGAACAGCTGCTACTGATGAATCCAAGCCAACTCGGTTCACCCCTCGAGTGGTTGAAGAGGTGTTAGTCACAGGAATAGAATTCCTGCTGGCAGCGCTATAATCCATATCAGAATGGGCAAAACTCTTGAAAAGATCGTTACAGTCGGAAACTGTCTTCTTTCCCATGAGATGGCCTCCTGCTGAAGTGTCAAATCGTGCGCGAGTTTCTGGAGTGAGACCGTTGTAAAATTTTTCTACAAGTGCCTAGTCAGATAGACCGTGTTGAGAACAACGAGAAAGCAAAGTTTGGAATCTCTCCCAAGCAAGATGATATGGCTCGTCTGGCTCCATTCTGAATGAGTGAATTTGATCACGAAGGCGGGATGCTTTGGCGGGTGGAAAATATTTTGCAAGGAAAGCATCTCGAAGACCGGCCCAAGTGGTGAACGTGTTCGGTGGTTGTGAATCAAGCCAGGTGGCTGCACGTCCGGCTAATGAAAAAGGAAATACTTGGAGAAAACGGGCGTCATTTCCGGCACCTTCAAGGTTGAAAGTGTTGTAGAGGCGTGTAAGGCGGTTTATATGTGCTGGAGCGTCCTCGTCATCATGACCATCGAATTGACATGAATTGGTTATGGCGGTCATGATATAAGACGGAATTTGCCAAGATTTTTCATTAGTTATTGCAGGAATTTGGATTGGTGAATTTGCTCCAGTGAAACCGGCATTAGAACGTTGGTGTACGGTTTGATTATTATTAGCCATTTCGAAATCAGGTGGTGGACTTGAAGAACGGGAAATTTCTAAGGAATCGGACTATGTTTCTGTTTCGGTTTCAAAGTAAGGATTTTCAAAAACTTGGTATCTACTTGTGTTACCTGATTCTCCTTCCTGATTGATTGTTTGTCGGCTGAACAGAAGTTCAGGATTGTCTTGTGGCTCGAATTCAGGTGCTCCTCGGGAGCGCGTATGTCGCATAAACTAAGGAAACTTAAACTAGGAATTGGAAATAAACAGGTAAACTAAATCTAACTAAAGATTAACTAAAAATAAAAATAAAAAATAAAATTTCAAATAAGACAAAAAAAAAACACTAGAATTAAAATAAACAAAAATACAAACTAAACAAAAAGTACAAAATACACTAATGAATTTTAGACTCTTATGACTCAAATAAAGTAAAAAATATAAAAAAAAATATAAACAAAGTAATTAACGCAATTGCAAAGTATCCCCGGCAGCGGCGCCAAAAACCTGATGTGCAGGAAGCGGTATGTTAAAAACTTGTAAAAATGGTTAAATAAAAATGACTCAAAATTAAACTTTAGACATGCTTTGGCCTAATAGGTATCGGTACTCTCGTTGATAGTCCCAGGTAGGCAACTGGTCCTTTTATTTGGATTTGTACGAATGCCAGCCTAGACAGGAGTTCTCAACTACCGGTACTTAACCCTTCCAGTTACTACATGTCCGACACAAAAACGCATTTTTACAAATAAAATACAAAAAGACAAACTTTAAAAATAACCTTAAACTAGACACTCTAAGTTTTAAATTTATAAACTTAGACTCGATCTTAAACCTAAACCACACATCCGGCAAGTGTACCGATCAGTATAGTATAGTAAAAGTAAGTCCGAGTATCGAACCCAAGGGACTCTGTTGAATTATGTTAATGACTTTGTTTATACAAGACTGACACGGACTAAAATGTTTTGTTTAATTGATGGGGGGTTTTTACTTGAAAAATATAAATTTGCAATTTATTAAAATAAACTAATTAAACAAGATAAGCAAAGCACAATTTAAAGCAAAGGATGAATTTCAATGATTTATGAAAGACTACTTAGGTTGGAATCCCACTTGTTATTAACATACTTTTTACCGGATAATTATGTGATATGAAACCGGGATCTTTAAATATTAAATCCTAAGAGAAAACAAATAGGTTTCCCAATCCTTCTCGGGAAGACATCTATGTAACTCTAAAGATTTATTTTTATTACCGGTTAATCTAGACTTCCTGTCGGTTATCTAGTGTTCTAGAAAAGTGCTTGGAAAGACTAACTTCCTTTCGGTTGTAAGTCTAAAGCAATTTAAGGAACTTAATTTGGTTTAATAGACAAGTTAGTAATAATTAAACTAAAACCGGGTTTCTTTCAAAACACAATCCTAGTAACACACTAAACTAGACCTCTTAATATTTTTATACTTTTCGGCGCTAAAAATAGTAGAACATTAAAACCGGATTAATTCTTGATCATTATTTCTATGGTTTATTGGCCATTTTACCATAAGATTACCCAAACCCGCTAAGATTTGAAAATCAACATTAATTCTTTTTATGAAAAGACATTCACCGTAATTTATGTGAAATATATGATCGAAATATTAACCAAGTTAAAATATGCATAAACACCAAACTAGTTTCTTAAATCAATTACTTAATAAGAACAATCCATAATCACACAATAACCGGTAAAATTTACATTTTTTAACAAGTGTTCATCACAACCTAAGTAGTATAAGGTGATTAACCAACAATCATTATTATGCAAATTAAAACATCAAACTTAAAAACAGAATTCATGGTAAAGTATGGAAACAAAAGGAAACAAGAATTGAAATAAGAGAGTATAACCCATAAGTCTTCAAATTGATCGTTCCTAAGCTTCTCCCGTTGATTCCCGCCTTCAAGAATTCACCACAACTTGCTTCTTAACTCTTCCAAGATCACTCCATGGCTGAATTGTATCAACTCTTAGTGAATTGAGAAAATATGTGCATGAATGTTGCAAACTTGTGTAAATTGGTGTATACATGTGTTGTAGACTTCCATGGCCTTTTATAGGCTTCAAATCCTTGCCATTTTGCTTTAAATAATTCACCACTAAAGTCTATAGTGCATTTAATAATTCAAAGTTAGGCCAAAAATGTTTTTTAAATCAAAATCCCGTCACCACTTAAATTCCTTCCAGAAACGGTTGCCCAAGCTCTAGTCACTCAATTTTAACCTCATATTTGGATTCCTCTCGTCGAGCTACCCCAAAAACATATATTATGGCTCTCGTAACTCATTTTCTAGCTCCGGATATGTCATGATGAAATTCTGACTGTTTCTGACGCGAATTTAATTCATTTTATGGTTCAACATTAGGTTGTTTAGTTTTCTGATAGACTAAACAACCTAACGTAAGGTGTTATCCCTTACGGTCCGTAAGGGGTCCCCTCAGGAAATTTCTGTCACGCTTTTCCGTGTTCTTTCGCATTGTTCGTTTTCTTCCGTTTCTTCCGTAGAATTCATCGTTTTCGCTTCATTTGCACCGGGATCTGACAAAACACAAAATATCATAATAAAGTACTAAAAAAAAAACCATACAATAATTATACATTTCACACTGAATAAATGTGTGTATTTTTCCACACATCAAATATCCCCACACTTAAATATTTGCTTGTCCCTAAGCAAATCTTAAACAACTGTACAAACTGATATTCAAGCGGTTAACTTAAAATGGATAACACACAAAAAAATTAATGTACATAAATGATTTAAAATTAGCTAATAATGATAGAGATGAGAAAACAAATGTGATTTTAAAAAAAAATGGAGTTTTATCATAAGTTACTCACTTACTTGCATCTTTGATTTGCTTCCCTCGGCTCACTGGTGTAAACTAGTGAATGTTGCACTAGTAATTTTTCTGTGATCCCTCAAAAGTCGGGCCATATAGTAACATTATCATAGGCTTGTAATGAAATCTCATCTTTACCAATTAACATATATAAATCATATAAATCAAGAGGACTTTTATTATGGGGTTGTAACGTGGCTACGGTTTAAAGGTAGGATTATATGGTTATTTACTGTGTGAAGTGTTTCAATCCGGTCTAGCAAATTATCCTAACAAACCTTACACTTTTTTTTTTCAATCACACACTCACAAACCAAGTGACTCCTTTAAGGTCAGATTGTCAAGACCGGTTTTATCCAAGATGTGAATCAAATCTTCCTTAATCCTGTAGTGAACATTACTTCCAACTCTAATGGACCGTTCGCCATCGAGCCTAATAACCCCCACCCTTATTAGAACTGTGTATTCATATTGGGATTCAGTTTGACTTTTTCTACATCTTCCTGTGCAGTTTCCACATCCCAAACATTTGTCATATCGTTTTGCTCTTCTTTTCATAGCACTTTTGGATGTCCCACAAAATGGTGGCGTTTGTTCTTGTTGTCGCCACTTTTTTCTAGCTTCTTTACTTAAGTGAAATATTTTCTCTCTAAGCTCCATAGGTAATCTTGGTTTCGCGAATTGTAGACAACAAAGTAAATTTAAATCGAATGAATGCATCTCCAGTTCTTTTAAGGTCTGCCGGTAAAAGACCAAACTAAATTCCTATGAAAGGAAAATTATACTAAACCGGAATTCACACAAATGGGTTAAAACAAATGAACAGAACAAGGCTCAACATGGTTTACTAGTGGATAATATTTTTGGTTTTCAAGTTTTAACAAGAAAGGGTAAACACATGGTTGTATCCTATTGCCTCTATTCTCTTTATATAATTTTTTATAGTTAATGATTTCAACAAGTATATTCAAGACAAGTTCTGAAATGTATGCTATTATGTGGCACACTGAATCAAATGAAGTCTTAAGCATATGATGAATGCTTTAGAAAGGCTCAAAACTCACTAAAATTGGGTGTGTATTTTAGATGCAAATTTATGAGTAATTAGATAAATTTCTATTTATGAAAAACACTTTAAATTTTCTCATATGTACAATTATTAGATAAAAATAAGTCACATATGCACAAAATAAAACAATAATTACACGATTTTTTTTTTAGAATTTTTTTTTATAAACACTCAAGTGTTCCCATCCCCACACTTAAATTTTGCATTGTCCCTAATGCAAAGATGGAAGCACAATTAAACAAAATAAACTACTAAAACTCGAAAAGTAAAAATAATACAAATCACACACAAGTGGAAACGACTTAGCTAAATATGTGAGACTGTCGATGTGCTAGTCAATTCCACATATGCCTTCCAATCCAGAGGTGGTATCACAAATCAACCTTATTTTGCAAGCGATTCCGATTACGCTAGTCAGGATTAAATTGTCTGATAATAAGGACTCAAAGTTGTCCTGAAACTCTTTTCTCTTGTCGATCTCGCCAACGTACAAATGGTATTTCCCTTCAAAAACTCATGACACAACAATACGAATGGAAAAGACAAATACGAAACACAAAACTAATTATGACACAACACGAAAACGACTATATGTACAAAACTTGAGTTTTCACTCAAGAACCTAGACAGTGGTGGACGAAGGAGCTTCGAGCGGAGTTACCTCCGTCTCGGTCGTGTCGATTGGCCCTCCTAGGTAATGTTTCAACCTATGACCATTAACTTTCCATCTACCTCTATTGGCTTCATCCAACAATTTAACTGCACCGTACAGGAATACCTCTTTAACAACATACGGTCCTGTCCACTTTGATTTCAACTTTCCTGCAAACATTTTTAAACGTGAATTGTATAAAAGCACTTTATCGCCGGTTTTGAATTCCTTCAACCTCTTAAGCTTCCTGTCATGCAATGCCTTTGTCCTTTCCTTGATATTCCAAGATCGTTCGTAAGCGGCGTCTCTCAAGGCCTCCAATTCATGGATTTGGAAGTATCATCTCTTGGCGGCCTCCGTTAAGTCAAGATTAACAGTTTTGAGAGCCCAAAGTGCTCGGTGCTCTAACTCAACGGGAAGATGGCAAGCTTTGCCATAGAAAATCATGAATGGTGTGGTTCCCAAAGGTGTTTTATAGGCGGTTCGAAATGCCCACAATGCATCGTCAACTTTATCTGACCAATCCTTCCTACAATTTCCAA
Source organism: Helianthus tuberosus (assembly GCA_030545235.1). Classification (NCBI taxonomy): domain Eukaryota; kingdom Viridiplantae; phylum Streptophyta; class Magnoliopsida; order Asterales; family Asteraceae; genus Helianthus; species Helianthus tuberosus. The sequence continues at coordinate 13,245,058 of CM060429.1, read as the reverse complement.
TGGTTTTTTCTAGGATTCGTTTCACTCCACGATTCGCATTGTCGACTTGCCCACTAGTTTGGGGATGGTAGGCGGTGGAAAAACGATGAGTGACACCGTAGCGAGCCAACGCCTTTTCCATGATGGCGTTGCAGAAATGAGTGCCACGGTCACTTATAAGAGCACGAGGAGTACCGAATCGAGTGAAGAGTTTCTTGAGGAATTTAACCACTACTCGGGCATCGTTTGTAGGAAGAGCTTGTGCCTCCACCCACTTTGAAACGTAATCTATCGCCACAAGTATGTACCGATTTCCTCTAGATGAGGGGAATGGTCCCATAAGTCAATGCCCCAAACATCGAAGATTTCAACAATTTGAATTGGGTTTTGGGGCATCTCATCCTTGGATGAGATATTGCCAGTACGTTGGCAACGATCACAGGTCTTCACAAACTCTACCGCATCCTTCACTTCCGAAGGCCAATAAAAACCACAATCAAAGACTTTTTGTGCAGTAGTGTGTGGACCGTGGTGACCTCCTGTTAAACCTTCATGTACGTGCCTAAGAATCTCTAAACCTTCTTCCTTACTCACACATCTTCTCAAAATTCTGTCTCCTCCTATCCTGAAAAGATAGGGGTCATCCCAAATGTACCTCCTCGCATCCCGAAAGAACTTCTTCTTTTGTTGGATGGTCATACCCTTCAACACCACCCCTTTTGCTAGGTAATTTTCCAAGTCTGTGAACCATGGCATACCTTCTTTTTCAGCTGCAATGAAATCTATATGCTCGTGAGGAAATTTATCTCCAATTGCTTCTTCGTGAATCTCCTCTCTTCCAGGATCCTCCAATCGTGATAAGTGATCTGCGGCCGTGTTTTCCGCTCCCTTCTTGTCTTTGATTTCTATGTCGAACTCGGAAAGGAGTAGAATCAACCGTATGAGACGGGGTTTTGCGTCTTTCTTTTTGAAAAGATAATGCAAGGCTGCATGGTCAGTGAAAACGAAGGTTTTGGAAAGAACAAGATATGAACGAAATTTGTCGAATGCGAACACTACGGCGAGAAGCTCTTTTTCAGTGGTGGTATAGTTTTCTTGTGCATCATTAAGAGTTTTGCTCGCGTAGTAGATCGGATGAAAGTGTTTGTCGATCCTTTGGCCCAAAACTGCTCCTACGGCATAATCACTAGCATCGCACATGAGTTCAAAAGGTAAACCACAGTCGGGTGAAATTAGAATGGGTGCACTTACAAGTTTCTCCTTCAAAAAGTTGAAGGCTTTCAGGCATTCCTTGTCAAAGACAAAGGGCACATCTTTTTCAAGGAGTCGTGTTATGGGGCGCGTGATCTTTGAAAAATCTTTAATGAAACGTCTGTAAAAGCCCGCATGACCAAGGAAACTGCGAACGGACTTCACATTTGTCGGTGGAGGCGACCTACTGATGGTATCTATCTTTGCTTTATCAACCTCTATGCCGGCTCTTGAAATTTTGTGTCCTAGCACAATCCCTTCTGTCACCATGAAGTGACACTTTTCTCAATTAAGCATTAGCTTCGTTTCAATACATCTCTTCATCATCTCCTCAAGATTTGCTAAACACTGATCAAAAGAGTCGCCATAAACCGAAAAATCGTCCATAAACACCTCCATGGACCTCTCAATCATATCCTGGAAAATAGCGACCATGCATCGCTGGAAAGTCGCTGGAGCGTTACACAATCCAAACGGCATGCGTCGGTATGCATAAGTACCGTATGGACATGTGAAAGTGGTTTTCTCTTGGTCCTCCGGTGCGATTGGAATTTGGAAATAGCCGGAAAAACCATCGAGAAAACAGTAGAACTGCTGGCCTGCAAGGCGTTCGAGCATTTGATCAATGAACGGGAGTGGAAAGTGGTCTTTCCGAGTGGCATCGTTAAGCTTGCGGTAATCGATACACACTCGCCAACTGGTGACTGTACGGGAATGTATAAGCTCATTTTTCGCATTCATGACAACGGTCATTCCTCCTTTCTTAGGAACGACTTGGGTCGGACTCACCCAAGCGGAATCAGAAATAGGATAAATTAGCCCGGCCTCCATCAACTTATTCACCTCTTTCCTAACCACCACTTTCATGTTAGGATTCAAACGCCTTTGAGGTTGCACTACTGGTTTGAATTCATCCTCCATGAGAATCCTGTGTGTGCAAAAAGTGGGACTAATTCCCTTGATATCGGACAACTTCCATGCTATGGCATCTTTGTGCTCTCGTAGCACCTCAATCAACTTTCTTTTCTCCTCCTCCGTCAACTTAGATGATATGATGACGGGCAAACTGGACTCCTCTCCTAAGAAAACGTACTCTAGGTGGGAAGGAAGGACCTTGAGCTCTAGAGGTGACTCTATGGGTTTGCTCTCATTCTCCTCCTTGATCTCACATAGCTCCAATGATTCCGGAATCGGCTCCGGATCGTCTTATTCTATCTCAATCTCATCCTCTTCTTCATTCTCGTCTTCACCAACTAAATCGGCTCCACTTATGTAGTTAAAACACTGATCAACGCACGAGATAAATGAATCTAGAAAGTAAACTGAATGACATGGACCATTATAATCGCCACTATCATTGGGATATTGCATGGCTCTTTCTATCTCAAATGTGACAATCTCGTCACCTGCACGAAGTGAGATTTTACCGTCGAAGACATCAATGACTGCCTTAGCGGTTCGAAGGAATGGACGGCCTAAAATGATTGGAACTTTTTCATCAGCCTCCATGTCAAGGACAACGAAGTCAACGGGGAATACAAATTTATCGACTTTGACTAACAGGTTTTCTACAATCCCCCTAGGATATTTTATCGAACGATCAGCCAATGACAATGACATGCGTGTGGGTGTAAGCTCGCCTAGACCTAGCCTCTCGTAGAGTGAAAATGGCATCAAATTAATGCTCGCACCTAAATCGGCTAACGCATGAGCGGGGGAAACGGTACATCCGAAAAAACACGGAATGATGAATGTGCCTGGATCAGTTAATTTCTCAGGTAGCTTATTCAAGACTACCGCGGAACAACCTCCCGTCAATGGAATGTTTGAAAGCTCACCTATCCTATCTTTTCTCTTAAGAAGGTCCTTGAGAAATTTAGCATATTTAGGCATGGACTGAAGTGCCTCGATGAACGGAAGATTTATCTTTAGCTGCTTAAAGATCTCTAGAAAGTGGCCATATTCCTTAGCATATTTTTGATGCTTAAGGCGAGCGGGATATGGAACACGTGAATGATCAACCAAAGGGGATGGCTTAACTCCTACTGGTTGATTTTCTGCCCTCTCTTCAACTTGAGGCTCTCCGGTTTGTGCGGTACTTGCTAGATCTAATTTCTCTTGCACCTTACCGGGAGTTTCCATTACAATCTCTTCATCTACCTCTTCTTCATCCTTTGTCTCTACTCTCTCTCGAGCAACCTCTCCTAGAATCCTGCCACTACGAGTAGTAATAGCTTTAGCTGAATGATTAGCTGGATTCAGGTAGGTGTTTCCCGAAAACTGACCAGGAGGTTTCTCGTGTAGTTGCTTGGCGATATCACCTACTTGTCTTTGAAGATCTAAGAAAAAAATAGCGATATCACCACCAGAATAGAAACCTGGCCCTCTACTTTGATACTGACCGGAAGAAAATCCAGAAGGATTTCCAGACGAGCGGTAATTACTACGCTAATTAGAGTTGTTATTGAATGAGTTGTTGTTGAATGGGTTGGTGGGACCTCGGTTTTGACCTGCTATAAACTCAACCTGCTCTAGGGTAAGTGTTGGACAATCTCCAGTATCATGCCCTCCCCTACATACTTCACATCTATCGACTTTTTTCTTGATCTCATTAAGCTCTCTCGTAAAAGTCTTCTCCATCCGATCTAGAACAACAGCTACCGATGAATCCAAGCCAACTCGGGTCACCCCTCGTGTGGTTGAAGAGGTGTTAGTCACAGGAATAGAATTCCTGCTGGCAGCGCTATAATCCATATCAGAATATGCAAAACTCTCGAAAAGATCGTTACAGTCGGTAACTGTCTTCTTTCCCATGAGATGACCTCCTGCTGAAGTGTCAAATCGTGCGCGAGTTTCTGGAGTGAGACCGTTGTAAAATTTTTCTACAAGTGCCCAGTCGGATAGACCGTGTTGAGAACAACGAGAAAGCAAAGTTTGGAATCTCTCCCAAGCAAGATGATATGGCTCGTTTGGCTCCATTCTGAATGAGTGAATTTGATCACGAAGGCGGGATGCTTTGGCGGGTGGAAAATATTTTGCAAGGAAAGCATCTCGAAGACCGGACCAAGTGGTGAACGTGTTTGGTGGTTGCGAATCAATCCAGGTGGCTGCGCGTCCGGCTAAGGAAAAGGGAAAAACTTGGAGAAAACGGGCGTCATTTCCGGCACCTTCAAGATTGAAAGTGTTGCAGAGGCGTGTAAGGCGGTTTATATGTGCTGGAGCGTCCTCGTCATCACGACCATGGAATTGACATGAATTGGTTATGGTGGTCATGATATAAGACGGAATTTGCCAAGATTTTTCATTAGTTATTGCAGGAATTTGGATTGGTGAATTTGCTACAGTGAAACCGGCAGTAGAACGTTGGTGTACGGTTTGATTATTATTAGCCATTTCGAAATAGGGTGGCGGACTTGAAGAGCCGGAGATTTCTAAGGAATCAGACTCTGTTTCTGTTTCGGTTTCAAAGTAAGGATTTTCAAAAACTTGGTATCTACTTGTGTTACCTGATTCTCCTTCCTGATTGATTGTTTGTCGGCTGAACAGAAGTTCAGGATTGTCTTGTGGCTCGAATTCAGGTGCTCCTCGGGAGCGCGTATGTCGCATAAACTAAGGAAACTTAAACTAGGAATTGGAAATAAACAAGTAAACAAAATCTAACTAAGGATTAAATAAAAACTAAAAATAAAAATTTCAAATAAAAAAAAACACAAAATACACTAGAATTAAAATAAACAAAAATACAATCTAAAAAAAAAATACACTAATGGATTTTAGACTCCTATGACTCAAATAAAAAAAAATATAAACAAACTAATTAACGCAATTGCAAAGTGTCCCCGGCAGCGACGCCAAAAACTTGATGTGCGACTAGCGGTATGTTAAAAACTTATAAAAATGGTTAAATAAAAATGACTCAAAATTAAACTTTAGACATGCTTTGGCCTAATAGGTATCGGTACTCTCGTTGATAGTCCCCAGGTAGGCAACTGATCCTTTTATTTGGATTTGTACGAATGCCAGCCTAGACAGGAGTTCTCAACTACCGGTACTTAACCCTTCCAGTTACTACATGTCCGACACAAAAACGCATTTTTACAAATAAAATACAAAAAGACAAACTTTAAAAATAACCTTAAACTAGACACTCTAAGTTTTAAAGTTATAAACTTAGACTCGATCTTAAACCTAAACCACACATCCGGCAAGTGTACCGATCAGTATAGTATAGTAAAAGTAAGTCCGAGTATCGAACCCAAGGGACTCTGTTGAATTATGTTAATGACTTTGTTTATACAAGACTGACACGGACTAAAATGTTTTGTTTAATTGATGGGGGGTTTTGACTTGAAAAATATAAATTTGCAATTTATTAAAATAAACTAATTAAACAAGATAAGCAAAGCACAATTTAAAGCAAAGGATGAATTTCAATGATTTATGAAAGACTACTTAGGTTGGAATCCCACTTGTTATTAACATACTTTTTACCGGATAATTATGTGATATGAAACCGGGATCTTTAAATATTAAATCCTAAGAGAAAACAAATAGGTTTCCCAATCCTTCTCGGGAAGACATCTATGTAACTCTAAAGATTTATTTTTATTACCGGTTAATCTAGACTTCCTGTCGGTTATCTAGTGTTCTAGAAAAGTGCTTGGAAAGACTAACTTCCTTTCGGTTGTAAGTTTAAAGCAATTTAAGGAACTTAATTTGGTTTAATAGACAAGTTAGTGATAACTAAACTAAAACCAGATTTCTTTCAAAACACAATCCATAATCACACAATAACCGGTAAAAATTACATTTTTTAACAAGTGTTCATCACAACCTAAGTAGTATAAGGTGATTAACCGACAATCATTATTATGCAAATTAAAACATCAAACTTAAAAACAGAATTCATGGTAAAATATGGAAACAAGAATTGAAATAAGAGAGTATAACCCTTAAGTCTTCAATATTGATCGTTCCCGAGTTTCTCCCGTTGATTCCCGCCTTCAAGAATTCACCACAACTTGCTTCTTAACTCTTCCAAGATCACTCCATGGCTGAATTGTATCAACTCTTAGTGAATTGAGAATATGTGCATAAATGTTGCAAACTTGTGTAAAATTGGTGTCTCCATTTGTTGTAGACTTCCATGGCCTTTTATAGGCTTCAAATCCATGCAATTTAGCTTTAAATAATTCACCACTAAAGTCTATAGTGCATTTAATAATTCAAAGTTAGGCCAAAAATGTTTTTTAAATCAAAATCTCGTCACCACTTAAATTCCTTCCAGAAACGGTTGCCCAAGCTCTAGTCACTCTTTTAACCACATATTTGGATTCCTCTCGTCGAGCTAACCCAAAAACATATATTATGGTTCTCGTAACTCATTTTCTAGCTCCGGATATGTCATGATGAAATTCTGACTGTTTCTGACACGAATTTAATTCATTTTATGGTTCAACATTAGGTTGTTTAGTTTTCTGATAGACTAAACAACCTAATGTAAGGTGTTATCTCTTACGGTCCGTAAGGGGTCCCCTCAGGAAATTTCTGTCACGCTTTTCCGTGTTCTTTCCCATTGTTCGTTTTCTTCCGTTTCTTTCGTAGAATTCATCGTTTTCGCTTCATTTGCACCAGGATCTGACAAAACACAAAATATCATAATAAAGTACTAAAAAAACAAATAAAACCATACAATAATTATACATTTCACACTGGATAAATGTGTATATTTTTCCTCACATCAAATATCCCCACACTTAAACATTTGCTTGTCCCTAAGCAAATCTTAAACAACTGTACAAACTGATATTCAAGCGGTTAACTTAAAATGGATAACACACATAAAAATTAATGTACATAAATCTTTTAAAATTAGCTAATAATGATAGAGATGAGAAAACAAATGTGATTTTTCAAAAAAAAAATGGAGTTTTATCATAAGTTACTCAGTTACTTGCATCTTTGATTTGCTTCCCTTGGCTCACTGGTGTAAACTAGTGAATGTTGCACTAGTAATTTTTCTGTGATCCCTCAAAAGCTGGGCCATATAGTAACATTATCATAGGCTTGTAATGAAATCTCATCTTTACCAATTAACATATATAAATCATATAAATCAAGAGGACTTTTATTATGGGGTTGTAACGTGGCTACGGTTTAAAGGTAGGATTATATGGCTATTTACTGGGTGAAGTGTTTCAATCCGGTCTAGCAAATTATCCTAACAAACCTTACACTTTTTTTTTCAATCACACACTCACAAACCAAGTGACTCCTTTAAGGTCAGATTGTCAAGACCGGTTTTATCCAAGATGTGAATCAAATCTTCCTTAATCCTGTAGTGAACATTACTTCCAACTCTAATGGACCGTTCGGCATCAAGCCTAATAGCCCCCACCCTTATTAGAACTGTGTATTCATATTGGGATTCAGTTTGACTTTTTCTACATCTTCCTGTGTGTGACCAGTTTCCACATCCCATGCATTTGTCATATCGTTTTGCTCTTCTTTTCATAGCACTTTTGGAAGTCCCACAAAATGGTGGCGTTTGTTCTTGTTGTCGCCACTTTTTTTCCAGCTTCTTTACTTAAGTGAAATATTTTCTCCCTAAGCTCCGTAGGTAATCTTGGTTTCGCGAATTGTAGACAACAAAGTAAATTTAAATCGAATGAATGCATCTCCAGTTCTTTTAAGGTCTGCCGGTAAAAGACCAAACTAAATTCCTATGAAAGGAAAATTATACTAAACCGGAATTCACACAAATGGGTTAAAACAAATGAACAGAACAAGGCTCAACATGGTTTACTAGTGGATAATATTTTTGGTTTTCAAGTTTTAACAAGTGATGCGTGTGAAGTGTTATATATATTAGGTGTATATTTTAAGCCCTTTTTTAACACTTATTTTAGCCAAGTTTTAAATTTATAAAACACGATATTTCACTAACACTAAACACACATATGGGCAAGTGCACCCATCGTTGAGTGTAGCATAGCGTTGGTAAGATACCGAGGTCGTCCAAGGACACAAGAGCTTTTAGTACCGGTTTATCCTCAACGTCTAACCAAAACAAAAGTTTAGAAAAATGTTTTAAACTAAGAAAAATAAAACTAACTAAAATGCTGAAAATAAAAATAAAAACAGATAGACAAGATGAATCACTTGGTTCCGACTCGTATCTAGTATAACCTTTGATTATTTCCGCACTTTTGCACATAATTAAGAGATTATCTTAGTTATTGTAGTAGGCCCCTCTTTTGAAGGTGACGTTACCCTCACCCTAGTAGTTTGAGTCAGCAGGGATACAATCCTAAAAGGGTGGATTATTGGAAGATAATGAATTAAGTTATTAGTGCAGTATTGTGGTAGGCCCCGCTTTTGGCGGTGACGTTACCCTCGGCTAAGTAGTCTGAGTCAGCAGGGATACAGTCCTAAATAGCCGGGTTATAGTATTAATAGTAGTTAACTTATGAGGGGATCAAAGAGTTTGGACCCCCGCCATCCAATACCGTGAAGTATTGAAGGAGGTCCTACTAAATTTGACCCAGGTCCATTGCAGGACCTCTAAACGCTGAACAATGGCAAGACCTTTACCAAACCGTTCCCTTAACCCCCTACCAGGTAGCCAACATACCTCCATATAGACCGTGGAGATATGAATGGTGAAAATCCTTTATTTTATATAGACAGTAAAATAATGCCAAGACACCACGGACAAACGATAAGGAAAGATCACCTTTAACATAAGTAACTAGTTATTAAAGTCATTAATACAAAACCAAATAAAAAGTGCAAAAGATTAGAAATAAAAAGTATTATACTAGACACTTTGTCTTCACCAAGTGATGTAAGAGACTTAGGCAAACATGGCCTTGATTGTCAAGAACTCTTACGATCAATCTTGGATCCCGAGACGACTCACACACTCTATGATGGACAATGGATGATGGTGGTGGATGATGGTGTTGTGATGGTGGTGGGTGGTGGATGAAGTGTGAGAGAGGTGGTGTGCCAAGGGATGAGATGAAATGAATCCAAGCACTCCTATTTATAGGCTGAACAGAGAGCTGGACACGGCCCCGTGTCCGTCTGACACTCTCTCTCCTCATTAATTGTAATTCGCAATTACAATAAATGCGCCTGCTGTACTTTCGACACGCCCCCGTGTCTGCTGAGCACGGCCCCGTGATGGGCAATAGAAGCTTCTATAGGTTTGTCTTTTCTGCTGCTTCTTGGGCACGGCCCCGTGCTGGCTGAGCACGGGGCGTGTTCAGCCTTCTGTTTTCTTTATTTTGCTTTGGAAGGTGCCGTTGAGGGCTCGGGCAGTCCACTAATGTTCTTTTTCTTGTATTTATGTTGGATTTAGCTGTCTTTTTGCTTCTTTTGCGTTTTTGAGCTCATTTAATCCTGAAAATACAAAAGGAAGACAAAAACACTCTTTTTCCAATATTAGTACTAAAAAAGGGTTAGTTTTAGGCCTCATTTGATGTAATTTATATGTTGCATTTTACACACATCAAATACCCCCACACTTGAACTTTTGCTTGTCCTCAAGCAAAACTCTTTAATATGTGGCTTACACTCCCAAATGGAATAGGTAGAAGAGAAGGTTTTGGGCTTGTCGTAGAGTGTCGGGATTTCCAAGATCTTTTTGGGTTTTATTTTTATTTATTTACACTCCTATTCGTAATGATTTATTTAGAACTATTCATAAAAGAAATTACTTATTTGGGCATAACATGCCTTTTTAAAAATTCTATATATATACAAGTTCACATACCTCGCGGGGAAATCACTCACACTCGGCCGAAGATGTATTTTTAGTGAATCACTCGAGAGCGGCACGGAACTTATTCCTACCATAGGCTTGCCAAGAAATCAATCCTCCTCCTTTTTAACTTTTATACCTTTGTAGATATCAAGAGGACTTTGTGGGTTAAGGGTTGGCTAGGGTTAAATGTAGGTGGTTGGGTTAGTGGTTAGTAAAAAGGCTAAAAGCGTAACAAGTGTCGGTTTTCGTATTTTTACAATTTTTTTTAATGAAGCTTTTATTCAAACAAAGTTATTTTTGATTACTTTGTTTGTTTATTTTCTTTTTGCTTCATTATTATCAAAAATATATTTTTTTTCACGAAGAACCGAACTTGTTACTAAAATAAAGGGTTAAAAATGAAAAAGGTTTTGGTGGGTGAAAGGGTTTTTTGTTTGGGTGATGAAACGAAAAGGTTTAGGCTCAAAGGGGCTAACTAGGGGGATTTTTGGGTAGGTGGTAAAAGAAAAAGAAAAATAATGGTGTAGAAATGAAAAAGGTTAGTCCTAATGCCTCCATCATTTACTTACTCGGGTTTAAGTTGATAAGGACCGGGAATGTATTGTCATGGCAAGTTCTAGAGTCGTAAGAACCAAGCGGCTATTCACACAAGAAACGAAAAATGAGCATTTAGTCAAATGATATGAAATTGTGTGCTCAATAAAGGCTCAAAACTCACTTTTGTGGGAATGGGTTTTTATGTGATCAAGTATATATAATCAAATTTTAAATAAGTTTGTCATGCCTTTTCATAATTTTCTTATGTTGGTTCTTTTTATCACTACGCTATCGGTTGTAAATTTGTAAAAATATAACCTTTTTGAGAACTTGAATTTCCCGAGTTAAACCTAGGCAAGTAAAAAAATTGAAATTTTTGAAAAAATTTGGGGTGATTAGCGGTTCCAATAGAGTTTTGTGTAAGGCTTGTATTTAGGACTTGCAAAATTCAAGGTTTTAGCATCCCCCCCACACTTAAATTACACATTGTCCTCAATGTGTCCCAAAAATAAATTTTTAGGTTGATTAGATGTGTAAAATAGTGTTTAAAAAGCAAAAATTTGTGTTACTGGGCACTGAACACGGCCCCGTGTTATCCGGGCACGGCCCCGTGTTCAAGTGCCAGTAACAAAATTGAAATAAGAGAAACAGAAGTCTGGACACGGGGGCGTGTTGGGTGAACACGGCCCGTGTCCAGGTACCTGTACTGGGCGTTTTCTGCAGGTGGTTCGACACGGGGCCGTGTTGGTTGGGCACGGCCCGTGTTGAACCCTCTGAAATGGAGAAAATTGTCGGGTTGCCTCGTTCTTGTGCATGGGATCATTTTTCTCGTTCCCCTTTTCATCCTTTACCACCATGAGTGTGTTTTACTCATTATAAACCATCCAAACCTTAAAACCATCATTTCATTTCATCATAGAGAGAACTTACATAATCCTAAATTAAACTAGATAAAACAAAGAAATAACAAACCATGGAGTCCTAGCCTTTACTTTATTTTAATTTAGCAAAATTTCCAAGAAGTAATCAATCTTGGTTAAACAAGGCCTTTTTGAACTCCTTCTTCCGAGTGCGGTTCTCCTCAAATGTCGACGAGCCATTCTTCTACCTCCCTTGGAAGGAGAAAAGAAGGCTCATTGGCATTAGTTTGAGGAGTTTCAACTTCCACCGGGATCTCTTGTTGGTGTTCCATGGGAGGTTCCGCCGGAAAGTCTTCCCACCCGGTAGGGTTGTTGATTCCGAGTGCCAGGTTCCAATCCTGTTGAGGAAGGACTGGTTCCATTGGAGGTGCTACAAGAATATTTAACCTCTGGTGCAAAAGGTTAATTTCATGGAAGCTGCTTTCAAGTCCCATCGTTAGATCGTTAATACGGTCGATTAGGACCTCCTCTACTGAAGTCATTTCATCGAGAGCCTCCCTTAATGCTATCACATAGTGTACAAGTGTAGCTTCAATGGAGGGTCTTCTTCCTCTACGGCTGTTTGGCGAATGCACAGGAGATGTTTCGCTGTTTTCACTCGTCATCCTACGAAAAATAAACTAAAAATAGTTTATTTAATGAAACAGTAACCGGACACGGCCCCGTGCTCACTGAGCACGGCCCCGTGTTCATCTTTCTGCAGAGTTTTGGAACAAGGAAACTTGGATTTTTAAGTTATTTTCTGAATGTTGTGGGGCCTTTTTGGCTACTAATAACTTAAAACAATGTTCCATAACATGTTTTTACCAAGATTCTTTGAACACAACTCATTTATCCCTACCATAGAGTTGGAGGAATTCCAAACTTTCAATGGTAGCTCTTGGAGAAAGATGAAGAAGAAGGAAATAGCTAAAAGAGGAAAGGACAAGATGGGTTGTTGGAACCTTCTTTTAGACTTACCTAGGATAGTTTGAGAGAAGATTCCTGCAAATCTCTGCCCCAAGTTGGTCCAAATGTGCAGAATTCTTGGCTGCATTTATAGAAAACGACAGCAACCTGGACACGGCCCCGTGTTCAGTGGACACGGCCCCGTGTGCAGGTGGAGTTCTGACACAGTTTGTCCGTATTCTGACGTACTGATCAGAATGGAATCTTTCGATGGACACGGGGGCGTGTTGGCTGGGCACGGCCCCGTGTCTAGGACTGTTTTATGAAGTTGTCTAGTTTTTTAAGGAACTTGTTAGTATCGGGTGGCTCCTGACTGGTTGGAACAACCCCAAAGTGCCTAATATACCTTAATTGTCCTAGACTAAGGCGAGAACGCAAGAGGTTGTCGGTGAGGGTAATTCCTATTTTCATTCTAGGTGGACAAGTCCAACCCTTTTCCGGGCTCTTGTTAAAGAAGGTATATGCCGAATCGCTCAGGTCTATGTACGCACCGAACGAAGTCGATGGAGAGTCCTTCACGGCACAATCGACACAGGGACGACTATCGTCCAAATCTTTGCTAGGTATGAAGGTATTTTCGGGAGCAACGAGGTTGTCGGAATGCGGTTCCAACATTTCTTCATGGGTATCGTCTTGGGGTGGATCAATAAAATCCTTCCCAAGCTCTTCTATCCATTTCAGAATTAGCTCTTCTAGTTGAAATAACTCGCTAAGGAGCATTTCCCCTAGAATATCTGGCTGGGCGCATTCGAGGGAGAAATAGTGCTTATTTTTACTTTCGCCCCTCTTAAGGTTGTGAGAAGATGGTGGGTCCATGTAGTGGGGCCTATAATTTAGGAAGTAGCATTTTACTTCTTCATGTTCGCCACCACATAATTGACACCACTTACCATAAGAGTGCCGAAAGTAAAAATAATTACTATCACTCATGTTTATGTCAGAAATTACCAACCGTCGGGATCTAACGGTTCTGTTTTCAGTAACTGAAACTTGGGCACGGGGGCGTGTTGAGTGGACACGGCCCCGTGTTCAGCTTACTGTCTGATGTAAAACAGGATTGCCAGTTCCAATGATTGAGCACGGGGGCGTGTTCAGCGTGCACGGCCCGTGCTGAGCTCTGCAGAAGCTGAAAAACTAAGAAAATCCTAAAAAAAATAAAAAGAAAATAAAAGATGATTAGGCCGTTGATTCCTAACTTTCTTAAAATCCTTGTGTCCCCGGCAACGGCGCCAAAAACTTGATGCGTGTGAAGTGTTATATATATTAGGTGTATATTTTAAGCCCTTTTTTAACACTTATTTTAGCCAAGTTTTAAATTTATAAAACACGATATTTCACTAACACTAAACACACATATGGGCAAGTGCACCCATCGTTGAGTGTAGCATAGCGTTGGTAAGATACCGAGGTCGTCCAAGGACACAAGAGCTTTTAGTACCGGTTTATCCTCAACGTCTAACCAAAACAAAAGTTTAGAAAAATGTTTTAAACTAAGAAAAATAAAACTAACTAAAATGCTGAAAATAAAAATAAAAACAGATAGACAAGATGAATCACTTGGTTCCGACTCGTATCTAGTATAACCTTTGATTATTTCCGCACTTTTGCACATAATTAAGAGATTATCTTAGTTATTGTAGTAGGCCCCTCTTTTGAAGGTGACGTTACCCTCACCCCAGTAGTTTGAGTCAGCAGGGATACAATCCTAAAAGGGTGGATTATTGGAAGATAATGAATTAAGTTATTAATGCAGTATTGTGGTAGGCCCCGCTTTTGGCGGTGACGTTACCCTCGGCTAAGTAGTCTGAGTCAGTGATCGGAGTGTCGCGCTCCGGTCAAAGATAATATTTATAAGCCCAAATTACCCTTAACAATGTGTTAGTGGAAGTAAGGGGTCGAACCACGAAGAGTATGTGGTTTGTGTGTGGATTCGAATGAATGAAAACAATTGTCACAATTTATGAAGCTTTCTAAAGTATTTTTGTATTTTTCATTTAATGGAGAGATATGATTTTTAACTAAATGAATTGATGCGAATGGTTAACAACTACTAATTAACGATTGCAAGAAAAATGGTTACTAGAACAATAATGATAAAAAGGAATCACACCCGGTTTCGGTAATTGTTAACCTAGGATTTCTACAAGTTTTAGTTTCAACTCAAATGCATTCGATTAACGGATTTAGTGTACCGTGACTTAGGTGCTACTAGCTATCAACGTCCCGAAGAACGGACAAAAAGACACTTTGTAATCAACACAAGTAAATCCTAACAATGATAACGTACAATTACATATCACCGTTTCGCAAAGTCATAACTTTTAACATCGCTCGACAATTCACGAATTCGCAACAAATGTAATACTATTATCAAGAGTTTCAAAAACCAAATACAAATTGTCACTAAGATGAAACAAGAACAATTCGAAACACTAAAATCAACAACTACCTACACCGGGGTGAAACCGAGATGATTAGCCGCTCATGGTTGATAGAGCTTGATCACCGGAAGTTTGGAACGCGAATGAAACCATCTTGAAACTTGGTGGATGAAGGTTAGGGTTTTGGATGTGTGATGATGGTGAATGGATGATTGAATGGATGGATTGGTAATTGGATGGAACTAGGGTTTAAGAATCAAGATGATGATCATGCTTTGTTCTTGATTCGGGTTGATAGAAAAGATGGATGGTGGAATGGTAGGTGGTAATGGCTCCAAGAACAAAGTTTTTACTCCTAAAACATGTAACTCCCGTATTCAATGCAAAAACCACCCATTAGAACCGTTCCCATCACCCAAATAAATGAAATTCGCGTTTCAGAGATCCACTGCCCGTCGGCGACGACCTGGGGCCCGTCGGCGACGGCCTCCCTAAGTGCTGAAACCATCCGACGGCTTAACTGACTGTATACGCGTTTTTCTGGCCGACGGGTGTTTCTAGAGCCCGTCGGCGACGGCCTAGAGCCCGTCGGCGACGACCTCTAGTTTTTCCAGTTTTGTCCGAAACTGTTTTCTTCATAACTTCTTCGTTATAGCTCCGTTTTACTCACCGTTTTCGCCCACGTACTCGTAATTCAGCCCTCTATCATGCCATCTTCCAATATATTCATTTTAAATCCATTAATATCCCCCAAAAACTCATCTAATCTTCGTGGTTAACCCGGTTTTGTTCATTTCACATCCCCGGTTGATCCCGTTCGCTCCCGGTGCTCCGTTTAGCTCCCAATTAGCTCCTTAAACTCTTTTAGATATGTAAAACACAAATCCCATTAAAAGTAGGCTATTCACGATCAAAAGCTACGTAAAACATCAACTTAAGCATAAACGATCACCGGTTTTTCAACCACGTATCACATCCCCACACTTGTCTTTTGCTTGCCCTCAAGCAAATCTGTTTTTCACTTTCACGTGGGTCGAACAACGAATACACATCCCATTCCCGAGACAAAGGTTAAGGTCTAGTGTCATACAAAAGTTCAAACCTTTTACAATTTTCACATATTTACCGGTTAACTGAATAATCACATATAATAATGGTTATCCAAGATTAACCCGCCCTTAAAACTAACAACTCATGCATATCCCTCACAATGTGCTCTCCACTCGGCTTATAATTTGGCTAATGTGTATAATGTATTAGCATTTCAACAATTAATCGCTCAAAACCGATTAGAACACGTACCCGCATAGGCTTGCAACTCAATCGTTCTCCACTATTGATCACAAACACTAAGCACAAGTCATAAGGTCTTTATGAGGGTTGTAACGGGGCTAGGCTAAGGGTAGGAGTTAGGATATTTTAAAGTGGTTAAGGTGATGAAAATTCAATTTTTATTACAATTGACTATTCTAACCAAACTCACTAAAAACACCAAATATGAGGCAACAACATTCGCTTTTTATTCAACAACTATTAACACTTCTTTTTGTGTTTTTCTTCAACGATTTTCAATTCTTTTTCACAATATTTTCTGATTTTTTTTTCAATCAAGAATAACTATACAAATATGACTCCTATAATCGAATTTCCATCACACGGGTTTAAAAGAAAAAGATTTAAGGGTTATGGGCTAGAGGGTGATCAAACGAAAGGTTTAGGCTCAAAATGGGCGACTAGGGAATTTGTTCGGGTAAGGATAGATAAATGGTTTTAAGAGAAAAGGTTTACCTAATGACTTAATCATTCTCGTGCTTGTATTCGGTCTATAGTCTCAAACGTATCAAAAGTTGCAAGTTCTACAATACGCGACTAATGGTCCACTCAAACAAAGAAACATGTAAATGTACATCTATGATATAAAAGTGGCTCAAACCTCACGTATAAGGGTATGATATGTGATATGCATAAATTGCTAGTTCCTTAGGCGGATTATTCCCAAATAACCACCCGCTAAATACCCGTTATGCTTATTAATTTGAACTTGACCATGACAAAAGACCAAATGGGTTGTGACATCCCTCGTTGACTTGATCACTTGTGCTTTTAAGATCGCTTTCTAAACAAGAAATTTTGAAATTTTTTTGAAATTTTCCCCCATCCCCACACTTGAGGTAAACATTGTCCTCAATGTATAGAATTTAAATGAACGGGTCAAAATCTAAAACTTTTACTACTCCCCCATCCCCACACTTGAGGTAAAAATTGTCCTCAATGTGCAAGAACTAGAGTTTTAAAACGCACAAGGGATGTGACACGTCTAACCTTCCCAAAATCTCACCCCGGAAAATAAAATACAATGTACAATCCACTTATTCCTAACTAAGAATCAAAGTAAAAGGAAACACATGCACCTGATTTGTGTCGCTTGATACTCATATCTCCTTCGCCTCTTCATACAAACGGTTGTCCCGCGAACATGTTGTACCTACAAATTCTAATCCTTGTGTAGAAGCATGCTTCTCACAACCATCAAAATTTGTTAGTTACCTAGTTCTACCCTTTTTATGAAACATATTACCAAGCCATGTGTTATTTCACTTCGATTTATGTGGACAATAATTTACAACAACAATAAACCTAACTCACTTTCGTAGGAATCATGGCGGCATTTAGCATATGCACGCAAGCCCTTTAAACCTCCCGATAGCTCGGGAGGACGAGTAGGTCTCGTGAGGGTTATATAGGGAACACACCCACAACGTTCATTTAACTAGGCGAAAATAAATAACAACGAAATAGCAAAATTATACAACAACAACAAAACTACGGAGAAAAACTAAAACTAACTAAAACTAACTATAAAAAAAAGTATACAACAACAATTAACTTACCACCTCATGGTGGTCGAATGGAGTGCTTGCCGCCCACAAACTCCTCGAAATCACCCACCGGTGATTCATACCATTTGTTGCCAAACGGTCCAAACTTCCTCACCTCCTCTTCCGTTTTCTTTTCTAGAGGTGACTTTTTTTCTTTCTTCTTCTTCTTGACCGTCTTCTTCTTTGTTTCTCCAAACCTACCAACCATAGCACACACCTTTTTGTTTGGATTCATGTCCTTTTTAGGACACTTATCCTCACCGAGCGGGTTAGTAAATTTTGGGAAAACATTTAAATTTAACTCCCGGTCCCCAAACTTCATGCTTACCGTTCCCGTTGCACAATTTATTATGGCATTAGCAGTTGCCAGGAACGGTCTACCCAGTATAACTACCGGTTGGGTGTCCTCAACACATCCAACATAGTCTACTACCAAAAAGTCAACTGGGTAGTAGCAATCATCTACCTTCACAATCACATCTTCCACCATCCCCCTTGGATGCGTGGGAGTCTGATCAGCCAACACCACGGGAGTGTTAAACTTTTTCAATGGACCAAAATCATATTGGTCGTATAGACTCCCGGGCAAGATGCTCACACAAGCTCCAAGATCTAGGAGCGCCCTCTCAATTTTAAATGTTCCAATTTGAATTGGAATAAGAGGATCTCCCGGGTCTTGAGCTTTTTGGGGAAGGGCACTCGACAAAACGGCACTCACATGAGATATCAAATCAACCGGTTCGGGTAATTTGTTGTGCCGTTTTTCGATGCTTAGTTCCTTTAAGCATTCCACATGAGCCGGAACCTTTTTAATGTCATCTAGTAACGGTAAATTAATTTTAGCTTGCTTAAAATTTTCCCACCCCTCGTCCTTCGATGGGCACCGTTCTTCACTTTCCGATGCATTAAGCAGGTTAAATTGATTTAAACAATTTTCACAAAAAGAATTTTTAGTTATGTTTTCATTTTTACTTTGTGAAATCGTTTCATGTTCATTTTCACTTTCCGGACCTTCACCTATATTTTCCACTACACCATCAACAAATTGTGGTGGTGGAATGCTTTCAACACTACAAACTTCATCATTTAAAAGAATACTTACCGCGCTAACACGTGCATTCCTCACATTGCTTGTGCTAAAACCTTGATGCTTCGGGTTAACTGTAGTGTCACTTGGAAGTTTTCCCATGCTTCCCCTCATTTGAGCCATCTCTTCCGCGAGTTGGCCCACTTGCTTTGCCAATGCGTCATGTGCTTTGTCCCGAATCTCGTTTGTCTTTTGAGATTCCTTTTGCATATTCAACAAAGCATCCATTTTGGCACCCAAATCATCGCCACCGGTTTGATTGTTCGACCCGCTTCCATTACCACCTTGATTATGGTAATTCCTTTGGTAACCCCCTTGGTTACCTCCTTGGCGAGTTTGGTGCGAATACCCACCTTGATTTCCCGATTGGAAATTCGGGTTTATTTGATTGGAGGCATTACCATACCTAAAGTTAGGATGGTTCCTCAACCCGGGGTGGTAAGTGTTGGAGTTCATATCGTATTGGCTCCGGTCTCCATACACTTGATTCACATCCGCGGTGGCTTGGCAATTCTCGGTTCGGTGACCAATGTCACCACATTCTTCACATACGCTATATTGTACCGCACCCACTTCTTTCTTCTTCATGCGGGCCAATTCCCGCTCCAACGTATCAATCCGATCCTTAGAACTTGCATCACGATCGGGCCAAGACCTTGAGGTAGGGTGCTTTTTTGCTCGGTCGGCCGACTCTTTTTCTTTAGACCGCTTGCTCATTCTTTCCAAGAATTCCCAATCGTCGTCTTCGTGATTGTTCAAGAGTGTTCCATTGCTTGTTGACTCAAGACGATTCCAAGTTGTGTCATCCAAACCCCGTACAAAACATTTCACCAACTCCCACTTTTCTATTTGGTGATGTGGGCATCTCCTCATCAACTCCTTGAATCGGGTGAATGCTTCATGTAGTGGTTCACTCGAAAGTTGGCGAAACGACCGAATTTCATCTCTAGCATCGTCGGTCTTTGCCATAGAATAATATTCATCCAAAAATGCTTGTTGCATTTGTTCCCAAGTTCGAATACTGTTGGCCGGAAGTGTGAGGAACCACTGTTTTGCCTTGTCTTTCAAAGAGAATTGGAATAAGCGAAGTTTGACCTCCTCTAATGCGAAATTGTGTCCCCCAATCGTGTTGCATATCGATGAAAATTCCGCCAAGTGTGTATACGGTTCATCATTAGACCTCCCATTGAAGTGGGGAAGTATATTGATGTAATGCGGTTTACAATCGAACATTCTTCTTTCGCACACAATTGGTGAATCATTCTCGGTGACCACCGGTCGAAAACGGTCATTCACTCCCCGTGGAGGTTGTTGACGACGTTGTGGACCGTTAACCTCTTGATCGACCGGTCTTCGATTGTCTCTTCGGTCACCTCTTCTATCCCCACCTTGATTTCTACCTTGGTTACCTCTTTGGTTACCACCTCCCACGAAACGAGGAATCCGATTAGGGTTACCATTGTTGTTATTGTTGTTGTTGTAAAACCCATCATCTCGGTTCCGTTGGTTATTGTTTCGTGGTTGACGGTCGTTCCCGTAACCATCATTTCTCACGTTCCCGTACCCATAATCATCATCCCCCACAAAGTTGGCATTTTGATAACCAAACTCGTCATCTTCAAAGCCTCTCGCATTGTAGAAATTTCCCCTATTCACGTATCCCCAATCTTCATCGTCGTTAACCCGATCATCATAATATCCCCCATCGTCCGAATTTTCCGTATGTATGCTCACATGTTCTGGTGATTGATAACCGGGAACACTATATGGTTCGTTCCCCGGCAATGGCGCCAAAATTTGATCGGAGTGTCGCGCTCCGGTCAAAGATAATATTTATAAGCCCAAATTACCCTTAACAATGTGTTAGTGGAAGTAAGGGGTCGAACCACGAAGAGTATGTGGTTTGTGTGTGGATTCGAATGAATGAAAACAATTGTCACAATTTATGAAGCTTGCTAAAGTATTTTTGTATTTTTCATTTAATGGAGAGATATGATTTTTAACTAAATGAATTGATGCGAATGGTTAACAACTACTAATTAACGATTGCAAGAAAAATGGTTACTAGAACAATAATGCTAAAAAGGAATCACACCCGGTTTCGGTAATTGTTAACCTAGGATTTCTACAAGTTTTAGTTTCAACTCAAATGCATTCGATTAACGGATTTAGTGTACCGTGACTTAGGTGCTACTAGCTATCAACGTCCCGAAGAACGGACAAAAAGACACTTTGTAATCAACACAAGTAAATCCTAACAATGATAACGTACAATTACATATCACCGTTTCGCAAAGTCATAACTTTTAACATCGCTCGACAATTCACGAATTCGCAACAAATGTAATACTATTATCAAGAGTTTCAAAAACCAAATACAAATTGTCACTAAGATGAAACAAGAACAATTCGAAACACTAAAATCAACAACTACCTACACCGGGGTGAAACCGAGATGATTAGCCGCTCATGGTTGATAGAGCTTGATCACCGGAAGTTTGGAACGCGAATGAAACCATCTTGAAACTTGGTGGATGAAGGTTAGGGTTTTGGATGTGTGATGATGGTGAATGGATGATTGAATGGATGGATTGGTAATTGGATGGAACTAGGGTTTAAGAATCAAGATGATGATCATGCTTTGTTCTTGATTCGGGTTGATAGAAAAGATGGATGGTGGAATGGTAGGTGGTAATGGCTCCAAGAACAAAGTTTTTACTCCTAAAACATGTAACTCCCGTATTCAATGCAAAAACCACCCATTAGAACCGTTCCCATCACCCAAATAAATGAAATTCGCGTTTCAGAGATCCACTGCCCGTCGGCGACGACCTGGGGCCCGTCGGCGACGGCCTCCCTAAGTGCTGAAACCATCCGACGGCTTAACTGACTGTATACGCGTTTTTCTGGCCGACGGGTGTTTCTAGAGCCCGTCGGCGACGGCCTAGAGCCCGTCGGCGACGACCTCTAGTTTTTCCAGTTTTGTCCGAAACTGTTTTCTTCATAACTTCTTCGTTATAGCTCCGTTTTACTCACCGTTTTCGCCCACGTACTCGTAATTCAGCCCTCTATCATGCCATCTTCCAATATATTCATTTTAAATCCATTAATATCCCCCAAAAACTCATCTAATCTTCGTGGTTAACCCGGTTTTGTTCATTTCACATCCCCGGTTGATCCCGTTCGCTCCCGGTGCTCCGTTTAGCTCCCAATTAGCTCCTTAAACTCTTTTAGATATGTAAAACACAAATCCCATTAAAAGTAGGCTATTCACGATTAAAAGCTACGTAAAACATCAACTTAAGCATAAACGATCACCGGTTTTTCAACCACGTATCAGTCAGCAGGGATACAGTCCTAAATAGCCGGGTTATAGTATTAATAGTAGTTAACTTATGAGGGGATCAAAGAGTTTGGACACCCGCCATCCAATACCGTGAAGTATTGAAGGAGGTCCTACTAAATTTGACCCAGGTCCATTGCAGGACCTCTAAACGCTGAACAATGGCAAGACCTTTACCAAACCGTTCCCTTAACCCCCTACCAGGTAGCCAACATACCTCCATATAGACCGTGGAGATATGAATGGTGAAAATCCTTTATTTTATATAGACAGTAAAATAATGCCAAGACACCACGGACAAACGATAAGGAAAGATCACCTTCAACATAAGTAACTAGTTATTAAAGTCATTAATACAAAACCAAATAAAAAGTGCAAAAGATTAGAAATAAAAAGTATTATACTAGACACTTTGTCTTCACCAAGTGATGTAAGAGACTTAGGCAAACATGGCCTTGATTGTCAAGAACTCTTACGATCAATCTTGGATCCCGAGACGACTCACACACTCTATGATGGACAATGGATGATGGTGGTGGATGATGGTGTTGTGATGGTGGTGGGTGGTGGATGAAGTGTGAGAGAGGTGGTGTGCCAAGGGATGAGATGAAATGAATCCAAGCACTCCTATTTATAGGCTGAACAGAGAGCTGGACACGGCCCCGTGTCCGCTGGACACGGCCCCGTGTCCGTCTGACACTCTCTCTCCTCATTAATTGTAATTCGCAATTACAATAAATGCGCCTGCTGTACTTTCGACACGCCCCCGTGTCCGCTGAGCACGGCCCCGTGATGGGCAATAGAAGCTTCTATAGGTTTGTCTTTTCTGCTGCTTCTTGGGCACGGCCCCGTGCTGGCTGAGCACGGGGCGTGTTCAGCCTTCTGTTTTCTTTATTTTGCTTTGGAAGGTGCCGTTGAGGGTTCGGGCAGTCCACTAATGTTCCTTTTCTTGTATTTATGTTGGATTTAGCTGTCTTTTTGCTTCTTTTGCGTTTTTGAGCTCATTTAATCCTGAAAATACAAAAGGAAGACAAAAACACTCTTTTTTCAATATTAGTACTAAAAAAGGGTTAGTTTTAGGCCTCATTTGATGTAATTTATATGTTGCATTTTACACACATCAAATACCCCCACACTTGAACTTTTGCTTGTCCACAAGCAAAACTCTTTAATATGTGGCTTACACTCCCAAATGGAATAGGTAGAAGAGAAGGTTTTGGGCTTGTCGTAGAGTGTCGGGATTTCCAAGATCTTTTTGGGTTTTATTTTTATTTATTTACACTCCTATTCGTAATGATTTATTTAGAACTATTCATAAAAGAAATTACTTATTTGGGCATAACATGCCTTTTTAAAAATTCTATATATATACAAGTTCACATACCTCGCGGGGAAATCACTCACACTCGGCCGAAGGTGTATTTTTAGTGAATCACTCGAGAGCGGCACGGAACTTATTCCTACCATAGGCTTGCCAAGAAATCAATCCTCCTCCTTTTTAACTTTTATACCTTTGTAGATATCAAGAGGACTTTGTGGGTTAAGGGTTGGCTAGGGTTAAATGTAGGTGGTTGGGTTAGTGGTTAGTAAAAAGGCTAAAAGCGTAACAAGTGTCGGTTTTCGTATTTTTGCAATTTTTTTTTTAATGAAGCTTTTATTCAAACATAGTTATTTTTGATTACTTTGTTTGTTTATTTTCTTTTTGCTTCATTATTATCAAAAATATATTTTTTTTTCACGAAGAACCGAACTTGTTACTAAAATAAAGGGTTAAAAATGAAAAAGGTTTTTGTGGGTGAAAGGGTTTTTTGTTTGGGTGATGAAACGAAAAGGTTTAGGCTCAAAGGGGCTAACTAGGGGGATTTTTGGGTAGGTGGTAAAAGAAAAAGAAAAATAATGGTGTAGAAATGAAAAAGGTTAGTCCTAATGCCTCCATCATTTACTTACTCGGGATTAAGTTGATAAGGACCGGGAATGTATTGTCATGGCAAGTTCTAGAGTCGTAAGAACCAAGCGGCTATTCACACAAGAAACGAAAAATGAGCATTTAGTCAAATGATATGAAATTGTGTGCTCAATAAAGGCTCAAAACTCACTTTTGTGAGAATGGGTTTTTATGTGATCAAGTATATATAATCAAATTTTAAATAAGTTTATCATGCCTTTTCATAATTTTCTTATGTTGGTTCTTTTTATCACTACGCTATCGGTTGTAAATTTGTAAAAATATAACCTTTTTGAGAACTTGAATTTCCCGAGTTAAACCTAGGCAAGTAAAAAAATTGAAATTTTTGAAAAAATTTGGGGTGATTAGCGGTTGCAATAGAGTTTTGTGTAAGGCTTGTATTTAGGACTTGCAAAATTCAAGGTTTTAGCATCCCCCCCCCCCACACTTAAATTACACATTGTCCTCAATGTGTCCCAAAAATAAATTTTTAGGTTGATTAGATGTGTAAAATAGTGTTTAAAAAGCAAAAATTTGTGTTACTGGGCACTGAACACGGCCCCGTGTTATCCGGGCACGGCCCCGTGTTCAAGTGCCAGTAACAAAATTGAAATAAGAGAAACAGAAGTCTGGACACGGGGGCGTGTTGGGTGAACACGGCCCGTGTCCAGGTACCTGTACTGGGCGTTTTCTGCAGGTGGTTCGACACGGGGCCGTGTTGGTTGGGCACGGCCCGTGTTGAACCCTCTGAAATGGAGAAAATTGTCGGGTTGCCTCGTTCTTGTGCATGGGATCATTTTTCTCGTTCCCCTTTTCATCCTTTACCACCATGAGGTTAAAATCGAGTGACTAGAGCTTGGGCAACCGTTTCTGGAAGGAATTTAAGTGGTGACGGGATTTTGATTTATTAAATGCACTATAGACTTTAGTGGTGAATTATTAAATGCACTATAGACTTTAGTGGTGAATTATTTAAACCAAAATGGCAAGGATTTGAAGCCTATAAAAGGCCATGGAAGTCTACAACAAATGGAGACACCAATTTTACACAAGTTTGCAACATTCATGCACATATTCTCAATTCACTAAGAGTTGATACAATTCAGCCATGGAGTGATCTTGGAAGAGTTAAGAAGCAAGTTGTGGTGAATTCTTGAAGGCGGGAATCAACGGGAGAAACTCGGGAACGATCAATATTGAAGACTTAAGGGTTATACTCTCTTATTTCAATTCTTGTTTCCTTTTGTTTCCATATTTTACCATGAATTCTGTTTTTAAGTTTGATGTTTTAATTTGCATAATAATGATTGTCGGTTAATCACCTTATACTACTTAGGTTGTGATGAACACTTGTTAAAAAATGTAATTTTTACCGGTTATTGTGTGATTATGGATTGTGTTTTGAAAGAAACCTGGTTTTAGTTTAATTATCACTAACTTGTCTATTAAACCAAATTAAGTTCCTTAAATTGCTTTAGACTTACAACCGAAAGGAAGATAGTCTTTCCAAGCACTATTCTAGAACACTAGATAACCGACAGGAAGTCTAGATTAACCGGTAATAAAAATAAATCTTTAGAGTTACATAGATGCCTTCCCGAGAAGGATTGGGAAACCTATTTGTTTTCTCTTAGGATTTAATATTTAAAGATCCCGGTTTCATATCACATAATTATCCGGTAAAAAGTATGTTAATAACAAGTGGGATTCCAACCTAAGTAGTCTTTCATAAATCATTGAAATTCATCCTTTGCTTTAAATTGTGCTTTTCTTATCTTGTTTAATTAGTTTATTTTAATAAATTGCATATTTATATTTTTCAAGTCAAAACCCCCCATCAATTAAACAAAACATTTTAGTCCGTGTCAGTCTTGTATAAACAAAGTCATTAACATAATTCAACAGAGTCCCTTGGGTTCGATACTCGGACTTACTTTTACTATACTATACTGATTGGTACACTTGCCGGATGTGTGGTTTAGGTTTAAGATCGAGTCTAAGTTTATAACTTTAAAACTTAGAGTGTCTAGTTTAAGGTTATTTTTAAAGTTTGTCTTTTTGTATTTTATTTGTAAATATGCGTTTTTGTGTCGGACATGTAGTAACTGGAAGGGTTAAGTACCGGTAGTTGAGAACTCCTGTCTAGGCTGGCATTCGTACAAATCCAAATAAAAGGACCAGTTGCCTACCTGGGGACTATCAACGAGAGTACCGATACCTATTGGCGCCGCTGCCAGGGACACTTTGCAATTGCGTTAATTAGTTTGTTTATATTTTTTTTTATTTGAGTCATAGGAGTCTAAAATCCATTAGTGTATTTTTTTTTTAGATTGTATTTTTGTTTATTTTAATTCTAGTGTATTTTGTGTTTTTTTTTATTTGAAATTTTTATTTTTAATTTAATCCTTAGTTAGATTTTGTTTACTTGTTTATTTCCAATTCCTAGTGTAAGTTTCCTTAGTTTATGCGACATACGCGCTCCCGAGGAGCACCTGAATTCGAGCCACAAGACAATCCCGAACTTCTGTTCAGCCGACAAACAATCAATCAGGAAGGAGAATCAGGTAACACAAGTAGATACCAAGTTTTTGAAAATCCTTACTTTGAAACCGAAACAGAAACAGAGTCTGATTCCTTAGAAATCTCCGGCTCTTCAAGTTCGCCACCCTATTTCGAAATGGCTAATAATAATCAAACCGTACACCAACGTTCTACTGCCGGTTTCACTGGAGCAAATTCACCAATCCAAATTCCTGCAATAACTAATGAAAAATCTTGGCAAATTCCGTCTTATATCATGACCACCATAACCCATTCATGTCAATTCCATGGCCGTGATGACGAGGACGCTCCAGCACATATAAACCGCCTTACACGCCTCTGCAACACTTTCAATCTTGAAGGTGCCGGAAATGACGCCCGTTTTCTCCAAGGAGGAGACATAATTTTTTCGCCCGAGGAGGTACATTTGGGATGACCCCTATCTTTTCAGGATAGGAGGAGACAGAATTTTGAGAAGATGTGTGAGTAAGGAAGAAGGTTTAGAGATTCTTAGGCACGTACATGAAGGTTTAACAGGAGGTCACCACGGTCCACACACTACTGCACAAAAAGTCTTTGATTGTGGTTTTTATTGGCCTTCAGTAGTGAAGGATGCGGTAGAGTTTGTGAAGACCTGTGATCGTTGCCAACGTACTGGCAATATCTCATCCAAGGATGAGATGCCCTAAAACCCAATTCTAATTGTTGAAATCTTCGATGTTTGGGGCATTGACTTCATGGGACCATTCCCCTCATCTAGAGGAAATCGGTACATACTTGTGGCGATAGATTACGTTTCAAAGTGGGTGGAGGCACAAGCTCTTCCTACAAACGATGCCCGAGTAGTGGTTAAATTCCTCAAGAAACTCTTCACTCGATTCGGTACTCCTCGTGCTCTTATAAGTGACCGTGGCACTCATTTCTACAACGCCATCATGGAAAAGGCGTTGGCTCGCTACGGTGTCACTCATCGTTTTTCCACCGCCTACCATCCCCAAACTAGTGGGCAAGTCGACAATGCGAATCGTGGAGTGAAACGAATCCTAGAAAAAACCATTGGAAATAGTAGGAAGGATTGGTCAGATAAACTTGACGATGCATTGTGGGCATTTCGAACCGCCTATAAACCACCTTTGGGGCCACACCATTCATGATTGTCTATGGCAAAGCTTGCCATCTTCCCGTTGAGTTAGAGCACCGAGCACTTTGGGCTCTCAAAACTGTTAATCTTGACTTAACGGAGGCCGCCAAGAGACGATACTTCCAAATCCATGAATTGGAGGCCTTGAGAGACGCCGCTTACGAACGATCTTGGAATATCAAGGAAAGGACAAAGGCATTGCATGACAGGAAGCTTAAGAGGTTGAAGGAATTCAAAACCGGCGATAAAGTGCTTTTATACAATTCACGTTTAAAAATGTTTGCAGGAAAGTTGAAATCAAAGTGGACAGGACCGTATGTTGTTAAAGAGGTATTCCCGTACGGTGCAGTTGAATTGTTGGATGAAGCCAATAGAGGTACATGGAAAGTTAATGGTCATAGGTTGAAACATTACCTAGGAGGGCCAATCGACACGACCGAGACGGAGGTAACTCCGCTCGAAGCTCCTTCGTCCACCACTGTCTAGGTTCTTGAGTGAAAACTCAAGTTTTGTACATATAGTCGTTTTCGTGTCGTGTCATAATTAGTTTTGTGTTTCGTATTTGTCTTTTCCATTCGTATTGTTGTGTCATGAGTTTTTGAAGGGAAATACCATTTGTACGTTGGCGAGATCGCCAAGAGAAAAGAGTTTCAGGACAACTTTGAGTCCTTATTATCAGACAATTTAATCCTGACTAGCGTAATCGGAATCGCTTGCAAAATAAGGTTGATTTGTGATACCACCTCCGGATTGGAAGGCATATGTGGAATTGACTAGCACATCGACAGTCTCACATATTTAGCTAAGTCGTTTCCACTTGTGTGTGATTTGTATTATTTTTACTTTTCGAGTTTTAGTAGTTTATTTTGTTTAATTGTGCTTCCATCTTTGCATTAGGGACAATGCAAAATTTAAGTGTGGGGATGGGAACACTTGAGTGTTTATAAAAAAATTCTAAAAAAAAAATCGTGTAATTATTGTTTTATTTTGTGCATATTTGACTTATTTTTATCTAATAATTGTACATATGAAAAAAATTAAAGTGTTTTTCATAAATAGAAATTTATCTAATTACTCATAAACTTGCATCTAAAATACACACCCAATTTTAGTGAGTTTTGAGCCTTTCTAAAGCATTCATCATATGCTTAAGACTTCATTTGATTCAGTGTGCCGCATAATCCTGGTGCAAATGAAGCGAAAACGATGAATTCTACGAAAGAAACGGAAGAAAACGAACAATGCGAAAGAACACGGAAAAGCGTGACAGAAATTTCCTGAGGGGACCCCTTACGGACCGTAAGGGATAACACCTTACGTTAGGTTGTTTAGTCTATCAGAAAACTAAACAACCTAATGTTGAACCATAAAATGAATTAAATTCGAGTCAGAAACAGTCAGAATTTCATCATGACATATCCGGAGCTAGAAAATGAGTTACGAGAGCCATAATATATGTTTTTGGGGTAGCTCGACGAGAGGAATCCAAATATGAGGTTAACATCGAGTGACTAGAGCTTGGGCAACCGTTTTTGGAAAGAATTTAAGTGGTGACGGGATTTTGATTTAATAAAAACTTTTGGCCTAACTTTGAATTATTAAATGCACTATAGACTTTAGTGGTGAATTATTAAATGCACTATAGACTTTAGTGGTGAATTATTTAAAGCAAAATGACAAGGATTTGAAGCCTATAAAAGGCCATGGAAGTCTACAACAAAGGTAGACACCAATTTTACACAAGTTTGCAACATTCATGCACATATTCTCAATTCACTAAGAGTTGATACAATTCAGCCATGGAGTGATCTTGGAAGAGTTAAGAAGCAAGTTGTGGTGAATTCTTGAAGGCGGGAATCAACGGGAGAAGCTCGGGAACGATCAATATTGAAGACTTAAGGGTTATACTCTCTTATTTCAATTCTTGTTTCCTTTTGTTTCCATATTTTACCATGAATTCTGTTTTTAAGTTTAATGTTTTAATTTGCATAATAATGATTGTCGGTTAATCACCTTAAACTACTTAGGTTGTGATGAACACTTGTTAAAAAATGTAATTTTTACCGGTTATTGTGTGATTATGGATTGTTCTTATTAAGTAATTGATTTAAGAAACTAGTTTGGTGTTTATGCATATTTTAACTTGGTTAATATTTCGATCATATATTTCACATAAATTCCGGTGAATGTATTTTCATAAAAAGAATTAATGTTGATTTTCAAATCTTAGCGGGTTTGGGTAATCTTATGGTAAAATGGCCAATAAACCATAGAAATAATGATAAAAAAATTAATCCGGTTTCAATGTTCTACTATTTTTAGCGCCGAAAAGTATAAAAATATTAATAGGTCTAGTTTAGTGTGTTACTAGGATTGTGTTTTGAAAGAAACCCGGTTTTAGTTTAATTATCACTAACTTGTCTATTAAACCAAATTAAGTTCCTTAAATTGCTTTAGACTTACAACCGAAAGGAAGTTAGTCTTTCCAAGCACTTTTCTAGAACACTAGATAACCGACAGGAAGTCTAGATTAACCGGTAATAAGAATAAATCTTTAGAGTTACATAGATGTCTTCCCGAGAAGGATTGGGAAACCTATTTGTTTTCTCTTAGGATTTAATATTTAAAGATCCCGGTTTCATATCACATAATTATCCGGTAAAAAGTATGTTAATAACAAGTGGGATTCTAACCTAAGTAGTCTTTCATAAATCATTGAAATTCATCCTTTGCTTTAAATTGTGCTTTGCTTATCTAGTTTAATTAGTTTATTTTAATAAATTGCAAATTTATATTTTTCAAGTAAAAACCCCCCATCAATTAAACAAAACATTTTAGTCCGTGTCAATTTTGTATAAACGAAGTCATTAACATAATTCAACAGAGTCCTTTGGGTTCGATACTCGGACTTACATCAACTATACTACATTGATCGGTACACTGCCGGATGTGTGGTTTAGGTTTAGATAGAGTCTAAGTTTATAAATTTAAAACTTAGAGTGTCTAGTTTAAGGTTACTTTTAAAGTTTGCCTTTTTGTATTTTATTTGTAAAAAAATGTGTTTTTCGTGTCAGACATGTAGTAACTGGAAGGGTTAAGTACCGGTAGTTGAGAACATCTGAATTATTACGAGAGCCATAATATATGTTTTTGGGGTAGCTCGACGAGAGGAATCCAAATATGAGGTTAAAATCGAGTGACTAGAGCTTGGGCAACCGTTTCTGGAAGGAATTTAAGTGGTGACGGGATTTTGATTTAAAAAACACTTTTGGCCTAAATTTGAATTATTAAATGCACTATAGACTTTAGTGGTGAATTATTAAATGCACTATAGACTTTAGTGGTGAATTATTTAAAGCAAAATGGCAAGGATTTGAAGCCTATAAAAGGCCATGGAAGTCTACAACAAATGTAGTGTAACAACCCTTGGTAAAACCAACACCCTCATAAATATTATGACACTTTAGTATATTGTAAAATATTCCAATATGTCTTATATTACACCCCGTATGTGAAAACCGAGCCCAAATTATGTTTTAACATATAAAATAAATCGAAAATAAGAAAAATGGAGTTGAGGCGGGCCGCGTAGACCCACCCCAAAATCTCACGCGGGCGGTATCAAGACTGAAATTGACTCCGCTGATTTCTTAAGTTGATATGGGCCGCGTTAGCTTAAGCTTACACTTACGCGGGCCGCTAGAGATCATGAAACGCGGAGACATCTGGTGCTGACACGTGTCGACATCGTGGCGGTCTAGAGGATGACCGGGACAAGCTATATGTTGACCAGATGGTTGACGCGGGGCGCGTAAGGCTTAGCCTTATCTTACGCGGGCCGCCTGGAAGTCAGAATCCAACACTATATATAGAACTCATCAGTTTACGTTTTTCGTCGCTCACATTTCAATCTCAAATCATAATTTCTGTAGGAAAGTTATAATACACGGGTATTATACCCCTAATTAGCGAAATTCTGCTCCGTTGTAAGTATTATAACCCTAGTTTCGTAATAGTTACGCTGCCCGATTGATTTAGGGTTCCGTAACAACTGTCGTGGTTCTGCCCGACGTAGTTGTTGGAATGCCGTCTCGGGGAGGGTATCATTAATAATTTCAAAGGGTTGTGATACTAACCAATGTACATTTGTATAAATTATAGATTATACCCAGGAAACCCTTACAAGAAGCCTAAGATAGCAAAGTGAGTAGTCTCCTTTTTGTTAACAGTTTTTACAAAACCTTAACTATTTTACAATGTGATTAAGCGGTGATTGAGTCTTTGTAGTTCTTCAATTACTGCCGGTATGTTGGGGTTTTGTATACAAAATGTACTACACTGTGAGTAGTAAGTCAAGGTTGACAGTACGTTACCATTGGACAATGAGTTAGCCAATGTGTAATATGACCCACAAGTCAGTGGATTGATAGTACCAAATGGAGTAATTGTGTAGACATAAACATTGTAATCGTCCTCAATACTGTTTTAATCGATAAAATGTTTCTTGATTAAACTGGGATTAACTCACCAGTATTTCCGACTGACAAATGTTTTTAAAATGCGTTTCAGGTAACCCAATGTGACAGCCAATTAGTAGAAAGCCAGCTGGAGAGCACTAAAGACTTGGGGATAATGTGGCTATAAAAGTTACCTAATAAACGATGTTTTAAATTCAATAAGATAGGGTTTATCCCTATAAATGTAATGTAATAAGAAACTTGGATTTTATCCATGTGATTATTAATATAAAATATGGTGGTTTTACTCTGATAAACATTTCCTAACTACGGTCCTGATGAAAATTCCGCTGCAAGATTAAATAACCTGATACCACCACAACTGAGATTGCGTCCGCCCGTTCCCGGGAATAAGGGATCGGGGGTTGCGACAGGAGGTGGTATCAGAGCCTAGCCACTGGTCTGAGCCAAAGAAGTGTTCTGCTGACACTTAAAATTCTATATTTTGTGTTAGGAAATAAATTACGGAAATATGTGCATAACTGTAATTATTTGTTATGTGTTATTTGACTATCTGTTAGTTTTCAGTATGAGTGATCAAGGACCATCAGACGTGAATCGTCAGTTATCTGATTCACCTAGGAGTGAAGGTACATCATCACAGCCTGCCCTTTCAGGGTATTCTGCTGATCAGGAGGAGGGAATATTTGCCTTTAGAGCTCAATCTGAAGAACCATTTCCTAATAAGAAACGAGGATGGTTCAGTAAAGAAGCTTTTGCTCGTAGGAGGAGAATGCGAAAATTGCAACAGCAAAGGGCTTTAGCAGTTATTAAGCGAGAGACAGATGCCCATACTTAGGATATGCTAAATAGAAGCCTAGCTAATTTTCATATCTTAGCTACGACTGCTGCTGACCCAAGTCTGGAACAATTAGTAGCCCCACAACCACAAAACCCAGAACAACCCATGGAGATAGAAAACCAGGAAAACCAAGTAGAGATGCACGATTTTAACCCAGAAGAAATCCCAAGGATACCTGCACCAAACCCTCTAGATCCAAATTACGACCCATGGTGGGATGACAATAGGGACTTTGTGCAACGTTACCCTATCCAGGAATATCCACCCATACAGAACATAGAAGCTTACCCAGGTATGGACCCTTTAGATCCCTATTACCAAAATGATTATATTAGGGAGATATTAGAGGATCCTTACCAATTTCAGGAACTGTTACCCCCATATTAGGAAACCGCACCCCAGATTCCAAACCCAGTCCGAGAACCTGCACCCCCAATGAGTGCAGAAAATGTCCAAGAACTTAGGACTTTCAGGGAGGAAATTTTAGAAAGCAGTGAGAGGATGAGACAGGTGGGAGAGCGTCTCGTATGGAAATACGATGAGCGCAATATGGATTTTTGGATAAATCCATATCCTTGAATGTGAGAATGGAGGAAACAGTAGTAGTAATAATAATAATAATAAAATAAAATATGTGTGTACGGATGCATAGTATTATTAGTGTAATTTTCTTTCTGTTGGTATTGTAATCTTTATTTCTGTACTAGTGTGTAATAGACGCATAGTATATGAAAATAGAGTACAAGTCGCAATGATCGACAGTTTTGGTTAAATTGCGTGTCATGTGATTTACTAAATTAACTATTATTTGTGATATTAATATGGGATAAATGTTTAAAATTCAGATGGCAGACGAAGAAAATCAAGGAAATCTGAATAACGATAATCAGAGTAACATTAACGTGGTTTATGAAAACCCAAGCATCAATAACAATGGAAATCAGATGGATAATAGTGCTATCCAACATATAGTGGCACAAGGAATTATAGACGCAATGCCATTTATTCTTCAAACGGTTCAAGAAGCGAATAATAAAAGTAAACATAGCAGTAAGCGACCAATTGAACCAGAACATAGCGTGAACAATGGACCTATACTTCAAATGCCTATTCCCAAAAGAAGAAGAATCGTGCCTTACGGTTGTTCATACAAAGAAATCTGGTCCTGTAAACCAATAGAATTCTCGGGCAATGAAGAACCTATTGCAGCTCTACGCTGGATAGAAAAGACTGAGGCTGTTCTAAAAATAAGTAAATATGCGGAAGAGGACAAGATAATGTTTGCTTCCAATCTATTTAAGAATGCAGCCTTAGAATGGTGGAACACTATCCTTCAGTCTAGAGGAAGTGATAGGATTTATAGTATGGATTGGGAAGAATTTAGGAATATGGTAGAAAGGAAATTCTGCCCTCCAAATGAAAAGGAGTAGATAGCAAACAAATTCCTAAATCTTAGTATGACTGGTGTGGATAGTAAGGGGTACACGAAGTTATTCTTTGAATATGCTAGATTAGTACCAACTCTTGCTTCACCAAAACCAGTGTTAATCTCCCGTTATATTTGGGGATTAATTGGAGAGATTAGACATGTAGTCAAGGCAGCTAGACCTCAAACTATAGAAGAAACTGTAGAACTAGCCAATACTTTGACAGATGAGTTAGTCCGTACTAGAGAAGAAGACCAGAGGAGAAACCTAACCCAAAGGCTTACCCAAGAATTTCGTTCTGGAAATTTCAATCGTAGGAATATGGGTTCTACCTCTGTACCATATTGCAAGGTCTGCAAGAAAAAGCACTCGGGAAAATGCTCCAATCTCTGCAATTACTGCAAGATGCCAGGACACAAGGAAGAAAATTGCAAGAGGAAATCCAGTAATGGATTATGCTACAACTGTGGAGAGAAAGGTCATATCAGGCCAAACTGTCCAAAATTGGTTCCAGCTGC
This sequence comes from Helianthus tuberosus, assembly GCA_030545235.1. NCBI lineage: Eukaryota > Viridiplantae > Streptophyta > Magnoliopsida > Asterales > Asteraceae > Helianthus > Helianthus tuberosus. Next base: position 13,210,072 of record CM060429.1, on the reverse strand, counting down.
AAACAACAAGAATACTAAAAATGCTAGAGCATTTGTTCTGACTGCAGATGAAGCCAAGATGATCCCAGACGTTATAGCTGGTACGTTTTTAGTTAATGATATATTTGCTAAAGTATTATTTGACTCTGGTGCAAACCAAAGTTTTATTAATACTTCGTTTTGCAAAATTCTAACTCAGTCATTAACTAAACTACCACAAGAATGTCTAGTAGAGACAGCCAATGGAGAAACCGTTAGAATTTCTGAAATCTTGCAGGGAGCAAGTATAGAAATTTCAAATCAGAAATTTATTGCAAATCTTTATCCCATGAATCTGGCAGGATTCGATGTTGTTTTAGGAATGGATTGGTTAATAGCCAATAAAGCCAATATTTTATGTGATCAAAAGGTAATTCAAGTAAATTCACCAAAAGGTAAAATGATCACAATTAAAGGAGATAAACCTTCTAGATCCACTAAGTTCATCTCTGTGATGAAAACTGCAAGTTGTATAAGAAAAGGTTCTATAGTATATTTGATTTCTATAATCACTAAAACTAAAGGAAAGGATTTAAAAGATATTCCAGTAGTATCTCAGTTTTCAGATGTCTTTCCAGAAGAATTGCCAGGGCAACCTCCGAATAGAGAAGTTGAATTCAGAATTCACCTGCTACCCGGAACAGCACCAATTGCCAAAGCACCCTACCGTTTGGCACCAGCAGAAATGCAAGAATTAAAGAAACAATTAGATGAATTGTTGGAAAAAGGATTCATACAACCAAGTTCGTCACCATGGGGAGCGCCGATATTATTTGTTAAAAATAAGGACGGATCAATGCGTATGTGCATTGACTACCGTGAATTAAACAAAGTCACGATTAAGAATCGGTACCTTTTACCGAGAATCGATGATCTGTTTGATCAACTGCAAGGAGCTCGATTTTTCTCTAAAATCGATTTAAGGTCAGGATATCATCAGTTAAAGGTACAGGAAGTGGACATTCCTAAGACCGCATTTAGAACAAGGTATGGACATTATGAATTTACTATCATGCCATTTGGTTTAACCAATGCTCCGGCTGCATTTATGGACATGATGAACCGAATATGTAAGCCATATTTGGATAAATTCATAATTGTATTCATAGATGATATTCTAATTTATTCTAAGAATAAAGAGGATCATGCAAAGCATTTGCATGCACTTTTAAGTTTGTTAAGAAAGGAAAAGCTTTACGCTAAGTTTTCTAAGTGTGAATTTTGGTTAGAACAGGTACAATTCCTTGGACACTTAGTCAATCATGAAGGAATTCATGTAGATCCAACAAAAATCGAGGCAATTACTAAATGGAAAACTCCTGAGTCACCAACTGAGGTTAGAAGTTTCTTAGGATTGGCCGGTTATTATAGAAGATTTATTCAAGATTTCTCTAGAATAGCCATTCCCTTAACTAAGCTAACCTGTAAATCTGTTAAGTTTGAATGGGGAGTAAAACAAGAAGAAGCCTTTAGAATCCTTAAGCAAAGATTAACCCATACACCTATATTAGCATTACCAGAAGGAACTGAAGATTTCGTAGTCTATTGTGATGCTTCTAAACTAGGTTATGGATGTGTATTGATGCAACGACAAAAGGTTATAGCTTACGCATCTAGACAACTTAAGAGTCATGAAGAGAATTATTCAACCCATGATTTAGAATTAGGAGCTATAATTTTTGCTCTTAAGATTTGGAGACATTACCTTTATGGTAGTAAGTTTACCGTATTCACTGATCATAAAAGTTTAAGGTATATCTTCAAGCAAAAGGAGTTGAATATGAGACAAAGACGCTGGATGGAGATGCTTAGTGATTATGATTGTGATATCCAGTATCATGAAGGAAAAGCAAATGTAGTGGCAGATGCTTTAAGCCGAAAATATCATGAAAAACCAAGAAGGGTACGTTCTCTTAAATTAAATCTACAAGTAGATTTAAATGATCAAATAAGAGAAGCACAAGAGTCAGTAATCAAGAAAGATACTGAAAAGTTAAAAGGTATGTTAAAAGAATTAAAACAAGGAACAGATGGAATTTGGAGATTCCATGAAAAAAGAATGTGGATACCTAAATTAGGAAACCTACGCCATCGCATATTAGAAGAAGCTCATAAGTCCAAGTATACGATGCATCCAGGTAGTGATAAAATGTACCAGGATTTAAGGAAAAATTTCAGATGGATAGGAATGAAGAAAGACATAGCAATCTATGTTTCTAAATGTTTAACTTGTTCACAAGTCAAAGCTGAACACCAGAAACCCTCAGGTTTGTTACAGCAATTAGAAATACCAGTGTGGAAATGGGAATTAATAACCATGGATTTTGTTACTAAATTACCCAAAACTAAGAAAGGAAATGATACAATCTGGGTGATTGTAGATAGACTAACCAAGTCAGCTCATTTCTTACCAATGAAGGAAACAATTAGTATGGAACAGTTATCTAAATTGTATGTAAATGAAATTGTTTCTTTACATGGCATTCCTTTATCAATTGTTTTTTATAGGGATAGTCGATTTACCTCTCATTTTTGGTCAAGTTTTCAAAAAGCAATGGGAACCAAGTTAAAATTGAGCACAGCTTATCATCCACAAACGGATGGACAAAGTAAAAGAACAATTCAGACAATGGAGGACATGCTTAGAGCTTGTGTAATTGATTTTGGAGGTAATTGGGACGATCACTTACCTTTAATAGAATTTTCTTATAATAATAGTTATCACACAAGTATCAATGCTGCACCATTTGAAGCACTTTATGGAAGAAAGTGTCGAACCCCAGTATGTTGGGCAGAAATTGGGGAAAAGCAACTATCTGGACCTGAGATAGTGCAAGAAACAACTGACAAGATTATTCAAGTTAAGGAACGACTGAAAACCGCACGTGATCGACAAAAGAGTTATGCCAATAACCGACGCAAGCCATTGGAGTTTCAGGTAGGAGATAAAGTATTGTTGAAAGTCTCTCCTTGGAAAGGAGTGGTAAGATTCATCAAAAGAGGAAAGCTAAGTCCCAGGTATGTTGGACCCTTCAAGATTATTAGAAGAATAGGACCTGTAGCCTATCAGCTACAACTGCCAGAGGAAATGGCAGGAATACATGATGTGTTTCATGTATCTAATCTCAAAAAGTGTTTAGCTGATGAATCATTGATAGTACCTCTTAAGGATATAGAGGTAAATGAACAACTCAAGTTTGTAGAAAAACCTCTACAAATTGAAGACAGGAAAGTCAAGAATCTAAAACACAAGAGACTAGTTCTAGTCAAAGTAAAGTGGGACTCCAAAAGAGGACCTGAATACACATGGGAGCTTGAATCAGAAATGCAAAAGAAATACCCGCATTTATTTCAATAGATCTCGAGGACGAACTCTAAAACAAGGTGGGGAGAATGTAACAACCCTTGGTAAAATCAACACCCTCATAAATATTATGACACTTTAGTATATTGTAAAATATTCCAATATGTCTTATATTACACCCCGTATGTGAAAACCGAGCCCAAATTATGTTTTAACATATAAAATAAATCAAAAATAAGAAAAATGGAGTTGAGGAGGGCCGCGTAGACCCACCCCAAAATCTCACGCGGGCGGTATCAAGACTGAAATTGACTCCGCTGATTTCTTAAGTTCATACGGGCCGCGTAAGCTTAAGCTTACACTTATGCGGGCCGCTAGAGATCATGAAACGCGGAGACATCCGGTGCTGACACGTGTCAACATCGTGGCGGTCTAGAGGATGACCGGGACAAGCTATATGTTGACCAGATGGTTGACGCGGGCCGCGTAAGGCTTAGCCTTATCTTACGCGGGCCGCCTGGAAGTCAGAATCCAGCACTATATATAGAACTCATCAGTTTACGTTTTTCGTCGCTCACATTTCAATCTCAAATCACAATTTATGTAGGAAAGTTATAATACACGGGTATTATACCCCAAATTAGCGAAGTTCTGCTCCGTTGTAAGTATTATAACCCCAGTTTCGTAAAAGTTACGCTGCCCGATTGATTTAGGGTTCTGTAACAACTGTCGTGGTTCTACCCGACGTAATTGTTGGAATGCTGTCTCGGAGAGGGTATCATTAATAATTTCAAAGGGTTATGATACTAACCAATGTACATTTGTATAAATTATAGATTATACCCAGGAAACCCTTACAAGAAGCCTAAGATTGCAAAGTGAGTAATCTCCTTTTTGTTAACAGTTTTTACAAAACCTTAACTATTTTACAATGTGATTAAGCGGTGATTGAGTCTTTGTAGTTCTTCAATTACTGCCGGTATGTTGGGGTTTTGTATACAAAATGTACTACACTGTGAGTAGTAAGTCAAGGTTGACAGTACGTTACCATTGGACAATGAGTTAGCCAATGTGTAATATGACCCACAAGTCAGTGGATTGATAGTACCAAATGGAGTAATTGTGTAGACATAAACATTGTAATCGTCCTCAATACTGTTTTAATCGATAAAATGTTTCTTGATTAAACTGGGATTAACTCACCAGTATTTCCGACTGACAAATGTTTTTAAAACGCGTTTCAGGTAACCCAATGTGACAGCCAATTAGTAGAAAGCCAGCTGGAGAGCACTAAAGGCTTGGGGATAATGTGGCTATAAAAGTTACCTAATAAACGATGTTTTAAATTCAATAAGATAGGGTTTAACCCTATAAATGTAATGTAATAAGAAACTTGGATTTTATCCATGTGATTATTAATATAAAATATGGTGGTTTTACTCTGATAAACATTTCCTAACTACGGTCCTGATGAAAATTCCGCTGCAAGATTAAATAACCTGATATCACCACAACTGAGATAGCGTCCGCCCGTTCCCGGGAATAAGGGATCGGGGGTTGCGACATGTAGACACCAATTTACACAAGTTTGCAACATTCATGCACATATTCTCAATTCACTAAGAGTTGATACAATTCAGCCATGGAGTGATCTTGGAAGAGTTAAGAAGCAAGTTGTGGTGAATTCTTGAAGGCGGGAATCAACGGGAGAAGCTCGGGAACGATCAATATTGAAGACTTAAGGGTTATACTCTCTTATTTCAATTCTTGTTTCCTTTTGTTTCCATACTTTACCAAGAATTCTGTTTTTAAGTTTGATGTTTTAATTTGCATAATAATGATTGTCGGTTAATCACCTTATACTACTTAGGTTGTGATAAACACTTGTTAAAAAATGTAATTTTTACCGGTTATTGTATGATTATGGATTGTTCTTATTAAGTAATTGATTTAAGAAACTAGTTTGGTGTTTATGCTTATTTTAACTTGGTTAATATTTCGATCATATATTTCACATAAATTCCGGTGAATGTCTTTTCATAAAAAGAATTAATGTTGATTTTCAAATCTTAGCGGATTTGGGTAATCTTATGGTAAAATGGCCAATAAACCATAGAAATAATGATCAAGAATTAATCCGGTTTTAATGTTCTACTATTTTTAGAGCCGAAAAGTATAAAAAATATTAATAGGTCTAGTTTAGTGTGTTACTAGAATTGTGTTTTGAAAGAAACCCGGTTTTAGTTTAATTATTAGTAACTTGTCTATTAAACCAAATTAAGTTCCTTAAATTGCTTTAGACTTACAACCGAAAGGAAGTTAGTCTTTCCAAGCACTTTTCTAGAACACTAGATAACCGACAGGAAGTCTAGATTAACCGGTAATAAAAATAAATCTTTAGAGTTACATAGATGTCTTCCCGAGAAGGATTGGGAAACCTATTTGTTTTCTCTTAGGATTTAATATTTAAAGATCCCGGTTTCATATAACATAATTATCCGGTAAAAAGTATGTTAATAACAAGTTGGATTACAACCTAAGTAGTCTTTCATAAATCATTGAAATTCATCCTTTGCTTTAAATTGTGCTTTGCGTATCTTGTTTAATTAGTTTATTTTAATAAATTGCAAATTTATATTTTTCAAGTAAAAACCCCCCATCAATTAAACAAAACATTTTAGTCCGTGTCAGTCTTGTATAAACAAAGTCATTAACATAATTCAACAGAGTCCCTTGGATTCGATACTTGGACTTACATCAACTATACTACATTGATCGGTACACTGCGGATGTGTGGTTTAGGTTTAGATAGAGTCTAAGTTTATAAATTTAAAACATAGAGTGTCTAGTTTAAGGTTACTTTTAAAGTTTGTCTTTTTGTATTTTATTTGTAAAAAAATGTGTTTTTCGTGTCAGACATGTAGTAACTGGAAGGGTTAAGTACCGGTAGTTGAGAACTCCTGTCTAGGCTGGCATTCGTACAAATCCAAATAAAAGGACCAGTTGCCTACCTGGGGACTATCAACGAGAGTACCGATACCTATTAGGCCAAAGCATGTCTAAAGTTTAATTTTTAGTCATTTTTATTTAACCATTTTTACAAGTTTCTTACATACCGCTTCCTGCACATCAAGTTTTTGGCGCCGTTGCCGGGGAACACTTTGCAATTGCGTTAATTAGTTTGTTTATTTTTTTTATTTAAGTCATAAAAGTCTAAAATTCATTAGTTTATTTTGAATTTTTTTTTTGGTTTATTTTAATTCTAGTGTATTTTGTGTTTTTTTTTATTTGCAATTTTATCTTTAAGTTTTATTTTTAGTTAATCTTTAGTTAGATTTTGTTTACTTGTTTAATTCTAATTCCCAGTTTAAGTTTCCTTAGTTTATACGACATACACGCTCACGAGGACCGCCTGAGTTTGAGCCACAAGACGATCCTGAGCTTTTATTCTCTCAACGTACCAACAATCAGGAAGGAGATTTAGGTAACACAAGTGAATTCCAAGTTTACGGGAACCCTTACTTCGACACGGAAACAGAAACAGATTCCGAATCCTTCAAAATTTCACGCTCTCCGAGTCCAGAAACCAAAGCTCAAATGGCTAACCGCACTGTTTACCAACAAGCCACAACTGGTTTCACCGGTGAAGCTTCACCCGTCACCCTTCCCGAGATCACCAATGAAAGATCTTGGCAAATCCCATCCTACATCATGACGGCTATCACTAACTCTTGCCAATTCCATGGCCGTGATGATGAGGATGCACCCGCTCACATAAACCGTATCGTCCGTCTTTGCACCACCTATTCTATCGAGGGTGTGAACCTTGAAGCCCGTTACCTTCAGGTCTTTCCATTTTCTCCCGCTGGACGCGCAGCCATCTGGTTCGATTCGCAGCCAGCAGGAACTTTCACCACCTGGGCAGGTCTTCGAGATGCCTTCTTAGCTAAATATTAACCACCAGCCAAGGCATCCCGACTTCGCGATCAGATCCATTCATTCCGGATGGAACCTGATGAACCTTATCATCTTGCCTGGGAGAGATTTCAAACTTTACTTGCTCGTTGTTCACAACACGGATTGTCAGAATGGGCACTTGTAGAGAAATTCTACAATGGTCTCACCCCAGAAATCAAAGCCCTGTTTGACACTTCGGCTGGAGGACAGCTTATAGGAAAGAAAACAACCGCTGAGTGTAACGATCTTTTCGAGAGTTTTGCCCATTCTGATATGGATTATAGCGCTGCCAGCAGGAATTCTATTCCTGTGACTAACACCTCTTCAACCACTCGAGGGGTGAACCAAGTTGGCTTGGATTCATCGGTAGCTGCTGTTCTAGATCGGATGGAGAAGACTTTTACGAGAGAGCTTAATGAGATCAAGAAAAAAGTCGATAGATGTGAAGTATGTAGGGGAGGGCATGATACTGGAGATTGTCCAACACTTACCCTAGAGCAGGTTGAGTTCATAGCAGGTCAAAATCGAGGGCCCACCAACCCATTCAACACCAACTCATTCAATAACAACTCTAATTGGCGTAGTAATTACCGCTCGTCTGGAAATCCTCCTGGATTTTCTTCCGGTCAGTATCAAAGTAGAGGGCCAGGTTTCTATTCTAGTGGTAATTCAAGTCAAGGGAGTCAATTTGGTAATTCAAATCAAGAAGGTCAATTTGGTAGTTCAATTTCGGGTAGTCAGTTTGCTACTAGGAGTTCGTCTCAAGAGGGTCAGGTTAATGGTAAAGGTTCAGAGTCTAATCTAGGAAGAATTGAGGAGATGTTTGCTCAGTTAATGGCAAGAGATCAGGTCACTCAGAAAACTCTAAACGAACTTACCAACTTCGCTAAAAATCAAGACCAAATTAACAAAAATCAAGAGCTTCATAATAAAAATCAACAATCCTCTCTCTTAGATCTTCAGAGACAAGTAGGTGATATCGCCAAGCAACTACACGAGAAACCTCCTGGTCAGTTTTCGGGAAACACCTACCCGAATCCAGCTAATCATTCAGCTAAAGCTATTACTACTCGTAGTGGCAGGATTCTAGGAGAGGTTGCTCGAGAGAGAGTAGAGACATAGGATGAAGAAGAGGTAGATGAAGAGATTGTAATGGAAACTCCTGGTAAGGTGCAAGAGAAATTAGATCCAGCAAGTACCGCACAAACCGGAGAGCCTCAAGTTGAAGAGAGGGCAGAAAATCAACCAGTAGGAGTTAAGCCATCCCCTTTGGTTGATCATTCACGTGTTCCATATCCCGCTCGCCTTAAGCATCAGAAATATGCTAAGGAATATGGCCACTTTCTAGAGATCTTTAAGCAGCTAAAGATAAATCTTCCGTTCATCGAGGCACTTCAGGTCATGCCTAAATATGCTAAATTTCTCAAGGACCTTCTTAAGAGAAAAGATAGGTTAGGTGAGCTTTCAAACATTCCATTGACGGGAGGTTGTTCCGCGGTAGTCTTGAATAAGCTACCTGAGAAATTAACTGATCCAGGCACATTCACCATTCCGTGTTTTTTCGAAGGTACCGTTGCCCCCGCTCATGCGTTAGCCGATTTAGGTGCGAGCATTAATTTGATGCCGTTTTCACTCTACGAGAGGCTAGGTCTAGGAGAGCTTACACCCACACGCATGTCATTGTCATTGGCTGATCGTTCGATAAAATATCCTAGGGGGATTGTAGAAAACCTGTTAGTCAAAGTCGATAAATTTGTATTCCCCGTTGACTTCATTGTCCTTGACATGGAGGCTGATAAAAAAGTTCCAATCATTTTAGGCCGTCCATTCCTTCGAACCGCTAAGGCGGTCATTGATGTCTTCGACGGTAAAATCTCACTTCGTGCAGGTGACGAGATTGTCACATTCGAGATAGAAAGAGCCATGAAATATCCCAATGATAGTGGCGATTATAATGGTCCATGTCATTCAGTTTACTTTCTAGATTCATTTATCTCGTGCATTGATCAGTGTTTTAACTACATAAGTGGAGCCGATTTAGTTGGTGAAGACGAGAATGAAGAAGAGGATGAGATTGAGATAGAAGAAGACGATCCGGAGCCGATTCCAGAATCATTGGAGCTATGTGAGATCAAGGAGGAGAATGAGAGCAAACCCATAGAGTCACCTCTAGAGCTCAAAGTCCTTCCTTCCCACCTAGAGTACGTTTTCTTAGGAGAGGAGTCCAGTTTGCCCGTCATCATATCATCTAAGTTGACGGAGGAGGAGAAAAGAAAGTTGATTGAGGTGCTACGAGAGCACAAAGATGCCATAGCATGGAAGTTGTCCGATATCAAGGGAATTAGTCCCACTTTTTGCACACACAGGATTCTCATGGGGGATGAATTCAAACCAGTAGTGCAACCTCAAAGGCGTTTAAATCCTAACATGAAAGAGGTGGTTAGGAAAGAGGTGATTAAGTTGATGGAGGTCGGGCTAATTTATCCTATTTCTGATTTCGCGTGGGTGAGTCCGACCCAAGTCGTTCCTAAGAAAGGAGGAATGACCGTTGTCATGAATGCGAAAAATGAGCTTATACCTTCCCGTACAGTCACCAGTTGGCGAGTGTGTATCGATTACCGCAAGCTTAACGATGCCACTCGGAAAGACCACTTTCCACTCCCGTTCATTGATCAAATGCTCGAACGCCGTGCAGGCCAGCAGTTCTACTATTTTCTCGATGGTTTTTCCGGCTATTTCCAAATTCCAATCGCACCGGAGGACCAAGAGAAAACCACTTTCACATGTCCATACGGTACTTATGCATACCGACGCATGCCGTTTGGATTGTGTAACGCTCCAGCGACTTTCCAGCGATGCATGGTCGCTATTTTCCAGGATATGATTGAGAGGTCCATGGAGGTGTTTATGGATGATTTTTCGGTTTATGGCGACTCTTTTGATCAGTGTTTTGCAAATCTTGAGGAGATGATGAAGAGATGTATTGAAACGAAGCTAATGCTTAATTGGGAAAAGTGTCACTTGATGGTGACAGAAGGGATTGTGCTAGGACATAAAATTTCAAGAGCCGGCATAGAGGTTGATAAAGCAAAGATAGATACCATCAGTAGGTTGCCTCCACCGACAAATGTGAAGTCCGTTCGCAGTTTCCTTGGTCATGCGGGCTTTTACAGACGTTTCATTAAAGATTTTTCAAAGATCACGCGCCCCATAACACGACTCCTTGAAAAAGATGTGCCCTTTGTCTTTGACAAGGAATGCCTGAAAGCCTTCAACTTTTTGAAGTAGAAACTTGTAAGTGCACCCATTCTTATTTCACCCGACTGGGGTTTACCTTTTGAACTCATGTGCGATGCTAGTGATTATGCCGTAGGAGCAGTTTTGGGCCAAAGGATCGACAAACACTTTCATCCGATCTACTACGCGAGCAAAAATCTTAATGATGCACAAGAAAACTATACCACCACTGAAAAAGAGCTTCTCGCCGTAGTGTTCGCATTCGACAAATTTCGTTCATATCTTGTTCTTTCCAAAACCTTCGTTTTCACTGACCATGCAGCCTTGTGTTATCTTTTCAAAAAGAAAGACGCAAAACCCCGTCTCATACGGTGGATTCTACTCCTTTCCGAGTTCGACATAGAAATCAAAGACAAGAAGGGAGCGGAAAACACGGCCGCAGATCACTTATCACGATTGGAGGATCCTGGAAGAGAGGAGATTCGCTAAGAAGCAATTGGAGATAAATTTCCTCACGAGCATATAGATTTCATTGCAGCTGAAAAAGAAGGTATGCCATGGTTCACAGACTTGGCAAATTACCTAGCAAAAGGGGTGGTGTTGAAGGGTATGACCACCCAACAAAAGAAGAAGTTCTTTCGGGATGCGAGGAGGTACATTTGGGATGACCCCTATCTTTTCAGGATAGGAGGAGACAGAATTTTGAGAAGATGTGTGAGTAAGGAAGAAGGTTTAGAGATTCTTAGGCACGTACATGAAGGTTTAACAGGAGGTCACCACGGTCCACACACTACTGCATAAAAAGTCTTTGATTGTGGTTTTTATTGGCCTTCGGTAGTGAAGGATGCGGTAGAGTTTGTGAAGACCTGTGATCATTGCCAACGTACTGGCAATATCTCATCCAAGGATCAGATGCCCCAAAACCTAATTCAAATTGTTGAAATCTTCGATGTTTGGGGCATTGACTTCATGGGACCATTCCCCTCATCTAGAGGAAATCGGTACATACTTGTGGCGATAGACTACGTTTCAAAGTGGGTGGAGGCACAAGTTCTTCCTACAAACGATGCCCGAGTAGTGGTTAAATTCCTCAAGAAACTCTTCACTCGATTCGGTACTCCTCGTGCTCTTATAAGTGACCGTGGCACTCATTTCTGCAACGCCATCATGGAAAAGGCGTTGGCTCGCTACGGTGTCACTCATCGTTTTTCCACCGCCTACCATCCCCAAACTAGTGGGCAAGTCGAGAATGCGAATAGTGGAGTGAAACGAATCCTAGAAAAACCGTTGGAAATAGTAGGAAGGATTGGTCAGATAAACTTGACGATGCATTGTGGACATTTCGAACCGCCTACAAAACACCTTTGGGAACCACTCCATTCATGATTGTCTATGGCAAAGCTTGCCATCTTCCCGTTGAGTTAGAGCACCGAACACTTTGGGCTCTCAAAACTGTTAATCTTGACTTAACGGAGGCCGCCAAGAGACGATACTTCCAAATCCATGAATTGGAGGCCTTGAGAGACGCCGCTTACGAACGATCTTGGAATATCAAGGTAAAGACAAAGGCATTGCATGACAGGAAGCTTAATAGGTTGAAGGAATTCAAAACCGGCGATAAAGTGCTTTTATACAATTCACGTTTAAAAAATGTTTACAGGAAAGTTGAAATCAAAGTGGACAGGACCGTATGTTGTTAAAGAGGTATTCCCGTACGGTGCAGTTGAATTGTTGGATGAAGCCAATAGAGGTACATGGAAAGTTAATGGTCATAGGTTGAAACATTACCTAGGAGGGCCAATCGACACGACCGAGACGGAGGTAACTCCGCTCGAAGCTCCTTCGTCCACCACTGTCTAGGTTCTTGAGTGAAAACTCAAGTTTTGTACATATAGTCGTTTTCGTGTCGTGTCATAATTAGTTTTGTGTTTCGTATTTGTGTTTTGCATTCGTATTGTTGTGTCATGAGTTTTTGCAGGGAAATACCATTTGTACGTTGGCGAGATCGACAAGAGAAAAGAGTTTCAGGACAACTTTGAGTCCTTATTATCAGACAATTTAATCCTGACTAGCGTAATCGGAATCGCTTGCAAAATAAGGTTGATTTGTGATACCACCTCTGGATTGGAAGGCATATGTGGAATTGACTAGCACATCGACAGTCTCACATATTTAGCAAAGTCGTTTCCACTTGTGTGTGGTTTGTATTATTTTTACTTTTCGAGTTTTAGTAATTTATTTTGTTTAATTGTGCTTCCATCTTTGCATTAGGGACAATGCAAAATTTAAGTGTGGGGATGGGAACACTTGAGTGTTTATAAAAAAAAAATCGTGTAATTATTGTTTTATTTTGTGCATATTTGACTTATTTTTATCTAATAATTGTACATATGAGAAAATTTAAAGTGTTTTTCATAAATAGAAGTTTATCTAATTACTCATAAATTTGCATCTAAAATACACACCCAATTTTAGTGAGTTTTGAGGCTTTCTAAAGCATTCATCATATGCTTAAGACTTCATTTGATTGAGTGTGCCGCATAATAGTATATATTTCAGAACTTGTCTTGAATATACTTGTTGAAATCATTAACTATAAAAAATTATATAAAGAGAATAGAGGCAATAGGATACAACCATGTGTTTACCCTTTCTTGTTAAAACTTGAAAACCAAAAATATTATCCACTAGTAAACCATGTTGAGCCTTGTTCTGTTCATTTGTTTTAACCCATTTGTGTGAATTCCGGTTTAGCATAATTTTCCTTTCATAGGAATTTAGTTTGGTCTTTTACCGGCAGACCTTAAAAGAACTGGAGATGCATTCATTCGATTTAAATTTACTTTGTTGTCTACAATTCGCGAAACCAAGATTACCTACGGAGCTTAGAGAGAAAATATTTCACTTAAGTAAAGAAGCTAGAAAAAAAGTGGCGATAACAAGAACAAACGCCACCATTTTGTGGGACATCCAAAAGTGCTATGAAAAGAAGAGAAAAACGATATGACAAATGTATGGGATGTGGAAACTGGTCTCACACAGGAAGATGTAGAAAAAGTCAAACTGAATCCCAATATGAATACACACTTCTAATAAGGGTGGGGGCTATTAGGCTCGATGTCGAACGGTCCATTAGAGTTGGAAGTAATGTTCACTACAGGATTAAGGAAGATTTGATTCACATCTTGGATAAAACCGGTCTTGACAATCTGACCTTAAATGAGTCACTTGGTTTGTGAGTGTGTGATTGAAAAAAAAAAGTGTAAGGTTTATTAGGATAATTTGCTAGACCGGATTGAAACACTTCACCCAGTAAATAGCCATATAATCCTACCTTTAAACCCTAGCCACGTTACAACCCCATAATAAAAGTCCTCTTGATTTATATGATTTATATATGTTAATTGGTAAAGATGAGATTTCATTACAAGCCTATGATAATGTTACTATATGGCCCGGCTTTTGAGGGATCACAGAAAAATTACTAGTGCAACATTCACTAGTTTACACCAGTGAGCCGAGGGAAGCAAATCAAAGATGCAAGTGAGTAACTTATGATAAAACTCCTTTTTTTTTTTTGAAAAATCACATTTGTTTTCTCATCTCTATCATTATTAGCTAATTTTAAATCATTTATGTACATTAATTTTTATGTGTGTTATCCATTTTAAGTTAACCGCTTGAATATCAGTTTGTACAGTTGTTTAAGATTTGCTTAGGGACAAGCAAATGTTTAAGTGTGGGGATATTTGATGTGTGGAAAAATACACACATTTATCCAGTGTGAAATGTATAATTATTGTATGGTTTTATTGGTTTTTTTAGTACTTTATTATGATATTTTGTGTTTTGTCAGATCCTGGTGCATATGAAGCGAAAACGATGAATTCTACGAAAGAAACGGAAGAAAACGAACAATGCGAAAGAACACGGAAAAGCGTGACACAAATTGCCTGAGGGAACCCCTTACGGACCGTAAGGGATAACACCTTACGTTAGGTTGTTTAGTCTATCAGAAAACTAAACAACCTAATGTTGAACCATAAAATGAATTAAATTCGCGTCAGAAACAGTCAGAATTTCATCATGACATATCCGGAGCTAGAAAATGAGTTACGAGAGCCATAATATATGTTTTTGGGGTAGCTCGACGAGAGGAATCCAAATATGAGGTTAAAATCGAGTGACTAGAGCTTGGGCAACCGTTTCTGGAAGGAATTTAAGTGGTGACGGGATTTTGATTTAAAAAACACTTTTGGCCTAACTTTGAATTATTAAATGCACTATAGACTTTAGTGGTGAATTATTAAATGCACTATAGGCTTTACATAAGTTTGCAACATTGAAGCCTATAAAAGGCCATGGAAGTCTACAAAAAATGGAGACACCAATTTTACCTAAGTTTGCAACATTCATGCACATATTCTCAATTCACTAAGAGTTGATACAATTCAGCCATGGAGTGATCTTGGAAGAGTTAAGAAGCAAGTTGTGGTGAATTCTTGAAGGCGGGAATCAACGGGAGAAGCTCGGGAACGATCAATATTGAAGACTTAAAGGTTATACTCTCTTATTTCAATTCTTGTTTCCTTTTGTTTCCATATTTTACCATGAATTCTGTTTTTAAGTTTGATGTTTTAATTTGCATAATAATGATTGTCGGTTAATCACCTTAAACTACTTAGGTTGTGATGAACACTTGTTAAAAAAATGTAATTTTTACCGGTTATTGTGTGATTATGGATTGTTCTTATTAAGTAATTGATTTAAGAAACTAGTTTGGTGTTTATGCATATTTTAACTTGGTTAATATTTCGATCATATATTTCACATAAATTCCGGTGAATGTCTTTTCATAATAAGAATTAATGTTGATTTTCAAATCTTATGGTAAAATGGCCAATAAACCATAGAAATAATGATCAAGAATTAATCCGGTTTCAATGTTCTACTATTTTTAGCGCTGAAAAGTATAAAAATATTAATAGGTCTAGTTTAGTGTGTTACTAGGATTGTGTTTTGAAAAAAACCCGGTTTTAGTTTAATTATCACTAACTTGTCTATTAAACCAAATTAAGTTCCTTAAATTGCTTTAGACTTACAACCGAAAGGAAGTTAGTCTTTCCAAGCACTTTTCTAGAACACTAGATAACCGACAGGAAGTCTAGATTAACCGGTAATAAAAATAAATCTTTAGAGTTACATAGATGCCTTCCCGAGAAGGATTGGGAAACCTATTTGTTTTCTCTTAGGATTTAATATTTAAAGATCCCGGTTTCATATCACATAATTATCCGGTAAAAAGTATGTTAATAACAAGTGGGATTCCAACCTAAGTAGTCTTTCATAAATCATTGAAATTCATCCTTTGCTTTAAATTGTGCTTTGCTTATCTTGTTTAATTAGTTTATTTTAATAAATTGCAAATTTATATTTTTCAAGTAAAAACCCCTTATCAATTAAACAAAACATTTTAGTCCGTGTCAGTCTTGTATAAACAAAGTCATTAACATAATTCAACAGAGTCCCTTGGGTTCGATACTCAGACTTACATCAACTATACTACATTGATCGGTACACTGCCGGATGTGTGGTTTAGGTTTAGATAGAGTCTAAGTTTATAAATTTAAAACTTAGAGTGTCTAGTTTAAGGTTACTTTTAAAGTTTGTCTTTTTGTATTTTATTTGTAAAAAAATGTGTTTTTCGTGTCAGACATGTAGTAACTGGAAGGGTTAAGTACCGGTAGTTGAGAACTCCTGTCTAGGCTGGCCTTCGTACAAATCCAAATAAAAGGACCAGTTGCCTAGCTGGGGACTATCAACGAGAGTACCGATACCTATTAGGCCAAAGCATGTCTAAAGTTTAATTTTGAGTCATTTTTATTTAATCATTTTTACAAGTTTCTTACATACCGCTTCCTGCACATTATTAATGTTTAGGTTTTAAGATGTTTATGACTTTTTTATCTTCCATACATAATTATGCTCTAGTTAATGAGGATGGTGACGATAGTGAATTTCATCTTTTAAGCGACCGGGAACTTGATGCATTCAACACTCCAATGGCTTAAACTTTATTAGAAAACTGAATACTTTTGAATCATGTTTTTTTGTTATGGATTATCATGCACTTTGGATTATTTTTTTGAGTTGAATTTGCAATTTATGAAATTATACAGTTAACTAGTTAACCCGGTTGAACCACCCGGTACAACCCGGTTCAACCGGTTAAACCATTTTAAGCCAAATCCGGTACGATTAAAATACCGGTTTTTAAAACATTGCTTATAGGTAACAGGACTGATTTCGGATGAATTCTGCACATTCGGTTGAACTGGCAGCTGACGCACGGTCATGCGTCCCAACCGCACGACCGTGCGGATCCTACGACGTTGGGGGCACTGGTAGTGCACAAGCCAGTGCACTGGTTTACTCGGAAACGCACGACCGTGCAGCCCAGGCGCACGACCGTGCGCCACCTCGCGTCGGGTCAACTTGCATAGACAGCAACTTAAGGCGTCGGGCAAAACGGAGACCATAGAGGGCGTCGGCGACGGCCCATCAGGGCGTCGGCGACGGACCCTCTAAATGTTGTTTTACTGCAGTTTCGTTCCGTCGTCCGTTAATGCTAAAACTTGCGTAACTTTTGAACCGTTTACCCGTTTAACCTCCCGTTTCTTCCTACGTGATCATAATTTGACCCTCTATCAAATTGACTTGTAATCCCATATCCGACTTAAGGAGATTCCTACGTTACGCGCATTCGGCTTATTATCATTTTCTAATTATTTGACCCGTTCATGCATTTATCAGCATAATCTGTTTATTTGACCCCAATTTCTTATGAACTTAATAATTTCATTGACGACTATCATAAGAGATTAAATTCTTGGATGCCTTGCATCTTCTTAACCCATTTTCGCTCAAAAGCTTATTTTGACCCGTTATGGGTATTTGCGCATTAAATGGTCTATGACATACAAAACCATACTCTTCGCTTTCACACGTGACCAAAACATTACTCTAATCGATTATCTTGTTTCCAATAGACATTTAAGGTCGTTTGCCCGATATACCTATCAAGGGCGTTTTTGTCAACATTGCTCCATCCTTTACAACCAAGGACTTCATTGCATATTTAACCAATCCTACCACTTAACTACAATTCTAACGCACATACCTTGCTCGGATCAAAGCTAAGATCCGTTTAATACTTCATCGATTTCATACAACTCATTCCTATTTGACCTCAATTATCATACTTAATTAAGTCGCACATAACTTTACATAAACAACTAAAAAGTGATTACGGAAATCACTTACCTTATGCGTCCGTGCTCGTATCCGATCTCTTGCCTCCTATTAGCCCGTTAACACCTCGTGCTTGAGCTCGTCTCGACGTGATTCCTATACTTCCATTTCATCGAAATCACGCTCTTATTAGCATACTCATTTGTACATGTTAACGATCATATCGTTAGTCATTTCTAACAAACATAACTCATATAGTCATATCCATATCCGTTTGCACTCATGTAATTCATCATGTCATTACATTTAACACGTATTGCTACAACATGTACCATACGACTTCCTATAATCTTACCTTTATGACAACGAGTCAAATCATGTTTCTTATACTTAGTTGACTTTCAAGAGTCACTATTAACCATATTTAACTATCGACTTATCATCATATACTCGTAACATCATAATCGATTATACGGACGACACTATATACATGTTATCATACGATTGGTGTGCGTACCACCTTTTAAGCATAACGTACAACTAGTTCATGCACAGACTTCTAAATTCATACATAGTTCATCAAATCCTTCTACTAATCAACATGTAGTATTTACAATTAAACATCAAACATATTATCATCACATTTTATTCAATCCATCTAACAACAATTCATCATACCCACATAATACATCAATCTTTCAACAAGAATTGGACATAGATGGTGATTAAGCCATCATCATCACCATGACTAATGGGTTTCACCTCTAAACATCAAATTAACACAAACCATACATAACCTATGTTCTATATGATGATTCTAACCCTTATACATCATCAATTTCATATTAACTCACGGATTAAAACATAACCCACTTCCTACATGATCACCAATCTTAGTTTTGAGACATACCTTATGATCCCCTCGTGTTGGTGATCATTATTCCATGTCCGGTCGTGAATTCGGGCTTCAATTAGCCTTTCAATTTGATGGATTAGATGAAGTTAGGGTTGGAGCTCCTTGGAGCTCCTGAACGTTCTTGAACACACACGAAGTGTGTGTTTGTGTGTGTGTGGTGATCTTTCATTTAATAAACTTCAACATATCCCACTTTAGTCCCTTGTGTTTGCCATTGAAACATAATTGGCATAACTTTCATCTTTTAAAAGTTTTTCACCATACCCCTTTAACTAGGTTAAATAGCCTAATTATTTATTTCATGACGTATCATATAGGAACACACGGCAAATATAAACATTCGGATTTTGGGGCGTTACAAGTCTACCCCCCTTAAATGAGGTTTCGTCCCGGAAACCTGTCTTACCTTTATTTAACCCCAAATTATTCCTTCTCTACGTCCCCTCGACACGACCGCGAGCCCATCACAATGACTATCCTCCATTTTCAAGAACCCGTCCCAGAGTTCTTATTAATGTTTCTTTCACTAAATAATGCTTGCTGTTAACGCACTTCATAGCTAGCGGTTCATTCATCATTTTGTTTGCTTGAAACAATTGCAACTTCCCATTACTAATATTCCTTTATGTTTATTTCATTATTCATATCATTTTCGTCAACTATACGATCTTACTTTGTAATTTGTACACACTCATCTATAGCTAACTTCGATAGATCCATTATAATAATAGGTAACTATCCATTCTCGATTCATAAATTATTCATATAATTGACTTCTTCCCAACAATTCCATACTTTCCATATCATACTTTCACATATCATTTTCATTTCCTTGACCTGTCAATAACGGGTCAATACACATACTCCTTCAACTTGTAATATGATCTATTCTTAACGGATCTAATATCTTCATCTCATCTCTTAAAAATTACATTCTCTACATGCTCTGTATAACATTTAACTTTTGTTTTGTTACCATAACAAAACTACTATTTCATAGTCACCCTACGTGCTTAACTCTAACGTTAACCTTATTCTACGTTTTCTACAGTTACTTGTACCTTGTTTACCTTTACGTTACCCTTAAATCATTTCGTCCATTTCACATTTATATTGCTTTCACTTCATGCATTACTTAATTTACATATATAAATGTGTCATACTAGTTCATATCTATCCAACATGAGTTAAACACTTTACTAACCTCTTTTTCATTTCCCAAACCAACGACCCGCAACCCAGATCGACCATCTTCTCCTCGAGTACTAGCCGTAACAGGCCAGGTTTCATTCATCCGTGTAATAAGCTTCCGCTCGTGCACATCCTTTCACCAATATGATTGGTTTCATCACATCACTAGTTCTAACATTATTATCAACGACATCGGCGGTTAGCACATGTCATTCAAACATTCATTACACTAGGTGATTACCCACCTATAACTCTTCTACAATTTCCTACATACATGCTTTAACATACCACACATTCTATTTCTTACATGCAATCCTTTCATTCTATTAATCATTTCACCAACTGAAGTACACGCTCGTACTTCCTTCCATTCATGCTTACTTGCAAAGACCTTATTACATCGTTTCAATATTTCTTGCCAAACTTACTCTTCCCGCCCATACTCAAGTTATTGTCCGGGTCGTAGCCCGTCATCCATTCTGACTCCCACGAGTCGATTACTAACACATCCAACACGTATCTTATACAAAACTTCTTTCTTTCAACTAACATTTATGTTTGCGTGCTAATTACGGTCATTCCTTTATTATGTTATCGCCACTTACTTTATACTTACTTACACGACCAGTTTGACCCAATCATGGTCGAACCGTCAACACCTTCTTATGTAGGTCAAGTTCATCATTCTTATATTTTTAATCCGTTTTACGAATTTATACGCATCATTAATACTTTTCATCCTTTCTATGTTTTGAATCTGTCTCGCAGATTCAAACATTTCATTAATGCTTTTCATTCCTTGAATCCGTCTCACGGATTCAAACATTGCGTTCATACATTCCATTACTTCTATGTTTGAATCCGTCTCGCGGGTTCAAACTTATCATTCAGACATTCCATTACTTCTATGTTTGAATCTGTCTCGTGGGTTCAAACATATCATTCATACATTCCATTACTTCTATGTTTGAATCTGTCTCGCGGGTTCAAACATATCATTCATACATTCCATTACTTCTATGTTTGAATCCGTCTCGCGGGTTCAAACATATCATTCATACTTTCCATTACTTCTATGTTTGAATTCGTCTCGCGGGTTCAAACATATCATTCATACTTTCCATTTATATAAGGGGCTTTAAATTTTCTTGAGAGTCTTATTATTTACACCCACACGTCCACCTAATACCCAATCCTTTCAGACATACCTTTAACAATTATCACGGTCTCACAAACGTCATATGTTTCTCGCGTACTGGCCAGGTACGCAATCCACATACTAGTTTCGTGCCTTCATGTAATCATCACCTTATGTCCGAAGGATTAGGTTTCGGCACGTGTAACATTTCAAAACTTTATCACCATTTCATCATTATTCTTCCTTTAATAGGTTTTACCATTACATGTACCTACATATGAATTTACGTACCTGGGTTCAAATTTCTCTTATTACACGCCTTGGTGTCGGTCCTAGACCGCATTCGCAGATCATCCTTTCCAACTAATCATGGTTACCTTACACACAACATATTGTTAGTTTTCTTTATATGCATATTCGAGTACATACTTACATTCGCTTCTACCTTTAGATCTTGATCGAGTCTTGGATTGTACGGGTTCCTGGTCACAAGAGCACACGGGTTTGAGTTCAAGTATTTACCTCTTCATACTTGATTTCTCTCAAATCAGGGCTCTGATACCAACTTGTAAGACCCTAATATGTATTTGACAAAAGTCGCAGCGGAAATACGTACCATAAAATTTCTTTCTTAAAATGTTCCTATATACTTGAAAATCATTTAAAAAACATCTTTATGTAAGGAACTACATTGTTTACCTTTCATTAATGTACTGATTATAATATACTAAAACGGATTACATGACCACTCATTCCGTACAATCCATGTCTCTTTAACTCGATCTTCAATCACTTACTCTTCATAATATTGATCCAAAATTTTGTACAACCTGCACTCACCACATGCATTCGTAACATTAGCACATATTATATATAAACAAAATCCATAATGATGGAGTCTCGTTACGTCCTGTCCTCGTATACTTTCCGTTCCAATATCTTTCTAAATTCACGCATTTCATCTGGGTGTCTAATTCCTGGTGAGACTTCAATAATGTACCTGTGTTACATATTAATCTCAAGGCACACTATTAGTAATCGTCAATACTCAAACGTATTGAAACTATGTGTACATATATACATTCCCCATTCCTTCATGGGCAATAAATCCTACTTCGTGCATAAGTACATTCACACGTATAATCATACACACATACATACCTACATGAATACATACAAGTCCCATTCCATTGTGTACATTCAATCCCATTTAATACATACGTACATATATGTATACTCATACATCTATTTACACATGCCTCTATACTTATTTCGTTCCATTTTATACTTGCGTACACGCTCATCGCATCTCATAAACACTTCTACAATGAGTTTAGAATACATTTTGGGACTCCTTATAGGTTACAGGACTGATTTCGGATGAATTCTGCACATTCGGTTGAACTGGCAGCCGACGCACGGTCATGCGTCCCAACCGCATGACCGTGCGGATCCTACGACGTCGGGGGCACTGGTAGTGCACAAGCCAGTGCACTGGTTTACTCGGAAACGCACGACCGTGCGCCACCTCGCGTCGGGTCAAATTGCGTAGATAGCGACTTAAGGCGTCGGGCAAAACGGAGACCATAGAGGGCGTCGGCGACGGCCCATCAGGGCGTCGGCGACGGCCCCTCTAAATGTTGTTTTACTGCAGTTTCGTTCCGTCGTTCGTTAACGCTAAAACTTGCGTAACTTTTGAACCGTTTACCCGTTTCTTCCTACGTGATCATAATTTGACCCTCTATCAAATGGACTTGTAATCCCATATCCGACTTAAGGAGATTCCTACCTTACGCGCATTTGGCTTATTATCATTTTCTAATTATTTGACCCGTTCGTGCATTTATCAGCATAATCTGTTTATTTGACCCCAATTTCTTATGAACTTAATAATTTCATTGACGACTATCATAAGAGATTAAATTCTCGGATGCCTTGCATCTTCTTAACCCATTTTCGCTCAAAAGCTTATTTTGACACGTTATGGGTATTTGCGCATTAAATGGTCTATGACATACAAAACCATACTCTTCGCTTTCACACATGACCAAAACATTACTCTAATCGATTAGCTTGTTTCCAATAGACATTTAAGGTCGTTTGCCCAATATACCTATCAAGGGCCTTTTTGTCAACATTGCTCCATCTTTTACAACCAAGGACTTCATTGCATATTTAACCAATCCTACCACTTAACTACAATTCTAACGCACATACCTTGCTCGGATCAAAGCTAAGATCCGTTTAATACTTCATCGATTTCATACAACTCATTCCTATTTGACCTCAATTATCATACTTAATTAAGTCGCACATAACTTTACATAAACAACTAAAAAGTGATTACGGAAATCACTTACCTTATGCGTCCGTGCTCGTATCCGATCTCTTGCCTCCTCTTGGCCCGTTAACACCTCGTGCTTGAGCTCGTCTCGACGTGATTCCTATACTTCCATTTCATCAAAATCACGCTCTTATTAGCATACTCATTTGTACATGTTAACGATCATATCATTAGTCATTTCTAACAAACATAACTCATATAGTCATATCCATATCCGTTTGCACTCATGTAATTCATCATGTCATTACATTTAACACGTATTGCTATAACATGTACCATACGACTTCCTATAATCTTACCTTTACGTCAACGAGTCAAATCATGTTTCTTATACTTAGTTGACTTTCAAGAGTCACTATTAACCATATTTAACTATCGACTTATCATCATATACTCGTAACTTCATAATCGACTATACGGACGACACTATATACATTTTATCATACGATTGGTGTGCGTACCACCTTTTAAGCATAACGTACAACTAGTTCATGCACAGTCTTCTACATTCATACATAGTTCATCAAATCCTTCTACTAATCAACATGTAGTATTTACAATTAAACATCAAACATATTATCATCACATTTTATTCAATTCATCTAACAACAATTCATCATACCCACATAATACATCAATCTTTCAACAAGAATTGGACATAGATGGTGATTAAGCCATCATCATCACCATGACTAATGGGTTTCACCTCTAAACATCAAATTTACACAAACCATACATAACCTATGTTCTATATGATGATTCTAACCCTTATACATCATCAATTTCATATTAACTCACGGATTAAAACATAACCCACTTCCTACATGATCACCAATCTTAGTTTTGAGACATACCTTATGATCCCCTCGTGTTGGTGATCATTATTCCATGTTCGGTCGTGAATTCGGGCTTCAATTAGCCTTTCAATTTGATGGATTAGATGAAGTTAGGGTTGGAGCTCCTTGGAGCTCCTGAACGTTCTTGAACACACACAAAGTGTGTGTTTGTGTGTGTGTGTGGTGATCTTTCATTTAATAAACTTCAACATATCCCACTTTAGTCCCTTGTGTTTGCCATTGAAACATAATTGGCATAACTTTCATCTTTTAAAAGTTTTTCACCATACCCGTTTAACTAGGTTAAATAGCCTAATTATTTATTTCATGACGTGTCATATAGGAACACATGACAAATATAAACATTCGGATTTTAGGGCGTTACATATACTCGATCCCTTTTTGCTTTACGCACTTTTGGGTGTTACATACGTTACATATACAAAAATCACAATCGAACACACTACTCAATACTATTTAAAACGCTAACCGTTACCGCATGTTATACATGACTTAATGAATGCTTGTTTGTTATGTTTACACATGGAATGTTGTCTACCTGCCTTAGCAACGATAGTACTATTAGTTTGGACTCAGCACCCGTTCACTCAGGGGTTGTTAAGGACAATTATTTGCATGGATTACAGTGGTGATCATGTATTACGAACTGCCTCGGGCAGTCAACCCGCAGTCATTGGTATCGATAGGTTCATGTCGATAACTAACATGCCTCATTTCACTATGTGTGCTTAGGATGCTTATCTGCTAGGAAATCGAGGCTAGAACAAGGTCTTAGAGACCAACAAATAGTTGTCTGTACAAATGAAATCTGAATTGTCAGAACAAAACTATTTGCCTAGATTTTGTCTGTAATAATTGAGTTATCTTTTGAGACATGGTATGGGACATGTTATTTTAAATTGATTGGTGATGAAATTGTTATGGAAACTTCTGGACAATCTATTTCGCTCAGTGCCATGCGCCGATGTTTCCGCCATCGGTTGGGGTGTGACAGATCATGCCACCTATACACTATTATTTTAAATTCTAAAGGTTATTTTGGTAATTTGCTCAAAATATCTTATCCATCTCCTCTCTCCTCTGTCATGTTTAAATGTCTGTTAGACTTTTATCATTTACTCAAAATTGAAACCACATCTCCCATTTCTCTCTCTTGAAATCCTTTATCACGATCATCTTCAAGATAACCATCTTCAAGATACGTTCACCACCATCATCTCTCATCTTGACCAACCCTCTCTTCTGTGTTTGTAGCGGCTTCCGGCGATGGAGATGCTCTCCGACAATCCGGGCACAGTGAATAGTGGTGGTGATTGGTTTATGCTGCACTCCCTCCCCCTTGTACCCCCTCCTTCTCCGGCCCCAAGTCCGGCGGAGCCAAAAAAACTCTGGTAACTCTCTCTATTTTGCTTCACCACCATCTGACCACTAACACCACCCGGCTACCCCCTCTTGCTCAGATCTGAACGGGTCGTTTGTGCGATTTGGGGGTTTCGAGTGAAGGGAGATGGGGGTTTGCAGGTTTTCAGTGGTGGACAATGGTGTTCGGTGGTGGGTGAGGGGTGTGAACCGGTGATGATGCCAAAACAAAGGCTGACCCCATCATTTCTCCGGCGACACCACCGCCGCCGCCACTGGGATGAATGATCTGTAAGATGGGTGTGTGTGTTCTTGATTCTGGTTAGTTTTTGAATATTTGAACGATGTTGATTCTGTTTTACTTGGATCTTGGATTGATATGTTTTATTTTGGATATTGGATTGATTCTGCAAGTGATTTGTGTTTTTGATTATGTCGGGGGGGTTTTTCTGTAAAGCCCGCGTTTGCGTCTAATAGAAAGATGACCAAAAGACACTAGGAACATAAACTTTTAAAAACGTCCAAACTTTTCTCAATCGAAAGGTAAAAATACTAATAACATTAATGCGCAACTTTAACAAAATTTGGGCATGACCCGTCCATACGACGAGTGTATCCCTGTTTTAACCATCATCTATATAAAAAGTCTACAACCCGTTTGACAGACACGACCAAAAACCATAACATCAAGTTTAACAAGTATAGCTACTAATAAGGTTATACACAACAAGTATTTTGACCCATAATATTACTACAAAATAGCGGAAGCACTTGATGGTAATAATAAGTGCGTGTGTTCACTCCAAATTGCCAAGTCTCCTAAGTCGAGGATTTACCTACATTCAACATAAACAAATAAGTTAGTATCTCTTCACTAACACAATTAATTAATTAAACCGATCCGTCTCTATCACGGCCATACCTCATTCAACTACATTACTAACCGTTTGACGGTTCATTACATGCTCGCCTCAATGTAGAGACCGAACATACCTTTCTTAACATACCCGCTATCGACGGATACTAGTATTTTTAACATAACTTCCATTCGATTTGTTCATGACGAACGAATATATTCCTTACATACACTTACACTCCAATCCGAAAAGGACGGATCGAGTAGACCTTCATTCGTTACGTACTTAACATCCCATACCCGGTTCGACAAGAATGAACCGGATATGATGCATTCTCCTTCATAACTTATTCATTTCTCACAATCCGTTTATGTCGGATCTTACTTTTTACTTCCAAATAACCATAGATTCAAATATCATAATTTTAACATACAACACAATACAATTGGAAATAGTATGCATATGACAACATAATAGAAATATGGTGTACACGAACGTACCTCGATCTTGTGAACTTTCCGATTTCCTAGTATTGGAACCTTCTTCTTTCACGCCTATAACAACACATTCATTCATTTATTTAGTACTTCTAAATCTCATTCATTCATCCTCCAAACTATACACATTATTCTTTTAAGCATTTCATCAAACACTTGGTGGTCATCATATTTACAAGCATTATTTACAAGCATACCAAGCATGAATTTCTACTAGTTCATCCTATAATTCATCAAGAATCAATCCAAGTTCAAACCTTTCTTTTATCCTACATAAATCTTCTAAGATTCAAGCATTACAACATCCTCATATTTCAATATTCCAAATGATTATAATCACCATGATCATCCCATTCATAACACAAATTCATAAAGTGGGTTTTTACTACAATCTTTCATATAACCTAAAATCAAACATGATTCTTGTTCTAGAAGGTAATCCTAACTTAGATTTCTCATATTTTGATGCAAGAATTCGAGATTGGGTTGAACCCCTCATTCTACAAATCATGATTTCAGAAAATTAAACTTACCACTTCATAAATTGGGGTTAGCTACTCGAAATTCAGGGCTCATGCACTGGATTATCTTATGAATTCAGATTCAATTGCTTGGTTTCTTGAAGCTAGGGTTTCCCCCTCTTGCTCTGTTCTTGATCGATTTCCCCCAGACACACTTACTGTGTGTTTTGGGGTTATAGTTAGTTTTAAAAATTAAGTTTAACACTTTTACACTTTACCCCCTTTACTTAGTTGCTGATTTCAACTCTAAGCTTTTCCCCATATTTAACTACCATCTTGCCATATATCATTAACTATGTTAAGTTTATTATTTATCCTTACTTATTTTTGTGTTAACATTTTTGGGGTGTTACAAGTCTACCCCCCTTAAAAGAGGTTTCGTCCCCGAAACCTAGGCACATAACTAATTTAAACAATTACATACCGAAGAGAAAAGGGTAGTGCTTCCTCATTTCATCTTCCGCTTCCCATGTGAGTTCCGACCCCTTTCGGTGTTGCCATTGAACCAACACTTGTCTAACAGCCTTGTTGCGAAGATTCTTCACCTTGTCGTCTTTAATAGCTATTGGTCTTTCGACATAATTTAACCCCTCATCCAACTCGATGTCATCGAGAGGTACTAATGTTGTTTCATCTGTAAGACACTTCCTCAACTGCGACACGTGGAAGGTATTGTGAATCCCGTCTAGTGTAGGCGGTAATTCTAATCGATATGCAACCCTTCCAACTCGAGCCAAGATTTTAAACGGTCCAATATAACGATGGCCTAACTTACCGCGCTTGCGGAAACGGATTATACCCTTCCATGGAGATACCTTCAGCAGAACATAATCTCCGACTTGAAACTCGATAGGACGCCTCCTCTTGTCTGCATAAGCTTTTTGTTGATCCTGGGCTGCTTTTAGTCAAGATCTAATCAATTCAATCTTTTCATTTGTCACTGCTATTAAATCACTTGGCGTAAGCTCCCTTTGCCCTACTTCACCCCAACATACGGGAGTCCTACACTTCCTCCCGTATAATAATTCATAAGGAGCCATTTGGATACCACTATGGTAACTATTATTATAAGAGAATTCCACTAGTGGTAAATGGTCATCCCAACTTCCCCCAAAGTCTAAAGCACATGCTCTCAACATATCGACAAGTGTTTGAATGGTTCTTTCTGACTGACCGTCAGTCTGAGGGTGGTAGGCGGTGCTAATGTGTAACTTCGTGCCCACACTTTCGTGAAACTTCTGCCAGTAACGAGAGGTAGATCAAGTATCCCGATCTGAGATAATTGATACGGGCACTCTGTGTCGAGATATGATCTCATTCATATAGATTTCCGTCATTCTCTCGGAAGAGTAAGCTTCTCGAATAGATAAAAAGTGAGCACTTTTTGTGAGTCGGTCTACGATTACCCATATTGTATCGTGCCCCTTTTTCGTTCTAGGAAGCTTGGTTACCAGATCCATAGTTATCTCCTCCCATTTCCAGACTGGAATTTCCAAAGGTTGTAACTCCCCGTATAGTTTTTGATGTTCTGCTTTCACTTGGGAGCATGTTAGGCATTTCGAGACATACTTTACAATATCGCGTTTCATACCCGGCCACCAATAATTGGTCTTCAAGTCCCGGTACATCTTGGTTGCCCCGGGATGAATTGAGTACCGTGACTTATGAGCCTCCTCGAGTAGAGCGGTCTTGACTTCGCAAAATCGTGGTATCCAAATTTGACCGAATCTTGTTTTGAGTCCGGTCGAATTTTCTTCTAATTTATCGGCTATACCTTTCATTCTTTCGTTCTTTGGGTCTTCTGCTCCAAGCGACTTTATTTAGGAATCTCGTATCATATTAAGTAAATGTGGCGTAACTATCATCTTCATGGATTTTACTTGAATGGGAGGTGGATACTCTTTTCGGCTTAACGCATCAGCCACCACGTTCTCCTTTCCCGGGTGATAAAGGATATCGTAATCGTAATCTTTGATAAATTCTAACCATCTCCGCTGCCTCATATTTAAGCCTTTCTGCTCAAAGAAATATTTGAGGCTTTTGTGATCCGAGTAAATTGTACATTTTGCACCGTAAAGATAGTGCCTCCAGATCTTTAAGGCGAAAACTACTGCCGCCAACTCTAAGTCGTGAGTTGGGTAGTTTCCTTCATGCGGTTTAAGTTGTCTCGATGCATATGCGATAACCTTCCCCCTTTGCATTAAAACACACCCTAAACCTTGACGTGAAGCATCCGAATAGACAACCAAATCTTATGTTCCATCTGGGAGTGTTAAGACCGGAGAACTAGACAACTTTTCTTTTAACACGTGAAAGGCTTCTTCTTGATCTTTGCCCCACACAAACTTCTCCTTCTTCCTCGTCAACTTCGTTAAGGGTAACGCTATTTTTGAAAAGTCTTGTATAAATCTCCTATAATAGCCAGCAAGGCCTAGAAAGCTCCTTATTTCAGTTGGAGTTTTTGGGGAAACCCACTTCATTACTGCCTCAATCTTCGATGGATCAACCAAGACACCTTTCGAGTTTATCACGTGGCCGAGAAACTGCACCTCTCTGAGCCAAAAGGCGCATTTTGAGAATTTTGCGTAAAGTTTCTCCTTACAGAGAACTTCAAGTACTTCACGCAAGTGTCTCGCATGTTCGGTCTTGCTTCGCGAATAGACTAGAATATCATCTAGGAACACGATCACAGATTTATCTAACATGGGTCGGCATGCCCGGTTCATAAGATCCATAAACGCAGTCGGCGCGTTCGTCAATCCAAAGGACATGACTAAAAATTCAAAATGCCCATATCGGGTTCTGAACGCGGTCTTTGGAATATCTTCTTCCCATATTCTAACTTGATGATACCCCGAACGCAGGTCTATCTTAGAGAACCAACTCGCCCCTTGTAATTGATCAAAAAGATCGTCAATTCTAGGTAAAGGGTAGCGGTTCTTCACGGCCAGCTTATTTAATTCTCTGTAATCGATGCACATGCGCATCGATCCATCTTTCTTCTTAACAAATAAGACAGGCGCTCCCCAAGGCGACACACTCGGGCGTATAAAGCCCTTATCTAGTAGATCTTGTAATTATGTCATTAACTCCCGCATCTCGGTGGGAGCCAATCTATAGGGAGCCTTCGCTACCGATTTCGCACCCGGATTCAATTCGATGCGAAACTCTATTTCTCGTTCGGGAGGGTGTCCAGGCAATTCCTCCGGAAATACATTCGGAATTCATTCACGACCTCAACATCTTCAAGCTTCGGGAGGCTTTGTCGAGCGTCTACTACATAAGCTAGGTATGCTCTACTCCCGTTAAGTACGTATTTAACAGCTTGAACAAGGGTGCACAATTTTGTTTCCACATTTCTCTCCCCTTGAATACTCAGTTGCCTTCCACTTGGAGATTGGACAAGCATTACCTTATTTTCACAATTAATCTCTACACGGTGTCGTGCCATCCAATCCATACCTACTATCATTTTAAATTCCCCCAAAACCATAGGTATGAGGTCGATATCGAATTCTTCATCTTCTATAGTGAATTTGCAATTTCTACAAATCTCGTGTAACACATAGTTCTTACTATCGGCTATTTCTACTTCTAAAGGTATCGGCATTCGTTCAATCTTAAATGAAGGATGGTGTATGATTTCATTTGAAATAAACGACATAGTGGCTCCGGTATCGAACAAAACATAAACCGGTATGGAGTTTAATAAAAAGATACCAGAAACCACATTCGGATGGGACTTGGCTTCTTCGGATGTGATTTGAAACATCCTCCCCTTCGCCTTAGAGCTTTCCTCATTCTTTCCCTCCTTCTTTGATCCTTGCTGAAGTTTAGGACACTCCGACTTAACATGCCCTTTCTGGAAACAGCTGAAACAAGTCTTCGGGTTATTAGGGCACTTGTAGGATGTATGCCCTTCTTCACCACATTTATAGCACCCCCTTCTTACCCAAAAGGCATTCCCCAGTATGGAGCATCCCACATGTCTTGCAAGGAGTAATACCACCCTTCGACTTATCTTTCCTTCCCTGATATTGGAACCTAATTTTTTTAGATGGACTTGCATTTGTCCCCTTTTCAATCGACCTCTTTTCACCACGTTCTTCTTGCCTCTTAATTTCAATTTCTCTATCCCGTGCCAGATTGATAAGCTCGTCAAGGGTTTCATACTTTGAGGGAGTGATGAACTCCCTAAATTCTGCCTTTAGTATACCATAAAAGCGGTTGATCTTCATTCTTTCTGTCTTCACAAAGTCTCCGCAAAACTTCATCTTATCCATGAACGTGTTTGATATTTCGTTTATTGTTTCGT
The DNA here is from genome assembly GCA_030545235.1 of Helianthus tuberosus. Classification (NCBI taxonomy): domain Eukaryota; kingdom Viridiplantae; phylum Streptophyta; class Magnoliopsida; order Asterales; family Asteraceae; genus Helianthus; species Helianthus tuberosus. The sequence continues at coordinate 13,178,310 of CM060429.1, read as the reverse complement.
TTTTCTGTCGGAGGCGTAAGAAATCCTCCTGAATCTTATCAATGGCTGACTGAGGACAGTGGTATCTCATAAAAGGTTCCTTGAATTCCTACCAAGTCATCCCTTGTAGCTTGTCCTCCCCAACTTCCTTACTATGCGCATCCCACCAATCTTTCGCCTGAAGAGTGAGTTGACCAGTAGCGAACATCACCTGGTCTTCCTTATCACACCGAATCCGTATAAATACCGCTTCTATGTTTGAAATCCATCTTTGGCATGCGATCAGATCGATTTTACCATCATACGTTGCAGGATTGCATGCCATGAAATCTTTATATGTGCACCGTCGTTCTTTGCTTTTACCTTTATATCCCTCAATCAATTCTTTCAATTCTACGAACTTGCTAGTCATCATGGCATCCACAACTCCCAACACCCGACTTTCTACTTCTTGAGCTAATCGTGGAAGATTAGCTTGCATAACCCCTTCCGCCACTTATGTGACCTTACTATTAAATGCTTCTTGACGAGCCGTATCATCATCCTCATTAATGTTTCTTGCGTCAGCCATCTACACAATGTCATGTTTTCGTTTAATACGAATCATAAGCTTTCATTATATAATAGTTCATTAGTCTACATTTACTTAATTCGCATTCTTACATTTCAATTTTTGCTCTTTTAAATTTCATAACTCATCTCGTGTCATTCGATTCATCACTTTCGACTCTTACGAAACCATTCCATCGTAACCACTAATTGTGGTTATATACATCTATTAGGCCTTATATGGATCCTACGTAATCATTAAATAGGCTTTCGGACAACCCGGTAACTCTAAATGTGAAAAACAAAAAAATTTCAGTGGATTGCCTTTACATAACCCGTCGGCGACGCCCAGGGATCCCGTCGGTGACGGGCAGGGATCCCGTCGGTGACGGGCCCTGGAAAGTGGCATCGGCCACACTTCCCCGTAAGTAGTCAAATAGGGCGTCGGCAAGCAGGGTGGCGTCGGCGACGGCTTACAGCCCGTCGGCGACGGCCTCTCTTTTGCTGAAACGCCGCAGAACCATTTTGGAGTGTTTTTAACTCATTTTTAGGTCCGTTCCAACCATTCGGTCCCTGGAACTTCCCATTTAACCTCCCAATATTACTCCCTGTATATCTAACTTAATATTTTCATCATACACATAATAAACATACTTGCATTCAATTACGACTTAAACGTTACCTCATTGGCGATCTTGGAGTGAGCACCCTTCGAACGAGCCGTCAGTTTGAGTTCAAGCATCTCAACATATGCTTGAATCCCTCAAACCTCGGCTCTGATACCAACTTGTAAAGCCCGCGTTTGCATCTAATAGAAAGACGACCAAAAGACACTAGGAACATAAACTTTTAAAAACGTCCAAACTTTTCTCAATCGAAAGGTAAAAATACTAATAACATTAATGCGCAACTTTAACAAAATTTGGGCATGACACGTCCATACGACGAGTGTATCCCTGTTTTAACCATCATCTATATAAAAAGTCTACAACCCGTTTGACAGACACGACCAAAAACCATAACATCAAGTTTAACAAGTATAGCTACTAACAAGGTTATACACGACAAGTATTTTGACCCATAATATTACTACAAAATAGCGGAAGCGCTTGATGGTCATAATAAGTGCGTGTGTTCACTCCAAATTGCCAAGTCGCCTAAGTCGAGGATTTACCTACATTCAACATAAACAAATAAGTTAGTATCTCTTCACTAACACAATTAATTAATTAAACCGATTCGTCTCTATCACGGCCTTACATCATTCAACTACATTACTAACCGTTAGACGGTTCATTACATGCTCGCCTCAATGTAGAGACCGAACATACCTTTCTTAACATACCCGCTATCGACGGATACTAGTATTTTTAACATAACTTCCATTCGATTCGTTCATGACGAACGAACATATTCCTTACATACACTTACACTCCAATCCGAAAAGGCCGGATCGAGTAGACCTTCATTCGTTACGTACTTAACATCCCATACCCGGTTCGATAAGAATGAACCGGATATGATGCATTCTCCTTCATAACTTATTCATTTCTCACACTCCGTTTATGTCGGATCTTACTTTTTACTTCCAAATAACCATAGATTCAAATATCATAATTTTAACATACAACACAATACAATTGGAAATAGTATGCATATGACAACATAATAGAAATATGGTGTACACGAACGTACCTCGATCTTGTGAACTTTCCGATTTCCTAGTATTGGAACCTTCTTCCTTCACGCCTATAACAACACATTCATTCATTTATTTAGTACTTCTAAATCTCATTCATTCATCCTCCAAACTATACACATTATTCTTTTAAGCATTTCATCAAACACTTGGGGGTCATCATATTTACAAACATTATTTACAAGCATACCAAGCATGAATTTCTACTAGTTCATCCTATAATTCATCAAGAATCAATCCAAGTTCAAACCTTTCTTTTATCCTACATAAATCTTCTAAGATTCAAGTATTACAACATCATCATATTTCAATATTCCAAATGATTATAATCACCATGATCATCCCATTCATAACACAAATTCATAAAGTGGGTTTTTACTACAATCTTTCATATAACCTAAAATCAAACATGATTCTTGTTCTAGAAGGTAATCCTAACTTAGATTTCTCATATTTTTATGCAAGAATTCGAGATTGGGTTGAACCCCTCATTCTACAAATCATGATTTCAGAAAATTAAACTTACCACTTCATAAATTGGGGTTAGCTACTCGAATTTCAGGGCTCATGCACTGGATTATCTTATGAATTCAGATTCAATTGCTTGGTTTCTTGAAGCTAGGGTTTCCCCCTCTTGCTCTGTTCTTGATTGATTTCCCCAGACACACTTACTGTGTGTTTTGGGGTTATAGTTAGTTTTAATAATTAAGTTTAACACTTTTACACTTTTACCCCCTTTACTTAGTTGCTGATTTCAACTCTAAGCTTTTCCTCATATTTAACTACCATCTTGCCATATATCATTAAGTATGTTAAGTTTATTATTTATCCTTACTTATTTTTTTGTTAACATTTTTGGGGTGTTACATTTTCCAGTGGCGGGGGTGGCCCAACGGTGTAGGCGGTGGTGCTGTTGGAGGTGGTGGTTGTGTGAGCAGTGGTGGCGGTGAAGATGGTGAGGAGGTGGGTGAAGGGGGTGGTCGATTTATTAGCAGTGATGACCCTTTTCGAATTATTTGGCTGTGATGACCCTTTTCGATTTCTTTGTAAGTTGTTTTGTTGACCATTTTCGATGTATTGGCAGTGATGACGATGGCGTGGTAAGGTTGGTGGAGGGTAGGTTTTGGAACCTGCAACCCCACTTTTGCAGCCATGATTATAGGGAACTCTGAGCCAAACCCCATTTTTTTCAAGATCCACACTTGATTTTGAGTTTTGTTGTTGTTTTTTTATATATATTTTTTCATTCGATGATAATAAGTTCAATATATCTGAGACACCTACTAAGTTGTGATTTTTGGGTGAGTTCGTGTTGTGTAAAACAGTTTTTGTAAAAAAAAATTAAAACCGTAAAAAAGTTTTCGTAAAAACGTAAAGCTTTTTAAACCGTAAAACGTAAAGCTTTTTTATGTAAAACGTAAATATTTTTTATGTAAATTGTAAAACGTTTTAATGTAAAACTTCAAAAATTTTACGTAAAAAAAAGTTTATAACCGTAAAATTTTAACGTAAAACGTAAAACTTTAAAGTTTAACGTAAAACGTAAAACTTACGCAAATTGTAAAACATAAAACTTAAAAGGTAAAAAATTATAACGTAAAAACTTAAAACGTAAAAATTTTAACGTAAAACTTTAAAAATTTTACGTAAAACGTAAAACTTTAAAATTTAACGTAAAACGTAAAACTTACACAAATTGTAAAACGTAAAGCGTAAAACATTTTCGTGTAAAAACGTAATTCGTAAAACTTTTTTATGTAAATTGTAAAAACGTACAACGTAAAATGTAAAACTTTTTAACGTAAAATATAAAACGTAAACTTTTATGTAAAACGTAAACTTTTTAACGCAAACGTAAAACATAAACTTTTATGTAATTTTTTTAACGTAAAACGTAAAAAACGGCGCGTAAAAAACCGGTCGCAAAAACGACGCGAAAAAACGGAGCGTAAAAAAAGGCGTAAAACGGGCCGTAAAAAACGCACGTAAAAAACAGTGCGTAAAAACGAGGCGTAAAAAAAGGTTTCTTAAAAACGTTTTTTTAAACAAATCTTGAAAAAAAGATTATTAAAAAATCTGATTTCAAAATATTCTTTAATAAAAAAATCTGATTTTTAATAAAAATAATTAATGTAATAGGACAAAAAAGGTAATAAAAAATAATATATATAATAAGACAAAAAAAGCAAATTTACTTAAATACCCTTTAACAATAAAATATGAAAAACATAATAAGACAAAAAGAATTTTATAATAGTTTTTATTGTCACACCCCAACCGATGACGGAAACATCGGAGCATGGTACTGAGCGAAACAGATTGTCCAAGAGAAATTCCATAACAACTACTTTACCAAATAGTTAATATTATGTCCCATACCAGAACCTATTAAGCAAATCAGTTATTACAGACAGCGATATCTCAAAGACGAATAACATGTTCCGACAACTCAGATTTAAATAAAAGTAGATTGTTTGTTTGTTTCTAGACTCTCTCCTACTTGATTCCACAAAAGCAAAAGCACAGCATCCTAAGCATTCAAACACCTGCCACATACGTTAAGATAGAGGTCAATACACATAGTGTAAAGGTGAGCATACAAGTTTAATAGATATAATAGAGTTCGAAATCGTTTATGCATAACCAGCATGTAACATGTATAATGCGAAGCTAGTAGGTTATCGACAATGAAATATGCACAGACTAGACTGCGAGTTGTAGAATGCGCAACACATATCACCACTGCGACATGTGAGAGGTAACCTTAACAACCCCCGTCCACGACAGGTGCTGAGTCCAAACAAATAGTACTATCGTTGCTAAGGCGTCAGGCAACAATCACTGTGTTAACATAACGTACAAGCATTCATCGAGTAACAAGTAACATGCATTAACGGTCAGTGTTCAAATAGTGTTTGCGTTGTTTGTTCGATTGTGTTTTAGAATATGTAACGTATGTAACACCCAAAAGTGCAAAAAGCAAAAAGGGGTCGAGTATACTCACAGCGATGGAAATGGATTGAAGGGAGCGCTAAAGTGATTAGCCTGAACAGTTAACGATAGCATAAGCAAAGAGCGGTGCGTGAAATGGTGAAAAAGTACCAAGTGTCGGATGGTAATCCGATCGGATGTCAATCCGATCGGATGTCAATCCGATCGGATGTCAATCCGTTCGGATGGTCATCCGATCAGATGGCCATTCGATTGGATTGACATTCATTGGTAAGGATGTGTTTGTGTATGATGGCTTTGAAGTTTCCGTTGTAGCATTTTGAAAACAGGGAAGTATCTCTACCCTTCAGGTCGATCGATCGAACGGTCGTTCGATCGGATCGTGATCCGATTGGCAGGACGCTTAGTGAGAACAAGTTCACATATGGCAATCGGATCGGATAGCAATCCGTTGGAAACTGTTCCCCTTTGAAAGTGATCAAGTATCAAAGTTCCAAATGTCATATGATCATATGGTCGTTCGACGTTTAGTCCCTGGAAAACTTGAAATGATTAAGTGTTTGGAAACTCCAGTGCAATCCGATCGGATTACAGTTCGATCGGATGGCAATCCGACCGGACGGCAATCCGTCCCACGAATCCAATCGTTTTGGCACTTGTTTATTTGAAAGTTTGTGGTTTGTTCGAGACGGTTTGACAACGTGCTAAACAACAGAAACCCCATCTTGACCCAAGTGATCCGATCGAACAGGAATCACCGTAGTCCGATCAGTCAACTGTTCGAGATGGTGGTTCATGCTTAACCCGAAATCAGTTGTCCCTTGGATAGAATTCAGATATTGGACCAACGCATCACTAAGAAAGAGTAGAAGGTCGGAACGAGCTCCGATTCTATCGGTTTTGAGTGTAAAAGAGTTGAAAGAAAGTTAGAAAACCATCTTTCAATCCTTTTAACCATGAATATGTGCAGATTTATGCGAAAACATTGTTTAATCTTGTGGAAATCCTTCAGATCTAAGTTGTTCTTGGTGGAATGAGGCCAAACCTTGAAGTTCATAAGAACTCCATGATGACATCACCCTAGAACACCTCAAATCCGGTGATTTCATGGTTAAAAGTTAAGATTCAAGGATGAAAAAGGTGAAGGAGTGCGTGTAGATCATAGAAGTAAAAGATTTGTGTTGAAAACTTACAAGAATCGCGGGAAGTCGAGAGAAAAGAGAGCTTGAGTGCGGCTGGTCGAGTGAGGAGCTGTCACATCACATGTGACAGGAGAGTATTTATAGGGTTTCCCAAAATGGAAAGTGTCAAAGTGTCGGATTGGTCACTGATCGGATGGCAATCCGATCGGCAGGCCACTCGATCCAAGTGTCTGGCGCGTTGATTTTTGTCGTTTCGATTCGCGTATTGAGTGTTGCGATGCGATTCGAGTGAGCGATGCGATAGTATTACCCAATAGTCATACAAATAACCTAACTACTATATCTAACATACAATCACTATAAATAACTTGCGTTTAGCGTTTGCGATTAGATTGCGATGCGATAGAATTGCGATTGCGATTAAACACTTCAACATAAACATAACATGCACAAGTAACACATAATGGCACACACACGTAAAACAATATCCACAACACTTAATTCGAGTTGCGAATGCGATAGCGATTAGCCATAACCATGCAATTAAATAGCGATTAAACCTCGATTATTAATAAATACTCCACATAATACAACTAAAGCGATTAAATAAAAGATTCGATTACAAGTCATTAACGTACAATCAATAGTTAAGCAAGGAGTGAAAGATCGCGATTAGCAATCTTTTCTTCCTTTGACTTTGACTTGTACTTTGACTTTCCAAAAGCGGGTTGTTACATTTATTAGTTTTAATCTCATTCATCCATCTTGAAGATCTAATGGTTAGAAAGTGGTTCTCGTGGTTCTCTTAACTGGGGGTGGTTTTCATTTTAGAGGCCCTATATATATATATATATAGTGGAGAGTTCAAATGAGAAGAATTTTTTTGTAAGAAGAAAAAAGAAGAAATTTCAACCAATAAGAATGCTTAATTTTACTTCATTTAATATAAGTATTTAATGTTACTATAAGGGTAATATGGTAAACCTACAAAGATCATTAATTAGTAGTATTTCACTTTAATAGCTAACTAATTAAAATTTGTAACTTATCTTCAAAATATATATTTTTTCAAAAAAAATAAAAAAAATAATAATTTAGAGTGTATGATAAATTGCAATGTGTATATGTTAATTTACAGGTTGTGTAGGATAAATTTCAACAAGTGTAGGGTAAATTTCGAAAGGTGTAGGTTAACTTTTGATGTGTGTAGTCAAAAAGCATTAGTGTGAAGGATGATATTTTTATGACTAATTAATTAGTCAAAAATAATAATAAATGAGATAAATGGAAAAGTATTTAATGTTTTACAATTTTACCCTTTGTTCTTTTTCTTCTCAATTTAATTTTCTTCTTAAATGAACCTTCCCCTATATGTATATATATATATATATATATATATATATATATAGGGTAGGAATAGTGTACATTAATTCAAAAGTATGAGAAGTGTTTTAAACCATTAGATCTTTGATCTAATGGTTGAAATCAATAGGGAACAAATTATAAATTGTATTTTAATTATTTGGACTGATTTGAAAATTGTAGGGGTAATAGTGTCTTTGTATATGTTTCAAATTAGGTAACCTCTCCTAAATTCTAGCGATTCACTCCTAAATTCTAGCGATTCAATTTTAAACTTATTTTAAAATTCGGACATTCTAAAAAATCCAGAAATATGTAACTGCTACAAGAAATATATAACACTATACATCCATCATATAACACTATATAACACCAAAAAACACTATATAACACTACATAAAAATATATAACACTATACATTTCTGAACGAAATGACACAAATTCGTATTCCTATAATTAAGGGTGGCTGTTATGGAAGGTTATCAATTAATTAAATCAATAAGAAAATTACTTGTTTACCCTTTTGAAATAATTTAGATTGAGGACACATGTCATCTCCATAATATTTCTCACACTTCTCACACTTTTGAATTAATGTACAGGATCTTCATCCTATATATATATATATATATATATAGGAGAAGGACCCGTTAGGAACCACCCTTTATTGCGAGAACCGTGAGAACGAATGTTAACACAACCAAAAATCTAAAAAACACACAAATAAATTTAAATATTTTTTTAATAAAAATCGCTACTTTTCGTCAATAAAAAAATTAAAATAATTTTTTTGGGAAACTAAAACTAGCGATTTTTATTAAAAAATATTAAAAAACAATTTTTTGTGTGTTTTTTTAGGTTTTTTGGGGGGTTTAGTTTTTAGCATTTAGCTTGGGGGTGTTAGGTTTTTTTAGGTTTTGGGTGGTGTATTGGGTTTATTTTGTTGTGTTCACATTGGTTCTTACGGTTCTCGCAATAAAGGTGGTTCTCGCATGAACCCTACCACATATATATATATATATATATATATATATATATATATATATATATATATAGGGTGGGGTTCATGCGAGAACCACCTTTATTGCGAGAACCGCGAGAACCAATGTGAACGGATGGCAATTTTGTAAATAATAAAAAAAATTCTAAATCCGCGCTCACTGACGTCAGCGTTTAATTCAAATATGATCTATAGTACACTTTCAAGTCCAACAACTATCACAACCAACACAACTCTCCCAATTCGCCGATACTCGATACTCAATCCCTGATACTCATTGACGCTCCCAATTCCAGCAGTTTATCAGCAATTTCGCCATACGATCATCATCTCCATTCAATCGCCGTCCGCACATTAATCGTCGGCTGGAAATTAGGGCAAAAAACGACCATACCTAATCGATTTAGGGCAAATACCGAATCGATTTAGGGCAAAAAACGGTCATACTCGGCATATTCGGCGAGGTTTATATATTACGAAGAGCATACGTCGTTGCATTGATTACGAACTTGAAAGTTCATACAGCCGATGTAAGTTCATACAAAGTTCTTTGTGCTTGTTCATGTATGTGCTTGTTCATGTAGATTACAGCCGATTATGTCCTTGTTCATATAGATTACAACCGATGTAGGTCAATACGATTATGTGTTTGTGATTGATTTGGAATGCACATGTGCATACGGTTATGTGTTTATGTTTGATTTGGAATGCACATGTGCATAATATAGTTCATGTAAATACGATTACATGTTTGAGTTTGTGTTTGTTTTGGAATGCACATGTGCATAATATTGGTATGTAAATACGATTGTGTCTGTGTTTGTTTTGTAATGCACATGTGCATAATATTGTTGCTGTTTGTTTTGGAATGCACATGTGCATAATATTGTTGCGATTGTGTTTGTGTTTGTTTTGGAATGCACATGTGCATATTTATATTACATCCGATCTTTACTGTATGTATGCACATGTGCATATTTATATTACATCCGCTCTTTAGTGTATGTATGCACATGTGCATAGTTATATTACATCCGCTATTTACTGTCTGTCCGAGGTACATAGTTATATTACATCCTATATTACATCCGCTCTTTACTGTCTGTATGAACATGTGCATAGTTATATTAAATCCGATATTTACTGTCTGTCCGAGGTACTGGCTACTATTTATATTACATCCGCTCTTTACTGTCTGTATGCACATGTGCATAGTTATATTTGGTCATGCGGTAAAAGTTATAGGGGTATTTTGGTCGAAAAGACTGAAGGTTTTAATGTTTGTTCGTGTAGATTACAGCCAATGTTGTGCATATGTGTTTGTGTTTGTTTGTTTGTGTAGATTACAGTCGATGGCGTGCATATGTGTTTGTATTTGATTTGGAATGCACATGTGCATAATGTGATAACTTATGGTTGTACTTATGGTTGTGGTTCATATTTATGTTTGGTTGGTATGCACATGTGCATAACGTGTTATAATGCACATGTGCATAATGTGATAACTTATGGTTTTACTGATAACATATGGTTTTACTTATGGTGTTGGTTCATATTTATGCTTGATTGGTATGCACTTGTGCATAACATGATAAATTATGTTTATAATTTGTAACCGAATTTGTTTTTGTCGGGTCAATGTGTTAACATATGTATATATTGATAAATTATTTCATAGTTGTATGTATGCACATGTGCATAGTTATAGTTGCACGGTTATAGTTATGCACGTGTGTTAATATACATTCTCATTGTATGCAGTAAAATGGAAAAAAAAAAACAAAGAAAGTTACGTTTCTCCTGAAGCCGAGAGATGAAGGGTCGAAAAGAATGCCAGATGCGACAGAAGACAAGCATGCGGTTGTTAAGCAAAAATGTTAGAAAGTGTTGAGAACTTACTATTAATATTAGTATTGTTAATGACGCAATATGCATTTATGCACATGTGCATTAACAGTTTTTTTTTTCAAATGTTATAAATCGCGCAAACGCATTAATTTTTTGAATTCAGGTATTTTAAAGGTGGAAAAGAACGCACAAAAGGAAAAAAGCATAAAGAAACGAAATGATTCAACTAAATGTGTTGATGTAAAAAGGACTAGCAAACGGAAACACGAAGAAACAACCGAAGGTTTGGATGTAACATGTAATACAAAGAACAAAAGGATTGTAAGATCGAGAAGACAAGTGAAAGACACCAAAGTTGATAACAATGATAGTGATGGTACGTGTTATTGAAAATAATTAATAAAAATTTGAAATGCACATGTACATTATATAACATGTGCATGTTATTATGTTGATAAACAGGTTCAAATGAAGAAGTTGTGTCACCGAAAGTTAAGAAGACGGTGAGTAAAAAGGTTATGATGGTATCTAACTGGCAATCGATACGAACACGCATATCTCCACATCAACTTTTGGTGGGGTTAAACACATTCTCTAAACAACAGTTGGTAGCAATAAAACATATGGGGTTTGGAAGTATTATGAAGCTTAAAACTGACAGCTTGCCAGCGAAGATGTCACATTTTGTGGTAGACAATTTTAGCGGGAAAGATATGGCAATCAAGTTGACTGTTGGAAACATTGAAATTAACGAAACTGTTATTAGCGAGTTGTTGGGATTGAGACACAGCGGGGCTGTTATAGAGTATAAAAAGAAGGAGAAAAAGAAGGATAAAGAGAACGAGGAGCAGAAAGAACATAAGGATGAACAAAAGGGGAAAAATAATGATAAAAACAGTGGGTCTGATATAGAATCTGATGTGAAAGAAGACGAAGACGAAGACGAAGAAGAAGAAGAAGAAGAAGATGAGGAAGTTGGGATATTGGCTGAGTGGAAGAGTTTATACAAAGGGCGTACAATAACACCGAGTAGAATTGTCGATAGATTAAGAGATAACCCAACGGAGGATGGCATAATGTTTAAATATGATTTTTTGACATTGTTCATGAATACAATGGTGGAAATAAACAAAGATGGTAGATGCAAAATTGATTTTCTGGAATGCTTAGGCGAAGATGTGGCGGTTGAAGATGTGAACTGGTGCAAATATATTTGTGATAGCATGAAGATGAGCAAAGATGGATGGCAACAGGATAGTACGTCAAAATATTTTAATGGGGCTCTTACAATATTGGTGGTAAGTTAAGTGTTATGTTTGAAATAAGATATATAATTAATTTGTATTTTTTGTATAAATTATTTTGTTTTTAGTTTGTATATATATATATACTTTTCACATATGGTAATAATGCACATGTGCAAATGTTATATGTGGATAGAACATTGTGTGGGGACATCAATACAGTACGAACATCGAGTCCATTATCATTCTGGACTAAAGAAATGTTGAGCAGAAGGCAGACATGGGAAATAAAGAATGGCGGTTTTGGAAAAGGGGCGTTACGTGAAGGATATGTCGACACTCAAGTTGATGTGGGGCATGAAACGAAAGAGGATAGAATGAAGAAAGTGGAGCAAATGGTAGATAAGAATGAAGGCGAAAAGAAAAATGTGACGTTTGAGGTACGTATAATGTTTTAACGTGATTCATTTATTTTATTTTTTTTGTTTTTTGTTTTTTTTTTATGAAATTAGAACGTGATCCAGCTTTCGTTGATTATATTGTTTAAAATAATAACTTGTATTTTGTAGATTGTATGTGGCTGACATAGATATGTGTTAGGTTAATAGACATGTGGTTAGGATACGATGAATATGATACATGTTGTGCAACCTGATGCACATGTGCATAATGATGTGTTGATATGAACATATAATTTATGCACATGTGCATACATATAATTTATGCATATATGATATGTGCATGATGTTGTGTTGATATGAACATATAATTTATGCATATATGATATGTGCATGATGTTGTGTTGATATGAACATATAATTTATGCACATGTGCATACATATAATTTATGAATATATGATACATGTGCAATATGATGCACATGTGCATAATGTTGTGTCGATATGAACATATAATTTATGCACATGTGCATAATAAGAATTTTAAGATGATTTGTGCAAACTGATGCACATGTGCATAATGTTATGTTTATATGAACATATAATTCATGTTCTACAAGCTGATGCACATGTGCATAATGTTAGGATGATATGAACATATAACTCATGCACATGTGCATAACCGTGTTTTATAATGTGATAAATCTGCTGAATATGCATAATGTTGGGTTGATATTACTAACTTTGTTTTATTGATGTGTTATTAATTAGGAGCATGTTCGTATGGTTGAAAGTTTAATGGCTGAGACATTAAGCAAAAAAAAATTGTTAAATAAAGAGTTGGATGATATTTGCTATAAATATCCAAAGAATGAGAAGGTTGAAGAGTTAGTGAGGGAGTATGATAGAACGTTTAGAGGTGAAAACAAAATGTCGGTTTTGATAAGCACAAAGGAGATGGTTGACAGCAAAGAAAACAAAGTGATGGAGCGTGAAAAAGACAAAAAGGTTAATGTTAAAATCAAAGGTGGGATGAAGGTGTTTACAAGGTCAAGAAAAAGAAGTTTAAAAGATGAAGGTGATGTGTTGGACGGTGTATCAAAAAATGACGAATGTGGTGCAACGAAGGTGGATGGAGTGACACAAAACGATGGGGATATAAAGTTAGACAAAGTTGTCGGTGAGACTATCAAGTGGGCAGAAACGGAAAAGAGTGTTATGAAGAGGCAAACACGTAGGAGGAAAGAAGTAGATAACACCGTACCGAGTTTTGAGTTGTTGTCACAATGCTCGCAAAGCTCACAAAGTTCACCAGAAGCAGACATTGGAACAAAAGTGCATGCGAGTGTTAAAGATACAAAGGTAAACGTACATGTGAGTGGTAGAGATACAAATGTGGTTGACATGAATGAGCCATTAAATGATGATGAAAAAACGTTATGGCAATATTTGATGACAACAATCGACAACAAACGAAGGTATGGACGTGTATTATAATGTTATGTTATTATTTGTTGTGACATAATAATTTAGAATTTCAATCTGATGTACAAATTAATATTGTAGGGCGGAGAGCAAAAAATGTAATGTGGACGATAAAGAAATAGATGTTGAAAAGGAGAAGAAAGAGGTCAGCATGACATTCAAGTAAGATTAAATATGCATTAATTTTTATTTAAAAATCTGTTACATATTGTAGTATAGGAAGCAATTTGTTTAGTAATGACATAAACTTTTGACATATAAAGCAATTAATAAATAAATTCAGAATAATTAGGTGGGTTGTTTATATTGTTCGCATGTTATAAGGTTTTGGTTGGTTGCAATTGATTAGGTTAGCGGCTGTTGTGATTTGAAAGGTAGTTAAAAATATAGTGTAGGTATATGGGCTGATGAATGTTGGCATAAAAATATGGTGTATAGTATATGTAATGTATTTTATGCACATGTGCATACAGAACATAACTGATTGTGATTTGAAGGGTAGTTAAAAAATGTAGTGTAGGTATATGGGCTGATGAATTTTGGCATAAAAAATATGGTGTATAGTATATGTAATGTATTATATGCACATGTGCATACGGAACATAACTGATGTAATTTATTGTGATGATTACAGCTCAACTATTTTTGAAACCTCACATGGAATGACAACACGCGCATTTTTGATAAACACATTGGAGGATGGGCAATAGATCTCACAAAACGTGATAGATTGTTGGGCGGCTATTTTGAATTACGAAGAGAAAAAAAATAATACATCAGGGAAAAGGAGATTATGGTGTTATACGACAACTATCGTAAGTGTGTTATAATTCATGTTTAACAATCATATTTAGGATATTTATACTTGTGTGTGACATGTATTTATGTAATGTGCAGCCGGATTATGTGTTGAAAACGAAACAGACGGAACAACAGGCGTTTAAAATATTAAATTCACACTTGAAGGAGGTTGTTGAGTGTAACAATAAAATGTTGGAGTTAAAGGAATTTAATATCATAATAATACCAATGATAGAAAGAAAGCATTTCTATATAATATGCTTTGATTTAGAGAACGCAAAGGTCGAAGTAATTGATAATATGGTGAGTAGCCGCGGGTTTTATAGACTGTCAGCAGGAAGAAGTTTTAAAGAAAATGGAACGCCATCTAAAGTGGTAAGTATAGATTTTTTATATTAAATGTTATATTTGAAAATAAGGATATATGAATATGACATGTAGTAACACTAAATATTATTTTTTTTTTGTAGAAAAATTACATTGTTGGCTATTTGAAGAATGTTAAACATCCAAGCACGGCACGCATGGCAGCCGCACCGTTGACGAAGAAAAAACTGGAATGGGCGACGAGCGATAATTTCAATGATTGTGGCGTGTTTGCTATGAGGCACATGGAGATGTATAAAGGGAGTGATGTCGAGTTTGAATGCGGTTTTAGTACGCAAAAAAATATTCAAGACATGCAATTGCAAAATCTGAGGATGAAGATAGCAACAAAACTGTTACTATCAGAGGCGAACGTGTACAAGGCAACGGTTATGTACCTCGCAAGAAAAGCAACACAAAATTTGGAAGATGAAAGAATGCGGAAGTTGTTGGAAAAAGAGGGAGAAAAACAAGAAAAAATCTGGAACACTCTTAGCAAATGGAAGAATGGGGATAAAGTTTGAGGGTAGTAGTTCATGACACGTAGGTAGTATTTCTAGTTAATTAGTGATATTTGAACATTAAACTGGTATGTTGGATTGTTTTGTTTGGTAAGACATGTTAGATGGTTGTGTTAGGAAGGTAACAAGTTGGGACAGTTATGATGAATGTTACAGTTTTGGTTAGTTGTGGTTGGAACTAGATAATCATGGTACTAATATTTGTTGGTTGATATATTGAGAAGTTGGAATTTTAGCAAATTGGTAATGTGTATTGTAGAAATTGTTATGTTGGATAGGTGATATGGTGATCAATGTTTGGATTTATAGTTCATATAGTTTGTTGTTTATGCACAGGTGAATTAATATGGTGAATTATTATGGTTACAGTAACAAGTTAGTGTTGTTTGTTGTTTATGCACATGTGCAATAATATGGTTAAATGACCATATGCACATGTGCATAAAGTGATATAAATGCACAATATGGTTAAATGACCATATGCACATGTGCATAAAGTGATATAAATGCACGTTATTAGTTACAAAATTTACATGTTTGTTAAAGTATGGCATGTTACGTTGATTAATAAGTTAAATGATTCGTATGCACATGTGCATACAGTGTTATTAGTAATAAATGTATATGTTTGTTAAAATATGGAATGTTACGTTGATTAGTAAGTTAAATAACCCGTATGCACATGTGCATACAGAATGTGCATGAAGTGATAAAACACACAGTTGATTAGTAAGTTAAATGTTGATTAGTAAAGTTGATTAGTAAGTTAAATGAATCGTATGCACACGTGCATACAGTATGTGCATGAAGTGATAAAACACACAGATTAAAGGTTAAGTTTGTATATGTATTACAGTTGGGTATAAATAACAAATGGTTTTAAATTCATACTAGTGACATGTATAATCATATTAGTAACATGTATAATGTTAAAAAAATATTATAATGATAAACAGGTGGTTTTGAAAAACGTAAAATACAACTTATAAATACATATGCACATGTGCATATGACAAGTTAATCATCAACATCAATATCAATACTGTAAGTTAAATGGGTACTAATAAAAAATAAACAAAACAAACATTGGTAGTCGTAATTAGATAAGTTCGGTAGTCATAAGTTGTAATACATAATAAATCAATCAAGAATCACGAGCTATGTTGGATGGTTTGCGACGTCTGGTTGAACGCCTAAGGCTTTGATCAGGCTCAAAAGACTGTTCAGGTTCACGCCTAACATTAGTTCGCTCAGGTACGGGAGGTTTTTGCATGGAGGCAGGGTATTCAGATGCATCGTAATCAGAAGAATTATACTCATCGATTTCATCATTGGTATCATCGTCGGTGTCATCGAGATCAACATCAGTATCATCAGAATCGGAATCGGACGGGTCAGGTAGTCCAGCGGCTATAGCAGCAGCACGTTTAGCTGTTCGTGCAGCAAGTTTGGCAGCTTTGATTTTTTCGCAATTGCGAGAATCATGGTCAAATACATACTTGTTGCATTTGTTGCATAAGCGGGCGGCTTTTTGTCGTTTACCGGCTTTCTTTTGTTTATCTTTAATGTTTTGACCACCGGGGCCGATCCGTTGTTTTTTGGTCCCACAACCTTTGTTTCTAATACCTTGCGGAGGATGGACACTTGTGTTTAGATTTGAAGGTATGTTTAAGATGTCACTGATGTTTGCAGTTTTTTGAACGGAACGAGGCTGAGGCTCACACGGAAACGATTCGAATACGCGGTTTCTGATATGTTTGATCTCAGAAGATAAGGAACATAGCTGTTCAGGATTGCGTCTGAGTCGGTTTGTGCATTGACTGACTAAATCCATTATTTCATTGTGGATGATAGCAAACTCGCTGTTGTTAGATGAGTATATGTTAGATATGCTATGAACAGCTGACGGGAGCGCATCTCGTTTTCCAACGTGGAGTGATGTAATGGGACGGTATCCGTTCAATTTGGTGGTAACGGAATATACAAAATACATGTCGGCATAGATATCCAACACGAGTGAACCCAATACATGTACAGCTTGCTTTTTGTGCAGGTACATTGAGCGACACCTGCACATGTGCATAACATATATTATAAATAGAATGAATACATGAAAGGTAATATGAATAAGTGAATAAGTTAATAAAATAAATACACTGTTTGATATATGAACAAGTGAATAGCATAAGACAAATTTTGATACATGCACATGTGCATAACAAAAAAAAAATTAATCAAACAGAAGGTTATAATAAGTATACACATAAGACAAAATTGTGATACATGCACATGTGCATAACAAAAAATTAATCAAACAGAAGGTTAAAATAAATATATACAGAAGACAAAATTGTGATATATGCACATGTGCATAACAAAAATTAATCAAACTTGTGATACATGACAAAATTTGATACATGCACATGTGCATATTGAACATGTGTATATTGAACATTAAAACATATTGGATAGTAAGGATATACCTCGAATTCATTGACAAAAGACATGTTTGATTTGCAGTGACGAACAGTGTAATTTTTTATGTCAGTCGTTCCGGGACGTTCAATTGGCATGCAATGGAACATGCCCATGTATATTTCTTTTCGAACTTCAATAAACATGGACCATGTGTATGTTTCAGACGCGTGTGCCTCTATGCGAAGACCGGTAGATAAGCGAGGGGTCGACATATCGCTTTTAAACTCGAGATCTCGTTGTGTATGCCGTTGAGCATCAATACTGGTTTCAAAACACATTAAAAATTGAACTAATGTGTTAGTTTCTGACGAGTTGACTTTAAAACGCGCGTTTGAGCTCTCGCATCTGGATGTAGTCTTCATCAAACAACACATCGGTATCTCTCTGAAATAACACGGGACCCATTCATGACGTATAGCAAACATCTCACAAAGCCACGGATGATTGTCTAGGTGATATTCATCCATTAACACATGCCATCTTTCTTCAAATGTTTGTGGTGTGATGAATAAATTCCACACCAGCTTATGTATTGACGAACGAAGAGTGGTATTATCAAGGATATCATTTGAAATCTGCAAATTAAGAAACATGGATAATAAAAAGTTGAATTATTTAATCATAATATATGATGTAATTGAAACCGTGTTAATATTAAAAATAGAGTGTTTACCTTGGATGGAAGTTTTCTCATTATGTGCCACATGCACAAACGATGGATAGAGTTTGTGAAAACGGTTGATACAGCTTGTTTCATTGATGCGTCTTGGTCAGTGAGAACAAAGATTGGTTGCTTCTTATGTGCAGCCAGAAAGGTATTTAGTAACCATGTATACGACTCTATAGTCTCATCGTATAACATGCCAGCGCCAAAGATAACACAGTTCTTGTGATGATCAACTCCGGTGAATGGCACAAAAATCATTTTGTATCTGTAAATAAAACATATGATATTAAAAAAATATTAATAATTCTACATGGTGAAAAAGTACAGTATCTTACTTGTTGGTGTCATATGTAGCGTCAAATGCACACACATCACCAAAAGCCTCGTAATTTCGCAATGATACGAAATCAGCCCAAAAGAAAGATCGCAACTCATTGTCAACTATGACACAATCAAAATAGAAATCATTAAGATTGGTAACTCGAGATCTCATGGTATGTAAGAGGATGTCTGCATCGCGTTCACCGATGAATGCACGTATGTCTCTAGAGCAATTTTTGCAATCTACTGTTGTGCCACGAACATTTTGAGGTCCGCCTTTAAGTGATGCTTGAATGTTATGTGCAACAGTTGGGCCTATTTTGTTAAGACTAGCTTTGTGGATGAATTGTTGCTCCTCAAATCCAAGTTTCCTGTTTTGTTTTAACATGTTGGCGTGATCGCTACCAATCATGCAATGGTTGTGCGCGGCGATGAAATCATATATTTTGTATTGTTCGGTAACACGATCAAAACTCACTTTGATACGCGCACGACACCCGGAAACTGTGAATCGGCTTCGTCTGTGTTGTTTCTTGGATTTATCATATATGGTTGGAGCATTTTTTGATGGAGCATTGGGATCAGATTCTGTGACCCGTGGTTGTCCTTCTCTTGAACATAATATATATCTATGAGTGGAGATTTTCATATTAGGATTGTCATGATATTTTTTGTTTTTCGAAGTGCCGATACGAGTAGAAAACCCGGATTGTGAAGCATATGTATTGTACATCATGACAACATCTTCCCAATGGGTAAATGTACTATTTACCACAGGAAGGTATCTAACATCAACTTGGGGTATCCAATACGGGGTGCCATTAGGTGTAGCATGTATGGCAGCCGTAATCGTTCCTGTAAGAGATAATTAATAAATTAAATGATAGTGATAAATAAGTAATAAATTAAAAAAAACTTGTCAACATGATATAGGGACGAATAATATAATTGTAATTAATATGCACATGTGCATTGGCAGTTAATGTATGAGAAAGTTATTTTGTTTTTTTTCAATCATAATGCGCATGTGCATAAATTTGCATTGTAACATAATTTGAGATGCATTGTAACATAATTTGATATGATGCATAATTTGTAATATGAGGCACTTAACACAATGCACGCGTGCATATAACGTTGAGTAATCATAATGTACAACATAAAACAATTGTAAACATGCAGTTAACAAAATGCACATGTGCATATAATATTGAGTAATCATAATGTACACCATAAAACAGTTGTGAACATGATACAAAGGAGTATATAATTGAATAAGTCATGTTTTACATAAAATGGACATAAAATACCTTTAGTTTCAAACCGAATGAATTGTAAGTGTTGATGTTCTGTGCTTGTAGGTGCTGTACCAGTAGATTTGGTGTTACCAGTAGATGTGGTGTCAACTGATAACGATTGATCAGGTAAATTAGCAGTCTCAGAACCTACATTGCCTGATGTAAACATTGAATCAAGCGTTTGTATTTCAAACCCATGAAGGGTGTGTCGAGATGCAGCTGGGTTTGCAACTGTTGTAAACACAGGATTGCCACTTTCATTTGGATTAACAGCAGGTAAGGTATTGACATCAACATCAACATCAGACGGACCCACAGCAGAAATAGGATTTACATTGATATCAGATGGGCCGCAAAAACCAACATCGTGATGTTCGTGATGTGGATGATATGAAGAAGATGTTGTATAAGGATCATCATATGCCGTAGGTTCAACTCCAACACGAGATGAGTCAGACGAAGCCATGAGTGTCCGAAATCAGTATACCAACGACGAAATCAGTATCAAAATTAAATCCCCCCCCCCCCCCCCGTAAAATGTGAATGTCCACGCCGCCGGGAACCTGCAGAAATCCGTCGTCGCCGTAGACCGTGTAGTCGATTAAGCAAAATATCCAACAAAACCATAGTTTAAAAAAGACAACAGTGAAGATATACCTTAGGTTTGAAAAAAGACGGAAGTGAACAAGAGGAGATGAGCACGCCGCCGTGAAACTGTAGAAACCAGTCGCCGCCGTTGATCGAGTCGTCGATTAAGCCAAATCTCCAACGAAACCCTAGGTTGAAAAAGACAACAGCGAATGTTTGAAGAATATGGCAGTGAACATAAGGAATAAGGAATGGAGCGCGTGTTTTTTTTATAAAATATCATTAATTACAAATGTGCCATGTGTTCACATTGGTTCTCGCGGTTCTCGCAATAAGGGGTGGTTCCTAACGGATCTTTATCCTATATATATATATATATATATATATATATATAATAGACTCGTTTAGGTTGCATGCCAACTCGTGACCGATAATTGAAACTCAGGCTCGGGCTCGTTTACTGAAAAAGCTTGTTTTTATGCTCGCGCTCGGGCTTGTTTATGCTCGGCTCGTTTCGAGCAGATCTCGAGTAGCTCGCGAGTAGCTTAGCTCGTTTACAACTCTATTTGGAACCGATTGTTGGGCCACCAAGAAGACAAAAGCACGAAAGATGGACGTGGTAGATATGACAATGTTGAGATGGATGTCTAAGCACACAAAGATGGACCAAGTAAGAAATGGGGTTTTTCGAGAGAGATTTTGGGTAGCGTGTATCTCGAATAAGATAAGGGAGGGGAGTTTAAGATGGTTTGACATGTGAAGATGAGACAGAGAATGACACTAGTGAGAGGAGAGGGGGCATACCCAAAGTAACATAGGATAAGTAGATTAGGGTGTAGGGAGTGGTTAAACACTTTGAATGGCAAACCAAAAAACCGACCAATCAGAGCGCGCCATGTCAATCAGTCAAAAGTGTTTAAACTTTGGTGAAAAGTGTTGGCAATGGTTTAGACACTTGGTGAAGTGGTAAACTATTTTAAAAAAAAAAAAAGAAAAAGGTGTGATTGGTTGAGATAGGAATGGACCCCACCCACAATACCCTCCCTCTCTCTCCTTCCTCCCTCTTCCCGAATCGGTGTTCCCTCACCGATTTTCTACACCTTTTCGGCAAACTATTTTCGGCAACATGTTGGCGGTGGGATGGTAAGCGGTGCCGGGTGGGTTTACCGCCCCCACTCCGGACACCCTTAAGCATAATTTGCTAGACTTGTACCTCTCTGGAAACATAATAGGGGATAAGAGTTCTGAGACGCCATGTTAGAGTTAAATAGGTACCTTGGTAGGCGTAAGTGTTTGTTTTGCCTGTGCATATGCTCTTAGCTATATTTTATCGTGCCCTAAAGTATTTGTGAGGATTTACCGGATGATTATACCAAATACGTTTAGTTTGGCTGGGAAACGATATGGAAGGCGGTTAAACTCATTTTTGAAATTAAGCCCCACCACGTTGTGCAATTTCAGAATCAATTATTGTGAGCCCATTCTTCTTACTAGAGTTGCCAAAAACATTACATGTTGCACCGATACAAATGTAAAGCAAATAACGAGTAAACGGGTCAAGTATGTCTAAATTTTATTCATCTAAATAGAAGATCGACTTTATTATATTTATGGGCTAATTTTATCCAACCAAATTCACCCATATTTAGTCATGAAGTCATGAACTGCCACTATTGCTGGTCCCCAGAGAACCAGCTACAGCTATGAGTTACTCATTTACCAAATTAAATGCAAACATCAAGATTCTGATCTTAGTATTATTTAGTTTAAACCCTACGACCTATGGTCTAAATATTTCAAAAAACCGTTTATGCCACCCAAACCGAGCTAAATCGGCTAGTCGGACCATGTTAGGACTAACAAAGTTTGATCTACGGTTTCAAAAACCAGGTTACGCAATTAAGTTTACAGCTTGGAACTAGCTGAGATTTAATAAAAAATATAACGTGTATAAATTATTAGTTGGACTGATTCTCTCACTCCTAAGTTTTTATTCCACATTTCCACTTTTTTTCGTAAGCCCTTTAATACTTGTAAAACGTTTGGCCATTTCCGTTTCACTAAACTTTTGAATATCTAATAGTACGATTGCATGTAAAAGCACAACCCACCTACCAAAGCCGCAGCAAAGCGTATTTGGCTGTGCCGGCCGATCCAGGAAACCCGGCTGGTTCAGATTAGCTTCTCCAAAACCCTTGGTTACCAATACAGCCCAAAAATCCCTGGACAACAAGCATCCCTACCGAATACTTTGATTCAAGCCAATGACCATTCAAAAAAAAACTATAAGACAAACCTGAATTAGAAGACCATGACATGCTACATATGTAATTAGTTCCAACTCCAACAAACCTTGAAAACTTCAAAAAAATGACTAGATTTGACTATGCTAACAAGTTATCGGGGTTTTTGGTATATTTAATCAAATTTCTTCTGGCGTTACGCGGATCACCTTTGCGACGTGATGCTCAGGTCAATCGGTGAAGGCAGGAGGAAAACGCCAGCTATACTCAACTACTAACTGCTGAATTGTATCTTACACACTGTACCCATAAAGGACCACCACTAGTTCAGATTGCGTTAATGTGTTGAGCTGAAAAGTGAAAATGACTGCAAAACAGATTTGTGCGGTTCGAATTAGATATTCAGTAGATTAACGATAAGGATAGATAAGTAATGTTACATTTATGTTTATAATCTGTTCTTACAGCAAAAATTACTTGTATTCCCAAATCTGATCATTTTGGATCTAATAAACATTGAATTTATGGTGTGATAAAGAGGCATTCATTAACTTTGCAATTTGCAAACAATCATGTATTCCATAAAAGAATTAAGCATATACATGTTGAGAAAAGCTTGAGGATGGGACAATCGCAACACCTCGTGTTAGAACTCCGAAGGGTTCCTAAAATGACTTAGGTTTAGGATGGTAGATACATCGGCTAGGCTTTTAGAGCCATAAGGGTTTTTGTATATTGATAGTGTATATAAATAACATTAGTATAGGAATCTATATATAGAGATACATAATACACATGAGTACCCTCTAGACTTGCTCAATACAATAATTGAGCACATCTAGTCAAAATATACATCTTGGATGGATAGTTGAAAACTAAATATTGAGATAAAAGATAATGGTAAGGTAATATTACCAAAAACCATCCCTTGTTTTAAACAAGTGTTTATGAAGCTCCAAGTTAGAGATGCACAAAAAAACCAAGTACAGAACCCGACCCGACAAAAAAAACCCAAAATAAGGAATTAAAAAAACCAGGTATGGCATACTCAGTTCCATACCCAACCCTACCTGTCGGTGGTCATATTGGTTCAATACTCTTATACATAGTTGTCAAAGGTGATCGCCCCTTTCCCGCTTTTTCCTCCTAGGTAAAAAAGCCACGACCTTTTCTTTCGAAATCAATCATATATAACAAATCTCAATCATATCTTTAAATAATATCATCATCATCATCATACTCATACTCGGTAAATCCCACCAATAGCAAAGCTAAGGTAGGGTATGAGGAGGGTAAGATGTAGACAGCCTTACCTCTACCCCGTAGGAATAGAGAGACTGCTTCCAGTGAGACCCCCGGCTCGATAGTAGTTTTGCATCAAGCCTTGGACATAAAGCACATAACACTCAACAATCGGGACAAAGGCCAACTAGTGCATGTACCCTTTTGTCTTTAAATAATATACTAATACCAACTAGATACATAACAAATCTTAATTATATCTTTAAAAAAAAATTAAAAATATATTTAAATTTTAAAATAGTGAAGAGATATATACAAATCAGCAATATACATATCTTTTTTATTCAAGAATTCTGCAGTATACCTCTTTTAATAAACCGATTTATTCATAGTCTTCTGATAAATAATTCTGCAGTATATGTATATCAATTTCATTACATCATATAAACGATTTATTCATACGTGATACGTTTGAACTTTTTTTTTGTTTTCAAGTCCAAACATTTTGCTATTGGGATATTTTGGTAATTTAAAATGATTGTGGTACTTTATTATAAAGATTATGGAATTGGAATACTTTTGGAATTTGAAAAGGTGTTAATTTTTCAATACATAATATTATTTTTGGGTTTTTATTTATTTGTGCTTTTTTCTCGGGCCCACGTTTTGCGCTTCTCGCCTAGGCCCCAGGCGGAGCCTATGCGCCTTGAGTACGCCTCAGCCTTTAATAACTATGCTCTTATAATTCAAACTGATCCCAACCCGGTTATACCCAACCCGAACCAGTCAAAACACTAAAAAAACCCGAAACCAGAAACACCCCATCGCTTCCACTCCAAAACCCCGGTTCCATACCCAACCCGGTTATTGCTATACCTGGTTTTAACCTTGTTGACCATACATGTAACCGGTTTCAATCCGGAACCAGGTATGACACAATAGCCGATATGTGAACCACTACTCCAAATCATAATAATACGCATTCAAACTCCCCATTGAGATGGTAGATGATATTTTCAAATGATACACAGTTGAACAAGTAATAGCCTTCAATCCTTATAAATTTGTTTTAGTGTTAGATTTGCTATGAAGGCATACAAGATGAGATGTTGTGATTATGCTTTTAGCCAATGATATAGTAGTTTGTGAGTCCAAGTGAGGCGTGTCAATCCAAAGTTTAGGGTTCTTAGGGACACTATAACAACTAAAAGCTTTAAGGTTATAGTGGCATATGCTAATTAATCATATACTCTATTTTGGAATTGTAAATGTGGCAAAATGAAACAGGCCAAAACAGGGTTTATTCGAGATGGGTCATTTTTAGTATGAGTCAAAACAGTTGCGTCAGATTTAGTTGACCCGCAAGAAGCCTTTCCATTGTTTAAAATTATTTAATGTGTTATCTAATAATAAACAACGAATAGACAAAGTACTTAGCAACTTTGAGTGCACTTGTAACATCAGTTCCAAAATGAATCGAGTAGGTTTTTTTCAATTCCAGAAAGCAAGACTCGATTTGTAGTAAGTTTGATCGACTATTATTATATGTCAAAATTGACGCTATTATGGTGCTTGCACTTCCTGAAGCTTTTGCTTAATATATTTAAGCGAAAGAAAGACAGAACATAATGTGTATGCTCTTATTTGTTTGTCTTTACGCACAAGTAGATTTTGCACCATAGTAAATAATCACAAAACCAAAAGGCGCTGCACTAGTATTCTAGTAAAAACATACCTTTTGACAAACTTATATTTTGTATTCTTCGACATGCATCCACTTTGTAGATGACCATTTATTTCCTTTAATCACAGGACAACCACCTGAAATAGATCAACTGAATCTAGTTAACAGACACAGATATTAAAAAAAACATGATGCAGAAATTGCCACACAATTTTAGAACATGAAGTGGATTACTCTTGTGAATTTAAAATTTGGTTTCATGGTGTCATTTCGATCCATTCAATTATGAAGGGTAACTTAAAGCGACATGTGGAAAGTCGCCCAAAGTGAATTTTTGCTGCTAAAGTTGCCTAAACATGTTATTTAGAATGAGAAGATAATTATTGTAATCATATATTTTTTGCTTATCATAGTTGACACAGTAATTAAATCTTCATAATGCCTAAAATTGCCCAAACATTATATTCAAAATGAGAAGATTGTTATTGTAATCACATAGTCTTTCATATCATATTTGACGCAGTAAATTACTATTCAAGAAATAATAACATTTTATAACCAAAAGTGTGTTGGTTCAACCCAACCCATACCAGAGAATAATTACCTATTTTAAACCGTTACCCAACCCGTCCATTTTTGACACCTGAACACCTCGAACTAAAACCCTTTTTTAATTTCTCATCAGAAAATAGAAGCTGCTAAACATACCATGCAAACTACTTGGATCCAATGTTGCATCAGGCCTCATGCTCCAAAAAAGTAACGCATCACCCATTTTCGGTTTCACATGAAGACCCTTTTTAGCACACTCAGACGAATTATTCCACCCTGGCCTGGAGCTGAAATCTCCTTGTGCAGCCGGAAAAACTGTCTCTCCCCCTTCCTCCACGTCAGACCTGCAATGGGTAAAACAAAAAGTTAAACTAAAAAGTGGGCCAAAATGGGTGTTCAAAAGGCTCGCGGCTCGCTCGATAAAAACTCGAAAATAAGCTCGGCTAAAAAAACCTCGGTTGTAAACAAGCGAAGCTCAAGCTAGGCCTGGCTCAGCTCATGAGCCAGATCAAATTATTTTATTTTATATAGATTAATTTTGATTTTAAATGTATTAAATAAATAAAAAATATGTGGGAGGGGGTTGAAGTGTTAACATTTTAAGTTTAATTAATCAATAACATATAAAAATATGGGAAATTAAACAAAACTTATACATATAATACTTTTAATATGCCTTTCGATCTTTAAAATATTAGGAAAAAAAATAAAACATATAGATATACGTGTGATTTTTATTTATTATTTTGTTTTTTATGTTATCAATATTTGTTGAATAATTAAAAAAAATTAACGAGCCAGCTCGACTGGCTCGAACATTTTACCAACCGAGCTTGAGCTCGACTTTTCAGCTCGTTAAAATAAACGAGCAGAGGCGAGCTGGCTCATTTAAGTTTGAGATCATCCTGGCTCGGCTCAATTACGGTGCCAAATAGATAAAATAGAAAGTATAACAAGAAAGTGGGCCAAATGGATAAAATAAACAATTTAACTAAAAAGTGGGCCAAATGAGTCAGACAGGTATAAGGGTTGAAAGTCATCATTCACCAAAGTGTATTTTTAATGCATGCAACCTCCTATAATGCTTTGTTCAAATATTAGATTAGAACTGCAATAATCTAGTTTCTATAATCACTTCTAACGCGGTAACGCCCATATTACTACAGATGCATCTTAAAAAAGCAGTTGTAACATGAATGCATGATACTCACAAATACATAAGAACTGTAGCTATTCGCTGGCCTCCATTTTTAGTGTTGAACTCATCAAGAAAGTAGTCAAAGTGAGGCTCGTACTTTTGACCTTCTTCATAATGGAGAACTTGTAGTCCTTCTCCATGTTCTGTAAATTTAGAACATTAGTCGGTATAATCCGCTTATGTTCCCAAAAGCAGCATGTTTTAAACTACTAACAATCAGATATTGCTTTTTGAACTGTCAAACAACTGGCATCCCGAAAACAGAGCATAAAAAGTACATCAAACTATCAAAGGCTCAAAGCTGTTTTATCTGATATTGTTGAATGTTACCGATTGATGAAATTCAACGTTAACATCTAAACTCTAAAGGCTGGTATAAAATCATGTAATATTCAAACATCATACCTACAGGGATGAATGTGAAGTCTGCAATTCTTTTCTCTATATTTCGTATAACTTTATCCCTTCCTCTCCTCAAAAATGTCCCGGAGCTTGTACGCACTCTAAAATAAATAAACAAAAATTGTCAAATTGTAATCAAGATACAAGCAAAAAGGACCTCTCGAGTGTATTAAAATTTAGAAGTAAAGATGAAAAAATTGCGAAGACAAACCTGCTATCTTTACTCTGACCAGTCTTGCTATCAACAACTGTTGACTTTGCCATGTGAGGTTTGGCAAGATTTATTAAGTACTCACACTCTTCCTTGGACTGTTTTACAATACAAAGCAAGAGTCAAATATAATGTTCCTACTTCTTACCACTGCTAAGAGTAAGTGGGAGAAGGGAGATCAAAATTTAAAACCAAGAAGCAGCAGTTTTCAAATATAAAGTGATTAGTAAAATAACAATACCGAATAATAGTATAATACAACGCAATACTAAATCTCAACGTGTACTGCGTACACACGAGCAGAAATAAATATAATATATAAGCTAAAAACCATAAAATGTCCAGTGATAAAGAATGAGGCATGCGATTACAAAATGGCTACTCACCAAAAAATTGTGATAAAGAAAAGCTCTGGGCTCCCAAGAGAGAATCTCAGTCCACTGATCTCCTCTTTTTCCAGCCCCATCACCATCAATGTCACCACTGCATTTCAGACCAATCAAGTTAAGCTACATCACATAAAAGAGAAGATAAATAATGTAAAACAATGGCACCACTACGGAAAGATCTGCATCTTAAAGTAATGAAAAGAAGTGTACATGTTGTTCACAATATTATCAAGATTCACATAAAAAAAATAATATCATTCATCATCATCATCATACTCAGTAAATCCTACCAATAGCAAAGCAAATGTAGTGTCTGAGGAGGGTAAGATGTAGACAGCCTTACCTCTACCCCATAGGAATAGAGAGGATGCTTCCAATGAGACCTCCGGCTCGAACATAAAAAAATTATATGCAATCATGATATTAGATAAACATAACTACCATTGAATCACACAGGTATAAGGCATTTTATGTCTCGTATAATATAAAGTTGTAATTCTCTAACAAAAGTCTTATATAATATGAGGTTGCAACTCTCTAACTGCTTAAATCATACTAATCATGGATTAACCAATGGTTGTCTTTATGATTAGAAAACCCCAATCTACGCCACTACGAAAGTTAAATACAGGAATCAAAACGATAACACATCACCTAAATCCACCTTCATCCACATCTCAAACACATACTAATCTACACAAAACCTAGATTCACAACTGTTTACACTTTACAATACAATCAACACTCACATAACAAAATGATATACAATCACAATACTAGATAAACATAATCACTATTCAATCACGCAGATACTATGCATTTTTAGACGCTTCAGCATACATCTCATACAATATAAACTTCTAATTCTCTAATTAAACTCTCATACAACACAAACTCACAACTCCCTACCTGGTTAAATCACACTAATCACATAATAATCTAAACTTAACCTAAATCCACAGAAATTCAGAAATTCAACTTACACAAGCAACCGTTTTCGCTTAAACGTGATGCGATCATGAAGATAAAACGAAGAATCATCATCATCAGATCCAATCGGAAGTGAGAATATCCCCAACGCAAGAAGCACAAGCAGAACAATTGTGAGCATCAAAAGCATTGAGAGAACTAAGGCTACAGTTGACGATCTCTTCCCTTGGTGATGGCGACCTAATAAGTTTCTTCCTTTCCGCATTGTTGATTCGATCAAAGAAACCCTAATTGTTAGGGTTTTGAGGTGAACGTTGGGGTTTGCAGGTTTGGAGAAATGAAAGGTTGGTGGTGGGTGATGAGTTATTTTGGGTTTATGAGGGAGAAGGAAGGAAGGAATGGACAGCTGGCGTGGAAAGTGGGACGAAATGACGGATTTGTCCCTTCGCTGTTTCGACACCTTTTTTTGTTTTTGTTTTTTTTTAAATAAAAAACAACCGGTCAGAAGCTTGGCCCATAGGAACCGAATGAAACAAGAAACAAAACCGGATTACAAGTCCGAAAAATTAAAGGAACGTTGACCCGCCTAAAACCGGATTACAAAACCGGGTATATTCGGTATCGATACCGGTACCCATTTTTCCTATTTTTTGGTACCGGTATGGTACCAGTATTTACAGGTACAACACCGGTAAATACCGGTACCGAACCGGTGTATTTGGTTTCGATACCCATTTTTCCTGTTTTTTGGTACCAGTATTTTTGGTACTGAATGGGTACTGTACTCATCCCTATTGTGAAGCTTGGAGCTATGTTTTTTTGTTATTATTTTATAGAGTTAATTACAAGGTTAGTTTTTTGGTTTATGGAAAAGAAAAGGTTGAGTACTTAAAAGCTCAAAATAGCAATATATGCTATTAACTTCTGATTTTGTAATATTCAGAGTATTAAATTAAAGTCTAATTAAAAACTAACTGAGAATTAGGATAGTGTTTGTTTCACAAAATAGATGGAATCTAGAAAATAAAATTATCAAAAGTAATAAGATTGGGTACTGAGATGTGAAATGACGAAACTAACCTCGACTATTAGTTAGTTTTTAACTGATGTTATCCTTAATACCTTTGGATGTTACAAAATGAAAAGTTAATATATAGATTGTTATTTAAAATTCTTAGTACCCAACTTTGTTACTATCCACAAACCACAGGGACTGACCATATAATTAACTCTATTTTCTAAAAATTGTTATAAGATTGATTAATATTCGGTTGCAAAGTGGCTAAAGTAAAAATTAAGCGGAATCATAATCGTTTTTGGTTTGGTTTAATTAGTTATTTGAGGAAAGGGGCCCATGGGTACTACCCTTGCTCCGACCAATCAACCGGCGCTATGTCAAATTCTTTACAAAGTACTCTTGCACTACAAAACACTGACGACACCCTACTCTAAGTACCCTTGAACCATAGACTCCCTCTTTTACTCCACCCACCAATCACACACACCCTTAAACTCTTCAAACATTCCAACCCTCCACCCTTGCGACTTCCTCTACCCACACACAACTTGCCCTCAACCCTTACCCTTGGGAGGTGGCAGCGGTGTTGTAGTGAGGGTTGAAACCTTCAACTCTCCACCCTGAGGTGCCCCTCCTTAGTTCTCGACTTGAAAACAGTTACTTATTAAATAGCATATATTGATAGAACCTAATATTTAATGTTTAATTCCAAATAAGCATAGAATCAAACAAAATATGATTCAATTGTATTGTATGTGTCACTTGTTCGATCAGCTTCAGCTCACAATATGTATATCATTTATTTAATTTGATGATACATCTCAGTAAAAAAAATAAGAACATTTTATGATGAAAAGGTTATGTTGTGGGATCTATATGTCTAAACACAATTTATATCACATCATAGTGAAATATGATTTTATATCACGAGACATTTGGAATGAATCATACTATGTAAATAGTTGCGAATTATTATAAATGATTAAATTCTGTATAAAATAGTTTATATAATATTTTCTTTATGCTTCTATGAATATATGTGCACACACATAAGGGAATAATCAGTTGCAAACCACTTTATCATGTAAAAGCTAAAATTAGGTTATACGGTAAGAGGCTCGTCCTTGGAGGATGACCCTCCACATAAGCGTCACGTAGGATGGGTGTGAGGATGGGGCAAGGGGGATGAAACTAAGGAAATGGGGGATGAGCCTAATATATATATATAGGGTAGGGTTCATGCGAAAACCACCCTTATTGCGAGAACCGCGAGAACCAATGTGAACAGGGGCAATTTTGTAAATACATACAACTTGTAAATTAGTCACTCCTCTCCCTGCATCCTGTACTACTCTACTGGACTTCAAACAAAAAATAAATCACAATCTATCAAGTAATCACGTCCGACAATCCCACAAGCATCATCAATCTGCGATTCATCATAGCGATTCATAAAAAATCAAGTTCGTCACTCCACAATATCAGCAATTCGTCATCAAAATTCAACGTATGTTCGATATTAGTGCAATAAGAACATAATCATCGATCGCACATTCGTTTTCGATTCGAAATTAGGGCAAAACGATCATAATCATCAAGGGTTGTTGTACAAATAAGGATAATTTGAAGAACATATGTCGTCTAACGGAATCACGATTCGTTGTTGCACCGTTCTGTGAACTTGTAAGTTCATACATTTTGTTTTGTAGTAGTATATGACAATACAACACTTAATCGTCGATTCAGATATGTTATTATGTGATTATGACACTTAAGCAATCGTTTCATATCTGTTTCATATCTGCATTATTGAAAATTGTGTTATATAAATGATTTTTTGAGTGAACAGGGGCGAATGTTGTGATAGAACTATATGTAATGAGGTAGTTATGTGTTTGTTCATGTAGTTTTTCTTGATGAATAATGTTATGTGAATAATACTAGATATGATGGGCAACACGAAATTTGATTTGGTAAGTGTTAGGGTTTTTTTTTACTGAATTATAATTGTTGATAAGTTATGTCATGTTAATGCACATGTGCATAGCTATAGTTATGCACATGTGCATATTTTGATAGAATATGCTTACACGGAACAGGATAATAAGGTAATGTTGTGATCTATATAGATATGCACATGTGCATATTTTCTGATAGAACAGGCTTACACATAACATGTTGATTAGGTATAATTGTGTGATATATAGTTATGCACATGTGCATAGCTTCACAAAATATGATTACACATAACAGGATAATAAACTAAATTTGTGATCTATATAGTTATGCACATGTGCATAAATTGTTATAATAGGTTAATATGCACGTGTGCATAGTTTGCAATAATAGTTTAACAAGGTAGATAATGTTGATGCATATGACTTTGAATAGGAGTCTCACCTATGCATCAATGATCTGTAATCGGTATTTAGTATCAGATACTCCACTCTCAGAGGAGGACATAGTGTCTGTAACAAATCAATCACAACATATGCACATACATCAACAATCATCAAATAAGCATGTAAGTAGTAACAACGTAAGCATGTAATCATCCTAATCTTCCCAGACTATCCCACCCAGCCTCTCAGACTAAACTACCTAGCCTCTCAGACTAAACCTCCCCAGTTTCCCAAACTGAATTTCCCAGTCTCTCAGACTAATTTTTCCCCAGTCTCTAAGACTAAACCTCCCCAGTCTCTAAGACTGAACCATAAACATAACCTTGAAATGTGTTTTGTGCCTTTTGTTTGTAAAATTGTTTGTTCCATGGATCTGGACATTTTGTGTATGCAATGTAAACATGTTTGAAAACATTTTCGTGAGAGCCCTAATGATCGTAGTCTAGACTCGAGAAGGAATCCTAGTTCACTACGATCGAAGCTCTGATAACAAGCTGTCACACCCTGACTTTTGCGGAAGCGTGATTATTGGTGTGACTTCCTTAATACCATAGCATTCAATCATAACAACGCTATATGATAAAAACGGTAGATGTTCATCCATAAATTTAAGTTTGAAAATAACACAACATAATTGTCTGAAATGTTGACACCAAATTTAAGTTACAAACCACAACATGTTTAAATGAGTTCATAAAGACTCAACAAAAGACTTAAACAAACCCGAGCTTAGAACCATGTATCTTGTCCAGGAGTAAGATACATCTCCTAAACTCTAAAGACATGGATGACATCTCTTATTTATACGCAGCTTGAAAAACATGCAACACCTGCCAGATCCACTTAGTTCCCTGAAATACATGTAATTTGAAAAACATCAACAAAAGTTGAGCGGGTTCATGTGTTTGTGTATGAATAAACCTTTAAAGTATGTATGTATGTCCCTGGTATGAAGCAGTAAGGAAAAACAGATCACCAATGGTTTGCAAGGCCAATGGTATGTGTGAAATGGTGCAGGAAAACTCAAACCTAGCGGAATTTGCCACGGCATTTGTATGTGGACACAGTCACCACATGGGCCACCCTGGTCCTCATGGGTGTGGGCTCACTACACCCAAATAGATCTATCACTCATGTCCCTCGGTCCTACGACGAGGATTAATGGCCTTAAGTGTTATACCCACCTTTCACATGATCAAGCAGTAACCCTCCTTAGCTAATCATACCATGTATAAAAGTTTGTAAACAATTGTAACATGTATATCACCCCCGAAGTTATAAAACTGAAAACAGTTAAAAGAAAAAGGGGGACATAAACTCACAGTATTGCGTCTTCAGAATCGTAACCCAAATCTCCTCAGCGAACACGACTCCCTACAATGTACTAATGTCTATTAGACTAACGGGTCGTGCCTTGCCTTAGTATTTACGTGTTTGAGTTACGTTTCTTACACATCTTCAATATTATTCCAAGTTACAATTACTTGTTAAAATAAATTATTTTAACTTTAAATTATATTTAATTTTTGGAATAATTGTTAAACAATATTTTTGTATTAATACTTCTCAAGTATTTATTTCCGTATTTCCTTCCCAATGATGGGGGTATCTTATACATGTATATTTGTATTTGTAGTTCCAAAACAATATATATTTCAAGTCTTATTTTAGAAAATATATATAAACTTATTTTGTCAAAAAAATAATGTATTTCAAGAATATATATATTTTTCCCAAAAATCATATATCTTCTAAATATACTAAGAAAATATTTTTTTTACTTCCGAAAATAATATATTTTCTCCTTGTCAAAAATATGATACAACTTTGTAATATTTACAAAAGTCATATTTTCATGTTCTTATGTCCAAAATAATATTTACCAAAAATATATTTGTAACGTTTTACTCCAGAATATTTCATAAGTTACGTTATCGTTCGGCTTCACAATATTAAGTGTGTAACTTATATATTTATCCCTTGTGATTTTTGGTATTATTTTGGATTGTAAATTCTTGGTATTTTGTTAAGTTATATTACTTTAAATCCTAAAATAATATAACTAATACACCAAGCATACAAATAATCACACACAATGTGTAAATATATATTCTAAATACATATTTATCCATTTTTATTTATAAAAACCAACCTCCAATACTTGTATTTTTGTAGCAAAATCTATGGCAAAGTTTATGTTGAAAACCATAGTTAAAACACACTTGTAAACATTTGTTTAGAAAATATTTTTCTAAGTGTTTATATTTTTAGAAAATTTCGCCATAGTCTCCCCTAAAAATGGAGGTGTCCATGCTATTTAAGTATATCATTTTCTTTTCAAAAATTATCATAAACAATCAACAATCAATCTACACTTACCATAAGCTACAACAAAGCTATCTACATAATGATCATGAACTTGAGTTTTCATAAAAACTTGTAGTAACTTGGTAGTGTGTTTAGTAGACTTAGTTACCCTTTAAAGTGTGTTTGTTTCTTTAAAAATCTCATTCTTGAAAGATTTGAGTGTTTACAACTTGTTAGATGATTTTTCCAAAAATCATTCTTTTGAATTTTTCTTGTAAACAAAGTGTTCTTATACTTGTTTCATTACCAAAAATAGTGTATATTTAAGTAAGAACCAAGATCTTCTAAAAATCACATTTTGAACTTGGTTCTTTTGGAAAACCATTCATAAATCTTAGATCCATAAGATTACTAACTCACTTTGTTTATTATTTTCCAAGAAATCATTTTATTTTTCAAGTTCATGCTTAACACATGATGATCAACATCATAATCTCTAGTAAATAACAAGCAAGTATCATTCATACACTAAACAACATAGTTTCTTCATACATCAAGATTATGTTCATGATTCATGTTTATGTTATTTGGTGTTCTTGTGATTAAAAACATACTACATCTTTTAACCAACTACATATGAAGTAAATAAGGATTATGAGAGTCTTACAACTAGCACAAAGGCTAGGGAAGAACACAAGATGATGGTGATGACAAATGTGGAGGATAAAAGCAATCGGGAGAGGTCCTTCAAGATCCAAGACCACCAAGCTTGCTTAAACACCTTCTAACATCTTTGTAGGAACTTGGAATGAATGGATGATGGATGAAAAGTGGTGGTGGTGTGGGTGTGATTCTCGGCCGAGAGAAGAGGGAGGAGAGGAAGAGAGATGTTGGTGAAATGTGTGAGTGATTATGATCCATCATGTTCACTTATAATCTCAATTTTGAGTATTACCCATTGTATAACATGTTTGTAATAGTACATACACAATCTAAGCAAATCTTAGGAAGATTTAAGCAAGATCTAGTGAGGATTATGGTGGGGTCATTAGGTG
This sequence comes from Helianthus tuberosus, assembly GCA_030545235.1. Lineage (NCBI taxonomy): Eukaryota > Viridiplantae > Streptophyta > Magnoliopsida > Asterales > Asteraceae > Helianthus > Helianthus tuberosus. The sequence goes on along the minus strand of CM060429.1, from coordinate 13,141,979 downwards.
ACCGATTACTAGCATGGGGGGGGGGGTTCTAAGTGTAACTTTGAACCATTTAGTTAGATTAAAGGTCCAAATCCAAGTATTAGTTATAAGTGTTAGTTACTTGATATTTTTAGTGGGTGTTAGGGTGTTCGGGGATCATAACTAGCTTAGAAATAATAAAACAATGCTTCTAGTAAAATTTTGGTGTTTCGGGTAGTGTCCGGTTGTTCGGTTAGATACTGGTTCGTTAAAGTGTCAAACTATTCCGTTTAGTGATCTTTAAGTACCATTTTGTGACACTTTTAATTCCCGACATTTAGGAAAGCATTCAGGACCATTTTGTCATATTTTTGCATGTTACTAGCTCATTAAATTGCTGATTTTTGCTGAAATGTGCTGAATTTAGCACTTTAAGTGGGTTTTAGGCACTTTCCGGCACTTAAACTATCACCTAGTGAAGCAGTTTTATGGTCCTCACTTTCCTACACACCATACTAGTGTGAAACTTAGTCTCTGGCCCATACAGGTCTCAAAAGTCAAAACACTGTTTGTCTATGTACTGAACATTGTCAGCATTTTTCTGAGTTATCCGCTAATTGTGCTAATCGTGCTTTGTGCATCGTTTATGTCACTAAAGTTTGTAAGTAAAGATGATGTGACAATATGTAATATGTGATGCATGCGTAAGTATGATGCAGTAATCAGAAAGCAGTTTAGGTCATCAGTTGTAGTTTAGCACAGTCATTAAGCACTATTCAATATTAATTAATTGTACGGATACCTGGATTTTTGACGGTTGTCACAGTTGAAGCAATAGGAATGCTGGGGTGTGCTCAACAACTGGACAAAGGAACAGACATTATGATGTTATGGATGTTATATGTGGGTGATTCAAGGACATGAAACACGTAGTGTTTGTTTTTTTTTTTTTTTTTTTTTGGGGGGGGGGGGGGGCAGTAGTAAGTGGCTAACTGATGTGGTGTGGGTATATTTGGTTGACAGTAGTTGTATAGGATAAATTATGTATGGATCCACATGTGCATTATTCAAAATTAGTAATCATATGTCGATGTATTATGTATATCAAAGGATGTATTATGTATATCAAAGGATGTATTATGTATATTAAAGCGATGTATATACATATCAAAGCGTGCTGGTATGTTGTTAAAAATATGTATGGGTGCACATGAGCATTATTAGAACACGTATATTGCGTGTGTGCATCTTTTTTTCCGTATCAAATAACCATGTTAAGTTAAACAGAAAAACATGTATGCACATGTGCATCTTTCTTTCAATACATTAAGTTTGGTAATGCACATGAAAACAACTAAAAAACATAATCAAAATGTAAATTTGATAATCCACATCATGACAACTAAAAAAACAGAATCAAAGTGAATACTGATTGGAATTTGTTTATCGTCATAATAGTTAATTCAAGAATCATAAATTTGGGTTGGTCGATTTACGACGTCTGGTTGAACATCTAAGAACGATTGTAGCTCGTTATCAACTATAACGTAAACAAAATAAAAGTCTTTGAGGTTGGCAAATTGGGGTTTCATTGTATGTAGTATAATGTATGAATCACGTTCACCGGTAATAGACATACGTCTCTCGTATGTCTCTGGAACAGTTTTTGAAATCTTCTCTCGTCTGCATCACCCTTATCATCCTATATTTTTCAAATGTATACATAATGTAATTGTCAATATAATGCACGTGTGCATAATGTAATTGTCAACATAATGCACACGAACATTATCAATTTATATAAAACGACATTTTTTTGAACATAACAAGATGCCATATATTCAAACCATAACTTTAGACATGAACTAGAGAAGTACACTTACAGTAAACATATAAACGCCTATTTTTCTATTACATTCACATCACTGGTGTACCACTCTTCAATCACTAAATTATCCATTTTGGCTATGACTTTCATCCACAACAGAGTACACTCATTGACTTATTCCAGTCTTCTAGCATTTGAACACTGCACGACTTTGAATACCTTCTCATTTCTGCTTGACCATATGATCCATAATGTAACCATCACTATGCAGTTAACTGCCTTTTTCTTCTTCTTAGAAATATCCAGCTTCCAGGAAAAAAAAGAGAATATCTGCCACTGTTGAGTAAGAATGTAATTTTTTTACTCCCAGCCATGCTCTGACCATCCACCATAGCGTTTTCGACATCAAACACGGAATGAGGATGTGTTCAACAGTTTCCTGCTCGTATCCGCAAACCGGGCACAATGTGTTGCTGATATGAATTCCCTTTTTTTACAGCTCTGTCTTTGTCGGTAACCTGCCTTCGACGCCTTTACATGCTAACATGTTGGCTTTAGGTGTAGCCCAACCGTTACAGGTCATTACAAAGCCACTCGACGGGTCCCCGCTTGTGACACATAAATCCTATCTAACGGGTTTAACATTGAAAGTCGACTTATTTTTTCCGAGTGCCAACCCAATCGATATTGACCCGTCTTCATTCGGGTGTCTTTCAGCAGCGCCAAAAGCTACATATACTCCATCCATGCCTCCCCGGTTGTCGGCTTGTTCTTCCATTGCCAATCTCACACAATGACCTCCTTTTTTTGTAGTTGTCCGCCATCCAAGACCCTTTGTTTGCTGCCATTTTGTACATAATTGGATATTTATCCATAAGGCACTTGTTCAGAATCCATACATCAACGATATAGTCTAATTTTCAACATAATGCACATGTGCATATAATTTAATACAATATCATTTACAATCAACATAATGCACATGTGCATATCATTTAATATAATATCATTTACAAAGTATATACATCATTTGCAGCCAACATAATACCTTTAGTCACAAATCGAATGAATTGCAACTCTTGATGTTCTGTATTTGTAGGTGTTGTACCAGTCAAAGTAGTGTCAAAAGATAATGAACGATCAGATACATTGATTATAAGACAACATTTTCTGATGTAGACATAGATTCAAGAGTCTGAATTTCAAAGCCATGAATGGTATGTTGACTTACAACAGTTTTAGACATAAATTTGTGACTATCAACGGGATTGACAGCAGATGGACCACCAAAGTCGGCATCAGATGTTGTGTGAGGATGATATTCAGACAATGAATGAAGAGGATCATCAAATATACGAGGATATACAAGTGATGAATCAGGAGACGCCATATGTCGCTGTAAACACCGTGTAAACTGCAATCGCCGTGAAATACGTGAACGCCGACTATCTATATGCCGTGAAAACCACCGTACATGGCTCTTCGTCGCCGTGAAACCGCCATGAATGCATCTCAGACGAGTGTGAAGACCATGAACTGGTGAACTTCTGAAACCCTAGAATGGAGATAACAGTGACATAAGGAGAAAAAAAAGAACGCGTGTTTTGGTATAAACATAAGACAATTACAAAAATGCAATGTGTTCATACTGGTTCTCGCGGTTCTCGCAATAAAGGGTGGTTCCTAACGGATCCTTATCCTATATATATATATATATATGAGTTGTATGTATATGTGTGTGTGAGGAGAAGTTTGTCTTCTTGTGCCCGTCTCAAACGTCCTACCCTTGACGTTTTGGACGACGTCGGTGCTCAACGTGGCTGGACGACCCCCATACCGTCAAACCTTACGACCACGCATTTATTTTTAGTTAATGAATGAAATTACATGTTGACTTTTAGAGTTATAAGCCATATAAACTGTGTGAATGGTTTTTTAGTTTGCAATCCATCTCTCCCATAAATTCATATGCATATAACATATTCAATTATAATATCATGTGTCTCATACTCTCATTTTCGAAACCCTACTATAGGGCATTATGTGCTTATAACAACACGTGTGATACTCCTTTTGAAAATAAATATTTTAATGCTTTTATGGAGGTTTGCTAATATACTGATTATGAAAATGAAAGAACTTCTTTATGTTATTGTGGGGTATATTTTGGTAGAGTTGTACCAAAAATTGGATGAATAGGTGAAGTTAAATTTACAAGTTTTATTAAAGCAGCTCTTCTTACCAGTGGCGGAACTAGAATAAAAATTCAGGGGTATCCCATTTTTTTTATCGTACATTCATACAATAATAATGAAAAAAAACAGGATAATAAATAAAGTTAAACAAATGCCCAGGGTCGTCTCTAAAAACTCGGGTGCCCTCGAGGGCCCTGTGCAAGTAGAAAACATTGGCCCCTACAAACTTAGTTATAAATAGAACCATAATGAGACATTTTTATGAGCTCTGAATATGAAAAAACTAGATTTTACTACATTAAATTTAATATTTTGATAGTGGGCTACTTGATAGACCTAGGGCCATAGAGGCTAAAGCTATGAGTATTGGTACATGGTACACTTGCTTTTAATTAAAAGCACGAAACCCAATTTATTATTTTAAAAAACTTACTGTCATCGTCTTCCTTGTTTAAACTCAAAACCAGAAATGAAACACAACGTTGCTTGCCGGAAAAAATTTCATTTGACTCTTTCACTCATATTTATTCTGTTTAGGGGTATCCTAATGTATGCTTGATGGTATCCCGTACATAAAACGAAGAAAAAAGGAAAAAAATACAGTTAGCCAAGAAAGTTGAGGGGTATCCTAGGATACTCCTGGCTGAAGCATAGATCCGCCCCTGCTTCTTACAGACTTATTTATTTACTCATATATCACATACAAATGTTGTGTGTGATTCCAATGAGTGTTAATATTTGTAAATAACTAGATATGTAACACCCCAACCCGGAACGGCTGACATGTCACTATTACGGATATAAAAAACCAAAGAGTTTCAATAACCGATGAAACCAATAAACAAAAGTCTCGAATTCTCCAGAAAACCTAAGTCTTGTATTATTCAATTACTGAAATAAAAAGAAAACGAAAAGCTTTAAAAACTTGAACTTCATATTCCTCTCATTCATCCCTGTTTCCCCTGATTACCTGTAAGCACATAAGACAAACACTAGAAAGAAAATACGGCTGAGCCAAAAAGTTGCCCAGTAAAGGAGTAAGAGTAACAGTAAAACAAGTCACGTAATATAGAAGCACCCACGAGCCTAAACAGAGGGGTACACGCCTATAGTCCATGTACCGAGACGGTGCGTGTAGGCGTACACACATTCCATCTCAACAGGAGTCAGGAGTCAGAGCTAAGATTAATCTATTTGCCTCTAGGGGCCAGGTGCTACACAAGCACAAACTAGAGACGCCGTGAACTTTAGTTACGCACCGTCACGATAAGTGTCATGTCGTTGATGCCCCAACGACAAGTCTTAACTTATAATTGCTTGGGTGACGGAGTACAAAGTTATATCAGAAATAAACGTATCATAGGGGAACATGCAATAACGAGCACAAGATCTAAAGTCTATTGCATGCTATTATATATACTAGTCATGTAACGATACGAAACAGAAAAATCTAACGAAAACGTCCTTACTGCAAAGTAACAGACTGGAATAAAAATACTATGATGTTAAGAAAAGGAATCCATACCTTATTCAAATCAAAGCAAACAAAACCAATACAAAACGTCTTCAACAATCGTGCAAACCTATATTTTCAAATATTATCGGGTCACACTAACGAAGCACAAAGTTGTTTATCTAGCCCATTGGCTCTTTGATTTCCGGTGACATAGACCTTTACGACTCTCCAATAATTATTATAATAGTAAAGTTTAGAACTATGAATTTTAGTAAACACACTTTCAGTAACTAATGACAATGTAAAGAACACATAACTTCAATTTCCAATATTGGATATACACCTATCCATGCTTTTTTTTCATGGGAAAATTACCAAAATGTCACTTGACCAACCAAAATTACCAAAATGTCACTCTCCTGCGTCCTTGGATGGACTCCTGCGACATGAGATGCGTCCGTCTGTCAACTTGAAAAGTCCATGAATGAGGAGCTTACACGTGTCCGACAAAGGTGATGCGTTGACGGCGGACTCCTCCCATGTACTTGGTAGACTCCTCCCATTGTATTTGGCAGACTCCTCCCATGTACTTGGCAGACTCTTCCCATTGACTCGGCTGACTCCTCACTTTTCTTTTTAATTCTACCAAATATTTATATCTATTTAATATAACATTATAACATAAAACATTAGAACATAACTTAAAAATTAGAAATATAACATAAAACATTACAACATAACTTAAACAATACAACATAACTTAACTAACTGGGGTAGCCCAGTTGGCCACCGACACCCACCTCTTCTTAGAGGTACCGGGTTCGAGTCTTGGGAGTGGCATATGTCGCCCAGGGTAAGAATTTGGCAAGGGGAATTCACCGCGGAGCTAGCTTGGTCGGGTAGCGGCTCCCGGAGTGGGATCACTCCGGCGGTTGGGAGGACCGTGCACTATCCCCCCCCCCCCCCAAATACAACATAACTTAAATATTACAACCTAAAAACGTGACATAGCATGTTGTAATGTTTTATGTTATATTTCTAATTTTTAAGTTATGTTCTGATGTTTTATGTTATAATGTTATATTAAATAGATATAAATATTTGATAGAATTAAAAAGAAATGCGAGGAGTCAGTCGAGCAATGGGAGGAGTCAGCCAAAATATGAGGATACGCCAAGCCGTTGGGAAGAGTCAGCCGAGCCAATGGGAGGAGTCTGCCAAGTACATGGGAGGGGTCTGCCAAGTACAATGGGAGGGGTCTGCCAAGTACAATGGGAGGGGTCTGCCAAGTACAATGGGAGGAGTCCGCCGTCGACGCATCACCTTTGTCGGACACATGTAAGCTCCTCATTCATGGACTCTTCAAGTTGATAGACGGATGCATCCCATGTCGCAGAAGTCCGTCCAAAGACACAAGAGGATGACATTTTGGTAATTTTGATTGGTCAAGATAATTTTCCCAATAACTTACTTTCTTTCTTTGTCCTTTACGTAACCAACAACATGCAGATGCATTTTTAGCATATGATTGCTAAAAAAAGATTATGTATGCATGATGCATAATAGCCATGTAAGATGATTGCTCATATTTATATCTTGGTTTTTCGCATGCCTTGTGTTTCAGCCCTAGACACTTTGTAGGTTGCACATGGTATTTTCATTTAGTTACATAACAGATTCTAGAAGCGAGTTACAAAGCTTGAGTAAACTCTATAATGGGGCCAGAGCCTACTTTTTGTGTCATAATTTGAATAGCAGCTAGTAACATAATAATAATAATGGATTAAAATATAGTTATGTATATTACAAGATATGCTTAAAGAAAGAACTTCTAAAGTTACCAGTTTATCTTGAACTTAAGTGGATGGCTAACTGTCGAATACTTGGAGTGTATGCGTATAAAAGAAAGCCTCCGGTTAAGTCACTTAATTCATCAACTTCTTACAGGAGAAGCATCAAAGGCTCTACTTTCTACACACTACACTTTATGCTTATTCTTTTTCGATTTTACAACTTCTTTGCAAATGATTTTTTTTTACAGGTGAACTTCACAACAGACGGCTAATTCACACCCGCAAGATGCAGGCCCGCCACCACTCATTACCAGGACTATGTTGTCTTAACCGGGTTCACGCCTGGTCGAGAGAGGCGTTACGCTACCCCGAGAAAATTTCCAGCCTCCTGACACATGACAGGAGTTGCACCCTCCACAAGAGCCGACCCTCTAGAGTAAATGCACTGTAGTAGAAAACTCGGGTGAGATCAAAGGTCGAACCTGAGTCCTTCCCCATAATTTCCAATGCATCAACCAGCTGGGCTAGAATCATTTGCTTCTTTGCAAATGATTATTTTAAAGTTTTTAAAAGTGTTTAAAATTGTTATATACCTTTTTTGCTTTTGTTGCTTGAGAAATTTGTTAAAACCCACTTACATATACTTAACATATATAATATATGATATTAAAATTAATAAGCTAGATTTACATCATTCATATTACTTGTTAATAGCTAACATCATTAACCATGATTTAAAAATATATATTTTACTTAATGAAATCATAAAGTGCTAAACTATCGAGTAAATCACATGATAGCCGAGCAATGAACACGTGAGAACATGCCCGAGGTTCGAGTACGTAGTGTCATTTAGTTTGAAAATGATTACATATATTTAAAAGAAAATATATAGGATAGAGAAAATAATATATTTTTTAAGTATCTTTAGTCTTAAAATAAAAAAAAAAAAAAAAAATACCAGAGAATGGAATGGTTTTAAAAACCCAAACCCTGTTTCTTTAGTTTTAGAGTTCAAATATAGTACCGATATTATCTGATAAATTATAGATCTAGTCATTTCTTTGAAGAAATTATAAATCTGGTCTCTATTTTTTACATGTTTGATTGCTAACACTAACAAAGGTTAAAAAGAAGTTTGTTAAATCAATGCGAGCAGTGGCGGACCCATAATTTTTTTTCTGAGGGTGCGGATGAGGTGTTCAACCATATTTTCAAGGGGCGCGGTCGGGTTTTTTGCCTAAAATATACACTATTTTTTTTTTCAAGAGGTGTGGCCGCCCACCCTGACCAAAGGCTAGGTCCGCCCATGGATGTGAGTGCTATTATATCTAGGTTAATGAATAAAATACCCTTAATTATTCACATAAACATAACCCTAATTGTCCCTTAAAGCAGATGAAGATTAGTATTTCGAGTTACTAAAATACCCTCAATTATTAGAAAAAATAATGAGTAAAAAACTATCTAATAAGACCCTCCAAAAGAAATTAAAACATTAATACGAATATTTTAGTTTAATACTTTTATAACATTGAAAAGGACTGTTTTAATCCACAACTAAATATTCCAGTGGGCTAGTTTTGGACTGAACGTGGATTTAAGAAAGTTGATTTTGACTTTCAAATGCTTTTCTTTGTTCAAATAAATCCCGTTCCAGGTTTAACGTTTAATTATATATAAAATAGACTGATAAAGTAATGCGACTATCAACATTTACAAAAGGTAAAATAATATGAAATTCTTTTTGCTGTTTGTAAATCAACATATGTAAGTTATACCTAAAGTGTAAAAGAAATCTATCCCCTCCTCCCATTCTCCCAAGACAAAGCTAGGGCATGCCCATACCCTCCCCTACAAGTCTTTAACCTTAATCATACGTCTCCACGAACTCCTATCCTGAACCATGTCCTCGGAGAGGTGCAACTCTACCAATTCTGGCCTAAGTCGTTCATCCCAAGTCAACTTGGGTCTGTCTCTACTCCCCATTCCTTCCACTTTCATGGTTTCCATTGCTTTAACTGGTTATGTCATCTGCCTCATCTTCACATGCCCAACCATCTCAATCTCCCCTCTTTTAATTTGTCTGATATATTTGCTACTCCTAACTATTCCCTAAAAACCTCACTTCTTATTCGGTCTAACCTCGTGTGCCCAAACATCCACCTCAACATCCTCATCTCCGCTACCTCCATCTTGCGCGCTTGTGTTTTCTTGACGGCCCAACAATCTGTCTCGTATAACATAGCCGGTCTAATTGCTACCCTATGAAATCTCCCCTTTAATTTTGTTAGGAACCTCCTATCACACAAAATCCCAGTGGCTGCTCTCCACCTACACCAACCAACCTGGATGCGGTGGGATACGTCACTGTCTATCTCCCCGTCCCTTTGCACAAACGTTCCTAAGTACTTGAACTTAGTCGTTTGTGGGACCACTTGACCCTCAATGGTAACCTGAGAGTCTTCGTTGTCACTTGCACCGCTGAAATTACGATAAAAGTATTCAGTCTTAGTGCGAATAATCCTTAAAATATTGTCCTCTAAGGCTGCTCTTCATTCCTCTAGCCTCACATTTAGGGGTTGTCTAGTTTCACTAGTTAAAGATATATTTAAAAATAAAGACATATAAAAAAGTAAACAAATGCGTACAAACTTTTAAAACTTGTTTTATTAAAAAATAACTTGAAAAAGTATATCGTACAATTGGCCTTAACGTACATTACGTACACGATGGCAAAATCGCATGTTATTTTATAAAAAAAAATGGAAATCACATGTGTGTATATGTATGAAGTCGCATGAAACAAGTGTTTGATTTATATGATGTATTTGGATGATAAATTGGATCAATTTTATATCCAAGTTGAATTGAATGTTTAGTTTATTTTGGGGTTATTAGATTTTAATAATCCTAAGTTTCACCTGTTGGCCGATAATAATCTCAAATTTAAAAATTTCCTCCAACGATGCCAACTTGTAGAAGTTTGGCCCTCATTGATCCTTTTCAAACATATAAGAATTTGACATACTCAATAGATTCAAGTGCACATGCAGACTCCTTAATTGATTTAAGTGCACCTTTGATAGAAAATAATCAATGGGTGGCCAAATTCTTACAAGTTAGAATCGTTGAAGGGAATTTTTAAAGTTGGAATTATGATTGGCTAATAGGTGAAACTTAGGATTATTAAAATCCAATAACCCTTTATTTTATTGTTTAATCCTTTGCTGCTGATGGGCCAGCTTGGTTTGCACGCGGGTCACATGCAGGTCGTTTTGGATATGGAGCAGGTTGTATACAAAGAGAGGAGAGAGATCAGTTTTGTGGCTCGTTCCCTCGATTCTTCTGATTTCGGTTCTTTGCAACGTTTAACATTTGTTTCTAAGGTTTCATCATATTGCGAATATGTAATTGTTCATCTTGCAGTCGAGAGTTTTAGCCGTTGTCTTGTGTCATCATATCACCGTGTTGATGACTAGGGTCTGTACTTCGTGTCTGAAACATTTGTATTTTTCCTGTCTGAAACTCATTACGACCCGTTATCAAAGTCTAGTATTAATCAATGTAACTGTTACATGTTTTTGGGCTTCTAGCATCTTGCTAGTTCCTTGTTGTACATTGCATTGTTTGAAAAAAAAAATAGAACTAACAATATCAAAACATTAGGAATTCGACAAGTATCAAGAGCCAAGCTTTTCAGGTACAGGTTAAAACAAGCTCAAGTTCGCAATCTAAATTCCACTTTTAAAATTATACCCAAAATATACTTTAATTTACAAAAATTAAAAAAAAATTAAAAAAAACCCTACTACCCAGCAGCAGGCAACAGCAGTGATCACTAAAGCCATCAAATGGCTAATACGTCAATCATTCGAGAATAAGCCAAGATTTGAAGAAGTAACGGTCCTACACGTGTAGCATACCATACGAAGATGCTGTTCCTAAAGAAGCATGTAGACCTTTACATCGTTTTCCTGACAATACGATGTAAAAGTTTGCCGAAAATGTTGACTTTCAGCAAAGAAAGAAATAATTAGTTCATCTCCAAATGCATATAACTAGAGGTGACAAAATAAACAAGTAGGTAACGGGTCAAAATGGGTTCTAGTTAAATGGGGGCCAAAATGGGGTCATAACGGTATCCAGTTAAATACACTTTGGGTGACTTTCAACGCATTCGACAATTGATCCATTATAGACTGATCATGATGCAAATCAACCCAACCGTTAGTAAAATGTGTCAAATGATTCAAATTCCATTTGACCGTCTATTATTTGTGAATAAAACATGCCAAAAATGGTACAGAAACTGAGAACACTCAATGTTTATAGCTATAGGTGGCTAAAAGGTACTTATAAACGGGTCGATAAAGGTTACGGTTTATCTCTAACATGTCAAAAAATTAAACTTAAACAAAATAGATACGGAATAAACGGGTCGAATTCATCCAAAATGTATTTTTAATGTATATAACCTCTCTAACAGTTTATTCAGATTGTAAAATAGTTCCTGAACTAATTTTTGTTATCATATTTAACAGAATAACTTTTTATGATCATCCACACTGCCCGTTACCCAACCACCCATTTTGCCACTTTTATACAAAACTGGTATAATTTGGTGCAAGTCGGTTCGAGCCAGTTGACTGTCCAATTTTTTGTCTATTTTATTTGAATTTTGTAGCATTAGATATTAAAAAAATCATAATAGTAACGACAACTTTTATTATAAAAAAATAGGACGCTGTAAACAAACAAGTACACTTCGAAAAACTTTAGAATTGTTTTCACCTTATGCCAGGGGTGACAATACCTGGTATGCCACAAACACAACACGAAAAACTAAACATGTTTTGGGTTGTCATATCTATAACGCGTTTAATAAGCATGTGTTCAGATTGACATGTTTAGCCCGTTTAACTAAACAGCAACCCGTTTACAACCCATTTCACGACGTCTTAACACGTTTAAATTTAAAACGCTTTTGACAACATAGGTTTAAAACACATTTACAATGTGTCAACCCATTTGACTCGTTTAGCTAAATGGGTTAAACGAGTCATGTTTGGGTTACACAAAGTTAAGTGTGCCCGGGTTAAGTTCAATGTCTTTGACACAAATAAATATATGGGTCATGGTTGCAAACGATGATTCAACGCACCAACCCGTCAAACCGACTTGATTGGCAACCCTACTTTTAGTTCTACCTAAGATTTCAATTTGACATATTAACGATAAAACACAAGTAAGCAAGCCAGAAACTTTCATCTTTATCCATAATCATCCAGAAATCAAACACCCTGCAACGCTGGGCTTCTAATACTAATACCAAATACACAATCTTACAAGAACTCATATCGTTACCTGTATCATCGACGATCACGGTCTGCTTGCTCCTTAGCAATCTGCTGCTTCTGCTTTTCAACTAATTTATCAAGAGCAGCTTGAACAGCATCATGTCCACCAATAAGCAATCGCGTAATAACTTCTGGATCTTTCTCAAACCGGGCTTCTTCAAACTCCTTTCGGGCATTTGCTCTGAGAACATCCCGCCACAAAACACCATGTGAATCAGGCCACATGAAATAACGGGTCGCACGAATTATGTCTCGATAGAGGCCCATTACTTCACGACGGGTGCTTGTAAGCTTTTGCCTAGTCAATATCTCATCTTCAGTATCATCAAAACTTTTCTTTTTCTTGACTACATGTCGATCCAGAAGCTCTTCCACAGTGTCTGGCCCGTTATTCAAGAAATTTCGACAATGCCGGCGGTTGAAGTATTGTTTGGGCTGAAGAGAAATTGCAAGGGCCCGGTGTTTCGCCATAGCAGCTGCCATTGTTCTGTGCCATAAGGTATTGATGTAAGAGACCAAAAGTTATTATTCAGCAGTTAATAGGGCAATCAAATGGCCCAAAATTGATAACCAAATTAACCGAATAGCAATTTATCATTAAAATTGAGAAAATACTAGGGTTGACCCGATTAAACCGAATAACAGTATAACCAAGCAATGCTGAACAGTTAAGCCATTCTCTAAAAACCATACATTATGGTTCAGATTCAGTTATAGTTCGTGCCATAAACCGAATAACCAAATTCCGGTTCAGTCAAGACACTTTCTAAGAATCGATCACCAAATAACTGAACCATTACTGATTGCTCGGTTAAGACACTTTCTAAGATCCAAATTTTATGGTTCGTTTCGGTCATAGTTGTTAAAAGCCTTCGCCTCTTGCGCCTAGGCCCAATTTCCTAGCAAGGCGAGGCAATTGCGCCTTAAGTCAAGGCAACTGCGCTTTAATTCTTCAGGTGATGGTTCATGCGCATATTCCAGCGAGATTCCTAGATTCTGGAGAGTTTCCGGCCAAATTCTTTAAATTCTAGCAAGATTCCAGCTAGGCTTCTACTTTTATCTAACGAAAACTATTTTTCTACACTAATAAACTAGCATTTATAACTTTTGGCACTAAATAGACAATATAAAATGTTATATAATAGCTTTAATTTAATTTTATTTAAAGAATAGTATTAATTTTCTATTATATAAAAATATTTTAAGTATTTTTTGCAGTGCACTTTTTTTTCTCAGGCCCGTGCTTTTTTTTGCGCCTTGCGCCTAGGCCACAAGCGAGACTTATGCGCCTTGAGTGCGCCTAACGCCTTTAATAACTATGGTTTCGGTTATGGTTTTATACGAACGTTTAATTTTAATATTATTGTTAATGTTAATGTTAGAAAATCTCTAGCTAAAGACAAAAAATTCACGCCAAAATATGTATTAGTTTGTGAGAAATCTATATTAATCAGAGCCCAAAAACGAAGCCCTGTGTAATCGGTTAATCGAATCATAAACCCTAAACAAACCATTTCATATATTTAACCTATGACCAAAAACCGAAATTAAACGCACCTAAACTTTCGACAGTGGACACCCTTAAGTCAAGACAAACATTTCGTTGTTTCAACATCCCTATGAATCATCTTGATGCAAACTTTCACAGAAGATGAACAAACTTTGAAACAATTAACAGGCAAATTGAAGATGCAATAAAACGATCAAAGAGATATTAATCCATTAAGGTACGACATAATAACATATTGATCGATGAAAACGACATTCGAATTACCTACTCTGCCTCCTCAAATGAGGGTTGAATGAGCTCTAAATCAACTGCTTGTGGATAGCAATGGGAGAGAGGATGAGATGAAGAATTGCTATAAACGTTCTTCGTTGTTGTTGTAATTTGGGAATTAGGGTTTCACAACATTCTATTGATCAATGATTCTGATGGTCTGATGTAAGTCATGTAACAAAACTTTTGGTTTTTTTTTTTTTTTTTTTTTGTGAGTCGCGACTTTTTTGTGGTAGCCCACCATAATCTCTAATTTGGAGGTCTTGTTCCTTCGATCATATCAGAGACTATGTTGTCTTAATCAGGTCTACGTAGGCTTCAGAGTTTTGTTTGGGCGTTCCTTGGAAAACCCTACCATCAACTGACAGACTATGTTGTCTTAACCGGGTCCACACTGGCTTCAAAGTTTGGCTTGGGCGTTCCCCGGAAAACCACACCACCGACTGACCAGACTATGTTGTCTTAATCGGGTCTACGTTAGGTTCAGAGTTTGAATTGAGCGTTCCTCGGAAAACCATACCACCGACTAACAGACTGTGTTGTCTTAACCGGGTTCACGCTGGCTTCAAAGTTTAGCTGTAAACATGCCACGTGGGTTCCATTTAAGGATAAAATAATCTTTTTACTCTTTCTGGACCATTTGTGTAAACATGCCACCACCAATAATATATTGGAATAATGAATTTTAATAATCCCAACTATTAGTCGTTGACCGAAAACAATCCTAACTTTAAAAATAACCATTGGTGGTCCCATATTTTCACATATTGTAAACCAATGGACCTTTACTATCAGAAAAGGAAAAAGGGACAAAAAGAAATTAAGGTTCTATTAGTAAAGGTCCATTGGTTTACAATATGTAAAAATGTGGGACCACCAATGGTTATTTTTAAAGTTGGGATCGTTGTTCAGTAAATTCTTACCAATAAATCATCGTCAGAAAGCCTTTTTAGATTATCATCAAGCGACCCAAGGCAACATGTGCATTGAAAGTTTCATTGCCCACTTCAATCGACTTCGCATGAGGTGTGCCATTGATGAAGAAGAAGAACAAACAATTGCTCGGGTTTTAGGGGCCATTAAACCCAAGATCGCTGGTGTTGTCCACCTTCAGCAATATTTAACATATAATGATGTTTGTAGGTTGGCCCTAAAGGTGGAGAAGCAACACAAAAACCGGAATCGTCCATCGGGATCCCGGGTCGTGGTAGCTCTAAAATTGACCCCAACTTTAATGGGAAAATCGGGGTCAACACCTGGTCCAGTTCTTGGTCAACAAGGTACTTCGAGTACCTAGGGAACTAAGATCACTCGGTGTTTTCGTTGTCAAGGAGTGGGGCACATGTTCCGTGAGTGCCCCAACAAGCACGTGGTGACATTGGTTGATGATTTTGCGCCTCAGTTTGATGAGTCCACCGAAGTGGAGGATGAAGACGTGGGCGAACAAGACCTGGTGTATGCAGACCAGGGGGAAGCCTTAGTGGTCCAACGAGTGCTAAACGCTCTACCAATCCAAGATGTAGATGAAGATTCCTGGAGGTGTAACAATATTTTCCGAATGAAATGCACGTCTCATAACAAGGTATGTAACAATATTACTGGTGGCGGTAGTTGTGAAAATGTCGTGGCTACCTCTATGGTTGAAAAATTGGGCCTCAAACAAGTGGAACACCCCAAACCGTATCAACTAGCGTGGTTGAAGAAGGGCAGCTCGGTGAAAGTGGATAAAAAATGCCCTGTACAGTTTTCTATCGGGACACAGTACCGAGTTGAGGTGTGGTGCGAGGTGGTGCCCATGGATGCGTGTCACCTTTTATTGGGTCGCCCCTGGCAGTTTGATCGAAGAACCGTGCACGGTGGTTTTAAAAATACTTATCGTTTTAAAAAGGACGGAATTAACATCACATTGGCCCCTCTTGATGACCGTCAACCGAGAATAGCAGAAACATACATAGGCCTGCGACAAACAGAGTTCGAACACTCTTTAATGATCATGAGGATTGCCTTCGCCCTCGTCGTGTTTGAACAGAACTTGTCGGGCTCGTCCCTATCGTTGTCTGTTCATTCATTAATACATGAATTTGATGATGTTTTTCCTGGCGAAATCCCAGCAGGGCTACCGTTGATGAGAGGTATACAACATTGTGTCGATTTTGTACCCGGTGCGGTGATACCCAACAAACTGGCCTACCGAAAGAATCCAAAAGAGTACGAGGAATTACAAAGGCAAGTTACCAAGTTGTTGCAAAAAAAAATACTTATACAGGAGAGCAAAAGTCCGTGTGCCGTGTCCACTTTATTAGTACCGAAAAGTAATGGCACATTTCGGATGTGTATTAACAACCGGGCTGTGACCAAAATCACGATCAAGTGTCAATTTCCTATACCCCGTTTTGACGACTTAGTTGACCAGCTTCACGGGGCGCGCATTTTTTCTAAAATCGATTTGAGGAGTGGGTACCATCAAATATGTATGAGGCTAGGAGATGAATGGCAGACCGTGTTCAAAACACGGGATGGGCTATATGAATGGATGGTGATGCCTTTCGACTTGACCAACGCCCCTAGTACGTTCATGCGTCTCATGAACCACGTGTTCAGGGAATTTATCGGTAAGTTTCTTGTCACACCCTAAAATCCACGTGCGGAGTATTACCTCGAGGCGTGCGACTGACCAGGATCATGTCACCAATCATAATGAACAATTAATTAAAATAAATAAAACCCATCACCATCAATACGATCATTGACTAAATATTCAGAAATCCAAAACAGAGTCTAAGTTATAAGCGGAAGCTTAAAGTCTAAATTCCAAACAATTGTTTAAAAACCATAATCGTTTAATAAGACCCCAACAAATAGTTCCTTGCAACAACGAACTCCTCCAATGCAAGCTCCTGTGTTGTACCTAACGACCTGCAAAGCATGTAACAGTATGTCAATATAAAGTTGGCGAGTTTATGGTTTTTCAGAATTGTTTTCAAAAACATAGGTTGTTAAATTACTCAGTTTATAAAACATGTCATGGGGAGCTACCCCATCTTTAAGCTACTAAACAATGTGGTACCGAAACTTTGACTGTTTAAGTTGTTTGTACCTAAGGTCAATGTCTATCATCATTGACTAGTTGCCAAGGCATAAAAGTTCACACCCATCCTCCCAGGCATGGTGTGAGGTTTGTCAAACCTAATAGCGCTATCAACTAATATCCCGTTCGCTAGGCCCCGAAGATTAATCGGTATAATGTGTGGGGACTTTCAGATAGAGTTCGTTTAGTCTGCTAAAGACATGAAATATAAATAGCATTTAACAGTATTCCAAATCAGGAATACTAGGCAATCCTAAACCAGGGAAAGTGAGGTTAACAGTTGTCACACCACAATCGATGGCGGAAACATCGGGGCGTGGCACTGAGCGAAACAGATTGTTCAAGAGAATCCACAACAAATATTAAACTACCACATCCTTAACGTTAACATCCCATACTACTAACGGATAAAGTGAAAATAGTCATTACAGATAATAGTCTAAAAAAAAGTAAACTGTTCTGACAACTCAGATTTATTTGGTGGGTTTCTAGACATCCTACTCGTTTCGTCACCGCAAACATAGCATCCTATCAACCTGTCACATACGTTAAAATAAAGTCAATACATAAAATGTAAAGGTGAGTACACAAGTTTGAGTAGCATAACGTATATCGAAAGCATTTACGCATAACCAGCATGTAATGTAACAACCCGACTTCCCGAAGTCAAAGTCAAAGTACAAGTCAAAGTCAAAGGAAAAGTCAGGTTGTTATTCAGATCTGTCTTTTCTTGCTTAATTATTGCTTGCTTAACGTTATTTTACACTACGAATTATTATTATGTGAAGTAACAATGCGATAAACGCAGAAAACACGACTAAACGTTATTTTACTAAACGTTATCACATCGTTATCGCATCGCAACTCGAAACGCAACTATTGGTATTGTGCTATGTGTGTGTTTTTATGTGCTTTACTTGTGTGTGCCTTGTATATGTTTTGGGATGTTGTTCGCAAACGCAATCGCAACTCTATCGCAACGCAATCTCATCGCGAACTCGAACGCAGATTTACTTTTATGCTTTTTATGTGTTATGTTATTTTTGTAACTATTGTTTAATACCATCGCTTACACGCAACTCGCTTAAACGCAACGCAACACTCAACGCACGAAACGAAAGTTGGAAAACTAACCCACACAAGCCAACTGATACAATGACCACTCGATCGAATGGACATCCGATCGGATGACCATTCGATCCGATGGCCATCCGATCGACTGGCCATCCGACCCACTCACTGCACCGCCTTATTTCCCTTTCACCTATAAATACCCACTTGTCACATCAACTGTTCATTGATGTGACAGCTCTATCCGACCCAACTCGTTCCAGCTCGTTCTCAAGCTCTTTTCTCTCGATTCCAAGCGGTTCTCGTAAGTTTTCTTCTTAAATCTTGTACTTCCATCTTCATTACACACATCTCCATCATCTTCTCCACAAGAATCACTACTTTCCACCATGAAATCGCCTGATTTGGATTACTTTAGGGTGACGTCACCTCGGGTGGGTGACGTCACCTCGGGTTCCTATGAACACTGAAGTGTGACATCATCTCATCAAAGTTTGTCAAGGTCTAAAGGATTTCAACACTATTTTACACAAATCTCAATGAGATTCAACAATTATCAACTGGATTCAAACTTTTCTTCAACATTCTTCACTTTTCAACTCAAAACCGATGGAATCTAGACTCGTTCAGGCTCTCTACTCATACTCTAGTTGAGAACCGGTCTGAGAACGGATTTCCACCGAAGAAGACGACCGATTCACGGGTTGAACATGAAACTCCACCTTGAACAGTTGAGTCTGATCGAATGGGGTGATTCCTATCCGATCGACTGAGCTGGACTTGGTGCGGTTTTCGTTGTTTGACATGTCGTCATGCCGTCTCCGTTAAACTCAAAACTTTTAACTTAGAAAATTTCACAAACTTTCAAAACATCAGATCACCGATCGAATAGCCATCCGATCGGATGACCATCCGATCGAATTACTATTCGACAGGTGACTCGCCCTTAATTCAGTAAGTTCAACACTTAAACAATTTTACAAAACTTCAAAGAATATCAGCTTTTCAATAGAATTGCCATCCGATCGAATGGCCATCCTTCCGGATGACCATCCGATCGAATGACTTGAACTATACTACAACGAAAACTTCAAAAGTTCAAACATTTTACAAACACACTCCTCCAATTGAATGACCAGCCGACCGAATGGTCATCCGTCCGGATGACCATCCGTCCGGTTGATCATCCGATCGACTCACCATTCGACACTTATCTTCTCGACACGCTATTTACACGCTGTTCAACGCTTACGCTATCGTTCTATGATCAGGCTAATCTCCCACACGCTCCCTTCAATCCAAGATTGTGTTTATTTACTAAACACATACTGTGAGTATACTCGAACCCTTTTTGCTTAACGCACTTTTGGGTGTTACATACGTTACCTATATCAAATCACATAAACACACAACGCAAACACTTTTATACGCTAACCACTCTCGCATGTTATACGTGTTTTCGATGAATGCTTGTACGTTATGTTTACACAGTGATTGTTGCCTGACACCTTAGCAATGATAGTACTATAGTTTGGACTCAGCACCTGTCCTGGACAGGGGTTGTTAAGGGTTTTACTTCACATGGTCACAGTGGTGATAATGTGTTGCGCATTCTACACTCGCAGTCATGTCGGTTGCATATGTCATTGTCGATAGCTTACTTGCTTCACATTTTTACGTGTTACATGCTGGTTATGCATAAATCGCTTTCGCTATACTATATGCTATTAAACTTGTGTACTCACCTTTACACTATGTGTATTGACTTTATTTTAACGTATGTGACAGGTGTTTAGGATGCTATGCTTTGCTTGGTGAATCAAATTAGGTGGTCTAGAAACCCACGAATAAAATCTGAGTTGTCGGAACTGTTATTTGTCTTTAAAAACAATATCTGTAATAACTATTTTTACTTTATATGTTGATGGTATGGGACGTTAACGATTAATATATTGTCATTAATAGTGTTATGGATTCTCTTGGACAATCTGTTTCGCTCAGTGTCTCACCCCGATGTTTCCACCATCGGTTGGGGTGTGACATGTAACACATAGAAAATGTGAATCAAGTAAGCTATCGACAATGACGCATGCAACCGACATGACTGCGAGTTGTAGAATGCGCATCACGTTTTCACCACTATAAACATGTGAAGTAAGGCCCTTAACAACCCTTGTCCACGACAGGTGCTGATTCCAAACTATAGTACTATCGTTGCTAAGGTGTCGGGCAATCAATCACTGTGTAAACATAACATACAAGCATTCATCGAGTCAGGTATAACATGCAAGAGCGGTTAGCGTTAAAAGTGTTTGCGTTGTGTGTTGTCGTATTTTGATAGAGAACGTATGTAACACCCAAAATTACATTAAAAGGAAATGGGTTCGAGTATACTCACAGTATGTGTTTAACAAATAAACGCAGCCTTGAATTGGATTGAAGGGAACGCGATGGAGTTAGCCTGAGCATAGAACAGTAGCGTAAGCGTTGGACAGTGCGTAAACAGCGTGTCGGGAGAGATAAGTGTCGAATGGTGAGTCGAACGGGTGAATACCCATTCGATCGGATGGTCATCCGGACGGATGGCCATCCGAGCGGATGACCGTTTGAACGGATGTCCATTCGAATGAGATGTGGGTGTTTGTAAAATGTTTTGAAAACTTTTGAAGTTTTCGTTGTATCATTTAAACAAGTCATCCGGTCGGATGGTCATCCGGACGAATGGCCATTCGATCGGATGGCTATTCGATCGAGAGTTTGTAGTTTGAAATTTTGTCAAATCGTTTAAGTATTGAATGTCATAAAGGGGCAGGCCACTTGGTCGGATGATCATTCGATCGGATGGTCAGCCGATCGGATGATCATTCGAGTGGGTGATATGTTACCTTGGAAAACTTTTGTAAAATTTTCTAAGTTAAAAAGTTTGAAATTTAACGGAGACGGCATGGCATCGTGTCAAACAACGGAAACACACCAAGGTTTAGCTCAGTCGATCGGATGGGAATCACTCTAGTCGATCGGACTAACTGTCATCGTTGGAGTTTCATGTTCAACCCGTGAATAGGTCGTCCCCCCAGTGGAAATCCGTTTTCAAACCGGTTCTCAGCTAGAAAAGGAGTAGAGAGCCTAAATGAGTCTAGATTCCATCGGTTTTGAGTGAAAAGTGAAGAAAAGTTGAAGAGTTTGAAATCAGTTGAAAATGTTTAGATATTGTTGAGATTAGTGTAAAATAGTGTGGAAATCCTTTAGATCTGAACCAATCTTGATAAGATGACGTCACACAACCGATTGCATAAGCAACTGAGATGATGTCACATTCGAGGGGTCCAAATCATGTGATTTCAAGATGAAAACTAGTGATTTTGATGGAGAAGTGTTTAGTGATGATGGAAGTACAAGATTTAGGGAGAAATACTTACGGAATGGCCTTGAATCGAGAAAAAAAAGTGCTTGAAAGTGACTTGGGAGCGTGCTGGTCGAATGGAGCTGTCACATCAGTGATGGGACGTGTACGGCGGGTATTTATAGGGTGAGAGAGGAGATAAGGCGGGGGAGAGTGTGAGGTGTCGAATGGCTGTTCGGTTGGATGGCCATCCTATCGGATGGTCATCCGGACGGATGTCCATTCGGACAGCCGTATTGTGCGAGTTAGTTTTCCAACTTTCGTTTCGTGCGTTAAGCGTTGTGATGCGTTTAAGCAAGTTGCGAGTAAGCGTTGCGTTGAGATAACCATTAAACAAGTAATTACACGAATAACACACATAATAACTAAGATGCATAAAAGTAAATATGCGTTTCGAGTTTGCGATGAGATTTGCGATGCGATAGCGTTTAGTATAATC
Source organism: Helianthus tuberosus (assembly GCA_030545235.1). Classification (NCBI taxonomy): domain Eukaryota; kingdom Viridiplantae; phylum Streptophyta; class Magnoliopsida; order Asterales; family Asteraceae; genus Helianthus; species Helianthus tuberosus. The sequence goes on along the minus strand of CM060429.1, from coordinate 13,119,608 downwards.
ATGCGATGTGATATGCGATAAAATGCGATTAAATAGTAAGCGTTGTAAATAGCGTTTTGAATAAGCATTGGGAATGCGTCGTAAAACCTAGTTTAAAATAGCGTTTAACCCTTTGCGATAATCAGAAATCTCGAGAGTACAAGTCAATTAAGCAATAAATGACAGATCTAAGTAACGACCCGGAAAGTCGGGTTTTTACAGCCTCCCCTACTTTAGGGAATTTCGTCCCGAAATTAAGGCGCAGGCGTAACAAAGAAATGTGGGTATTTAGCTTTCATATCACTTTCGAGTTCCCAAGTGCACTCGGTGCCGCGTTTGCCTTTCCAGCGAACCTTCACTATAGGAATGCGAGAGCGTTGGAGTTTCTTGGTCTCTCGGTCCATGATTTATACTGGCTTTTCCACGAAGCGTAGAGTTTCGTTAACTTGTAAATCCTCAAGAGGGACATGCAGGTTCTCTTGTAACACCCCGTGTTTCGAAAGTCAAAGTCAAGATTGAAGTCAAAGGAAGACAAGATTGCTAATTGCGATCTGTCTGTTCCTGCTCAATTCCTTTTTTGACTTCTTTGACTTGTAATTAGTCTATTTTATTTTCGCTTTAGTTGTATTATGTGGAGTATCTATTAATAATCGCTATTTATCGCATGTCTAATCGCTTAATCGCAATCACAATCGCAACTCGAATTACGCATTTTATTGTTATACGTATGTGTGTGCCTTAAGTGTTACTTGTGCATGTTTATCTATGTTATGTCGTGGTAATCAATCGAAACGCAATAGAACTCAATCGCAATCGAAATGATATAATAATTGGTGGAGAAGAGACAGTGCGAGATATGAGTAGTTGGGATTAAAAGTAATTTGACTAGGAAAATCTATCACATCGCAACGCTCGCAATCGCAATCGAAACATCAAAAATCGTCGCGCCAAACACTCGAACGAGGTGACTGATCGACCAGGTGACCAGCCGATCGACCAGCCGACCGATCGGACTGCCGTCCGATCGGACAGGCTGTCCGCACGTGCTGCCTAGCCGATCGACCAGCCCTTTCCTCTTTGGGTAACCCTATAAATACCCCATGTCACTTTCATTCTTTCCACTTTTGGCAAGTGACGTCCGACCCGTGCTCCTACTCGTTTTTTCCTTCAATTTGTCGCAATTCCGGTAAGATCTCATCATAAATCTTGTACTTTCTTAATCTACACGCACTCCTACACCTTTCTACCTTTTGAATCGTAACTTTTAACCGTGAAATCATCAAGATTCAAGGTGTTCTAGGATGACGTCATCATGTGTTCTTGAAGAACTTCATGTTTTGGCCTCAATCTACCAAGAACAACTTAGATCTAACCGATTTCCACACAAATAAACAAAGATCTTTCATAGATCTGAACATGTTCACAATGAAAAGGGGGTGAAAGATGGTTCTCACATTTCTTTCAACTCTTTTACACTCAATGCACTCAAAACTGATAGAATCAGAACTTGTGCCGGTTTACTACTCATTATTGTGGTTGTGTTGGTTCAAGATCCGTATTCTATCCACGAGATTATCAATTCCGGGTTAAACATGGAACATCGTCTCGAACCATCCACTGATCGGGTTTGGGTGATTCATGTCCGATCAAGAGCACCAAGTATTGACGAGGTTTCTGTTGCTTAACACGCTATCAAAATATCTTGATAAAACGACAAACTATCAAAAACAACCAAGTGTAAGACGAACAGGTTAACCAGGACGGAGTGCCGTCTGAACGGACTGCTGTCCGAACGGACAGCCAAACTGTACGACTGGCCACTCGTACGACTTGCACCTTGGACCCACACTTAACCATTTTTGCCAACACTTGAAGTCTGAATGTTGAACGACTTGCTGTCCGATCGGACTACCATCCGATCGAACTTCCAACCGAATTATGAGACATTCTAACTTCAACACTTAAACAATTTTCAACATGTTCAATGCACCAAGGATGCCACCCGACCGAATGACCGTCCGATCGAGTGACACCCTGCTGTGAATTTGTTCTCACTGAAGTGCCAACCGAACGGGTTGCCGTCCGATCGAACGACCGTCCGATTGAACGACCTGAAAGATAGAGGTACTTCAATGTTTTCAAAATACTACAACGAAAACTTTAAAAGTCAAGCCATCATACACAAACACATCCTTATCAAAGGAAGAAACAATCCACTCGAACAGTCATCCGACCGGACGACTGTCCGAATGGACTACCAACCGCATGACTGGCTGTCCGATCGGACTACCGTTCGAACGGAATGCTGTCCGAACCCCTTGTACCTTGCATCGTTTTACGCGTCGCTTATCTTTATACTATCGTTCTGATCAGGCTAACCTTACTCTCTAGCGCTCCCTTCAATCCATCATCGTTGTGAGTATACTCGATCCCTTTTTGCTTTACGCACTTTTGGGTGTTACATACGTTACTTATACTAAATCACATCGAACACACTATGCAATACTTTAAATGCTAACCGTTACCGCATGTTATACATGACTTAATGAATGCTTGTTTGTTATGTGTACACATGGAATGCTGTCTACCTGCCTTAGCAACAATAGTACTATAGTTTGGACTCAGCACCCGCTCACGCGGGATTTGTTAAGGACAATTATTTACATGGATTACCGTGGTGATCATGTATTATGAACTGCCTTGGGTAGTCAACCCGCAGTCATTGGTATCGATAGGTTCATGTCGATAACTAACATGCCTCATTTCACTCTGTGTACGTGCTGGTTATGCGTAACGCTTTCGAACTCTATATGCTATTATCAAACTTGTATGCTCACCTTTACACTATGTGTATTGACTTTTACCTTAACGTATGTGACAGGTGCTTAAGAAGTTTACATGCTTAGCTTGCTGTGAACTTGAGGCTAGGAAAGGTCTAGGATGCTCTCTGTGCTGTGATGAAATCGAGGCTAGGAAAAGAGGTCCTAGAAACCAATAAATAAACTATCTATGTATAAATCTGAGTTGTCGGAACAGAACTACTTGACTAGAGTTGTCTGTAATAATATGTTTGCCTTTTGAGACATGGTATGGGACATGTTACTTTAAATTAATTGGTAATGATAATTGTTATGGAAACTTCTGGACAATCTGTTTCGCTCAATGCCATGCCCCGATGTTTCCGCCATCGGTTGGGGTGTGACAGATTGGTATCAGAGCCATAACTATAGGGAATTAGGAAAGACTCGACCTAGTCCGGGTCGATGTCTTAGAAACCTATTCTATAGTTAGGAACCAACAGACCGACTTGTGCATATCCATTAGGGATTATGCATGAGCTTACTACTATTTCTCGCTATCCTCGCCTAGCTACACTATCTCTGCACTCGAATTTTCAAGACATGAACGAACAATTAAGTTGAGATTAGGTGTGAAAACCGCAAACTCTCGACTGAATTGCTTGATCAACCCACGTTTTTATCTATAAACACGAGAAATTGCGCTGAAATAGGAGTGAAATCCATACTTCGACGCATAATTCTCTCTTATTTTATCAAAACAGGGACGAAGTTGTTAAGCCAGGGGTGAAACCCTAACCTTGACGACTTGTTCCGCCCTTTTTTACAAAACTCTCACCAAAGTCTCGACGGAGTCAAACGACCTGAAGTCACGATATGACTAACGGGATGCGTGCCAAACGCCCAAGAATCGAGGCAAAAGCATAGTCCTGAAGGTCAAATGTGCACAACAAGTCCTTGAGAATAGTCGAATCGCTTTGGGTAGTCAATGTCTAAATAGCCGCAGACAATCTATTTCCCGATTTTTAAGTGTTTTCGATTCCGAGCCCGCAACTGCTGACTCTGACGATCCGTTGATTTTATGTGATGGTATGTGTATTTACCTATTTATGTGTGTTTAAATTTTGGAGAATTATTCGATTTTTGTTTTCACTCCGATCGACACGCACGACTCGCACTGCATTTCTACCTCAAAACGCTGACAAATCGCTAAACTATGGACGACCTTATGCTATGATATACGCTTATACTACACTACTCGATATACTAAACACGATCGATATACTCGAACACTCGCGAACTTTGAATGATAGGTTTCTGTAATCTGACTGCCTCTTATGATTACATGATTATGTGGTTTTGTGGATTCTGTGCTCTACGTGCCTACGTGATTCTGTGCTTTTGTGGTTATGTGACTACGTGTCTATGTGTTTATGTGATACATGTTTCACTGTGTTCCTGAGCTTTAGTAAGTACTAGACGTGTGAGGTGAGATTCGGTTTTGACGTGTCTGAGACCTATGACGATGTCTGTTGCAGACAATGTCGACTGGACCATCATCAGGATCCCATCACCCACGACTCTCTCGCCAAGAACAGAGGGACAAACGCCTTGCTGCCATCCTCGCTAAACAAGTGGCCAAGTTTGTGCCTCAGATCATGAGTGAGATTTACGAGAACATCAGCAAATCGTCTGAGGAGTCTAGAACCGAAGCTCCTAAAGTTGCTACCAAGATTGCTTTCAGCTTCAAGCAGTTCAAGGCATGCGGTCCAAAGGAATTCACTGGAGAAGATGGCCCGACGGCTATGTTTCAATGGTTCGATTCCATCGAAGTCACTCTGCGCCAGAGTGGATGTCCAGAAAATCTCCGCACTCTAAACGCTACCGACGTCTTCCAGTCCCACGCATTAGACTGGTGAACGGCCGAGAGAAACAAACGCGGAAATGATGCAGCTTATGAGCTAACCTGGGAAGAGTTGAAGGCCATCATGATGGATGAGTTCTGCCCTCCCCATGAATGCCAAAAACTATAGGACGAATTCTGGAATATTAAGCAGAAAGAAGGTGACAACGCTGCCCTGACTGCTCGCTTTAAGCAGCTCAGCATCATCTGTCCCGATCAAGTGAAGATGTCTGACATGGCGATCAAGAAGTACATTCGAGCTCTACCCGACTGTGTTGCGGATTTTGTGCATGCCGCAAAGACCACAACAATTGAAGAAACTTACTTGCTTGCCACTGAAATCAATGTCAAGCGGGTAAAAGCTGGTGTTTGGTATAAAGCTTCAAAGAGTCTGCACCAAGTCACCGCCGCACCAACTGCTGAGACCGCCGCCGCTCAACCGTCAAGGTCCTCACGCCGCAAGAAGAAGAAGAACAACAGCAGCTCCAACAACAAGAACTGTGCTGTCACCACCACTGCTGCTCCTCTTCAGGCCGTACCGGCCCAGCAGCAGCATCACCACCGTCGAGCACCAGTTACTTATGCACCACCAGCAAAGCGTGCATACACAGGCCCCCACCCGGCTTGCCCGACATGTTCTTATCATCACCCGGTGGGTCTCGCCTGTCGTTTCTGCGCTCACTACAACATGTACGGCCACTTCACTGCTAACTGCCGTACTGGTCCTCGTCAAGCCCCAGCTCAAGCCACTGCTCATTAAGCTCTGCTCCCAGCCCCACAAGGCCAACAAGCGGCTCCGGCACCTGCGATCAACACCAGAGTCTGCTTTGCATGTGGTGATCCCAACCACTTTGCAAAAATGTGCCCGAACAGGGTTATGAAACAAGAGCCACAACAATAGCAGCAACACCAGCAGCAGCAGCCTCAGCAACAACAACAAGCCGCATGCGCCAGAACTTTCAACATCAATGTGTGCCAAGCCCAGACTGACAACAACGTGGTCAATGGTACGTTCCTTGTGAATGGTATTTATGCTTCATGTTTGTTTGATACTGGAGCCGATAATTGCTTTGTGTCGTTCGAATTCGAGAAGCTACTTAGTCGTAAACGCTCCCAACTCCCCTCGACGTTCGATGTTGAAGTCGCCACTGGAAGAATTGTCGCCGTTAATTCTGTTCTTCGTGATTGTACTCTTGAGCTCAACAATCACATCTTCCCAATCGACCTTATTCCGATGCAACTCGGAAGTTTTGACGTCATAGTAGGCATGGACTTTCTTCGCGAAAACCATGCTGAAGTTGTGTGCTTCGATAAGATGATTCGATTCTTGCTCACGAATGGTGATTTATTGTGTGTCTACGTTGAAACCGCTTCGAAGGGTCTCAAACTCATGTCATGTGTCCAAGCTAGGAAGTATCTCCGCAAGGAATACAGAGCTTTCTTGGCTAACATTGTAGTAGCGGCAAAAGGAAAATAAAGGAAAGACAGAAGTGAAAGACGTTCCTGTGGTTCGTGAATTTCCTAATGTGTTCCCTGACGATCTTCCCGGACTTCCGCCAAGTCGTGATATCGACTTCCGTATCGACCTCATTCCTGGAGCCAACCCTATTGCCAAAGCTCCTTACCGACTCGCGCCGTCCGAAATGCGCGAACTCTCGAACCAACTCCAGGAATTACTTGAGAAAGGCTTCATTCTCCCGAGCACCTCTCCTTGGGCCGCATCAGTCCTTTTCGTCATAAAGAAGGATGGGTCGTTCAGGATGTGCATCGACTATCGGGAATTGAATAAGTTAACTATCAAGAACCGCTACCCTCTGCCTCGCATTGATGACTTGTTTGATCAGCTACAAGGTGCTACGTGTTTCTCGAAGATCTATCTATGCTTAGGCTATCACCAACTACGCATTCAAGAGGAAGATATACCCAAAACCGCGTTTCGCACTCGATATGGCCACTATGAATTCGTTGTTATGCCTTTTGGTTTAACCAACGCACCCGTGGTTTTCATGGATCTGATGAATCGCGTGTGTAAACCTTATCTCGACCGTTTCATCATCATATTCATCGACTATGTCTTGATCTATTCCAAATCGAAAGCCGAACACGCGCAACATCTACGTTTGGTTCTCGAGCTACTCCAGGGGAATCAACTCTATGCCAAATTCTCCAAGTGCGAATTCTGGCTGGAGGAAGTTCAGTTTCTGGGTCACATTGTTAATAGTCAAGGTATTCACGTCGATCCCGCGAAGATTGAAGCTGTTAAGAGTTGGATTACACCTAAGAGCCCGTCTGAAGTCCGTTCTTTTCTCGGACTAGCGGGCTATTATCGACGATTTATCGAGGGATTCTCAAAGATCGTTGTGCCGCTTACCGCTCTCACGCATAAAGACAAGGCTTTTGTTTGGGGAACCGAACAAGAGTCTGCTATCCAAACTCTCAAGCACATGCTTTGCAATGCTCCTGTTCTGACATTGCCCGACGGAAACGATGACTTCATTGTCTATTGTGATGCTTCCAACCTTGGTCTTGGTTGTGTCCTTATGCAGCGAGACAAGGTTATAGCTTACGCATCTCGTCAGCTCAAAATCCACGAGAAGAACTATACAACCCATGATCTCGAGCTAGGCGCAGTTGTTTTTGTGTTAAAGATTTGGCGACACTACCTGTATGGTACCAAGTGTACGATCTTCACCGATCATAGGAGCCTACAACATATCTTTGATCAGAAAGAACTTAATATGCGTCAACGCCGATGGGTGGAACTTCTCAACGATTACAACTGTGAGATTTGTTATCACCCAGGCAAAGTAAATGTCGTTGCCGACGCGCTCAGCAGACGGAGCTATCTGCTTAGCACTCGTAACGTCCAAGCCCAATACGATCTCGAAACCCTCATTCGCGAAGCCCAACATGCATGTTTTAATGAACGCACTCTGAAGAAGGAAAGAATCTGCCACGATGTAGCTCAGCTTGTGAATAAGTCGAATGGGATATTCCACTTTCTGGACCGAATTTGGATCCCTAAACGGACCGATTTGCGACAGATTTTGATGGACGAAGCCCACAAATCCCGGTATTCTATTCATCCCGGTGCCGACAAAATGTACCAGGATCTTCGCTACAAGTACTGGTGGCCTGGCATGAAAATGGATATTGCTCTCTACGTTGGAAAGTGCCTGACTTGTACAAGAGTCAAGGCTGAACACCAAAGACCCTCTGGCTTACTCGAACAACCGCCTATCCCCATGTGGAAGTGGGAGAGTATAGCTATGGACTTCATAACAAAACTTCCGCACACGTCATCAGGTCACGACAGCATCTGGGTTGTTGTTGACCGTTTGACCAAATCTGCTCACTTTTTGCCAATACGAGAAGACTACAAGGTAGAACGATTAGCCCGAATCTACACCAACGAAATCATTTGTAATCGTGGGACTGACGGGTGATCCGTAGGACAACCCTTAAATGAGCTAAATACGTGCATATCCCATATTTTACACGGTTATGTATTGTGAATGTGATAACTACGAGTGTTCGTGTATTTTACAGGTAAAACGCATAATACAACGAAGTTAAAGAGCGTAGTGATGAAAGGGGAGTTTTCATAAAAAAAAGATCATCATCATATGCTCACATGGGGACGCACAACATGAGGGGAAGGGCTTGACTTTGAAGGTGATGTTGGCAGACTTAATTTGGTGGGGGACACTTTTGTTCCATTAATACAATATATTAATACAATATATGTTTTATCATCATCAAGCCATCAAATCATCATCATAAGACAAAACAAACAGAAAGATTATACCGTAGCCTACGGTCTTAACCGTAAGCTACGGTTGACTTGTGAAGGAAATAAAGAGGGTAAAACATAAAGTCACATGGGAGGCTTTTAGGGTATTTATTCATGAATCATCCATCATCTAAAGATAGATACATACACACATCTTTGGCGGCTGACACTGGGAAGGAAATTCAACGACAACAATAGTCAACAACCATCTTGATGCACATGGGCTCTTGTGGGTCTTGGCTTTTTGGGCCTAATGAGTTTTATTAAATCAAGAAGGGAATAAGATAAGATGGTTGTTGACTTCTTGGAGGTTGAGCCGATATCATCATAAAGGAGAGAGCCATATTATCGTGACATCATCTACAATTATATCAAAACTTACGTGGACATAGTTGGACGCATATGCAAGGTAAAAATGGATTGGGCCGCACATAGGATTTTCTTGTGGACGGTCATGCAAGGAGAAAGTCAACAACATCAACACTTGGGCCGACATATACACAAGATAGTGGAGAGCATATGTAACTTATCACATTTAATGTTTTTTTATGGAGTTTTAAGAAGTCTTTTCACTTGTTTTCGGTTACCAACGACTTGTTTGGGGGTGAACGGATTGGGGAGCAATTTTTGGAGACTTGGTGGAGGATGGTTGTTCAAGCCATGAATGGCTAAACTCTTTATGGTCTTCTTTAGTTGAAGGTTTGTAGAGACAATTGTGCTTGATTTCATATTTCTAGAATGGTAAATTGAATTTATGTTTTATTTATCATGGTGTGTTCTTATTTGCTTGTAAATTGTTGATGCTTATGATATTCTAGTTTGAAACCATACGTTTTTGGTGTCGTGGGCAATCGGGATATCATGGGTAGAACTAGGATCGGGTAAGGGTCAATTGGTCATCGGGTAACAACCTCACGTTTTAGGAATCTGAGTACTTAGTTCCCTTTCATCACAACAAGTAATTGCACATGAACTATATCTATGTAGTTCTTTCTAGTAAATGATAGCACAAATGTTGAAGCAAACCGGAAACTAAAGATGGTCACTCGTCTCTAATTTGTTTACAACCAAAACACTTCCATTTTGCAATTAGAATAGTAGTCTTAGTTTTAAAAATCAACCAATCAAACCCACTCTTGAATTTATTTTTCTTTCAATTTAGTTTACTTTAGTGAAGTTAGACATACATCGAGATAACACATATTCCACAAACACCCTGTGTTCGATACCCACTTACCACTATCTATAGTTGTTATTGGGATTAAATTTGATTGTGACCACGACATCACGTCAGGGACGCCTCATGACATCATCTCTGACCGTGATGCTCGGTTTACCTCACGACTATGGGAAACATTTCAAGCGGCTCTCGGTACTACGCTTAACTTAAGTACCGCATTCCACCCTCAAACCGACGGTCAGACTGAAAGAACGATCCGTATTCTTGAAGACATGCTCCGTTCGTGTGTCATATACTTCGATGGGAATTGGGACACATCTCTACCGTTATTCGAATTCTCGTACAACAGCAGTTATCATTCCAGCATTCAAATGGCACCATTTAAGGCTTTATACGGAAGAAAATGTCGATCGCCTATTGTGTGGCACGAGATCGGTCACTCGCAATTAACCGGTCCTGAGCTATTGCAAGAAACGACTGACAAAGTCCTCGAAATTCGAGACAAATTGTTGAAAGCTCGAAGTTGACAGAAAAGTTACCCCGATAGACGACGAAAGCCCCTTGAATTTGACGTTGGCGACTACGTACTCCTAAAGGTATCACCTTGGAAGGGTGTGGTCAGATTCGCCAAGAAAGGGAAACTAGCGCCTCGATATGTTGGACCTTTTAAGATTCTGGAAAGAATCGGAAAAGTCGCCTACAGAGTCGAACTACCGGAGGAACTCAGTAACGTCCTCCCGACTTTCCACGTGTCAAACCTCCGAAAGTGCCTGGCTGAGCATGATTTAATTGTACCCCTCGATGACCTTCAAGTAAACGAAACACTACACTTCGTGGAGAAGCCTATCGAAATCATGGATCGCCAAACCAAGCAGCTCAGACGCTCACGCATTCCTATTGTGAAAGTCCGATGGGAAGGCAAACGAGGCGCAGAGTTCACTTGGGAACTCGAAAACGACATGAAGGCGAAGTACCTAATTTCGGGACGAAATTCCCTCAACTAGGGGAGGCTGTAACACCCCGTGTTTTGAAAGTCAAAGTCAAGATTGAAGTCAAAGGAAGACAAGATTGCTAATTGCGATCTGTCTCTTCCTGCCCAATTCATGTTTTGACTTCTTTGACTTGTAATTAGTCTATTTTATTTTCGCTTTAGTTGTATTATGTGGAGTATCTATTAATAATCGCTATTTATCGCATGTCTAATCGCTTAATCGCAACTCGAATTACGCATTTTATTGTTATACGTGTGTGTGTGCCTTAAGTGTTACTTGTGCATGTTTATCTATGTTATGTCGTGGTAATCAATCGAAACGCAATCGAACTCAATCGCAATCGAATGATATAATAATTGGTGGAGAAGAGACAGTGCGAGATATGAGTAGTTGGGATTAAAACTAATTTGACTAGGAAAATCTATCACATCGCAACGCTCGCAATCGCAATCGAAACATCAAAAATCGTCGCGCCAAACACTCGAACGAGGTGACTGATCGACCAGGCGACCAACCGACCGATCGGACTGCCATCCGATCGGACAGGCTGTCCGCACGGGCTGCCTAGCCGATCGACTAGCCCTTTCCTCTTTGGGTAACCCTATAAATAACCCATGTCACTTTCATTCTTTCCACTTTTGGCAAGTGACGTCCGACCCGTGCTCCTACTCACTTTTTCCTTCGATTTCTCGCAATTCCGGTAAGATCTCGTCCTAAATCTTGTACTTCCTTAATCTACACGCACTCCTACACCTTTCTACCTTTTGAATCGTAACTTTTAACCGTGAAATCATCAAGATTCAAGGTGTTCTAGGATGACGTCATCATGTGTTCTTGAAGAACATCATGTTTTGGCCTCAATCTACCAAGAACAACTTAGATCTAACCGATTTCCACACAAACAAACAAAGATCTTTCATAGATCTGAACATGTTCACAATGAAAAGGGGGTGAAAGATGGTTCTCAACTTTCTTTCAACTCTTTTACACTCAATGCACTCAAAACCGATAGAATCAGAACTTGTGCCGGCTCACTACTCATTATTGTGGTTGTGTTGGTTCAAGATCCGTATTCTATCCACGAGATTATCGATTCCAGGTTAAACATGGAACATCGTCTCGCACCGTCCACTTTACGGGGGAATTGGGTGATTCCTGTCCGATCAGGAGCACCAAGTATTGACGAGGTTTCTGTTGCTTAACACGCTATCAAAATATCTCGATAAAACGACAAACTATCAAAAACAACCAAGTGTAAGACGAATAGGTTAACCAGGACGGAGTGCCATCCGAACGGACTGCTGTCCGAACGGACAGCCAAACCGTACGACTGGCCACCCGTACGACTTGCACCTTGGACCCACACTAAACCATTTTTGCCAACACTTAAAGTCTGAATGTTGAACGACTTGCTGTCTGATCGGACTACCATCCGATCGAACTGCCAACCGAATTATGAGACATTCTAACTTCAACACTTAAACAATTTTCAACATGTTCAATGCACCAAGGATGCCACCCGACCGAATGACTGTCCGATCAAGTGACACCCTGCTGTGAATTTGTTCTCACTGAAGTGCCTACCGAACGGGTTGCCGTTCGATCGAACGACCGTCCGATCGACCGACCTGAAAGATAGAGGTACTTCAATGTTTTCAAAATACTACAACGAAAACTTCAAAAGTCAAGCCATCATACACAAACACATCCTTCTCAAAGGAAGAAACAATCCACTCGAACAGTCATCCAACCGGACGACTGTCTGAACGGACTACCAACCGCACGACTGGCTATCCGATCAGACTACCGTCCGAACGGACTGCTGTCTGAACCACTTATACCTTGCATCGTTTTACGCGTCGCTTATCTTTATACTATCGTTCTGATCAGGCTAACCTTACTCTCTAGCGCTCCCTTCAATCCATCATCGCTGTGAGTATCCTCGATCCCTTTTTGCTTTACACACTTTTGGGTGTTACATACGTTACTTATACTAAATCACATCGAACACACTACGCAATACTTTAAACGCTAACCGTTACCGCATGTTATACGTGACTTAATTAATGCTTGTTTGTTATGTTTACACATGGAATGTTGTCTACCTGCCTTAGCAACGATAGTACTATAGTTTGGACTCAGCACCCGCTCACGCGGGGGTTGTTAAGGATAATTATTTGCATGGATTACAGTGGTGATCATGTATTACGAACTGCCTTGGGCAGTCAACCCGCAGTCATTGGTATCGATAGGTTCATGTCGATAACTAACATGCCTCATTTCACTCTGTGTACGTGCTGGTTATGCGTAACGCTTTCAAACTCTATATGCTATTATCAAACTAGTATGCTCACCTTTACACTATGTGTATTGACTTTTACCTTAACGTATGTGACAGGTGCTTAGGAAGTTTACATGCTTAGCTTGCTGTGAACTTGAGGCTAGGAAAGGTCTAGGATGCTCTCTGTGCTGTGATGAAATCGAGGCTAGGAAAAAGAGGTCCTAGAAACCAATAAATAAACTATCTATGTATAAATCTAAGTTGTCAGAACAGAACTACTTGACTAGAGTTGTCTGTAATAATTTGTTTGCCTTTTGAGACATGGTATGGGACATGTTACTTTAAATTAATTGGTAATGATAATTGTTATGGAAACTTCTGGACAATCTATTTCGCTCAGTGCCATGCCCCGATGTTTCCGCCATCGGTTGGGGTGTGACATCTCTTCGGCTAGACACTTTTTGAGTTTCGAAACATGGAAAGTCGGATGTACGTTGCTGAGTTCCTTTGGTAAGTCGAGTCGGTAGGCCACCTTGCCGATTCTTTTCAGAATCTTAGAGGGTCCCACGTATCATGGCGCTAGCTTTCCTTTCTTGCCGAATCGGATCACCCCTTCCAAGGTGAAACCTTTAGGAGTACGTGATCACCAACTTCGAACTCAAGGGGCTTGTGGCGTTTATCGGCATAACTCTTTTGGCGACTCTGAGCTTTCAGGAGATTGTCTCGTATCTGGAGGATCTTGTCAGTCGTTTCTTGTATTAACTCAGGACCGATAATTTGCGCGTCTCCGATCTCGTGCCATACAATAGGAGATCGACATTTTCTTCCATATAATGCCTCAAAGGGTGCCATTTGAATGCTAGAGTGATAACTGTTGTTCTACTAGAATTCGACTAAAGGTAAATGCGAATCCCAATTATCACCAAAATCTATAACGCACGAACGAAGCAAGTCTTCAAGAGTGCGAATCGTGCGTTCAGTCTGACCGTCGGTCTGGGGATGGAAAACGGTATTGAGATTAAGGGTAGTACCGAGAGCGGATTGAAAAGTTTCCCAAAGGCACGAGGTAAATCGACCATTGTAGTCAGAGATAATGTCACGAGGTGTCCCATGTCGACAAATGACTTCGTCGGTACATATTCGTGCTAATCGTTCAACCTTATAGTCTTCTCGTATCGGTAGAAAGTGGGCGGATTTCGTAAGACGATCAATGATAACCCAAATGCCATCGTGACCTGATGGCGTGCGAGGGAGTTTCGTAATGAAATCCATAGCTATACTCTCCCATTTCCACATTGGGATCTCGGGTTGTACGAGTTAGCCAGAGGGTCGTTGATGTTCTGCCTTAACTTTGGAACAAGTTAGGCATTTTGAAACATAGAGAGCGATATCCTTCTTCATTCATGGCCACCAATACCTGGCACGGAGGTCCTGGTACATTTTGTTGGCACCGGGATGAATGGAATATCGAGTTTTGTGGGCTTCAATCAGCAGAATCTCTCAGAGATTATTGCGACTAGGAATCCAAATGTGGTCGAGATAGTGAAAGATACCATTAGGTTTATTCACTAGTTGATTTTCGGTTCCAAGTATTCGTTCTTCCTTTAGAGTGTTCTCGAGAAAATAGGAGTGTTGAGCGTCGTAAATGAGGGCTTCGAGGTCGTGTTTGGCTTGAACATTACGAACACTATGTAAATAGCTTCGTCGGCTAAGGGAGTCGGCAACGACATTTGCTTTGCCTGGGTGGTAACGTATCTCACAGTCGTAGTCGTTGAGAAGTTCAACCCATCTGCGTTGGCGCATGTTCAGTTCTTTCTGGTTTAAGATGTGTTGTAGGCTCTTATGGTCGGTGAAGACCGTACACTTGGTACCATACAGGTAGTGTCGCCAAATCTTTAACGCAAAAACAACTGCACCGAGTTCGAGATCGTGGGTTGTGTAGTTTTTCTCATGGACTTTGAGCTGACGAGATGCGTACGCGATAACCTTGTCCCGTTGCATAAGAACGCAACCAAGACCGAGGTTAGAGGCATCGCAATAGACCACAAAGTCATCATTTCCATCGGGTAGCGCGAGTACGGGAGCGTCGCAAAGCATACGCTTGAGAGTTTGAAAGGAATCCTCTTGTTCGGTTCCCCAAACAAAAGTCTTGTCTTTATGCGGAAGAGAGGTGAGTGGAACAACAATTTTAGAGAAATCAACGATAAATCGACAGTAATAACCCGCCAATCCGAGAAAAGAACGAACTTCGGACGGGGTTTTTGGTGTAATCCAACTCTTTACTGCTTCAATCTTCACGGGATCAACGTGAATGCCTTCACTGTTAATGATGTGACCGAGGAATTGGACCTCCTCAAGCCAAAATTCACACCTGGAGAACTTGGCGTAGAGGCGATTCCCTTGGAGAAGCTCGAGTACCAAACGAGGATGCTGCGTGTGTTCGGCTTTCGACTTCGAATAGATAAGGATATCATCGATAAACACGATGACGAAGCGGTCGAGAAAGGGTTTACACACGCGATTCATCAAATCCATGAAAACCGCGGGTGCGTTGGTAAGACCAAAGGGCATAACGACGAATTCATAATGGCCATAACGGGTTCGAAATGCGGTTTTAGGAATATCTTCCTCCTGAAATCGTAGCTGATGATAACCAGAGCATAGATCGATCTTAGGAAAACATGTAGTGCCTTGCAATTGATCAAACAAATCGTCGATTCGGGGTAAGGGGTAGCAATTCTTGATAGTAAGCTTGTTGAGTTCCCTGTAATCGATGGACATTCAGAACGATCCATCCTTCTTTTTCACGAAAAGGACAGGTGCGCCCCATGGAGATGTGCTAGGGCATATGAAGCCTTTATCAAGTAATTCCTGGAGTTGACTAGAAAGTTCACGCATCTCGGACGGAGCGAGGCGATAAGGGGCTTTAGCAACAGGGTTAGCTCCAGGAATGAGGTCGATACGAAAATCAATATCACGAGACGGAGGTAGAATGGGTAAATCGTCAGGAAAGACATTAAGAAATCACGAACCACAAGTGCCTTTTCCATCGACTTCTTTTCCTTCTTCGCTACTACAATGTGAGCCAAGAAAGCCTTCTATTCCTTTCGGGGATACTTGCTTGCTTGAATGCACGACATAAGTTTAAGTTCCTTCGAAGATACTTCGCCATAAACACAGAGCTGGTCGCCATTAGCAAGAGAGAAACGAATCATCTTTTCGAAACAAACGACTTCAGCACGATTTTCATGAAGAAAATCCATGCCTACTATGATATCGAAACTACCAAGTTGCATTGGAATGAGATCGATCGGGAAAACGTGATTGTTGAGTTCGAGAGTACAATCAGGGAAAACACAACTAACGGTGACGGTTCTTCCGGTGGCAATTTCTATGTCGAACGTCGTTGGAAGGTTAGCGCGTTTACGGTTTAGGAGCTTTTCGAATTCAAACGACACAAAACAGTTATCGGCTCCAGTATCAAATAAACACAAAGCATAAATACCGTTAACGAGAAACGTACCATTGACAACATTGTTGTCAATTTGGGCCTGGCAGACATTAATGTTGAAAGTTCTTTCGCGGGCTGCCTGCTGTGGTTGCTGCTGCTGTTATTGTTGTTGTTGTTGCTGCTGCGGTGGTTGCTGTGGTTCTTGTTTCACCACACGGTTCGGGCAGACGTTAGCAAAGTGATTTGGGTCACCACAGGAAAAGCAAGCTCGCACATGGGCAGCGGGCGCAGGAGCTGCTTGGTTACCCTGGGGAGCGGGGAGTGGAGCTGGTAGTGCTGGAGGAGCTTGAGCTTGTTGGCTTGGGCTAGTGCGACAGTTCGCTGTGAAGTGTCCATAGAGGTTGTAGTGGATACAAAAACGACAAGCTATCCTAGCTGGGTGATGATAGGTACAAGTAGGGCGCAGAGGATGAGGACCGGTATACCGTATACGCATGCTTAGCAGGCGGTGCGTTGGTCACGGGTGCTGCCACTTGGCGGTTCTTGTTAGTGTTGGGTTGGACATGAACATCGTTGAGAGGAGCGGCGGTAGTAGCGTAGTTCTTGTTGTTGTTACCCTTGCGTTTGCGTCCTTGACATGATGACTTTGAAACTTGGGATGTTGCAGGTTCGGTAGCGGGAGTAGCAGTGACCTGGTTGAGGTTCTTGGTTGAGGTTTTGAAATAACCAGCCAAAAATCGCTTATCATTGATCTCAGCGGTGAGTCGGTAAGTCTCCTCAATGGAGGTAGGTTTAGCTGCCCGAACAAAGTCAGCTACACAGTCGGGTAATGCTCGAATGTACTTCTTGATCGTGATATCCGGAGTTGTCACTTGACCAGGACAGATAATACTGAGCTGCTTGAAGCGAGCGGTGAGACCAGCGTTGTCACCTCCCTCTTGTTTGATATGCCAGAATTCATTCTCCAGCTTTTGCACCTCATGAGGAGGACATAACTCCTTCATCATAAGCTCCCTGTGCTCTTCCCATGAAAGGCCGTAAGCTACATCATTACCGCGCCTGTTGCAATCCGCAGTCCACCAGTCCAGAGCCTTGGACTGAAAAACTCTAGTTGCGTTAACAGTACGCAGATTTTCTGGGCATCCACTTTTCCTGAAGGTGCCTTCAATGGAGTCAAACCACTGGAACATAGCACTGGGTCCATCTTCACCCGTGAAGTTAGCGGGACCGCAGGCCTTGAATTGCTTAAAGCTGAAAGGAACTTTCGGGGAGTCGCTCTTGGATTAAACAGAGGACTTGCTACTGACATCATTAATCTCACTGACGATCTGAGGTATGACTTTCGCCATTTACTTGGCTACCAGTGAAGCGATGCGTTTGTCAGCATGGTTACGGTGAGCTGCGCGTGAGGTATGCGATCCAAATGACGACATTGTCTGCAGCAGACATCGTCATAGGATTCAGACGAGATTCAATTATGTCGTGTTTAGTTTCGAAAAATGTAACGTTTTGTTATCGTTCTTCTTTATGTAAAGCTCAGGAATACGTAGGCACATAGACACATAGGCACATAATCACGGAGGCACATAAGCACGTGAGCACGTATAATCCACGTAAGCACATATTTTGCACGTATTCACCTATATATTTTGCACATATCCACCTATCCTTCATGTGCGCGATTCTCGTTCGAGAGTTATGCGTGGTGTTTGCGTATCACCATATGTAACACCCCAAAATTTCGTATGACTTAGAATAATAATTTAATCATGATGCTTTAATGATAAGGAATGATAAACATAGATTTTTACCATATCGAAAGTTTTATAAGAATAATAAAATAGAAACCTCTTATGAAAATGGAAGTAGTCAATTTAGTATGGGAAATGGCCATTTTGAACACACTTTAAAAGACAAGGGACTAATAATGTAATTATGTAATGAAACATCTATAAGTAATTGATGTTAAAACCATATGTTCATAGTTAGTATGGCAAAATGTGGAATTAGGGATGTTTATGTTAATCAATTGATGAATTATGGAAAAATGTGCTTAAGATACTTGTACATTATGCTGAATTGATGATACGCACACAATGTGTTCGATGAAATGTCTAAATTGGTTTAGTTGTGATTTTCATGAACACTTGCTAAAATGATGTAATGTGATTATGGTGAAAATGAATGTGGTTAGTTAACATCATAATGTACAATAAAGAATGCGCATATAACGAAATTTCGTGAAAGCTAAAAGTGTGAAGTTGTAATATATAGGCACGAAGAAGGAAGAAGGCACGGGTCATTCTAAAACACAAGAAACGCAAGATCGCGGTAAGTTCATATGAACTTTATTTACCCTTCATGCAGACTTACGTATGTTAACTTTGGTATTTAATTCCTAGTGCAAAGTTGTATTGATGTTCATGGTAAATTTGTGATATGTTAAGTATTGAGAGATGGATAGGAAATGCAATGGTAATGAATGCATAATGACCCGCTTTAAGTGGGTCGAAATGTTTGGGAAGTATGATGTTGAAATGGTTAAGTATAGACTTGTTAATAACGGGTCGAAATGATGAAAGTGTGTTAAAAATGTATGGTGTGTAATGACCCATTACGGATGGGTCAAAAGGTTTATACTTTGAATGTTTCCGAATGTAAGGATGAATGGTATAAAGAAAATTTACGCTAGTAAGGAAAGAGTGACTACAACAAGGATGTTGACAAAATGATAAATTTGTTAACGGGTCGAATAATGATAAGTGACTAAAAGCCTTGAATTTTGTTTAGTAATTGAACTAACAAATGTTTTGGTGTTATGTATGATAGGTAATCTCATGCTTGACGTCGGCTAGCTTGGACCGAACACACTATATCGCCCTTATGCGCTTCCGGTTCAAGTTATCTTTTGTAATGGGTAAAAAAAAATCATTTTTGTTATGTAAATGTTAAACTTTTGTCTAGGATGATCGTAGTAGTTTGAAGTTTTAAATCTTACTTTGGGTAGTTTGGACAAAATGCTTTTGATTAAACTTGTATGGTCATAATTTTGTATCTTTTGAAAAGTGTCTTAGAACATAATTTAAATGTTGTTGTTAAAATCAGGGAATCGTCTATATTATGAATGGGTCATGCCCAATTTTTATTAAAAATTAGTATGTTGTTAGTATTATTTATCGAATGTGAAAACTTGGGCAAAAAAAGTTGGTATCAGAGGCGAGGTTTGAGGGATTCAAGTATTAGAGCCAAAATGCTTGAACTGAAACCGAAAGCTCGTATGAAGTTGTGTTCGTTCCGAAGCGCTATGCAAGTAAGTAAATCGTAAATTTGATTATGCTTATAGTTAGAAATAGAAGGGATTTATAGGTTATTTGTTTATAAACCAGGTTTTAAGGCAAATGGCGATGTTAAACGGGTCCGCATTTAAATTACGGACACGTAGGAAAAAGAATCGAGTAAAACGGACTAGTAGAACTAAAGATATGAGGTTTTAAAGTTAGGATTTTAGAAAAAGTTAGAGCTGGGCAAATGCAACAACACAGAACTGAACATTCTGTTAAATATGGGGCGTCGCGTCGCGCGACACTCAACCAGATTCACCATCGCGTTGCGCGACTTTGGTCGCGGCCCGCGACAGAAGAGGGGGCAGTTCCTCGCGGCCCGTGAGAACTCCAATCGTAGGCAATTTTTTCTATTTTGCTGTTTTTGATTAGGGGACTTGTTTTAACCAGTTTCTAAGGCCTCGTAATCAATGTTTAAGGTAATTTTTATATTAAGAATGATGAGGGAAAATATATACGAAGGGTGAAAAGGTAAATCATTGCGATCAAAGATTTTGATCTACACGATACGACATGATCGCCGATGACGATAATGCATGAAGTATGAAATGCAAATAGATTGTAGTATGATAAAATGAGTTTAATTATGATGAAGAGAACTATGAAAAGAAATTTAATGAATGAAATGAATGTTTTATGTAGATGGCGGACAATGTAAACGTGAATGATAATGTAGCGGCACAACAAGATACGATAAACGAAAGAATTGTGGAAGAAGTAGGAAAGGCAATTGAGGCTAGTATTCCCCGACTAGCTCAAGAAGTAGAATGCCAAGTATTGGGGGTAGTTGATACCTTAGTGACGTCCAAGATTGAATAGTTGAAGGGAATGATTAATGAACTACAAGCGAAGAAAAGTACTCGAAGGTGCACGTATAAGGAATTTATGACATGTAACCCCTTGCCATACAAAGGGGAAATTGACCCGATAGCCTGTCAAAGATGGATTTCAAGTACGGAGGTTGTGTTTGTAAGGAGTAGATATGAAGCGGAGGATGATGTGTGTAAAATGCAACATATAAATTACATCAAATGTGGCATAAAACTAACCCTTTTTTAGTACTAATGTTGGAAAAAGTGTGCTTTTGTCTTCCTTTTGTATTTTCAGGGTTAAATGAGCTTAAATGAACAAAAGAAGCAAAAATGCAGCCAAATCTAACAATAACACAAGAAAAGGAATAAACGTGGCATGCCCGACCCCTCAACAGTATCTTCCCAAGCAAAAACAAGACATCAGAAGGCTGAACACGCCCCGTGCTCATTGAACACGGGGGCGTGCCCAAGTGTCTGCAGAAAAGACAAAGTTTTAGAAGCTTCTATTTCCCAACACGGGGGCATGCCCAGCGGACACGGGGCCGTGGTCAACGCTAAGATTCGTAGAATCCAGGCAAATCTTGATAGTACAGATACGCTTCTTCACACGGGGCCGTGCCCAGCAGACACGGGGGCGTGGTCAACTAATGCAGACAAACTGCATTTAATGAAGAAAGAGAAGATGGATGGACACGGGGCCGGGCCCAATGGACACGGGGCCGTGTCCGGGCTTCTGTGCAAGCTATAAATAGAGGTGCTTGGTTTACTTCAAAGGCATCCCTTGGCAAACCACCTCTCTCACACTTCACCCACCCACCACCACCATCACAACCCACATCCACCACCATCATCCATCATAGAGTGTGTGTAGTAGTTTCGAGATCCAAGATTGATAGTAAGAGTTCTTGACAATCAAAGGCCATGTTTGCCTAAGTCTCTTACATCACTTGGTGAAGACAAGAATTTAGTGTAATACTTTTTATTTTTAATCTTTTCACACTTTTTATTTGGTTATGTATTAATGACTTTAATAACTAGTTTCTTATGTTGAAGGTGAAACTTCCTTATCATTTGTCCATGGTGTCTTGGCGTTATTTTACTATCTATATAAAATAAAAGATTTACACCATTCATATCTCCACGGTCTATATGGAGATATGTTGGCTACCTGGTCGGGGGTTAAGGGAATGGTTTGGTAAGCGTCTTGCCTTGTTCAGTGTATAGATCCTGCAAGGACCTGGGTCAAGCTTAGTAGGACCTCCTTCAATACCCACTGGTATTGGATGGCGGGGGTTCGAATTTCTTGATCCCCTCATATGTAAACTACTATTAAAACATTAACCCGGCTATTTAGGATTGTATCCCTGCTGACTCAAACTACTTAGCCGAGGGTAACGTCACCTTCAAAAGAGGGGCCTACCACATTACGCATTAATAACTTAATTAATTATCTTTCAATAATCCAACCCTTTAGGATTGTATCCTTGCTGACTCAAACTAATTAATAATCATCACCTTAATTAATAACTTAATTAATCATCACCTTTCAAAAGAGGGCCTACTACTATAACTAAGATAATCTCTTAAAAAGTGCAAAAGTGCGGAAATAATCAAAGGTTACACTAAAGGCGAGTCGGATCCAAGTGATTCATCTTGTCTATCTGTTTTATTTTTATTTTTATTTTCAGCATTTTTAGTTTTAATTTTTATGTTTAAACCTTTTTTCTAAATTTTGATTTGATTAGACGTTGAGGATAAACTGGTACTAAAAGCTCTTGTGTCCTTGGACGACCTCGGTATCTTACCAACGCTATACTACGCTCACGATGGGTGCACTTGCCCATATGTGTGTTTAGTGTTAGTAAAATATCGTGTTTTATAAATTTAAAACTTGACTAAAGTGTAAAAAAGGCTAAAAACATATCACGCACTACGCACATCAAGTTTTTGGCGCCGTTGCCGGGGACACAAGGATTTTAAGAAAGTTAGGTATCAAAGGCCTAATCGTTTTTTCTTATTTTTCAATTTTTTTTAGGATTTTTCTTAAATTTTCAGCCTCTGCAGAGCTCAGCACGGGCCGTGCCCGCTGAACACGCCCCTTGCCCAATCTTTGGTACTGGCAATCCTGTTTTAAGTCAGACAGTAGCTGAACACGGCGCCGTGCCCAATCAACACGCCCCGTGCCCAAGTATCAGGTACTGAAAACAGAACCGTAAGATGTTATTTTTTAAACTACAAGCCCCTCTATATAGACCCATTGTTTTCCTGTAGCCTTAAGAGGGGCGAAAGTAAAAATAATCCCTATCTCTCCCTCGAATGCTCTCAATCATCCCTTCTAGATGAAATGCTTCTTGACGAATTATTTCAAATGGAAGATCTAATTTTTGATTGGATAAAAGAGCTTGAGATGGACCTAATTAATTCATCTCAAGACGATACCCAAGAAGAGTTGTTGAGATCGCATTCGGATAAAAACAACTTCGTTGTTCCCGAAACCACCTCTAACTCTCGTGAAGACTTGAACGATAGTCGTCCCTGTGTCGATTGTGCTGTGAAGGACTCCCCATCGACTTCCTTCGATGCATACATAGACCTGAGCGATTCGACATACACCTTCTTTAACGAGAGCCCGGGAAAGGGTTGGACTTGTCCACCTACATTTAGCATAGGAATCACCCTTACCGATAACCTCTTGCGTTCTCGTCTAAATCTAGAGCAACTAAGGTATCTCAGGCACTTCGGTGTTGTTTCGTCCAGTAAGGAACCACCCGATCCGGATAAATTCCGTAAAAATAGATAAAATTTCATAAACAGCCTCTAGGCACGGGGCTGTGTCCAGGTCAGCACGCCCCCGTGTCCACCAAAAGATTCCCGTCTGACTTTCGGTCAGAATACGGACAAAATGTGTCAGGATCTTGTCTGCACACGGGGCCGTGCCCAGCCGACACGGGACCGTGTGCAGCGTGCTGTCGTTTTCTATAAATGCAGCCAAGATTCCTGCACATTTGGACCACTCCAAAGACAAAGATCTGGTGGGATCTTCACACATACCATCCTAGGTATATTCTAAAAAAGGTTCTCAACAACAATCTTGTCTTTTCTACTTTTGTCCATTGCCTTCTTCTTCAATTTTTCCCTCAAACACCTCCATTAGAGCTTGAAAGCACCATGGTTCCGAGCTTTATTGTAATGTTTGTTAGATTTTTATTCAAGGAATCTTATTAAAAATAAGTTTTACAACATTGTTTTAAGTTATTTATGCTTAAAATTGCTTCAAAAATCAGACAAATAATTTGAAACTCTAAGATTCCTTGTTCCAAAAATCTGCAGATAGGTGAACACGGGGCCGTGTTCATTGAGCATGGGCCGTGTCCGAGGTACTGTCCCGGTAAATTGAACTCTTTTTCGGTTGTTTTCTTAGAATGGCGAGCAGAGTTAGCGGAACATCTTCATCACACTCCAGGAACAACCGACAAGGAAGAAGGTCATCATCGGTAGAAGACTCTCTTGTAAACTATGTATACGCTTTAAGAGAGGCCATTGATGAGATGACGGGAGTAGAAGAAGCATTGGTCGACCGTATCAATCATTTGACGATGGGGCTAGAAGGATGTCTTCGAGAGGTCAACCTTTTGCACCAAAGGTTGAACATTCTCGCTTCTCCTCCATTGGTAGCAATCATCACCCAAAGGGCATGGAATGTGGTACCAGAAGTCATCATACCGGCTGAGTGGTATACCATACACCCGGAGCCCCCTCGAGACATATTACAAGGGGTCCCGGTTAGTGTCACTCCTCCTCCGCAAGATGTTGAGGAAAATGAGCCCGCCTTCTTCTACCCAAAAGAGATAGAAGAATGGCTTAACAACGTCTAGGGGACACCCCTCGGTTCGGAGTTCTACAAAACCTTTAAATACCGGAAAGCTATTTCCAGAATTTTGATTCCTATTATAAGGATAGAACTCCTTAGGATGATTTTATGTATCACTTGACCTATCTAGGACTTTTAATCTTTTTATTTTTATGCTTTGTTTTTAATTTTCTAGGACCCTATGTAATGTGTTATTTTTAATGGAATGATGGTTTCAATTAGTGTTTGGATGATGTTGTAATGGGTAAAACACACTCGGGATGGTGAAGGATACTAAGGGAAACTTGAACCAACACCCCATGCACAAAAACAGAGCCTCACGAAAATTTTTCTTCATTACAGCAAGTTTAGCACGGGCCGTGCCCAGCCAACACGGCCCCGTGCTGAAAGATCTGCAGAAAAACGCCCAGTTCAGGTAACTGGACTCGGGGCGTGTTCGCTGAACACGCCCCCGTGCCCAGCATTCTGTTACTTTCTGATGCTTTTTGTTACTGTCAACCTGAACACGGGGCCGTGCCCGGACACCACGGGCCCTTGTCCAGATGCCCAGTAACATAAAATTTTGTTTTTAACACACCTTTTTACACATTCAATCAACCTAAAAACTTATTTTTGGGACACATTGAGGACAATGTGTAATTTAAGTGTGGGGGGATGCTAAAACCTTGAATTTTGCAAGTCCTAACTACAAGCTGGTGTGTGCAAAATGCAACATATAAATTACATCAATTATGGCATAAAACTAACCCTTTTTTAGTACTAATGTTGGAAAAAGTGTGTTTTTGTCTTCCTTTTGTATTTTCAGGATTAAATGAGCTCAAATTAACAAAAGAAGCAAAAAGGCAGCTAAATCTAACATAAATACAAGAAAAGGAACAAACGTGGCATGCCCGATCTCCCCGAAAGCATCTTCCCAAGCAAAACAAGAAAACAGAAAGCTGAACACGCCCCGTGCTCAATGAGCACGGGGGCGTGCCCAAGTGTCAGCATAAAAGACAAAGTTGTAGAAGCTTCCATCGCCCACCACGGGGCCGTGCTCAGCGGACACAGGGCCGTGGTCAACTATAAGATTCGCAGAATCCAGGCAAATCTTGATAGTACAGATATGCTTCTGCACACGGGGTCATGCCCAGCGGACACGGGGCCATGGTCAACTAATGCAGACAAAAGCAATTAATGAAGACAGAGAAAAGGATGGACACGGGGCCGTTCCCAACGGACACGGGGCCGTGCCCGAGCTTCTGTTCAGCCTATAAATAGGAGTGCTTGGCTCAAGCTCAAATCATCCCTTGGCACACCACCTCTCTCACACTTCACCCACCACCCACCACCACCATAACACCATCATCCACCACCATCATCCATTGTCCATCATAGAGTGTGTGAGTCGTCTCGGGATCCAAGATTGATCGTAAGAGTTCTTGACAATCAAGGCCATGTTTGCCTAAGTCTCTTACATCACTTGGTGAAGACAAAGTGTCTAGTGTAATACTTTTTATTTTTAATCTTTTCGCACTTTTTAATTGGTTATGTATTAATGACTTTAATAACTAGTTTCTTATGTTGAAGGTGATTCTTCCTTATCGTTTGTCCGTGGTGTCTTGGCATTATTTTACTGTCTATATAAAATAAAAGATTTTCACCATTCATATCTCCACGGTCTATATGGAGGTACGTTGGCTACCTGGTCGGGGGTTAAGGGAACGGTTTGGTAAGAGTCTTGCCATTGTTCAGTGTATAGATCCTGCAAAGGACCTGGGTCAAATTTAGTAGGACCTCCTTCAATACTTAACGGTATTGGATGGCGGGGGTCCAAACTCTTTGATCCCCTCATAAGTTAAGCTACTATTAAAACTTTAACCCGGCTACTTAGGACTGTATCCCTGCTGACTCAGACTACTTAGCCGAGGGTAACGTCGCCTTCAAAAGAGGGGCCTACCTCATTATGCATTAATAACTTAATTAATTATCTTTCAATAATCCAACCCTTTAGGATTGTATCCCTGCTGACTCAAACTACTGGGTTGAGGGTAACGTCACCTCCAAAAGAGGGGCCTACTACAATATCTAAGATAATCTCTTAATAAAGTGCAAAAGTGCGGAAATAATCAAAGGTTACACTAAACATGAGTCGGAGCCAAGTGATTCATCTTGTCTATCTGTTTTTCTTTTATTTTTATTTTTCAGCATTTTAGTTAGTTTTTATTTTCTCAGTTTAAAACATTTTTCTAACTTTTGATTTGATTAGACGTTGAGGATAAACCGGTAGTAAAAGCTCTTGTGTCCTTGGACGACCTCGGTATCTTACCAACACTATACTACGCTCACGATGGGTGCACTTGCCCATATGTGTGTTTAGTGTTAGTAAATATCGTGTTTTATAAATTTAAAATTTGGCTACAAAAGTGTAAAAGGGCTTAAAATATACTTAAACTTATATATACACTTCACACGCATCAAAAACCCAATTGATTCGGCGGTCGGTATGTAGAAGTGGTATGGATAATAGTTGAACTTGGTGGTATTAGGTAGGTAGAAGAGGATTGACCGGAAGTTGGGAAAAAGTATGAAAATGGTGGAACAGTTGAGGAAGGGCTATATGTGAGAGTAGGTTCGGTTTGGGTAGTGGTAGGTGATACGGTGTTGGTTGGGCTAACTTCATGTGTTGGAGTAGGATTGGTGGTGAAATCTGGAATGGTAGTATTTGGAACAGTTGAAGAAGGTACAAAAGATGGTGTAGGTTGACCCGTAGTGGGAGTTGGTGGATCCATTATGTTTTTAGTTGTAATAAGTGAAGTGGGTGAACCTATGATCATGTTTTCTCGTACCAAAACTCAGTTTTTCTGCAAAGTTCTTTTAATTTCCAGATCGAACGCTAATGGTGATGACTTGTGAGAGCCTCTAGTATGCATACACCTGTAGTACATGCACACTAAACACAACTAGCGTAAACCCGAAAATAACAAACAAAAGCTACTAAATTAACACAAATTGCGCACTAATCCCTAGCAACGGCGTCAAAATTTGACGTGCGATCGTAGTCTCACGCAAATTTAATCCAATTACAACTAATTAGCTAGCAGTAAGTGGGTATCGAACACAGGGAGTCTGTGGAATGTATGCTAATTATGCAGCTTGTAAATTAACTAAAATTAAACTAATTTGCAGAAATAAAAATTCAGGAGTTTGATTGTTTGGTTTTAAGAACTAAAATTACTAAACTAATTGCAAATCAAAGATTGGTTGTTAAAACAGATTAAGAGAAAGCGGCCATCTTAGGTTTCCGGTTTCATTTGACAATTGTGCTTAAATCCAACTAGAAAGAGTCACATAGACATGACTCATGTATAAATGTTTGTTGTGATGAAAGGGAACTAAGTACTCGGATTAAGAAAATGCGAGGTTGTTACCCGATGATCAATTAACTAATATCCAACCCTAACCCCTCCCGTGATATCTTGATTATCAACGACACCAAGAACGTACGGTTTAGATTATGATCAAAACATCAATCAATAATTTACAAACAAACATTCATGCATCATAATAAACTAACAAACATAGCAAGTTCATTATTCTAGAAATACAAATAAAAACATAAGAGTCATAGAACAAACCTTCAACCTAAGATGATCACCGAAAGTTTAACCACACATCGCTTGGTGAATCATCATAACACAAAGTTTAGAGTTCATACGAATCGAAAACATAAACCGAATGTTTAGAATTGTTCACAAACACTTGAACAAGCCAAAATTCGCCCTAGAACTTCTGTAAAACGTCCCCAATCATGAGATAGGTGAAAAGGCACTTGAAAACGGCTTTAAAGAAGGCAGTTACACATTTTGTGTCAGAGGCTACCGTAACTTACGGTAGCTACCGTAAGTTACGGTAGCAAAAATGTCTTTACGGTGTGACTCTACTGGATTACGGTGGAAAAACAAACTTTCAGGGGCTACCGTAACTTACGGTAACTACCGGAAGTTACGGTAGGCTCCAGGATCCACTTCTCTGTTCTTCATTCAATTCTTTAGGAAATCCGCTTTAATCCTTTCTCCTCCAAAGCTGTATTTCCACTCCTTTTAAGCCCCAAACACACCTGAAACATGAGCAACTGTAGTTATCTAATTCAAGACAATTACATGATCAAATGGGGGATTAACTTGTATTTTAACACATTTAAGGATTGTCCCTTGGACCACCCGTCAATACCTCGGGAATGTGATGTGAAAGAATTACTTTTGAATGAGCCTCACAAGTCTAGATACTCGTTTCATCCGGGAGCTACAAAGATGTATCGAGACTTGAGGATGAATTATTGGTGGCCGGGGATGAAAAGAGACATTGTCAAGTATGTTGCTAAATGTTTGACGTGTTCTCAAGTAAAAGCCTAACACCAAAAGCTGTATGGAAAGTTGTAACCTTTGGAGATACCTGTTTGGAAGTGGGAACATGTAACGATGGATTTGGTGGCTAAACTTCCCAAGACAAGGAAAGGGCACGATGCTATTTGTGTAGTCGTTGATCGACTAACCAAAAGTGCACATTTCTTACCCATTCGGGAAACCTATAATTCAGAAAAGATGGCGGAAGTTTATATGAATGAGATTATATCTCGACATGGGGTTTCGGTGTCTATAGTATCCGACCGGGATACCCATTTCATGTCTCGTTATTGGAGGAAGTTTCACGAAGAATTAGGGACCAAGTTACATATAAGCACCGCCTACCATCCTCAAATCGATGGTCAGTCAGAAAGAACTATCCAAACTTTAGTTGATATGTTAAGGGCGTGTGTTTTGGACTTTGGGGGAAACTGGGATGATCATCTACCCTTGGTAGAATTTTCGTATAACAATAGTTATCATAAAAGTATAAAAATGGCCCCCTACGAAATGCTCTATGGAAGGAAATGTAGAACCCCGGTTTGTTGGGGGGAAGTGGGTCAGCGAGAACTCGCGTCAAAGGATGTAGTAGCCGAAACGAATGAAAAGATTGACATGGTTAGATCGAGGATAAAGGCGGCGCAAGATAGACAAAAATCTAATGCGGATCGGCGAAGGCGACCAATTGAGTTTCAAGTGGGTGATTACGTGTTGCTAAAAGTCACTCCATGGAACGTTTTTGTAAACGCGGGAAGTTAGGTCCTCGATACATCGGACCTTAAAATACTCGCTAGAGTCGGGACGGTAGCTTACCAGTTAGAATTACCACCCGCGTTGGATGGAATTCATAACACTTTTCATGTATCGCAACTGCGAAAGTGTCTCGCGGATGAGATGGCATACATGCCTTTGGATGATATTGAAGTGGATGAGAAGTTAAATTATGTTGAAAAGCCCATCGTAATAAAAGATTTTATAGTGAAGCAACTCCGCAACAAATCCATTCGACAAGTGTTGGTCCAATGGCAACATCTAAAAGGATCGGATCTTACATGGGAAGCGGAGGATGAAATGCGAAAGCACTACCCATAATTATTTGGTACGTATTCAGGTTTCGGGGACGAAATGCGAAAGCACTACCCAGAATTAAACACCCCAAAATTTTGTATGACTTAGAATAATAATTTAATCATGATGCTTTAATGATAAGGAATGATAAACATAGATTTTTACCATATCGAAAGTTTTATAAGAAATAATAAAATAGAAACCTCTTATGAAAATGGAAGTAATCAATTTAGTATGGGAAATGGCCATTTTGAACACACTTTAAAAGACAAGGACTAATAATGTAACTATGTAATGAATATTGATAAGTAATTAATGTTAAAACCATATGTTCATAGTTAGGATGGCAAAATGTGGAATTAGGGATGTTTATGTTAATCAATTGGTGAATTATGGAAAAATGTGCTTAAGATACTTGTACATTTTGCTGAATTGACGATACGCACACAATGTGTTCGATGAAATGTCTAAATTGGTTTAGTTGTGATTTTCATGAACACTTGCTAAAATGATGTAATGTGATTATGGTGAAAATGAATGTGGTTAGTTAACATCATAATGTACAATAAAGAATGCGCATGTAACGAAATTTCGTGAAAGCTAAAAGTGTGAAGTTGTAATATATAGGCACGAAGAAGGAAGAAGGCACGGGTCATTCTAAACACAAGAAACGCAAGATCGCGGTAAGTTCATATGAACTTTATTTACCCTTCATGTAGACTTACGTATGTTAACTTTGGTATTTAATTCCTAGTGCAAAGTTGTATTGATGTTCATGGTAGATTTGTGATATGTTGAGTATTGAGAGATGGATAGGAAATGCAATGGTAATGAATGCGTAATGACCCGCTTCACGTGGGTCGAAATGTTTGGGAAATATGATGTTGAAATGGTTAAGTATAGACTTGTTAATAACGGGTCGAAATGATGAAAGTGTGTTAAAAATGTATGGTATGTAATGACCCATTATGGATGGGTCGAAAGGTTTATACTTTGAATGTTTCCGAATGTAAGGATGAATGGTATAAAGAAAATTTACGCTAGTAAGGAAAGAGTGACTACAACAAGGATGTTGACAAAATGATAAATTTGTTAACGGGTCGAATAATGATAAGTGACTGAAAGCCTTGAATTTTGTTTTGTAATTAAACTAACAAATGTTTTGGTGTTATGTATGATAGGTAAATCTCATGCTTGATGTCGGCGAGCTCGGACCGAACACACTATATCGCCCTTATGCGCTTCCGGTTCAAGTTATCTTTTGTAATGGGTCAAAAAAATCATTTTTGTTATGTAAATGTTAAACTTATGTCTAGGATGATTGTAGTAGTTTGAAGTTTTAAATCTTACTTTGGGTAGTTTGGACAAAATGCTTTTGATGAAACTTGTTTGGTCATAATTTTGTATCTTTTGAAAAGTGTCTTAGAACATAATTCGAATGTTGTTGTTAAAAGCGGGGAATCGTCTATATACAAATGGGTCATGACCAATTTTATAAAAAATGAGTATGTTGTTAGTATTATTTATCGAATGTGAAAACTTGGGCGCAACACCATATGAACCCGATCTCTAGAGTGCGTGTAGCGAGTACCGTAACGAGTAGCATAGCGTGCGAGAGTTCTTAGTTCGAGTTGCGATTAGCTTTTTAGATTGCGAAAAGCTGTGCGAGTTGTGCGCTTTTAGTAAAGCGGTGAGCGAAAAGCGAATAATTCTCCAAAATCGAAACATATAAATGTGTAAACACATAAAAGCGATAAAGCGCAAAATCAGCGACTGCGGGCTTAGAATCGAATTAGGATATCTTGGGTGTTAGACATCGACTACCCAAAGTGATTCGACTATTCACTACGACCTCGAGTGCACGCTTTGGCCTAATAGACTATGCTCTCGCTACAATATGGCGAACGACACGCATCCTTTCGGTTACTACGTGACTGGAGTCATTGGAATCCATCGAGACTTTGGTGAGAGTTTTGTAAAATCCAAATAAAGAGTGGAACTAGTCGTTAAGGTGCGGGTTTCACTCCTAACTTAACAACTTTGTTCCTGATGGTGTGGTAAAACCACGAGGTAGAGATGGAGAATTTCGTCGAGATATGGATTTCACTCTTGACCCAACGAAGATTCTCGTGCTGCGAGTAAAAAGACGTGTAGAGTGAGCGATTTTATCGAGAGTTCTTGGTTTTCACACCTAATCTCGACCAAATCACCCGTTTGTATCATGCGAGGGTTTTCGAAAACATGTGTATTGTATCAGCCTTAGGAAAAGGCAAATGTATGTTTTCAGCTTTAGGAAAAGTTGTCTTTGCGCGAAGCTATAGTATGCGGTGTTCGCACAAAGATGTAGTTTTTGCGAGTTTGAGCGAGAGTATCTGAAGTGAGCTCATGTAAAACCCCTACTGGGTTTGGACAAGGCGGTCTGTTGGTGCTTAGACTATAGACTAGGTCAATCCTAAGACTCAGAATCCCGGACTAGGTCGAGTCTTCCTAGATCCCTATAGTTATGGCTCTGATACCAATCTGTCACACCCCAACTGATGGCGGAAACATCGGGGCGTGGCACTGAGCGAAACAAATTGTTCAAGAGAATCCACAACAACTATTAAACTACCAAATCCTTAACGTTAATATCCCATACTACTAACAGATAAAGTGAAAAGAGTCATTACAGATAATAGTCTCAAAAACAAGTAAACTGTTCTGACAACTAAGATTTTTTTGGTGGGTTTCTAGACATCCTACTCGTTTCGTCACCGCAAACATAGCATCCTATCAACCTGTCACATACGTTAAAATAAAGTCAATACATAAAATGTAAAGGTTAGTACACAAGTTTGAGTAGCATAACGTATATCGACAGCTTTTACGCATAACCAGCATGTAACACGTAGAAAATATGAATCAAGTAAGCTATCAACAATGACGTATGCAATCGACATGACTGCGAGTTGTAGAATGCGCATCAAGTTTTCACCACTGTGAACATGTGAAGTAAGGCCCTTAACAACCCCTGTCCACGACAGGTGCTGAGTCCAAACTATAGTACTATCGTTGCTAAGGTGTCAGGCAATCAATCACTGTGTAAACATAATATACAAGCATTCATCGAGTCACGTATAACATGCGACAGCGGTTAGCGTTAAAAGTGTTTGCGTTGTGTGTTGTCGTGTTTTGATAGAGAACGTATGTAACACCCAAAAGTGCGTTAAAAAGAAATGGGTTCGAGTATACTCACAGTATGTGTTTAACAAATAAACACAACCTTGAATTGGATTGAAGGGAGCGCGTTGGAGTTAGCCTGAGCATAGAACAGTAGCGTAAGCGTTGGACGGTGCGTAAACAGCGTGTCGGGAGAGATAAGTGTCGAATGGTGAGTCGAACGGGTGAATACCCATTTGATCGGATGGTCATCCAAGCAGATGACCATTTGAACGGATGGCCATTCGAATGAGATGTGGGTGTTTGTAAAATGTTTTGAAAACTTTTGAAGTTTTCATTGTAGCATTTAAACAAGTCATCCGGACGGATGGCTATTCGATCGAGAGTTTGTTGTTTGAAATTTTGTCAAATCGTTTAAGTATTGAATGTCATAAAGGGGCAGGCCACTTGGTCGGATGATCATTCGATCGGATGGTCAGCCGATCAGATGATCATTCGAGTGGGTGATCTGTTACCTTGGAAAACTTTTGTAAATTTTCCTAAGTTAAAAAGTTTAAAATTTAACGGAGACGGCATGACGTCGTGTCAAACAATGGAAACACACCAAGGTTTAGCTCAGTCGATCGGATGGGAATCACCCCAGTCGATCGGACTAACTATCCTCGTTGGAGTTTCATGTTCAACCCGTGAATCGGTCGTCCCTCCGGTGGAAATCCGTTTTCAAACCGGTTCTCAGCTAGAGAAGGAGTAGAGAGCCTGAATGAGTCTAGATTCCATCGGTTTTGAGTGAAAAATGAAGAAAAGTTGAAGAAGAGTTTGAAATCAGTTGAAAATGTTTAGATCTTGTTGAGATTAGTGTAAAATAGTGTGGAAATCCTTTAGATCTGAACCAATCTTGATAAGATGACGTCACATAACCGATTGCATAAGCAACTGAGATGATGTCACCTTCAAGGGGTCCAAATCAGGTGATTTCAAGATGAAAAACAGTGATTTTGATGGATAAGATGATGGAGAAGTGTGTAGTGATGATGGAAGTACAAGATTTAGGGAGAAATACTTAAGGAATGGCCTTGAATGGAGAAAAAAAAATGCTTGAAAGTGACTTGGGAGCGTGCTGGTCGAATGGAGCTGTTACATCAGTGATGGGACGTGTACGACGGGTATTTATAGGGTGATAGAAGAGATAAGGCGGTGGAGAGTGCGAGGTGTCGAATGGCTGTTCGGTCGGATGGCCATTCGACCAGATGTCCATTCGGACAGCCGTGCAGCCGTGTTGTGCGAGTTAGTTTTCCAACTTTCGTTTCGTGCGTTAAGCGTTGCGTTGTGTTTAAGCGAGTTGCGAGTAAGCGTTGCGTTTAAGCGAGTTGCGAGTAAGCGTTGCGTTGAGATAACCATTAAACAAGTAATCACACAAATAACACATATAATAACTAAGATGCATAAAAGTAAATCTGCGTTTCGAGTTTGCGATGAGATTTGCGATGCGATAGCGTTTAGTATAATCATGCGATGTGATATGCGATAAAATGCGTTTAAATAGTAAGCGTTGTAAATAGCATTTTGAATAAGCGTTGTGAATGCGTCGTAAAATCTAGTTTAAAAATATCGTTTAACCCTTTGCGATAATCGGAAATCTCGAGAGTACAAGTCAATTAAGCAATAAATGGCGGATCTAAATAATGACCCAGAAAACCGGGTTGTTAGAACAGTATTCCAAACCAAGAATACTAGGCAATCCCAAACCAAGGAAAGTGAGGTTCCCAACCACCGGGAATACATGCTTTTAGTAAAAGTGTGAACTCACCTTTGCTTAGCTCGGCAAATTAAATTACTTAAGTTAAGTTGGTCAACCTCGTCCTATTAGGGTTACCAACGTTATTATGATGGGTGTACAATCAATTCACGTATAGTATACACACAATAACAAGTAGCACGCAAGTTAAAATATCACGTAACACATAATTCATGTGAGCCATACATGGACTTATGACAAATGCCCAAAGTGTGTACAGTACAAGTGTGCGGCCCAATATGGTGTATGGCCCAATGTAAGTGTGCGGCACACATGAGGGTGTGCGGCCTCATGTTAGTGTGCGGTCATGCATTGTATAGTTGTACCACGTGCATATGATGGATGTACGATACAGAGGTGTGCGGGTAATCAGTGTGCAACCATGAATCATTAAACTGTACATTGTAAATCAAGTGTGTTCCATTCAGAAGTGTGCGGATCAATATGGCACCCAAGTGTGCGGTGTGCATCATAAGTGTGTACAATATGCAGTCTACAGGTGTACGATTCATGAGTGTGCGGCACAAGGTGTGCGACATGCAGGTGTGCGGGGTGAGGGTGTGCGACATAAGTTAAACCCTGCCGTAAACTATGGTGCTCAGCCGTAGTCTACGGTTCAGTCTTTCTGGTCAAACAAATAACCACCCATGTTCACACGATCAAAACAAACATTTTTAGAATTCACAACTTTCCATAGATTCGCATGAACCCTAATCATCATTTAATCGTTAACAGCAATATCCTAATCAATTTATGAATAACATGTCCCACAACATCATCAAAACACTAACATCATCATCCACAGTTTATCATCACAATAAAATTATCAAAACCCTATCGCATATAATCATTAGATCATTGTTTAATTATCATAAACAACTTCCAGATTCATAATGGTAGTTATCATTATAAACAATTCATCAAAAACAGTTATTATCATGCAATACTAATTGTTTAACAACATTTTAATGAGCAACCAGATTCAAATCAGTTTATAAACAAAACCCTAAATCTTACTTTGATCGCATACATACCAATAACAATTAACAAAACATACACATAGCCAAGAACAACAAGGAATGCAAATCAAAACAGTGATGAACATACTAACCGAGGGATTGTGAAACGAAGGAGAATGTTTGAACGAGAGAGGAAGAGTTCCGAGTAGAGGAGGTTGCCGTCAATCACCAAAGTGAGGGAAAATTGCTAGGGTTTGGCCGCTCAATGATTTGAATACCCAAAGGAGTCGCACATATAATGCATGCATGTATGCGGTTCAATTTAACAAGGTTTTGGGCTCAGTTGGGCTTGGGTAGACTGGGCTGATTTATGATGCAATAATGACATAAGAAAACAGTCTCTATGGCTGCCACATCAGCTTTTCTTATGTCATTGAGTTTTCTCATTTTATAGAAAGTATAGATTTTTAATAGGGTTTAGGGGTTAGTGTTTAGTCAAGGTTCATGGTTTAACTTTTAGTAGTTTGTTTTTTTGTGTTTATGGTCCAACTTTTAGGGTTTAGTTAGTTAGGTATAAAATATAGTTTTTTAGAACGACAACTCGTGTAGTTTCTATTTTTACTCATAAATTACACTTTTTTTTTGTACATCAAAGGATTAAATCTTCACCACTTAAAAATATAAAAGCCTTAGATCATGAGTAATGAGCATTATAGAGGGCATGAAGTGGCTTGCTAATGCCCCGACACCATCCCGTGGGCTCTATATGGACATGAAGATGTATGGGCATTTTTAGTATAATGCCCAATGAGGAAAACACAATTGGAAAGTAATGATGGAATGAGAGCATTAAACGGCGTTAACCATTACACAAATTTTCAAGAGGCATTATGGTATTGATGTGGCGGAAATACCCATTAAAGGACATTAACCATTACATATGGCCTTATGCGACAACTTGATACATCATCATCATACTCAGTAAATCCCACGAATAGCAAAATTAAGATAGGGTCTGAGGAGGGTAAGATGTAGACAACCTTACCTCTACACCGTAGGAATGGAGAGGCTGCTTCCAGTGAGACCACCGACTCCATCAGGGGCGCAGCTTCGCGTAGTGTTATGAACAGTATCTTCGTATAGAAAATTTTAGGTATATCCCCCCCCCCCCCCGGAATTAGGAAAAATCGACCCCCAAGCTTCGCCAATGGGCTCCATAGTAGTTTTGCATCAAGTCTTCGACATAAGGCACATAACTCTCGGCAAAAATGCCCATTAGTGCATGTATCCCCTTGTCTTTCGGCTACCAACACCACTACATGATGCATGATTAGCCGTCCCCCACCTTTAACATTATTTTCACAAAATTAATAAAATAACATTAAAATTAATGCAATTTCACTTTCGTCCCTCCTCGAATACCCGCACATATATACCTTTAGTTATTCCAAATTGTTAACAAGGGGTGTTTGGGATTTCTTTTCAATTTCTCCTTCTCAAAAATCTTTCTCAAAAGCAATAAGCAATAACTAAGAAATTCTGATTTTTTTCTCCTTTTTTAAGGGCATGTTTGGCTAAGCTTTTTGAAACAACTTATTGACTTATTGGCTTTTTGGAAAAGTCAGTATGGAGTGACTTATTGGCTTTTCCCCCTCACATACACCCTCATTGCCAAACATCATTTTAGAGTTATGACTTTTCAAAAAGCCAATAAGTCAACAAGTTGTTTTAAAAAGCTTAGCCAGACATGCCCTGAGACGTAATTAACTGCAAAAGTCATTTAACTGCAAAAGTCATTTTTTCATGATGTTTGAGACTCCCTTCTAATTGGATTCCTTTCCTTCTCAAAATTTCTTAGCTCCAAAAGTCCTTTTAGCGGTTCATAAGGCGTCGCAGCATCACTGGCTCCACCAAATGTCCCGGTTCCTCTTCCTCCCCTAAATCAAATTTAGGGTTTGTAAGTTGTGTTCGATTCTAATTTTGAGTTCAATTCGTATGTATATCTACGCTTTTACATTCGCACATTTTTCACTCTCACACTCTATTTAGGGCTTTTTTTTTTTCACTTATTTTGAGCTTTCTGTGTGTTATACTTTGAGAACTAATAACAAAAGTTTAATATTGCAATTATTTTCGTCAAAATGTAGTCAATTGTTTTACTAGTTCTTGCTTAATATGTTTCACTACTGTAATAGCTTGTTCAAAAAGCTCCCGACTCACTTGAAAATAGCTTGTTTGAAATATTATTTTTAGTTCAAATTCATAAAGTACTAGTATTTAGGACCTGGGCTTTGCGGTGAGACCATTAAGCCAAATATAAAGTAGACGTAAAAACATTGAACCACACACATGTAGCATGTAGCTCGCAAAACTTAGACAGAAACGTAAACCGTAGAAAATTATAACTAACAGAACTCGTGCATTACGACGGGGCCGTTAAACCATAAAAAAACAAAAAAATGTTGAACCACATGCGCGTTGCAGTGTGTTAACTCGAAAAATTTAGACTGAAACAACATATAACAAATTTGTAAAAGATGAAAAATATAAGTGCCAAAGTTGGAAGTGTAAAAGTGTTGGGATTACAATGAAAAATAGTTTGTGACAAAATTGTAAAGAAGAAAAGTATAGAAAAATTGAATAGTGAATTTGACTGGCAAAGAAAAGCTGTAAATTAATATATAGGTAATGTGTAAAAGTAAAAAAATGAAAATAAACAAGCCGGCTCGATGAGCGACGAGCTGTCTCAAGCTTTTGACGAGCCGAGCCCAAGCTCAACATTTCAGCTTGTTAAAATAAACAAGCTGGCTCGGCTCGACTTGGTTTGTAAACAAATTGCAGCTTGTATCGTGAGCGTTTAGTTTGTCCTAACTGTTTCATGCAATCAAATTGCAGCTTCTGATGCTGGTGATTTAGCAAAGAAAAGCCGGGAAAGAGGAGCAAAGACATAAGAGTCCTAAGATTCCGGTCAAATCAACAAGAAAAGAACTAAAACTAATGTGAACTCCTATCTTGTCAAGGCAGAGTTTGAAGAGAATGGATTTGGGTGAAATAACAGAGAATGTAGAAGGTGATAGACTAAGCAACTTGCCAGATGATCTTATCCATAAAGTCCTCTCTTTTATTAGCATCAAACATGTTGTCCAAACAAGTGCTTTGTCATCTAGATGGAGGTTTATTTGGACTTCAATGCCTTATCTCAATTTCTCAACCAAGGATTTCCCTAGGTTGCCCAGGTTCTCCAAATTTGTTACACGTCTGCTATCCAGTCTAAATAATCAAAGCGAAGTGTTTTCTGTCAATCTCACTTTTCGTGGAAAGGGTAGCCCTGAGTTTGTCCAAAGAATTTTGGACTATGCATTCTCCCACAATGTCCAACAATTGAATATTATTTGCTTGCCTGGCCGCGTGTACTATGTGGGCGAATTCCCTCCTCTTTTTAGTTCTCAATCTCTCAAACATCTCACCATGACTGGACGTATTCAGACATGTCCCATTCCGGCCGCACCTACTTGGGTGCTGCCGAATTTAACAACACTGAATCTCTCATTCTATGATGACAAGTGTGCTGCTCTTTTCTCCAACTGTCCAAACTTGAAGAATCTGACTTTGAAAAACTGCTCAATTTTGAACAGTTTTCATATACATCATTCTGGGCTATCTAGTCTAACACTTGAAAACGGTAGGGAGTGTGTCAAAGTGGTTACGCCTCAACTCAAGAATCTCACTATAAAATATTGGCGAGGGATACATCTGATTTCCGCACCCAACCTTTCCTCCTTGCGTTACACAGATCGTTATTGTTGTTACAAGGATAATGATGATGGTCCTTTGCTGCTTCCCACCGATCTTTGTCATTTGGATAACGTGGATATATGTATTGATTCTAGCGATGATAATGAGGCATATACTCGTAAAATTTTTTGTCAGCTTCAACAGCTCCATTGTGTCAAATTTCTTACACTTAACTTGGAACTTGTCAAGGTATGCTAGTATTGATCTCTAAATTTTTGTCATGTGCACATAATAAAGATTTTTATTATAATATACTTGGTATTTTTTTGCAGTTTATTTCGTCATCAAAGAATCTAATCTCGCATCAACCTACTTCTCCATTTGTCAACTTAAAGAGTTTAAAAATTTATCCAGCTACATTTCTATCGGTAGGAGTAACTTTGTCTACTGAAATTCAAAGCTATCTACTTGGTGGTTCTCCAAGTGCCGCCTTCACACTGGTTTCACATGAGGTATTTACTCCATCAAGTATATTTATATCTTCCACACATTCTACTTATTGTTCTGATTGCTCGCAAAGTTCTTATTCAACGAGGGCCTATGCACTTTTTTAACGTGTTCTGGTGTGAGCAGCTTGAGCTTGTTTAAGTTTGGCCCTATTTGAGCTTTTAGCGAGCCGGATTGGCGCGATACACCCGTAGAATTTAAAATATATTTCATGCTTATTATATGATCTATGTAAACCCTGCAGGAGATCAGAGCT
This sequence comes from Helianthus tuberosus, assembly GCA_030545235.1. NCBI lineage: Eukaryota > Viridiplantae > Streptophyta > Magnoliopsida > Asterales > Asteraceae > Helianthus > Helianthus tuberosus. The sequence continues at coordinate 13,079,343 of CM060429.1, read as the reverse complement.
GTGAAGAATGTTACATCAGCACGAAACCTTATGAATGAATTGCACGACAAGCTGAAAGGAAATATTGAAACAAACACGAGTCATGCGTTAACAGAGCATGAGCAATTGAGACGCAAATATAACATGGTGGAGATGATTAACAAAGTATTGACAAAGGTGCCTGCATCCCATCAGGATAAGGATAAGCTGGTGGCAAGGTTTTATGGTTTATTGGTAGAGGTCAAGACTCTCTTCACACGTGATGAACCTGCTACATCATCACAACCGTCTTCATGAAAAATGGTAAGTTCTTGATTTTCCATATAATCACATTTGAATTTGTCAGTTATCCTTTATAGCAATTTGCAAAAAAAGAGAAGCATAAACATAGCAAAAGGTTGAATCGCCTGATTTTACTGGTGGGGCAAGTTCAAATCCCACCTTCAACGCTTATTTTTCGTTTATCAAGTTGCCAAATTACATCGCAGCCGTTGAAGTTCTATAGAATTTGTATGTTAAGTTTTTCTAAGTTTTTTAAGTGGAGGGAAATTACTAAAAGAGTAAAATGACATTTTCATCCCTATCGTCTTGGTCACTTTTGCGACTTTCGTCCAAAGGCTTGTTTTTCCGTATCTGAGTCTTGGTGGTTTCAAAATCTTGCCCTTTTCGTCCATTCCTTTAACACCATCCATTTTTTGGTGTTAAAAGAGGGGCATATTTGTTGTTTTACAAATACACAAATAAAAATATAAAAATTAAAACTAGAACTAAAATAAAAAAATAGTATAAAACAACAACCGTACTCAAAAAAATCCCACACATAGCATAAAAAAATAATATAATGTATATAAAATTTAAAACCTAACCACTCCCTCCCGTGGCTTGATGAAAATGGTAAGATTTTGAAACCACGAGGACTCAAATGCGGAAAAACAAACCTTTGGACGAAAGTCGCAAAAGTGACCAAAACTTAGGGACGAAAATGAGAGCTTACTCTTACTAAAATCTTATAATGTTTTATATATTTATATAAGACCTCAATATTAGGCTATAGGGTGTGGTCATGACCCTCCATATCAGCGCCAGGTCACACACTTCTAGTCCATCATCCAAAACCACTACCCTAAGGGTGTGGTTATGACCTAAACCACGATTCTCTTATTTTAATTTATTTTTGTGAAAAGGAAAAGGAAATATTGAAAAAGGAAAGGAGGCTCATGGTTGGCATGGTTTAATCCATACCAACCATGGTGGATGATGCCTTTGTTTTAAAAAGCGAGAGGTGCACAAAAGCGACGGGGTCTAAAAGCTCAAATAGAGCCAAACTTAAACAAGCTATGACGTAGTTATGATACTTATCTATGACGTATCTCACAATGAAAGATTTTAATAGTTCTTTTTTGGTAATTAAATCAACATATCTACGCTCTAAACTTTGAGTTTATGCTCTAATTTTAACCCACCGAGTGAAATAGCTATTATTAGTATAAATTATAGGCTGATTCTTAAGAATCATAGAAAATAGTAGTGTACCAAAATCATTTGGACAAGATTTTGTAGTTGGTTGAAAAATTATTCAAATACACTAAATGTACCCAACTCATTCATTTTGAGTCACGGCCTCCTCTTTATTTAAGTTGTCAAACTACCAATGCTTCTCTTTTCACTTACAAAAAGGATCCCATTTCAGGGAGAGTATCATAAATTTATATAAAGTCAAGGCTTTTATTTTGGAGATGTCAATTTAGATTTATTAAGCCGGTGATATAAATTTCATTGTTTATCTATCAATAAGTGATTTGTTATTTTAGCAAAAAGTGGGCAACTTTGTTACATGAGAGAACTAATAAAGAGAATATCTGGCTGAAGAGTCTCGATGATATATCATAACTGGTAAATCTATCTACTATAATAAAAGAAACCAATAAGTGACACATGTCATTCATTGAAGGCGTCTATATTTGTAATTTTCTGTCTTTTCATACTTATCTTATATCAATTAATTAAATAATAAATAATCAATTAATATTAAATCTTATCTCACTTTGAATGTAGGATAGAATCATTTTATTTTTTTAATAATATATTATCTTCAAATTTAAGTTATAAATTAAAGATATTTTTTAAATAATAACACAAAACAATAATCTTAAACTTAAAAAAACAATAATACGCTCATATAAAAAATTTAAAGTACAAACAAAATATACAAAATAACTTATTAGATATTAGATCAAACTTTAAAAAAACACTAATTAGGAGGAGAAGCTAATATAATTATGTTTTTGATTTTTCAAATTGGGGTTCTTATCAATTCGAATTAAACTTAACCAAGTTTGTGATTTGATTCGAATTAAACTTAACCAAATTTATGATTTTTTAAACGAATCCAATAGCATATTATTTACTATACAAAATTACCTTTATTTAAACCGTGTAATACATGGTGTTTTTAAAGATATAACTTTTTTTATTATTTAGTATATGTTCGCCCCGCTTGCGGTATACAAGGTTACAAAATTACATTTATTTAACCCGTGTAATACACAGTGTTTTTAAAGATATAAATTAGGGCTGTAAACGAACCGAACGTTCAGCGAACAGTTCGTGAACCGTTCGGCGGGAACTTCGTTTATGTTCGTTCGAAAGCTTAACGAACGAACACGAACAAAAAATTTCGTTCGGTTAGCTTAGCGAACGAACACGAACATAGGTCTCGTTCGTTCGACTGCGTTCGTGAACGTTCGGTAATATGTTCGGTTACGTTCGTCGGTGTTCGTTTGATTATATTAAAAATAATAAATAATAAACATTTTATCTAAACATATTGAAAACTTGAAACCCTATTTTTTTCTAAGTTAGCTAAAATTTGGACATGCTAAGACATTTTTGGGGATAATTATGTCCAAGTTAGTTAAAGTTGATTCATCGTTTGGTGGTATATTAGACTTCTTGTGTTTTGATTTATCATTTGATGGTTGTATTTAACTACTTATATCCAATGTTTGAGGATAACAATATTTTTATTTTTTTATTTTCAAGTTAAATGTCCGTTTGCATTCTTTTTTATTTGTTTGCGTTCGTTTGTGTTCGAGACCAGTGTTCACGAACTGTTCGTGAACAACTGAATTTTCTTAACGAACGAACAAGAACATATGCTTATGTTCGGTATGCGTTCGTGAACAGTTCGCGAACATGTTAATTCCCTTAACGAACGAACACGAACATGGCCTTGTTCGTGTTCGTTCGGTTCGTTTACAGCCCTAATATAAATAATTAGATTTATTCAACCCTTACAATACACATATTTTTATTATTTGGTATATAAAATTACATATATTCAGTACAATACATGGGGTTCTTAGAGATATAATTTTTTAGTATTTAATATATAAAATTACATTTGTTCAACTCGTGTAATAAACGATATTTTTAAATAATAATTGTTTTAGTTTAGTATATAAAATTACATATATTAAACCCGTGTAATACACGGGGTTCTAACCTAGTAATATCAATATAATAGCTCTTCTCTCTCTCTCTCTCTCTCTATATATATATATATATATATAGGAGAGGAGCTATACGATTATCATCCTAACTAACTCAACTACTCTAACTAACGACCCGCACTATCATACAAAATATACTCTAAATATGCCCCCTCAAGCTGAACGGGGTGCAACAATGTGAAACTTGGATCGAAGAGTGTCAAAGCGAGCCAAAGACAACCCTTTGGTCAACATATCGACAAACTGAACAATCGTTGGCACATTGCGAACATGAAGAGTCTGAGCCAACACCAATCCCGGATAAAATGCAAGTCAATCTCCAAGTGTTTTGTGCGCTGATGAAACACTGGGTTGACTGCAAGATAAGCGCACCAAGGTTGTCACACCAAAGAGTAGGTGGACATGACAAACTAATATGAAGCTCCTGTAAAAGCGATAAAATCCGTCGAATCTCAACAATAGTATGAGCTAAAGCACGATACTCGACCTTTGTACTAGAACGGCCTCTGTACTTAGGTTCATGCTAGAATCATACATGCTTTATGTCATTTACTTAGCTAGCCCAAACTTAACATATATAGCGCTATAGGAGTAGCACGCCGCCCGTCGGGGTCTTGTTAAGTCTTTTATTCATAAACTAGTCTCGTTACTTTTTTGGCGAGGGACACTTAAATTCTTGTGGACACTTGGGTTTGACATATAGTGATGCATGGTAGGTTACCTTGTATACAATTGCCATGTGGATTCAAAAAAATGCTTTTTGTACTTATGTTATATTTATATAAACCTTGTGTACTCGCTAATGCTTTTGCGTTGAAACTTCATTTTAAACATGTTACAGGTTGATGATTGATGCTCGTATGAATCTAGTAGGAATGACTAGAAACACGCTCAAGAAATACTAGATTTGATTACTTTTGTTATGTTGAACTTTTGTTGTATTTTGTCTTTTGATGTTGTACTTGTATTTCGTATGATTGTATTTGACAATATGAATTATCAATGAAAATGGTTTTGAATTAAGTATTGTCGCTAAATGGTGTTATGTGTGATGAGCAATCTATTTCGTCTCATTCCGATAATTCCGTTATCGGTTGGGGTGTGACAGAGGCGGTATTAATAAATAAATATAAAAATTATATATATTATAAAAATAATAATACTAGCTAATTTCATCATGAGATTCATCAAAATCATCAAAAACATGTATAAAAAAGACATGAAATGCTTGAAATTGACACAAAAAGTCAAAAACAATAAAAACTATGAAAATCCCATGAGGCGCACCTAGGGGTGTAAACAAGCCCAGAGGCTCGAGAGCTACTCGTGATCGGCTCGGTTAAAAGCTCGAACGAGCCGAGCCTTAACGAGCCCGAGCCCGAGCTCAGGCCTAAAATAGAGCTCGGTTTGTTATCGAGCCCGAGCTCGAGCCTGAAATACAAAGCTTGTTTAGGCTCGCGAGCCTAAACGAGCCCATACAAAAATTTAATTTTTTTTATATATATTATATTAATAATGATGATAACATTAATGAGCCGAGCTTTGGCTCGTTTAAGCGATGTTGAAGTGAGCTCGAGCCGAGCTTTTAGCTCGTTTAAGGTTGTTCTCAAAATAGTTCAAGCCGAGTCGAGCCAAGCTCGAGCTTTGGGTTTTACTCGTGAGCCGAGCTCGAGCTCAAAGAAGTAGGCTCGAACCGAGCCGAGCTCGAGCTCGAGCTTCATAAAAACCTAACGAGCCGAGCTCGAGCGTGGTCGAGCTCGGGCTCGGCCCGGCTCGTTTACACCCCTAGGCGCACTTGAGATGCAGCCTTTCTTAGCGCCTCAGCCCCTCTGAGGCGCATATGCAATAAAAACCCCATGAGGCATGCTTCAAACTCGTTTTTTGGCCGTTTCGCCTCGAGGAGCGCAAAATGGTGTTATGCGTGATGAGCAATCTATTTCGTCTCATTCCAATAATTCCGCCATCGGTTGGGGTGTGACAAAGACGGTATTAATAAATAAATATAAAAATTATATATATTATAAAAATAATAATACTAGCTAATTTCATCATGAGATTCATCAAAATCATCAAAAACATGCATAAAAAAGACATAAAATGCTTGAAATTGACACAAAAAATCAAAAACAGTAAAAACAACTATGAAAATCCCATGAGGCGCACCTGAGGTGCAGCCTTTCTTAGCGCCTCAGCCCCTCTGAGGTGCATATGCAGTAAAAACCCCACGAGGCGCGCTTCAAACTCGTTTTTGGCCGTTTCGCCTCGAGGCGCGCCTTGAAGCGCACGCCTCAAGCGTTTTTTAAAACTATGAGCTCAGGACGCCATCACACTGAAGATGTTTGATGGTACAAGAGAAAAGGTTCTCAACAAGCGGTTTGAAATGCCGAAAGCAACTTGAGAATGACAAGTTAAAGGATACATCCATGTAAATTGACTAAGATCATCAATAAAAGTGATGCAATATCGGTATCTATCTCTAGACATTACAGGTGAGGCACCCCAAATATCACAATGTATAATATGTGTAGGCATAGTGGAATGTGATACAACAGATGTATATGGTAATCCTTTTTTATTTTAAAACACTACAAGCGTTACAATGTTTATGTGTGGTTTGTTTGTCAAATGTAAAGATGAACATCTAGACAAAACATCAACAGACGGATGACCTAGCCTAGAATGCCAAGTCTCATGAGAAACAGAGGTGAAACGGTCAACGAGTACAACTGATATGAGCTACCACGTGTGTGGTGGAGAAGCTGTCCAACCAAAGTCTAATAAACAATCCAAAATGAGAGAAAACAACAACAATGGGGAGATCAATGACTAACTGTGTAATCGATAAAAGGTTCTTGGCTTAGCCAGGAACAATAAGAACATGTCTAAGAACAAGGTCTAAATCGGACAAACGAAGCAAGGCAGTGCCAATGTAGGAAATAGTAAGAAACATACCATTGCCTAAAACGACTCGCTCAGAGCCGGTGTAGGGAGCAACATCAAATACAATAGAAGAGTCGGCGGTCATATACGCTAGGGGTGTGCACGGTTCGGTTCGGTTCGGTTATTAGCATTATCCGTAACCGTTACCGAAGTCATCGGTTAATCGTTTCGGTTAATTCGGTTAATTTGTCGGTTTTCGGTTCGGTTCGATTAATAACCAATTCAAACAAGGGCTAATTTTTTTTTTTGCTTAGAAATACATTTAATGGAGGTATAAATACATGAAATAGATGTATAAATACATGAAATGGATGTATAAATAAATGAAATGGTGGTATAAATGCATGAATAAATGTTTAAATAAATGAAATAGATGTATTATTACATGAAATGAAAGTATAAAACATAAAATATATGAAATAGAGGTATAAAAGCTAGAAATATATAAAAAAAATAAATGATTCGGTTCGGTTTGGTTAATTTCGGTTAACCGATGGTAAAAAAAATATCCGTTAACCGACTTTCGGTTAATTCGGTTAATTTCGGTTCGGTTTTATCGGTTTTCAGTTCGGTTTCGGTTAACAGTTCGATTATTGCACACATCTAATATACGCAGTGGCACCAGAATCAGGTATCCAAGAATTAACTTTCTCACATATGTTGGATAAACCCGTTGTGAGCCCAAAGTAAGATGCACAAAGGGAATGTGTAGATGCATTTGGGCCTGGGCCCAAAATAAATGGCTGCCCATTTAGATTATACTGTCTTTCACATGATGAGTTGACCTGGTCAAAATGGTGTGAAAGCCCAAACATAGTAGATTGTGTAGAGCCCAACAAGGGTCCAAAATTCGTTGCTCAAACATAGATCCACTAGGCGTTTGATTCTGATGAACATCAATATTGTAGCTCGAATCTTTATAAACCCTAACACCAAATCCAGTAGCACCGGAGACGGCCATGTGAGGCGTGAGCCACAAATTACTGATGAACATCAGGTTTGCCACCGTCATTCACAATCGCATGATTTTTCATCTTCTTCACCGATAATCACACCTTGTCTCGATTTTCGGTTTCGTTGAATTTGATTTTGATTCAATCAGATCTAAAAAAAGGATGAAGAATTATGCTGAAAACCTGTTTCGATTGGTATTCATAGTGAATTCAGAAGCTGTTTTTATTGATTTCTTAATCGTATTTATTGTTATCCACTCCTAGATGCAACCTTGGTGAAACTTGTTACGGTACATTTAAAATGAAGGGTTTTATGGTAACTATTTAGTAGTTAATCGCTAGTTCGATCCTTGAACTGAGCGAGTTTTACTTCACCGCACCATCATGCCTTCGGGCGAGTGTTCACGGGCTTCGGCCCTAGATGAGGCCCGGTTCGAAGGCGACTGTATCTCGATGTGGTGAATTTCGCTGGTAGCCCATTTAGAGAATTCGTTGACCGTTCAAAAAAAGGAGTGAAGGGTCTAGATGTAAATAAAGAGTAACCATGTAAATAAAGAGTAACCAACCTAACCGTGTACCTAAAGGGATTAAGCTAACTAGTTAAAAAAACCGTAGCCGCGTTGCGCCAAACTTATTTTGTTATTTAGCTTGTGTTTATATGTGTTTGAAATCACTACGAGCGCGTTGCACACGGAATCGCTGACAAGAGAAAAAAAATGTAGAAAAAAACACTAAAAATAACCGAAAGAAAATCAACTAAAAAGTTGTATGTTAATGATGTTGTTCGATAGAACCGTAATCAGTGATGAGCAAATAGTAACGGGTACCGGTACCGAATTTCCTGAACCGAAAGATCCTAAGTACCAGTTCGGTACTGACGTTTGGCGTTCCTGGTCCCGGTTCGCTACCGGTTTTTACCTTCATATACCGATACCGTAACCGGTATTTTCTGTACCAATCAGTGGCGGATCTTGCCCGTTGAACGTGCCAGGGCCGAAAGACACGGACATTAAAAAAAGCCCGGGCAAGCCCGGGCCAAACATAGTATATATAAAAAAATTCGATCGAAATGCGGAAAATTAGCACTACGGCCGAAAAACTTGCCCAGGCCGTGACCCTGCCACGGCTCTTCTAAGAACCGCCCCTGGTACCAATACCGATTCGGTATCAGTTGGCACCGAGCTCATCACTACCCCTGAAACTAAAAAAAAAGTCGTAAGATATCGTTGTTCGTACGGTACCCGTGATCAGGGATGACCAAATGGTACTGGGTAGCAGTACCAAATTTCTCGAACTAAAAGATTATCAAACTCAATCCGGTAACAACTTTGGTGTTTTATGTACCACGTTGGTGCTGGTTTTTACCTTCATGTACCGATAACGAACTGGTATTTTCAATACAAGTACCGGTTAACAGTAAGTTTATCAAACTTAAAAAGTAAAGAAGATAACAATTATTATAATTATAATATTAAAATAATAAAACTAAAAAAAACTGTATATAATATTTTATTATATTATAATACAAGTTAAATTACTGTTCATTTCCTTCGGTTATTAATATATAATTTTACCTGCCCCGCGTTGCGGGGCGAAAAACTTTTAGGTAATTCGAATGCGATATGTTTTTATTATATGATGATAACTAAAAATAATTAAAAAAAAACATTCAGCAATGTGTCAACAAAATAGACATGGCTACAGGTTAAGAACTTACGGTGCCAACCCGCTAATCAAAAAACCCCTTCGAGTATTCCTTTTACTCTCGAGTCGAACCCAATGAACCCATTTTCATCCGACCATTGATCTATTTCTTTTGTTCTACTTCCACCTTTCACTACAAAAAAAAAAACGCCAATACACGATACGATTAACACCAAATGAAGAATTGGAAAATAATATTATCTTGAACAGCCAAGTTGATCATCTTTCAAACAAAAATCCATTCTAGCTTGCTGATGCTAATCTATGGTTATATACCCACTTCCATCCATTAAAAAGGTTAGTTGAGTTGTAAGAAAAGATAATAAACTTGATAATCGTAATGAAAAGTAACAAATCCTTGCTTGTATTGGGTTACCATATTATTGTGAGTACACTACGGAAAGGAAAAATAGATGATTTTAGAACAATCTCTTACAGTGACCTATGTATTATATCAACATAGCATTACAGAATTTACTAAAAACCAATAAAAAACAATAAAAATGCAAACTGAAGTTAAAGAAAAAAACTACAGCAACGCATGTGTTCGATAAATTATTCAAGCAAGAATTCTTATAAACCCACAACTTAAAATAATTCTAGCAGTTCATGGATTGCTATTAACAATTTAGTTTAGCACCATCTCAAGCACTTCCAAGCTTAATCTTTCAAACAACTCTAACCCAATAAGATGATATGACATGCACTTACCGCAGAATACTGGTAAAGATGGTGTGGGTACACACCATAGCAGCTCTGACCAGTGGCGTAGCTTCCATGTTCATCTGCGGGTAGAAAGCGACGGCTACACCTGCAGCAATAATCATACCAGGCATCAGCTACCCAGCAATTGAACCACCATATGAACAAACTATGGATAATTACCTTGACTTTTTTTAATTCTCATCTTGATTTGCTTTAAAGCTAATTTTCTAACAAACCACAACCAAGTCAAATTCTTTGGCAGTGTTGAAAAAAACAAATGGGTCAAACATATAATTAAAATTAATAGTTTTTATTCATGAGAAAATGGAATGGATCTAGTTGAGCTATTTCGTTAACATTTTTTTTCTCGCAACTCTCTTTGTTTTACATTAGCGTGGGGTTTAGTCACTGGATATGGGTCACGGGTCAGCGGTTCATAGAATCGAGTATAAAGTCGGGTCGCGGGTTTGAACACGTCAAAGTAGCAGGTGTTTTAGACTTGTAATTTTTTTATTTATGTTTTGTTGGGCTAATCGGGTTTACACACTGGGTATGGGTCACGGGTAAGCGGGGTCTAGAGTCTAATAGAAAGTCAGGTCGCGACACGCACGGACACACCAACAATGTGTATTTCTATGAGTACATAGAAATTTTGTTATTAGTGTGTTTTTCTAACAGTGAGTGTGAGTAAAAGCATACAATAACAATGTGTATTTCTATAAGCATGTTTTATATGCTAAATCTATGAGTGTATTTCTATCGTATATCGAATACTCTACTCTGGTGTTATTGTATACAAGTTCATATGTTTTGAAATATATCGTTAGAAAGAAAACGTAAAGTCTTCTAAAAACCACAATGACCAAATATACCAGTAACTAATTACAAATGTGCCAGCTATGAAACTGACTCAAAGATAAAACAATCACCAAACTTTTTTACACTAATTGAATACCCTAAACTCTAATACCAACAAAAAAAAATAGCAATACATACTTGTTAGACTTCAGTATTAGTTGTTTTTTTTTAATTTTAGAAACTCGTCACTGTATTAAGAGACACTCATGTGATAAGTTAACAAAAAATGAGATTGACTTCCTCCTTACAAAGACAAACCCACTGCAACTTCCTCAAATTTTGAGACACAAAACGCAACTTCCATAATAAAAACACATTCAATTGCATAACACCAGACTACCCGTACTCATTTTAGGTGAACTAAATCTCTCTTTTTCCACTTAGGTAGACCGGACCTGAAAATTATTGACTTTTCGGTTACATTCTCTAGCTTAGTGACAAGTAATTCACCAAAAAAAAGTTCTAAGAGCACTTAATTTTTTGGCTTATCAAACATGCATACTTAAGCCCACTTCAATTTATAAACCCCATGTCTTAAATATACACTAAACAAAAGTCAGCAATCGAATCCTACCTATCGGAATAAGATCCAAACCAGTTTAAAACTGAAGCAAAAGAAGTAGATTTACCCCTAAAAAGTGCTCTTAAAACAATTTAATTGAAGCAAAAGAGCACACATTCAAGTATGGAAAAAGTACATTATCACAGATGAACAGGTTTCAAATTGAAGCAAAAGAGCACACATGCAATAATTCCATGTCACAAACCCAACCAACATTCAATAAACAATAAATCAAGCATTCTGGAACATGAAAGAACACATACATGCAGAACAACTTAACACCTGCAAATCCTGTCCGCGGCAACTAAGGAAGAAATCAGAACAACTGTTAAACACACAACCAAAATCGGAGATGAAAAACACTTGAAACAAAATCCTAAAAGGAGAAATAAAAGCCTAAATACCAAATCCCATCAAGAATTCCCAATTCCCTTACCAACAGTAGCTCTTCCGGGTCTACTGTTGGTGCTGCCATAGTTGAAGCTGAGTGCAGCTTTGAAAGAGATTATGTATGTTTCCCGCAAATCTAAGCTGGAGAACTTTTTAAATGCTGCCATAACCAATAACTTTAAACTTTTTAAATGCTGCCATAACCAATAACTTACCAACAGTAGCCGATTTGCGGGAATCTTGGGAATGCCCAGAATCAAGTCATGAGCCATGAAACCACCCAACTGCAACTAACGATTCAGGTTCTGATTAAATGCTAGCATCAACTCCTATTGTTTTTTGAGATTTCGCTTGAGCTTTGTCTCGTTTTATCCTTTCGCCATGTCTCTAAACAAAACGTTTAAGAAGTAGACATTAAAATGGTTCAACCTTTTCAAAAGCATATTAATATATAAATCATGTGTTTTAACCTGATGCAACCTCTATACTCTAAGAAAGAAAATCAATATAAGCATATAACAAAAGATGGTCACCTTGCTTCCATTAGTTAGATACTCGTTCAAGGTCCTGAACTCCCTTTTAGATACGTGTAAAAGTAACAAACCCTAACTCAACAAACAATATCAAAACTAATTTAACTTAAACAAAATCATCATCACCTTAACTCCAGGCCACCAATCAACAATCCACACAAGCTCCAGCCACACCAGCTCAGCAACCTGTCTGTTAATCCGCCTAAACAAACTCTTTCAAGAACGGGCGTACAGTCACAAATATAATCGCCTATAAAAATCATAAAAATAACAAACTCAGATTCAACAATTTAACGATTTAACTACTTTATGAGTTGGAGTGAGTGAATCTGAGTAACAAATCGATAATAAGTTGTGAATCTAGCATATAAGTTGTAATCGAACATTCGTGTGATGGTAAGGGTTAAGAATTTGTGCAAATATGTAGTGACATTTGAGTGATTTGAGAGAGCGTGTGAGGAGTTAGGGTTGAAATGAACCTGAATGAGACTGACAATGAGGTCGGAGACGAAGAAGAGGACGCCAATAGGGACGATAACAGCTGCTGCTGCGATAGCCATGGCAGAAACTATGTGTGTGTGAGAGAGATTTAGAGAGAGAGAGGGATCACTCCGCGGGAACCATCACCAGGTCTCCTTTCTCCTTTCTGCCCGTTTGTGTGTGGGGTGTAGAAACAGAGCTAGGGTTTTGTGTTGGTTTCAAAGACTAACGACCGTGACCGTGAACTCACTGTTCCTTACTGTTCATCAGTTATGTTTCAAATTAATACATATAACTAGGATTTTTCCACCCGCGCTCCGCGGCGGAGTTAATCAACCTTTAAAACCAAAGCAACCATTGTCATAATTCCGGATATCATGAAGCGTCACCGCTACAAACCTAGTATGTGTTTGTTAATTCTAAATAATTTCTAGGCACCAAAAGAAAAATAAATAAATAAACTATGAAAAAGAACAGAGGGAATTTAATCAACAGTAATAAAATTTAATATACAATTTCCCCATTTCATTTGGTTAACGTCTGTTACGCTCTCCTATTATAAGATATCAGGTCCAACCTTCAAAAAATAAACCAAGCTACCAACATACTCGTCGACTTTCTATACCCACTCAGGCTATCTATACCTGCTAAGGCTACTCGCAACCTCTGTGGCTGTGTAGCCGAGATACCTGCATGGCTTGCCCGAGCAACTCCCCGATCAACCTCAGGTAGCTTAACTCTCATGCAGTTCAAACCAAAACCACAAACCTTCTTTTAATGAGTATGTTGTTTGCTGTTAAATAAACAAAAAGCAAACAACAATGCTTTAAATAAACAAAAAGCAAACAACAATGCTAAAATAAAAGTCTCAAACCATAAAAATACAAAACTTAAAACATGCCACTATAACAAATATAAACTTTCAGGTCCCAACATCCTAGTTCAATAAAACCAACGAATCATAAACTGCACTTTAGTCCTCTATCTATACAATGATAAACCACATCTATGTGAACAATTCCTACTAAGGTTGAAATTTAAGAATCCTACAAACTGGATTCATTACTTATATATTTTATCAATCCATTGGTATACGATGAGTTCCGACACTCGACCCAGATCACGTGCATGAAGCAGGAAAAGGGTCAGTAATGACACTTCACTGGTACCAACAAAATACGGCTCAGTGGCGCTACGACGGCAAACGGTGTTGCCACGCTAAGTAGCAAGCCAACATCATCGCCGGACAACCCTTCAAATCCCCAATAAATCGACATAATCCTTTAATGTAGAAGCATCAATAGGAACAATCGACCGAGGACTGACCCGCGTATCGACCTAACTACATGAGCGAGTAAAATATTTTTATCTTTTAGTCACTTTAGACTGCTTCAAATTCACTCATTGACACACCCAAACACATAAATAACTTGTTTCACCAATTGGAACGTCCATACATTACTGACTCAATTATAACTTCAATCTACAACACTTGTCAAGATCACCTACAAAACACATGAGATCCACCACTGTAACCATGCTCCACACCATACATAATCAAGAAATTCATGTAAAAAACCTTTAAAATCATACCTTTGCAGTCTCAACAACTCCAACAAAACGCAAGAGCTCAGCAATTTTCTCAATGTCATGATCATATAGCAAATTACCCACTTAAGTTGTAAGTGTATTATTATTTTAAATAATGTAGAATCACGTAAAAAAGATTATTTTAAAGGCTAAACATATTTTCAAAGTTTAATTTTCAAGTTTCAAGTAAACCTTTACATTGTGTTAACATAAAAGCATGAACCTGGTGAAGTTATAAAAATTATTTGTGAAATGTGAGATTTTTTGCATATCAAATTTGATACCAAAAAACGAACAATAACTAAACATGAAGGTAAATCGTTTAGGCTCAGAATTCGTTATCCGTTGTGGCTGCATGCAATAATACTTGCCACGCCTAAACAACGAAAACGTGATTTTTTTTTGCATCATCACAGCCTTTAAACGGCTAGCTTCGATGGCTGTGGAACTTGAATTTAGATCTTATATTATTAACCAACGATAGCAAAATCTCATCATCGAGCCAAGTAATAGCTAATTAATTTCTCTCAGATGAGCTATGCTTCATCATCATCGAGCCAAGAAACAATGCTATCTCATCACCATCCATATCAAGTAATCTATTTCTATGACATGAGCGAAGTTTCATCATCATTGAGCTCACCAACAGGCTAATCTCAACATCATCAACACCTAACAATCCAGCAATAACACCAACAACAGCAGACAACAATCTTTCTCTTTGATTAGTGAAGTGTCAACATCGAGCCAATCAACAGCCCATAATCGCGATGGTTTAGCAACCAAAATCATCTTTAAAACAACAATCATATGAAACCCCTAAAGGGTTAACTGACAATAGGAACCAACAACTCCCAGATGAATATAACCTCATCGTCATCAGTGACCACCAGATCTAAAAATCCCAAATTTGAAAACCTTAAAATATCAAAAAAGGGAATAGAGAAAGAAACCAACCAAGAATCACAAACCAGCCACAAACGAATATAAAAACAGTAAATCAGCCAACCAGAGAGCAACAGAGAGAAACATATACCGGAGATGTTCGAAAACGACAGGCCAAGCCGGCTTCGCCAGGAACGGCATGCCAAGCGGCAATCGTTTCCGGAGAGTTAGGGTTTCTCTCTCTAACTCTGGATACAGCAAAAAGAAGCGCTATCACCGGAAATAATAGACTTACAGGAGCCGGATATGGCCGGGAATAATAGACTGCCTTCACCGGAAATGGGAGGTCAGCGGCCCATGCCTCTACCTCTATGGATCTCTCTAAGCCTCCCCCGTTCCTCTCTGTATTTGTGCTGACAGCCCTTTTCCCTTTTTCTAGTAGATGATAAGAAGAAACCAGGGTGATGACCGCCCAAACAGGACAATCAGAAGAAACCAGGGAGATGACCGCCCAAATAGGGCAATAAGAAGAAACCACGAACTAAATCACTATTCATTTTCGTTGGTCTATTGACCTTTTTGTGTTGCTGTTCCAAAGAAGCTATTGTACATAAATGGATAAAGATGGTGATGACCGGTGGTAGCTGTAGGTAGACAGAAACAGATAAACCGGAACTGTAGCACTGTTCATTGATATGTTATCAATTAATACATATGTGTTGCTGTTCCAAAGAAGCTATTGTACATAAATGGATAAAGATGGTGATGACCGGTAGCTGTAGGTAGACAGAAACAGATAAACCGGAACTGTAGCACTGTTCATTGATATGTTATCAATTAATACATATATATGAATATAATATAATATAATATAGGACAATGAGATGGTAGCTATGTTTTGATTGGGTTGTTCACCCTTGTGGTAATTCTCTCTTCCTCTTCATTATATAACCTAACAAATTCAAAGGGGATGTACAGTAGGTTTTTTTTTTTTTTTTTTTTTTTTTTTTTTTTTTTTTTTTTTTTTTTAACTTTTCTTCTTTTGTCTTTGTATTTCTTTATACTTTTACCCCCTTTAACTTTAGTGTTAACAATTCCAACCTCTTAACTTTCTAAACATTTTCCACAACACGCCGTAACTATTTTCTTACATGCTTATTTTTATGCACGCGTGAGTATAAATTTAAGTTTGTTTACGATTCAACGTAAATTTTTTCGAAATTTTTGTCTTTATTGTATTTCTTTATACTTTTACCCCCTTTAACTTTCAGTGTTAACAATTCCAACCTCTTAACTTTCTAAAAATTTTCCACAACACGCCGTAACTATTTTCTTACATGCTTATTTTTATGCATGCGTGAGTATAAATTTAAGTTTGTTTACGATTCAACGTAAATTTTTTCGAAAATATGTGTCAAATATAATTCGTTTTCATGCTTATAAATGCTTATTTTTATGTATGTTTTCAGTTAGTCTACGCTTTAACGCAAATTACAATTAGCAAGTTATGTGAATAGTGCTTTTATCCTATTAGTTTTTTTTGTTTCTTTCTTGATTTTTTTTGGACTTTATTATTTTTATTTTTTAGTGGGGTCTATTTGGTCAGATTTAACCACAAAAATTAACTGAGTTAGGGCTAAAGGACATAACTTGCAAGGGTTTGCAAACATCGAGTACGTTTTCTGTAATTATTAAAGACAAAGGACACAGTTCGCAATAAGTGACATACATAAAAGACGATTTTTGTAATTTACTCATTTAAATCAATTGGTCCCGCTGTCCAATTTAAATTTATTTTTATGGTTTTCGGTCAATTTAAAACATGTGTCGATATTCTTTTGAGCGTATTTCTTTCAGCTGGTATGCTGAACCAAAATAGATATCGACCGAAACCCCGCAGCGTAGCGCGGGTAATCTTACTAGTTGATTGACAATTTGCAAAAAGTCGATGAAATTGAGGTCTATGGCGTGCAGGTAGTATGAACAGGGCCGGCTCAAAATATAGTAGACCCGAAGAGGATAACAAAATTGAGGTCCTTTTCGTAAAAAATAAAAGAAAAAAATTGCTTTTGATCCTATGATTCATATACCATCTCTGTGTATACATAGTTATATATCATAAACCTCAACGTCAACAATTTTAAAGCAAAAATCACCTACATATAATATGTTTTCTTAAGAATTTGTGGCCCTAGGGAAGTGGAGGCCTAAAGCGCTTGCTTTATTTCACTCTCCCTTGAGCCGGCCCTGAGTATGAACCAATTTTAATCCATTGAAGGTTCTTCATGTCGGTCTAATGTTTACTACACAATCGGTAATTCTGGTTTGGGATCATGAGTGGACTTTGGTAATTCTTGATGAACGATTTGTTTTGGTTCCAAGTATCAAAATTAACTTTTGAAATTAGAAATCCACATCACTAGTTATAAAATCCACCTAATCATTAAAAGTTAAAAAAAAAAAATTAATGACAAACTAGTGATTACACATTATTGTAACACTAAATGAAACTTGAATGACTTTAAAAAATAAAAAATAAAAAGATTAAATAACTTTAGTAGAACAGAGAGAAAACCTGGTTACTATATGAAGTTTTCCCTAAAAAAAACACATAAAATTTGTGTTGACAAACATTGGGTTGGCAAATACAGATGGACATTTAGTAGTGAGCATTGTTTTAGCGAACACTCTTGAATATTTAATGTTGAGTAAATTACTTTTTGCGTCCATGTGTTTTAGTGGTTTTAACCACTTGAGTCCAAAATCAAAAGATTTAATGCCCTAAGTATCTAAAGTCTCATTTTATAACCCTTTGAGTCCAAATTTATAACGTCGTTAACCGAATCTGTTAACTCTTTGTGAAAAGACTAAAATGCTTGATTTGAGTCTAAACTTATAACGCCGTTAACTAAATCTGTAACTTTTTGTGAAAAGAGTAAAATGCTTTATATGTTCTAAATTATACTTGTTTTTATATACATTTCCCTCCACTTTTAAGGAACTTTAGAATTGTTTTTATTGATTATTGCTCATTTTGGGTTCATATTTAAAGGTTTTAATAGATATGAAGCTAAAATGAAGTATTTTGACTAAAATTAAGACCGCGACTAAAAGTGAAATATATTTGGTAGGTTATAAAAAAATAAAATTGATGTTACATATACGATGGGCTGTTTCGCAACTTCTGAATTGTTAAGTGCTGAATCAGTAAGAGTTCCGAACCATTAAGTGCTGAACCAGTAAGATGTCTGAACCACTAAGGGCCAGTATAATACTTAACCGTTCAGAGGCAAATGTCTGACCAATTCAGATTAGAGGTCTTAACCATTCAGACTCAGTATAAAACTTAAACATTCAGAGGCAAATGTCTGAACCATTCAGACATCTGCTCACGAAACAAACAGTCTGAATATTAAGTGCTGAACCAGTAAGATGTCTAAACCATTAAGAGGCTCAGTAAGAGCTAAACAAACAGCCGCTAATATTAATTCGGCTAACTTAATGGTAATTATTAGAGTTAATTGCCAAAATCGCCCCTGAGGTTTGGGCACATTTGCCATTTTCGTCCAAAATGAAGGTTTTGTACCATTTTGCCCCCAACGTTTGTAACTTTTTGTCATTTTCATCCAAATACCTAACCGAGTTAATTTATACCATATTATGGGTATTTTTGAAATTTCTCATTAATAAGGGGGTAATTTGTAAATAAGTTTACCATATATATATCTGTCTTTTATCCCTTACATTCATCATTAAACACCCATTTACACTTACACAGGGGAGAAAAAGTATATACCTAAAAAATTCTATACGAAAACTACATACCGGATACTACTGAGCGAAATGTGCCGCCCCCGCCCCTTCTATCCTGTGCCCCTAAACCTACCCCACCCCTAAACGACTTATGTTTTTCATTCCCAGTATTTTTTTTCAAAGCTACATGTCCATCAAAAGCACATAAGCCCGTATTTTGTCGATAGGAGAATTTTCAGTTGGGATTTTTAGCCATTTTAAGTCGGTTTAATCGATATGAAATTCATTTGAAAGTTAGGTGGACAATTTTAACTTTGTAATTGTTGAGTAAGTTAACAAGTTATTTTATATATATTTTTTTGATACACCTAACATATTTTATTGATGAAATGTAAAATGATATGTAACTTGACGTTGAAGTCACTAAAGAATAGAGGTTGATGACTTGATGTATCGCAATATACCTCAATCCATTCTATGAAAAGACATATTTGTTTGAATTATGTAACCACAAGACGCAGTTTGAGTATATAAAATTGTTTACAAACACCCATATGAATGTAAGGGATAAAAGACAGATAAATATATGGTAAACCTATTTACAAATTACCCCCTTATTAATGAGAAATTTCAAAAATACCCATAATATGGTATAAATTAACTTGGTTAGGTATTTGGATGAAAATGGCAAAAAGTTACAAACGTTGGGGGCAAAATGGTACAAAACCTTCATTTTGGACGAAAATGGAAAATGTGCCCAAACCTCAGGGGCGATTTTGGCAATTAACTCTAATTATTATCATGACAAGTAAATCGCATTCAATTGTTATATATATATTTTTGGGTTACCCTTATACAATTAGTAATTTGGGTTACCTACCCCTTTGTGAAACATCACGTCGTATGAATTCAATGAATTCAAATAGCAGTTGAAATTTGAACTTAAAAAAAGTGTAAACTGCCAAAATAGTCCCTGAGGTTTGGTCACTTTTGAATCTGAGTCCCTAAGATTTCAATTTTGTTGACATTTTCATCCAAAAGCAAAATTTGGTCAAATCTAATTTTTTTGTCTTTTTCCTCGCTTTTAATGAAGGGCAAAATGGTCTTTTAACGTTTTATTATAACAAATTAAAAAAATTAAAATTGACTTTACAAATCAGTGGCAAAGTAAATTAGTATTCTTTCTTGTCCTCCTCTTTTTCTCTCTCGCTAACCTACACACACACACTTTCTCCCTAACCTACAGACCACCACCACCCGGTCACCGCCACCACCACCCGACCATCACTACCTCTTTCTAACCTTACACACACACTCTCTCTAATTTACAGACCACCACCGTCCGGTGCCGCTTCCACCCAGTTACATCCACCACCCGAATTGAAAAACCTTACTAAAAACAAATCATCCAAAACCCTAGTTTTGATTTCAATTCACTATCTCGGTATCTCCCCAAAAGGGTTCATCACAAATCCAATTTCCCCCAAACCCACAAAACCCCGACTCAAAAAGCTCTGATCTTGCACCCATAAACACCCATCCCATATCCAAAATCGACGCCAACAAGTTTGATCTGCCCCATTCACTCATCCCCACTAACCCCTAACTATAACCATCCAACTATCGTGACCCTAGATAAATCGGGTTATTGAGAAAAAGAAAGAGATGACGAGAATGGTGTTCTTGTTTTGACAGCAGTGGTGTTGGGTTTTTGACTGTGGGTAATGGCAGTTCCGGTGTCGGAGGGTGGTGAATGGAAGCGAGACCTCAACTAGTTCCGGTGTTGGTAGTTCCGGTGTTGGTAGCTGGTGGCTAGAGGTGGTTGTTGGTGGTTGAGGGCGGTGGCGCTTTTTGGAGTGATGGATGGTGTAACACCCCGTGTTCGAAAGTCAAAGTTAAAGTCAAGATTGAAGTCAAAGGGAGACAAGATGGCTAATTGCGATCTGTCACTCCTTGCTTAATTCCTGTTTTGGCTTCTTTGACTTGTAGATAGTCTATTTTATGCTTGACGTTAGTTGTATTATGTGGAGTATTTGCTAATAATCGAGGTTTAATCGCTAATTATCGATATTTATCGCATGTTTTATCGCTTTATTGCTATCGCAATCGCACTCGCAACTCGAATTACGTGTTCTGGATATTGCTCTGTGTGTGTGTGTGCCTTATGTGTTACTTGTGCATGTTTAATTATGTTTATGTGTGGTGATTAATCGAAACGCAATCGAAACTCAATCGCAATCGAATCGCAAACGCTAAACGAATATGAAATAAGGATGATTGTATGTTGATATAGTAGTTGGGATTAAAAGTAATTTGACTAGGAAACTCTATCGCATCGCAACACTCACAATCGCAATCGAAACAGCAAAACTCATCGCGCTGTGCTCTCCAATTGTCACGACCCCCGACCCACCCTGGACGGAATCGGGAGCAGCGAACAGCCCAGTGGTACCGGTGATTATTTTGAAAACGTTGCAGCGGAAATTTCATCAGGACCGTGAGTTAGGAAAAATGTCAGAGTTTAGAAACACCGGATTTTATTTATTAATCAGATGGAATAAATCCATGTTTTACAAAGGTAGCTTTAATAAAGATAAATTTGATTACATAAAACAATATTTCTTAATTTGATTTAATTAATAAAATAAGCCACTTCTTGATGCCTTTTTGTGCCGTATCCATCTTTTACTCCAATCTACTGTAATTACCTGAAACGCGTTTTAAAAAAGGTTTTGTCAAGGGGAAATACTGAGTGAATCATTCTATTTACATAAAATGATGCATAGTTATTAATTACAGCATAAGAGCGATTACAATGGCTTCTATCTTATTTTTATCTGGCGTCTTGTCACAATGGTGACATGTCACAATGGTGACGATGGTCATACCACTATTAGGTCAATGAACCTAACTGGGACAAAATTAGTAATGTGCACAATACCCCACTAGCCAGTGATTCAAGATATCCACGACTTAGTCCCTGTAATTATAACTTTTGAAAATAATTTGAGGTATTGTAAAATAGTTGATAAAAAGAGAATGACTTACATTATAAGCATGCAGATTCATACGGTAAAGTTTAGTCTACAGATAAGCCTTGATATATTGCAGATTTATACAGGCAGAGCTTAGCCTATTGATTTAGCCTTTGTAATCTAGTGCACACGAACTAGGTAAGTAACTTAATACAACAATTACGATAACTCACGAGATTAAAACCCTCACAACGAATGACAAAGTGCAATCACTTAAACATCCATCGGATTCACAACGAATGACAGAGTATTCCCCGATTTCGGGTGGTACTCAAACATCCTGTCGGAATCACGACTAATGACAAAGGATAGCACTTAAACATCCATCGGATAGTTTCTATCGATCGGATATTGAATCGTAGCAGCGATCGAGTTAATACCCGGCATCGTAGCAGCACCCCGCTATACTGATTAGTGATTTGTGTGTGTTTTGAGAGTATTTGAACGATATCTCAGCGTGTATTTTGAGTTTCTTCGTCGTTCAATCGCCAGAAATCAAGTGCCAATCGATGCTATTTATACACGAATTTTGTGTTGCTTATGGACCGTAAGACTCAACCCTTACGGTCCGTAAGGGTCATTTTTTCGTTATAGGGTGGCCACGTGTTGGACTAGCCTTGCTGAGTCGACTGTTTCTCAAAATTCAATTTAGACAACGAGATATGTGGATAATCGTCGAGTAGGAAATACCCCCCCTGAGTTTTAGGGACCCTGATCCTGATTATGATTGTTCTGAAAATTTTAGGGTTTGTGCAGAATCACTTGGGTGTCTCAATTAGGGTTTCCTCTTGGATAAAATAATAAAATAAATAGGACTTTTAATGAGGGTTGTTACACCAATCGAGTGGCCAGCCGATCGAGCTGCCATCCGATCGGGCTGGCATCCGATCGAGGTGCCACTCGATTGGGCTGCCACCCAACCAGGGTAACCACTCGATCGACCAGCCCTCTCCTCCCCTTTCCTTTTATGGAAAGCCTATAAATACCCCTGTTAACATCACAAACTTACCTTTTCTGCACCTCTCGTCCGACCAGCGCTTCTTGCCCACTTTTCTTCAGATTTCTCGCTATTCTTGTAAGTTTTCCATCTAAATCTTGTACTTTCTTGATCTACACGCACTCCTACACCTTTCTATCTTTTGAATCTTAACTTTTAACCGTAAAATCACTAGATTTGAGGTGTTCTAGGATGATGTCATCATGGTGTTCTTATGAACTTCATGTTTTGACTTTAATCCGCCAAGAACAACTTAGATCTGAACGATTTCCACACAAATAAACAAAGATCTTGCATAGATCTAAACATATTCATGATGAAAAAGGATTGAAAGATGGTTTCTAACTTTCTTCAACTCTTTTACACTCAATGCACTCAAACCGATAGAATCAGACCTTGTTCTAACCTTCTACTCCTTCTTGGTGATGTGTTGGTTCAAGATCTGAGTTCTACCAACGAGACAACCGATTTCGGGTTAAGAAAGAACAACCGTCTTGAACCGGTTAACTGGTTGAACTTGGGTGATTCCTGTTCAATCGGGTCACATGTGTCAAGATGGGGTTTTGTTGATTAGCACGTTGTCACACCTTCTCGATAGAACTACAGCCCATCGAAAACAACCAAGTGTAAGACGATCAGGCCGACCAGGACGGAGTGCCGCCCGATCGGACTGCTGTCCGATCGGATTGACACCCGATCGGGTTGCCACCCGATCGGCTTACACCTTGTCCCCACACTCAACTCTTATTTTTAAACTTTTGAGGTTGAACATTGAACGAAATGCTGTCCGACCGGATTACCACTCGATCGGATTACCACTCGACCATGAGATGTTCTGACTTCAACACTTCAACAATTTTCAACATGTTCAATGCACAAGGGTTGCCACCCGATCGGACTACCATCCGATCGAGTGACAAACTGCTGTGAACTTGTTCTTACTAAAAGTGTCCAACTAATCGGTTTGTCGTCCGATCAAACGGTCGTTCGATCGACCGGCCTATAGGTAGAGATACTTCTATATTTTCAAAATGCTACAATGAAAACTTCAAAAGACAAGCCATCATACACAAACACATCTTTCCCAAGCGAAGTAACAATCCACTAGAAAGGTCACCCGATCGGATGACCATCCGAGCATATTGTCACCCGATCGACCGGCTACCCGATCGGATTGCCATCCGATCGGATTGCTGTTCGACCCACTGACACTTTGTTCCGTTTTACGCGCCGCTTATCGTTATACTATCGTTCTGATCAGGCTAATTTCCGCTCTAAACGCTCCCTTCAATCCATCAATCCATCAATCGCTGTGAGTATACTCGATCCCTTTTTGCTTTACGCACTTTTGGGTGTTACATACGTTACTTATTCTAAATCACATCGAACACACTACGCAAAACTTTAACGCTAACCGTTACTGCATGTTATACGTGACTTAATGAATGCTTGTTTGTTATGTTTACACATGGAATGCTGTCTACATGCCTTAGCAACGGTACTACTATTAGTTTGGACTCACCACCTATTCACTCAGGGGTTGTTAAGGACAATTAGTTACATGGCTCACAATGGTAGTGTGTATCGCAAACTGCCTTGGGCAGTCAACCCGCAATCATTGGTATCGATATGTTTATGTTGATAACTAACATGCCTCATTTTACACTGTGTACGTGCTGGTTATGCGTAAACGATTTCGGACTCTATTATATCTATTAAACTTGTATGCTCATCTTTACACTATGTGTATTGACTTTTACTTTAATGCATGTGGCAGGTGCTTAAGGTGTTTAGATGCTTTGCTTGCTGTGAAATCGAGGCTAGGAAAGACCTAGAACAATAATAAATGGTATGTACTTAAAATCTCAGTTGTCGGAACAGAACAATTTGACTAGATCTTGTCTGTAATAATTATGATATCTTTTATGACATGGTATGGGACATATTGCTTTAAATAATTGGTAATTATAGTTGTTATGGAAACTTCTGGACAATCTGTTTCGCTCAGTGCCACGCCCCGATGTTTCCGCCATCGGTTGGGGTGTGACAGATTGGTATCAGAGCCAGAACTATAGGGAATTAGGCAAGACTCGACCTAGTCCGGGTCGATGTCTTAGAAACGACCTAGTCTATAGTTACGCACCAACAGACCGACTTGTGCATATCATGTAGGGATTATGTACGAGCATGCTTGCCATTTCTCGCTATTCTCGCCTACGCTACACTATCACTGCACTCTAGTTTTCAAAAAAAATGAACAAACAATTGGGTCGAGATTAGGTGTGAAAACCGTAAACTCTCGACTAAATTGCTTGTTCGATCCGCATTTTTATCTACAAACAGGAGAATTTACGTTGAATTAGGAGTGAAATCAACACTTTGACGTATAATCCTTCCTTTATTTTATCAAAACAGGAACCAGGTCGTTAAGTCAGGGGTGAAACCCGAACCTCGACGACTTGTTCCGATCTATATTTTATTTTACAAAACTCTCACCAAAGTCTCGACAGATTCCAACGACTTGAAGTCACGATATGACTGGAAGGATGCGTGCCGATCGCCCAGATTCGAGGCGAGAGCACAGTCCTGAAGGTCAAAGTGTGTACAAAAGTCCTTGTGAATAGTTGAATCACTTTGGGTAGTCAATGTCTATCGAGCCTGAGACAATCTATTTCTCGATTTTTATGTGATTCGATTCTGAGCTCGCTACTGCCGACTCTGATACTCGTCGATTTTATGTGTTTATATGTGTAAATTACCTGTTTATATGTTTTGAATTTGGTGACTTATTCGATTTTCGATATTCGCTTTTCGATCAACACACACAACTCGCACTGCACTTCTATCTCAATACGCTGAAAAATCGCTACTACCTGAGGAACGACTTTGCGAAATGTTGCTTGCTATACTATTCGCTTACGCTACACTAATCGCTATGATATTTGCGATCGCTATCTTCGAACGCTCGCGGACTTTAAACGATAGGTTTCTGTATTCTGACTGCTTTATGTGCTCCATGTGCTTCTGTGATTCTGTGCCTTACGTGCTTATGTGCTTCTGTGCTTATGTGAATCTGTGATTATGTGTCTGTGTGGTTAAGTGATTGTCCGTGTTCTTGAGTTATAGTAGTACTAGACATGTGAGGTGAGATTCGATTTTATTGAGTTTGAGCCCTATGGCGATGTCTATTGCAGACAATGTCGTCATCTGGACCTGCATCTGGACCCCGTCACCCACGAATTACTCGTTAAGAACAGAGAGAGAAACGCCTAGCTGTTATCGTCGTGAAGCAAGTAGCAAAGGTCGTCCCTCAGATCGTGAGTGAAATATACGAGAATGTGAGTAAATCGTCTGAAGAGTCCATAACCGAAGCTTCTAAGGCTACTCCCAAAGCTGCCTTTAGTTTCAAGCAGTTCAAAGCTTGTGGTCCAAAGGAATTTACTGGCGAAGATGGCCCAACGGCTATGTTTCAATGGTTTGATTCCATCGAAGTCACTCTGCGCCAGAGTGGATGTCCTGAAAATCTCCATACACTAAACGCTACCGGCGTCTTCCAGTCCCGTGCACTAGACTGGTGGACGGCCGAGAGGAACAAACGCGGAAATGACGCAGCCTATGAGCTGACGTGGGAAGATCTGAAGGCCATTATGATGGATGAATTTTGCCCTCCCCGTGAACGCCAAAAGCTGGAGGACGAATTCTGGCATATCAAGCAGAAGGATGGAGAGAACGCAGCTCTGACTGCTCACTTTAAGCAGCTCAGTATTATCTGTCCCGACCAAGTGAAGACCACCGACATGACAATCAAGAAGTACATTCGAGCTCTGCCAGACTGTGTTGCAGATTTTGTGCATGCCGCAAAGCCAGCAACAATCAAAGAAACCTACTTGCTTGCCGCTGAAATCAACGACAAGCGAGTAAAAGTAGGTTTTTGGGATAAAGCTTCGAAGAGTCTGCACCAAGCTACTACCGCTGCACCAGCTACCGAAACCGCCACCGCACAATCATCAAAGTCCTCACGCCGAAAGAAGAACAACAACAACAACAGCTCCAACAACAAGAACTGTGCTGCCACTACCACTGCTGCCCCGCTTCAAGCTGTACCGGCTCAGCAGCAATCTCAGCTCCAATCAGCACCAGTTATCTATGCACCACCTGCAAAGCGTGCATACACTGGTCCCCACCCTGCTTGCCAGACATGTACTTTCAGCACCAGCCCAAGCCACTGCTCATCAAGCTCTACTTCCAGCTCCTCAAGGCCAACAAGCGGCTCAGGCACCCACAGTCAACGCCAGAGTCTGCTTTGCGTGTGGTGATCCCAACCACTTCGTGAACATGTGCCCGAACAGGGTTGTGAAACAAGAGCCTCAGCAACAACAACAACAACAGCCTCAACAGCAACAACAATAAGTCGCCCGCGCCAGAACTTTCAGCATCAATGCGCGCCAAGCCCAGGCTGACAACAACGTGGTCAATGGTATGTTCCTTGTGAATGGTATTTATGCTTCGTGTTTGTTTGATACTG
Organism: Helianthus tuberosus; assembly: GCA_030545235.1. NCBI lineage: Eukaryota > Viridiplantae > Streptophyta > Magnoliopsida > Asterales > Asteraceae > Helianthus > Helianthus tuberosus. The sequence goes on along the minus strand of CM060429.1, from coordinate 13,051,942 downwards.
GAGCCGATAACTGTTTTGTTTCGTTCGAATTCGAGAAGCTCCTTAGTCGTAAGCGCTCTCATCTCCCCTCGACGTTCGATGTCGAAGTCGCCACTGGAAGAACCGTCGCTGTCAATTCTGTTCTTCGTAATTGTACTCTTGAGCTCAACAATCGCATCTTACCAATCGACCTTATTCCGATGCAACTTGGAAGTTTTGACATCATAGTAGGCATGGACTTTCTTCGTGAAAACCATGCTGAAGTTGTGTGCTTTGATAAGATGATTCGATTCGCGCTCGCTAATGGTGTTGTATTGTGTGTTTACGGTGAAACTGCTTCGAAAGGTCTCAAGCTCATGTCATGTGTCCAAGCTAGCAAGTATCTCTGCAAGGAATACAGAGCTTTCTTGGCTAATATTGTAGTAGCGGAGGAGGAAAAGAAAGGTAGACCGGGAGTAAACGATGTTCCTGTGGTTCGAGAATTTCCTAACGTTTTTCCTGAGGATCTTCCCAGACTTCCGACAAGTCATGATATCGACTTTCGTATCAACCTCATTCCTGGAGCCAACCCTGTTGCCAAAGCTCCTTACCTACTCGCCCCGTCCGAAATGCGTGAACTCTCGAGTCAGCTTCAGGAATTACTTGATAAAGGCTTTATTCGCCCGAGCACCTCTCCATGGGGCGAACCAGTCCTTTTCGTCAAAAAAAGGATGGGTCGTTCCGGATGTGCATCGACTATCGAGAATTGAATAAGTTGACAATCAAGAATAGCTATCCCCTGCCTCGCATCGATGATTTGTTTGACCAGCTACAAGGTGCTTCATGTTTCTCGAAGATCGATCTACGCTCAGGTTATCACCAGTTACGCATTCAAGAGAAGGATATACCCAAAACTGCTTTTCGCACCCGATACGGTCACTATGAGTTCGTTGTTATGCCTTTTGGTTTAACCAACGCACCTGCGGTTTTCATGGATCTGATGAATCGTGTGTGTAAACCTTATCTCGAACGTTTCGTCATCGTGTTCATCGATGATGTCTTGATCTATTCCAAGTCAAAAGCTGAACACGCGCAACATCTACGTTTGGTTCTCGAGCTACTCCAGGGAAATCGACTCTATGCTAAGTTCTCCAAGGGTGAATTCTGGTTGGAGGAGGTTCAATTTCTTGGTCACATCGTTAATAGTCAAGGTATTCACGTCGATCCTGCGAAGATTGATGCAGTTAAGAGTTTGATTACACCCAAGAACCCTTCTGAAGTCCGTTCTTTCCTCGGATTGGCGGGCTATTATCGATGATTTATCGAAGGATTCTCAAATATCGTTGTGCCGCTTACCTCTCTCACGTATAAAGACAAGCCTTTTGTTTGGGGAACTGAACAAGAGTCTGCTTTCCAAACCCTCAAGCACATGCTTTGCAATGCTCCCGTCCTCGCATTACCCGACGGAAACGACGACTTCATTGTCTATTGTGATGCCTCAAACCTTGGTCTTGGTTGTGTCCTCATGCAACGAGACAAGGTCATTGCTTACGCGTCTCGTCAGCTCAAAATCCACGAGAAGAACTATACAACCCATGATCTCGAGCTAGGCGCAATTGTTTTTTCATTAAAGATTTGGCGACACTACCTTTATGGTACCAAGTGTACGATCTTCACCGATCATAGGAGCCTACAACATATCTTTGACCAGAAGGAACTTCATATGCCTCAACGCCGCTGGGTGGAACTTCTCAACGATTATGACTGTGAGATTCGTTATCATCCTGGCAAAGAAAATGTCGTTGCCGACGCTCTCAGCAGACGGATTTATCTGCTCAGCATCTGTAATACCCAAGCCCAATACGATCTCGAAACCCTCATCCGTGAAGCCCAACATTCCTTTTTTAATGAACGCACTCTGAAGAAGGAAAGAATCTACCACGATGGAGCCCAGCTTGTGAATAAGTCGAATGGGATATTCCACTTTCTGGACCGAATTTGGATCCCTAAGCGGACCAATTTACGACAGATATTGATGGACGAAGCCCACAAATCTCGTTACTCTATTCATCCCGGTGCCGATAAAATGTACCAGGACCTTCGCTACAAGTACTGGTGGCCGGGCATGAAGAGGGATATCGCTCTCTATGTTGGGAAGTGCCTGACTTGCTCTAAAGTCAAGGCTGAACACCGAAGACCCTCTGGCTTACTCGAACAACCCCCGATCCCTGTGTGGAAGTGGGAGAGTATAGCTATGGACTTCATAACGAAACTTCCACGCACGCCATCAGGTCACGACAGCATATGGGTTGTTGTTGACCGTTTGACCAAATCTACTCACTTTTTGCCAATACGGGAAGACTACAAGGTAGAAAGATTAGCCCGAATCTACACCGATGAGATCATTTGTCGACATGGGACGCCTCGTGACATCATCTCTGACCATGATGCTCGGTTTACCTCGCGTCTGTGGGAAACGTTTCAAGCGGCTCTCGGTACTACGCTTAATCTAAGTACCGCACTCCACCGTCAAACCGACGGTCAGACTGAGAGAACGATTCGTACCCTTGAAGACATGTTCCGTTCGTGTGTCATAGATTTCGGTGGTAATTGGGACGCATACTTACCTTTAGTCGAATTCTTGTACAACAACAGTTATCATTCCAGCATTCAAATGGCACCGTTTGAGGCTTTAAAAGGAAGAAAATGTTGATCGCCTATTGTATGGCACGAGATCGGGCACTCGCAATTAACCGGTCCTGAGCTACTGCAAGGAACCACTGACAAAGTCCTCCAAATTCGAGACAATCTACTGAAAGCTCGGAGTCGACAGAAAAGTTACGCCGATAGACAACGCAAGCCCCTTGAATTTGACGTTGGCGACTACGTACTCCTAAAGGTATCACCTTGGAAGGGCGTGGTCAGATTCGGCAAGAAAGGGAAACTAGCGCCTCGATATGTTGGACCTTTTAGGATTCTGGAAAGGATCGGAAAAGTCGCCTACAGACTCGAGCTACCAGAGGAACTTAGCAACGTTCACTCGACTTTCCATGTGTCGAACCTCCAAAAGTGCCTGGCTGAGCATGATTTAATTGTACCCCTAGATGATCTCCAAGTAAACGAAACACTACACTTCGTGGAGAAGCCTGTCGAAATCATGGACCGCCAAACCAAGCAGCTCAGACGCTCACACATTCCCATTGTGAAAGTCCGATGGGAAGGCAAACGAGGCGCAGAGTTCACTTGGGAACTCGAAAGCGACATGAAGGCGAAGTACCCGCAGTTGTTTGTTACGGCTTCGGCCTAATTTCGGGACGAAATTCCCTCAACTAGGGGAGGCTGTAACACCCCGTGTTCGAAAGTCAAAGTCAAAGTCAAGATTGAAGTCAAAGGGAGACAAGATTGCTAATTGCGATCTGTCACTCCTTGCTCAATTCCTGTTTTGGATTCTTTGACTTGTAGATAGTCGATTTTATGCTTGTCGTTAGTTGTATTATGTGGAGTATTTGCTAATAATCGAGGTTTAATTGCTAATTATCGATATTTATCGCATGTTTTATCGCTTTATTGATATCGCAATCGCACTCGTAACTCGAATTACGCGTTCTGGATATTGCTCTCTGTGTGTGTGTGTGTGCCTTATGTGTTACTTGTGCATGTTTAATTATATTTATGTGTGGTGATTAATCGAAACGCAATCGAAACTCAATCGCAATCGAATCGCAATCGAATCGCAAACGCTAAACGAATATGAAATAAGGATGATTGTATGTTGATATAGTAGTTGGGATTAAAAGTAATTTGACTAGGAAACTCTATCGCATCGCAACGCTCGCAATCGAAACAACAAAACTCATCGCGCCGTGCTCTCCATTCGAGTGGCCAGCCGATCGAGCTGCCACCCGATCGTGCTGCCATCTGATCGAGGTGCCACCTGATCGGGCAGCCACCCGACCAGGGTAACCACTCGATCGACCAGCCCTCTCCTCCCCTTTCCTTTTATGGAAAGCCTATAAATACCCCTGTTAACATCACAAACTTACCTTTTCTGCACCTCTCGTCCGACCAGCGCTTCTTGCCCACTTTTCTTCAGATTTCTCGCGATTCTTGTAAGTTTTCCATCTAAATCTTGTACTTTCTTGATATACATGCACTCCTACACCTTTCTATCTTTTGAATCTTAACTTTTAACCGTGAAATCACTAGATTTGAGGTGTTCTAGGATGATGTCATCATGGTGTTCTTATGAATTTCATGTTTTGACTTTAATCCGCCAAGAACAACTTAGATCTGAACGATTTCCATACAAATAAACAAAGATCTTGCATAGATCTAAACATATTCATGATGAAAAAGGATTGAAAGATGGTTTCTAACTTTCTTTCAACTCTTTTACACTCAATGCACTCAAACCGATAGAATCAGACCTTATTCTAACCTTCTACTCCTTCTTTGTGATGTGTTGGTTCAAGATCTGAGTTCTACCAACGAGACAACCGATTTCGGGTTAAGCAAGAACAACCGTCTTAAACCGGTTAACTGGTTGAACTTGGGTGATTCCTGTTCGATCGGGTCACTTGTGTCAAGATGGGGTTTTGTTGATTAACACGTTGTCACACCGTCTCGATAGAACTACAGCCCATCGAAAACAACCAAGTGTAAGACGATCAGGCCGACCAGGACAGAGTGCCGCCCGATAGGATTGACACCCGATCGGGTTGCCACCCGATCGGCTTACACCTTGGCCCCACACTCAACTTTTATTTTCAAACTTTTGAGGTTGAACATTGAACGAAATGCTGTCCGACCGGATTACCACTCGATCGGATTACCACTCGACCATGAGATGTTCTGACTTCAACACTTAAACAATTTTCAACATGTTCAATGCACAAGGGTTGCCACCCGATCGGACTACCATCCGATCGAGTGACAAACTGCTGTGAACTTGTTCTTACTAAAAGTGTCCAACCAATCGGTTTGTCGTCCGATCGAACGGTCGTTCAATCGACCGGCCTGAAGGTAGAGATACTTCTATATTTTCAACATGCTACAACGAAAACTTCAAAAGACAAGCCATCATACATAAACACATATTTCCCAAGCGAAGTAACAATCTACTCGAAAGGTCACCCAATCGGATGACCATCCGAGCGGATTGTCACCCGATCGACTGGCTACCCGATCGACCGGCTACCTGATCGGATTGCCATCCGATCGGATTGCTGTTCGACCCACTGACACTTTGTTCTGTTTTACGCGCCGCTTATCGTTATGCTATCATTCTGATCAGGCTAATTTCTGCTCTAAGCGCCCCCTTCAATCCATCAATCGCTGTGAGTATACTCGATCCCTTTTTGCTTTACTCACTTTTGGGTGTTACATACGTTACTTATTCTAAATTACATCGAACACACTACGCAATACTTTAATGCTAACTGTTACTGCATGTTATACATGACTTAATGAATGCTTGTTTGTTATGTTTACACATGGAATGCTGTCTACCTGCCTTAGCAACAGTAGTACTACTAGTTTGTACTCAGCACCTGTTCACTCAGGGGTTGTTAAGGACAATTAGTTACATGGCTCACAGTGGTGAGTGTGTATCGCGAACTGCCTTGGGCAGTCAACCCGCATTCGTTGGTATCGATAGGCTCATGTCGATAACTAACATGCCTCATTTTACACTGTGTACGTGCTGGTTATGCGTAAACGATTTCGAACTCTATTATATCTATTAAACTTGTATGCTCACCTTTACACTATGTGTATTGACTTTTACTTTAACGTATGTGGCAGGTGCTTAAGGTGTTTAGATGCGTTGCTTGCTGTGAAATCGAGGCTAGGAAAGACCTAGAACAATAATAAATTGTCTGTACTTAAAATCTGAGTTGTCGGAACAGAACAATTTGACTAGATCTTGTCTGTAATAATTATGATATCTTTTATGACATGGTATAGGACATGTTGCTTTAAATAATTGGTAATTATAGTTGTTATGGAAACTTCTGGACAATCTGTTTCGCTCAGTGCCACGCCCCGATGTTTCCGCTATCGGTTGGGGTGTGACAGATGGTGGTGGCTGGAGATGGTTGTTAGAAGTGTCTGGAGGTGGTTGTTGCAGGCTGTAGAAAGAGGTATCGTGATAGAGGTAGAGTGAGAGACTAGATTTTCTTTAAATCTATATATACACATATTACATTATATCATATATATATTATATCATTTTAAATTTATTTTTTGTTTTATTTGTTAAAATATTTTTTAAATGAAAGGATAAAAGGACGTTAAAAGACCATTTTGCCTTTCATTAAAATGGAGGAAAAAGACAAAAAAGCTAGGTGTTAACTGAAAAATCTGGCCAAAATTTGCTTTTGATGAAAATGACAACAAAACAGAAACCATAGGGACCCAGATTCAAAAGGTTTGAGTTTTGGACTAAAATGACAAAACTGACCGAACCTCAGGGACCAGACAGTTTACTCTAAAAAGAACACGCCGTATGGTTGTCATTTTAATTTTTAACACATACCGTTTAAAAAGGGAGAAAAGGAAAAAAAGGAAGTAACCCGTCTATTCCACCGATTTAAATTAACCCACCATCTTAGGGGTTTTGTTTACTCTATTTGGTGTCTTTTCCGTTCATCTCAACAGGTTCCATCGCTTCACTTTTTGTTCCTATATATTATTCTGTAATTGATGCAACAATTATCCCTCTCCATTGTTATTGATCCGTAGCATATATTCGTCGTTTGACTTTTTTTGTTAGGTTTAGCCAATCCGTTATGTTTTCCTTCAAAATTGATCATACTTTTGTTGGTAGATCAATTTGTTAGATACGTTTATCACAATATCTTTCATTTAATATGGACCAGCATTTGAAATTGATGTGCGATTTAGGTTTCTGTTATTTACTTTTGTATATATTGTTGTTATGCGTTGGTAAGTATGGGTGAGAATGGAAACGCCATTTTAATAAGAGGGATAGGATAGGATAGAGAGAGGGATGGCTAGGGTAGTCATGTTGAATAACCAGATTTGATGGGTTTGTGTCCAAAGCGAACCAATGACGACTGGTTTGGTGACGTTGCAATCATCGAAGATTTGCCATCCGGATCTGAACGAACCTCCATTCGCTGGAAAATAACGATCTGAAGCACGCCACTTGGTTCATGAGGCCGAAATTCAATTCGATTGCGGTTCTATATAGGCTACGTAAAATCCCTTTGATGCGGTGTGACCCTCTCAAAACTGTTTATTAATGAGCCGGTGTGTCGGTTCATGCGGAGCATGATAAAAAAATGACACCTTTCTTTTAGTTGCTTACGAAGCATCATTTAATCATATCAATTAGTCCTGCCTTCATAGCCCAGTTGGTTGAGGGCCGGTTTGGTCTCCTAGAGGTCACCGGTTCGATCCCAGCTTGTGGCGAAAGGGGGTAGGACACCCGTGCGCAATGATGGTGAAAAACCTACCGAGGAGGGTTTGATCCTGAGCGTCACTCCGGTTTTCATCCGGCTGTTACTCTAGCGAGGCAACTCGTGTAGAGGCAGTACGGTTTCCGGGGGAAAGCCTTCGACCCAAGACTGGTAAACCCAGCGCTGGCCTTGCTATCAGGGCCCTTAATCTTGGCGAGGGTCCGCGATTTGCGGATGTGACAATGGTCACCATTAAGAAGTTCACCTTTCAAAAAAAAAAAATCATATCAATTAAATGAAGCCGGTTCAATTAAAGAGAGATTTTGACTTTCGTGCAAATTTTGGTGCGAGTTGTTATGGACTAATACCATTGCATGGTATGAGACTTGTCCCACATCGGTTGTATGGGCAACTGATGTGGGGTTTATATACCAAATGGGCTCTCTCACCTACAAGACTAGTTATTTGGGTTGAGTTCTCTCGTTTGGTATGTAACACGAGTCTCTGATAAGTTGTTTCACCGACTTTCGGTTAATCTCTCTAGATTTGTTGTTTCTCTCCAGACGAACAACTTGTTGTTTCTCTGATGAAGACTTTAGATCCTGTACAAACAACACATACTGTGAAACCATAAGAACAGATCTGAACCATCCAATTTTTAGACTAACTGTTGGTGTTGATTATAACACTAAACATTATTATCAGACTAGGCAATGTGTTGTTTTGTGAACCCACCAAATCTTCAAACTCTCGGATGGTCCCCACTTTTTAAGTGATAACTGTCACACCCCCAAAATACCACATGCGGAAACACCGCGGGACGTGTGACGTACCAGGATCCAAGCCACCAATCACATTGAACCAATAATAATTATTTAAATTAAACTTTCGATTCATTTCATAATATAAATCCAAGTCATAAGTTAAAACCAAAGTAAACGTTCAGCGGAAGTATAAAGTAAATCGTTAATCAACTGTTTCAAAGCAAATGTTCAAAACCAATGTAACAAGTATCCAAGGGTCTCGATCCATGACCACTCCAGCACTCCCAGATAGCAAGTCCATAAACAAGAATCTAACGACCTGCAAGCATGCAGACAAGTGTGTCAGACGACGCTGGTGAGTTCAAAGTTTGTTAACACGTTTTAGTTACCAGATATGAGTATAAGATGATTCAATGATTTGATGTTGTTATTAACTCGATTACCGCAGATGGCTCTAGATTTATTTGCCCAAACCCCAATCCTCTATCACACATTGGTCAAGTGGTTAAGGTATTAGTTCACGACCGTCCTCCCCGGTACGGTGTGAGGGTGCCAAACCTAATAGCGCTATCAACTAATAACCCCGTTGCCTCCACGGCAATCAATCGGTATATGTAAGGGGACTTAATGATAGAAATGAGTGTAATAACCAACATCCCAATAACCCGACGTTCCTCCCCGGAACGATTACCAGATGTCCCTCCCCAGGACGCATGCTTGGAGAAAAAGCAGTGAACTCACCTTGGTTTGCTCAGTAAGATTAGTTACTTGTTCACACTTAGTTAATCGAAGCCTATGGTGTTCATGTACACGTAATCAGTTTACATTCGCATGACTCGCGTATAAATTGTAATCATATTGTGTGTTCAAGCAACAATCACCAAATAGCACATAAACAGTTATTCAACTCAATTGAATATGAAATTCACATGTATGATTTACAATAGTACTCAACAGTTAAGTGTGATACTCATAATAACCAAATTATGTTTTCCTTAGTCAATGTTTATATCATTATCAAACAGTAATAGGGTTCCGTCAACAATCATTCAACAATCAGACAGTCTGTGCTATTCCCTGGGCGACGAAACATCAACCGACGAAACACTAAGGTGTTTCGTTGTCATGACAGGTGACGAAATACTAAGGTGTTTCGTCGATACAATGGGTGACGAATCACTAGGTGTTTCGTCGATGTGTGGGATGACGAATCATCAGGGTATTTCGTCGGGATTAACAGTAACCCTAAACACTTCCAGTTCCGTTTTGTTCATGACTACACACAGCCAACATGATACTCATACAGAAACAGAACCATCAAAATCGTGCAGTAAACATGGCCGATTACAAGACATCAGATTCTTATCATGTGTGTTCCAATCTACCGACTTAACCAATAACATATCAAAACCCTAATAGCGAATCAATCATTATACATACAAACACAACAGTACTTAAACATCATACAGTCTAGATCATCAAATCTATTAGTATTCTAACACTGGTTCATCGACGAATAACATGAGCAATTACAGTTTCTCACAACATAACAATTCATAACAGATTCGTCACATAACACAAACAATCAAGAGTTAACGCTAGTGCAAACCGACTAACCGAGAGAGAATGTAGTCTCGCGCTAGAATACCGGATACGTGCTTAGGGAAATCAAACTGAGATGGTGATGCTTCGTAGAGAGTTTGTTTTCGTCGCTAGGTGTAGAGAGAACTAGGGTTTGAGTTTATGATTGACAGTTTCAATATCAGAAGTTTATGTTTCAAGTCGTTCTTTGTTGAGCCGTAACTACTTGGGCCGACGGCCCTTATGGCGAAACACCCATGTTTCGTCAAGTACGGTTTGTGGTTGTTGCACTAATTTTCCGTCGTGCAAAAGGTAGTGACGAAAGACCTAAGTTTCGTCAATTATGAGGATGTATGAGTTGAGTTTATAACTAGTTCATTACTTAACCAAACAAAGTACAATACACCAAACATATCAAACGTGCACAAGTTAAAATGCAAACAGATTATGAAAACACAGTTGCGAAACGAGTAACGTGTCGAGGAAAGACCTTGAAAACTCGGGTTGTCACATCATCCCTAACTTGAAAGAAATTTCGTCTCGAAATTTAAGATGTACCCCGAAAGCGGCGAAATATCAAATCAGGATGACTGTGGATTTTCCCCAGGTGCCACATCATCCCCAACTTGAAGGGGAATTTCGTCCCGAAATTCATTAGTTGCACCAGGTTTAGACTTGCCCGACTTGGATTTGTCATCTGGGAATAAATGTGGGTACTTGAGCTTCATTTGATCCTCGCGTTCCCATGTGAACTCCGGTACTCGTCTTGAGTTCCAACGAACCCTCACGATCGGAATTCGGCTATGCTTACAGACCTTGACCTCCCGGTCCATAATTTCTATTGGTTCTTCAACAAACTGCAACTTGTCGTCGATTTTCAACTCTTGAAACGGTACCACAAGTGTCTTATCGGACAAACACTTCTTCAGCTTTGACACGTGGAAAACATCATGAATGTTACCCAACTCAGCAGGTAACTCTAGCTTGTAGGCTACTTTACCGATTTGTTCCAGGATTTTGAACGGCCCTACATAAGGAGTGTTAAGCTTGCCGCGTTTTCCAAAACGCACCACACCCTTCCAGGGTGAGACCTTCAACATAACACGATCACCAACTGCGAACTCCAAAGGTTTCCTACGCTTATCGGCGTAGCTTTTCGGGCGATCACGCGCTGCTGCCATACGGTTCCTGATCTGAACAATTTTCTCGTAGGTTTCAATTACAAGTTCCGGGCCTGTAATCTGGCTGTCACCCACCTCGGCCCAACAGAGAGGTGAACGACATTTCCGTCCGTACAATGCTTCGAATGGAGCTGCCTGAATACTGGTATGATAGCTATTGTTGTAAGAAAACCCTATCAAAGGCATGTGTTTCTCCCAGCCTTTACCAAAATCGATCACACATGCTCGCAACATGTCTTCTAGTGTCTGAATGGTTCGTTCACTTTGACCATCCATCTGTGGGTGATAAGCAGTACTCATATCGAGACGTGAGCCAAACGATTTGTGCATCGACTGCCACAAATCCGAAATGAAACGCGGATCACGATCCGAGATAATAGAGGCCGGCACCCCGTGCCTAGAAACTACTTCCTTCAAATAAACCGCTGCAAGTTGTGAGAACTTATCCATTTCCTTGATTGCAAGAAAATGCGCTGACTTCGTGAGACGATTAACGATCAACCAAATGGTATCATTTCCATTTTGAGTTCTAGGCAATCCTGTGACAAAATCCATGGAAATTTGCTCCCATTTCCACATGGGTATCTCTGGTTGTTGAAGCAATCCAGACGGTTTCTGGTATTCCACCTTGACCTTTGAACACGTCAAGCATTTACTAACATACGTCGCGATGTGAGCTTTCATCTTCGGCCACCAATACATGACTTTGAGATCCTGATACATCTTATCCGAACCCGGATGAACAGAGTATCGAGACTTGTGCGCTTCATCCATCACAAGCTCTCTAAGGTTACCAAACAAAGGAATCCATATACGCTCAATGAAGTAAAGAATACCATCAGATCTCTCTACAAGTAGTTTCTCCATGCCTCACAAATACTCTGCTTCATAGTTTTCCTCCTTCAACGCTTCAGTTTGAGCCGAACGAATCTGATCAGGAAGATTTGAATGAATGGTGAGCTGTAAGGCTCGCACACGCTTAGGTTTCGTCTCCTTTCGGCTAACGGCATCAGCTACAACGTTTGCTTTGCCCGGATGATATTTGATAGCACAATCATAGTCATTCAAGAGTTCTACCCAGCGACGCTGTCGCATATTCAATTCCTTCTGGTCGAAAATATGCTGAAGGCTCCTGTGATCGGTGTAGGTAGTGCATTTGGTACCGTACAGATGGTGCCTCCAGATTTTCAATGCAAACACCACGACCCCCAACTCCAAGTCGTGATTCGTGTAATTCTTCTCATGAACCTTCAGTTGTCGAGAAGCATAAGCGATCACATTGTTGCGTTGCATCAGCACGCAACTAAGACCCTGAATAGAAGCATCACAGTATACCACAAAATCTTCTGATCCTTCAGGTAAAGACAAAATCGGTGCACTGCAGAGTTTCTGTTTTAGTAACTGGAAAGCATCCTCTTGTTTCATTCGCCACAAGTATGCAACGCCCTTCTGTGTTAACGAGGTAAGAGGCTGAGCAATCTTCGAGAAATCTTTGATAAATCTTCGATAGTATTCAGCGAGACCAAGAAATTGTCGCACCTCTGAAGGAGTCTTTGGTGCCGCCCAATTTCTGATAGCATCAATCTTTGCAGGATCCACGTGTATTCCCGATTCATTCACAATGTGGCCAAGGAAGTGCACCTCTCGTATCCAGAAGTCACACATAGAAAACTTTGCGTAGAGTTGCTCCTTCCTCAGGAGCTCCAAGATAAGTCGTAAGTGCCGCTCGTGATCTTCCTCGCTCTTTGAATAGATCAGAATGTCATCGATAAACACGATAACGAAGTTGTCGAGGTACGGTTTGCATACACGGTTCATGAGATCCATGAAGACCGCTGGTGCGTTCGTCAATCCAAACGACATAACTAAAAACTCATAGTGCCCATACTGTGTTCGAAAAGCAGTTTTAGGAACATCCTCCTCTCGGACTCTAATCTGATAATAGCCCGATCTTAAATCGATTTTCGAATAAAAACTTGATCCCTGCAACTGGTCAAACAAGTCGTCGATGCGTGGCAAAGGATAGCGGTTCTTGACAGTCACCTTGATAAGTTCCTGATAATCTATGCACATGCGAAAGGTTCCGTCTTTCTTCTTTATAAACAAAACTGGGGCTCCCCAAGGCGAAGAACTGGGTCGAATAAAACCCCTTTCCAATAACTCTTGCTGTTGATTAGACAACTCCTGCAACTCTCCAGGTGCTAAACGATAAGGAGCACGCGCAATCGGAGCTGCTCCTGGTGCAAGATCAATCTGAAATTCCACTTGACGGTGAGGAGGTAATCCAGATAGTTCCTCTGGAAACACATCAGGAAATTCGCGAACAACTGGCAGGTCTTCGATCTTTCTTTCTTTAGATGGAGTATCAGTAACAAGTGCTAGAATAGCAGGATACCCCTTTCGTAGACACTTCTGCGCTTACATAGCCGAGATGATACCAATCATCGCCCCACTACGATGCCCTTGAACCGATAATGACTCTCCACTGGGAGAGGAACACGTACAATCTTCTCCTTACATAGAATCTCAGCTTGATGTTTAAACAACCATTCCATACCAAACACTACATCAAAACTACCGAGGGTAACAGGAAGGAGATCAATATCAAACACTTGACCCACAAGATCTAGTTTACACCCAAATAAGACATGCGAAGCTTCAATCGTTTTGCCATCAGCTAATTCTACTACATGCTTAGCTTCTAAAGGTGTTGGGGTTAACCCTAATCGCTGACTGAACTCTAGGGACACATAACTCCAATCGACACTGGAATCAAATAACACAAAAGCAAAAAGATTGTTCACAGAAAACGTACCAGTCACGACATTGTCGTCGTTCCTAGTATCACCATATCCGATCGTAAATACCCTTCCGCGAGCACCATTGCCCTCGTTGTTGCCGTTGTTTTTGTTTCCAGCATTGTTGTTATTATGTCGATTGTTGTCATTGACGTTCTGATTCAGTCGAGGGCAATCCCGCTTGATGTGACCCTCGTCCCCACACTGGAAACACCCCTTCCTAAAGCCTTGATTCTGATGGGGCTGCTGCCTCTGCTCCTGCGGATGTTGCTGATTTTGCTGCTGCTGCTTTGGGTGCGGAGCTCTACAGTCTTTTGCCTCATGGCCTACCTTCTCGCACCTACGGCACGCCCGGACACACTGTCCATAATGATGATAACCACAATTGTTGCACTTTGGCTTCTTACCACCGTAGGTGCCTGGACTCTGATTGCTGCCCTGTACTTGATTAACTGAGGACGACTGACTGAAACTATGATTGTTGCTGTTGTCAGGCCTTTTCTGAGATTGACTGGCACTGGTGGCCTTGTCAGCATCATTCCATTTTCGCTTATTATCACTGGCAGGTGTGGTATCTGTAGCAGCAGGGGTAGTAGCAGAAACATGTGGCGGCAATGAGCCACGTTCAACCTCTTGGTCAGTAATCTTGTGTGCCAAACGGATGATCTGGGGCAGATTGTTAAGGTTCGCAGTAGTGACCAAGCCCTTAACCTGCGGGACTAATCCCTTGATGTACAACTTAATTCTTCGGTGTGGAGGTCGTGATAAGTTCGGGCACATATTAGCTAACTCATGTGACCTCTTCGTGTATGCCTCGATCTCCGACCCCACCATCTTCAGCTCATAATACTCATTCTCCAGTTTCTGCACCTCATCGCGAGGACAGTACTCCTCCCGCATCAGTTCCTTGAAGTCATCCCAAGTGGTCGCATTAGCCATTTCAATACCCAACATCTACACTTGGGCATTCCACCAGGTTAGGGCACCATCCTCTAATGAGCCAGTAGCATACTTCACCTGATCCCCCACGGGACAGTTACACATAGCGAACACTGATTCAACTTTCTCGAACCATCAAAGTAACCCCACAGCCCCTTCAGTCCCACTGAAGGTCTGTGGCTTACAATCCATGAATGTCTTAAATGCGCAAACAGGCGGATGGTTTTGATTCTGATTCGCTTGCTGACCTAATAAACGAAAGAGAAAGATACAGTACACGGGTGAGAGTTGGGTACACGACACAAGAATAAGGAATATTTGGCACATTTCGTACCAGCTTGATAGGCTGCCAGAGCCTCAGCCACACAGGTGTTAATCAGGTCAGTCAACTCTGCCTGAGTCATGGCAATGTGACCACGTCTGTGACCATGTCCACTCATGATTCTATATAGGAAAAAGGGAAATGATTAAGGTTCGAGATAAAGTAAGAGTCAAACCTCACGTTGACATCTACAAACTACAAAGTTTACACCAAACAATTGTGCAGAACCCTTCTCACACTCGTTAAGCCTCATTGGGACTCACATGCACCTCACGTTATTATTATGTGTGCACCCATAATAATAAGGCAATTTGCATGCTTATCTCAGTGCCTCTTAACTGGCGCTAAAAGTTTACCCCACATTCAAATAGTAAAACGGAAGACATTACAGGGTTAATAATCACAAGAGTCGAAGGGTAGTGCCACACTATCTAGCTCCACTAAGACATGCAGCACAGGTAATCACATCAAGGTATCAAATATGTTGTTTCATGCAAGTCGTGTGTGTGTAAATATTAAGCAAGTAATGCATAAAGTAAACAGAAGACGAACTTTGCAATCTGGAGCTGAGTGTCATGGTCGATTTTCGAAGTTGTTCGGTTATAGTCTGGTTTTATAAAAACGTTTTAAAACCTAGTTCACTATAACCAGTGGCTCTGATACCAAACTGTCACACCCCCAAAATACCGCATGCGAAAACACCGCAGGACGTGTGACGTACCGGGATCCAAGCCACCAATCACATTGAACCAATAATAAATATTTAAATTAAACATTCTATTCATTTCATAATATAAATCCAAGTCATAAGTTAAAACCAAAGTAAACGTTCAGCGGAAGCATAAAGTAAATCATTAATCAACTGTTTCAAAACAAATGTTCAAAACCAATGTAACAAGTATCCAAGGGTCTCGATCCATGACCACTCCAGCACTCCCAGATAGCAAGTCCATAAACAAGAATCTAACGACCTGCAAGCATGCAGACAAGTGTGTCAGACGACGCTGGTGAGTTCAAAGTTTGTTAACACGTTTTAGTTACCAGATATGAGTATAAGATGATTCAATGATTTGATGTTGTTATTAACTCGATTACCGCAGATGGCTCTAGATTTATTTGCCCAAACCCCAATGCTCTATCACACATTGGTCAAGTGGTTAAGGTATTAGTTCACGACCTTCCTCCCCGGTACGGTGTGAGGGTGCCAAACCTAATAGCGCTATCAACTAATAACCTCATTGCCTCCCCGGCAACCAATCGGTATATGTATGGGGACTTAATGATTGAAATGAGTGTAATAACCAACATCCCAATAACCCGACGTTCCTCCCCGGAACGATTACCAGATGTCCCTCCCCGGGACGCATGCTTGGAGAAAAAGCAGTGAACTCACCTTGGTTTGCTCGGTAAGATTAGTTACTTGTTCACACTTAGTTAATCGAAGCCTATGGTGTTCATGTACACGTAATTAATCATATTGTGTGTTCAAGCAACAATCACCAAATAGCACATAAACAGTTATTCAACTCAATTGAATCTGAAATTGACATGTATGATTTACAATAGTACTCAACAGTTAAGTGTGCTACTCATAATAACCAAATTATGTTTTCCTCAGTCAATGTTTATATCATTATCAAACAGTAATAGGGTTCCGTCAACAATCATTCAACAATCAGAAAGTTTGTGTTATTGACTGGGCGACGAAACATCAACCGACGAAACACTGAGGTGTTTCGTTGTCATGATAGGTGACGAAATACTAAGGTGTTTCGTCGATACAATGGGTGACGAATCACTAGGTGTTTCGTCGATGTGAGGGATGACGAATCATCAGGGTATTTCGTCGGGGTTAACAGTAACCCTAAACACTTCCAGTTCCGTTTTGTTCATGACTACACACAGCCAACATGATACTCATACAGAAACAGAACCATCAAAATCGTGCAGTGAACATGGCCGATTACAAGACATCAGATTCTTATCATGTGTGTTCCAATCTACCGACTTAACCAATAACATATCAAAACCCTAATAGCGAATCAATCATTATACATACAAACACAACAGTTCTCAAACATCATACAGTCTAGATCATCAAATCTATTAGTATTATAACACTGGTTCATCGACGAATAACATGAGCAATTACAGTTTCTCACAACATAATAATTCATAACAGATTCGTCACATAACACAAACAATCAAGAGTGTTTGCTGCCGGTGATGTCCACGGCAGTGTTTGCTGACGGGTTGGGGTTATCTTCAATTTATCGTATTGTGGTTTTTTTTTTTTTTGAAAAAATAACGTAGTGCTGTCTTCAATTTATTATATTGCGGTGTGTGCTGACTGTGGTGTTATGTATGTAATGATGAATTATGTTTTGTGATAAACATGTGCTGAACATAGGTTTTGGTCGAGTCAAATATGGATGAAACAAAGTGGAAACCAAACATCAATAGAAAAGGTATTTTGGGGCATTTTGGTTTTACGGATGAAACGTACATTAATTTTCGATAGTAGGGACGTTTGGTATTATATAACGCATGTGCTGGTTGTAATTCTTGCCTTATGAGACTAATACATGTGTTGAATGTCCTAAAAACAGAAGATCACAAAGATGTTTCAAAGAAAGATGATATTATTGATGAGGTTGCATCGGACCTAACAAAAAAGGGGAGTCAAGGAAGGAATGTTATGACGGCTAAAAGAGGTGTGCTATCATTGTATTTATATGGTTATTTTGACTATGGTTTTTACTTTTTTTTTATTATATTGCCTTTTCAATCTCATCGAGAACCAAACATGAAAAGGATGAAAAAGTTGAGGGGTTCAAGGTTTTATCAAAGTCCCCTAAAGGTTTACACATTGGAATTGACATTATGTTTTAAAATGTAAAAAAAAACTGTTTTCTATGGTTTGACTTATTTTCATGAAGGTCTAGAAACACCTTGTCGCATGCAATGCCTAACCAATACATTATAATGAGACTTACCGATCACAACTGTTTTAGTATCAACATCTTTTGGAACCTCGCTTGTGTACTTTTGATTTTGATATTTAAACACTTCTTCCACTTCCACAACTTCTCTAATGAAGCTTGCTTCCCAAGAAGCAATTGCCTCCCTTATATCCGCAGATTGTGGGTAAGCTTTTTCTGCTTCACTTATTAATTTTTGCACCTTCTCGACGAAGTTATCCTGTTGTTCGACTTTACTTTCAATGATTTCTTTCCACTCCTAGCTAAGACTATTCAGATTAGTAACCAATATGTAGGATCGTGAAACGACCTAACGAGTCGATAAGAAGAGTGCTCAGACAGAATCAGAGGTGGAATTCATTGATTCTGTCTTTGTTTAGCTTGTATTCACTATTAATTGTCTTGTTTATTGATCTTGAAACAATTTACAGCACGTAGACACTTCGACAGCACCTCGGCGTCGGAATCAAGAAGGTTACAAATGAACTAGCACTCAAGGTATATATAGTGGTTGCTATTTCGTTTGAAGGTGACCAATGTCAGTTCAAACGAAATTACACATGGTGATTTCGTTTGAACTTGCACATTACACTTTCAAACGAAATTACCTCCAGTCCACATAAATCCTTCTCTATTTCTCGTATAACGCGCCCCGATTTCACAATTCTAATGTAAGACTCGATACAAGACGAAGTCGACAGACGGATGCACTAACAGACTCCCCTCTAATGTTGACGAGTCTGAAGTAACGAGTCTTCTCATTCTTCAGTCTTTACCGGTCTTCAGGCTCTTTCACAATCTGAGACTTGAACGAAGATGAAGTCGACAGACAACTGCACCAACAGACTCCCCCTTGAATGTTGACGGAATCTTCAGTGAGAGTCTTTATCATGACAACTCTTCAATCTTGATCGGTCTCCTTTCTTTCTTAGCATGTACTAGGATCTTCTCTTAGGCTCTAACCTCGTCAGACTCCCCCTCTCATCATGATGGGATCGCTGTCTGGAATTAGCTATCACCTTGAGATCTAACCCTGGCTTTAATTCTGTTCAGTTCATCTCCTGCACACATTTTCTCATCAAAAACATAAGTTTTTACTTAAATCAATAAGAAAAACTTACTAGTAATAGTTACATCAAGTTCAAATTAATGATCTCGATTAACTAATCAAACTTTCTTTCTCAAAATAAATTTCTACATTGAAGCACATACTCCCAACCCTGTTCGTCATCTTCAACACTTGAAATTTTGAATATCAGCTCTCCAACATCAGTTGTCGAAAATCTTTTTGTATTTTCCAAAATTTATGCTAAAACACACTAAAATCTTTTTGGATTTTTGAATATAATAGAAATGCATTAAAGAAATATTTACACACAATATTTTTGTGAGCTTGTGTAAGAGGATCATATCAGTTTATGTGACCAATCACTAGCACCGTTAAGCTTTAAACATTTTCAGTTCTAAACGATTCACATAGATTGACGATATTGTTGTCCACTTAAACTCAATCTAAAAACTTTCAAAATGCTTACCGATACATTTAAGGTATATTTAGATAGCACTAAATTCTTATGGACCCCACGATCTCAGAATATCCCCTCATCATGCAATACACTGACTCAAGTAATGCCTTTAAACTTTTATCAACTGTGATTTGTGCGAAAAACAAAGCAGAATGTTTAAACATTAACAATCAGGTCGATACTTCCGTATACGCAGAGAAAGTCCAATGTTTAAACAAAATAAGAAAAATAAAAATAAGTTGAAGTTGTTTAGGCTTTAACCACCAGGTCGATACTTCCGTATACGCAGAGGTGATCCAAAGCTTAAACGAAACACCAAAGAAAATAAAGCAGAACGTTTAGGCAATAACATCCAGGTCGATACTCATGTATACGCAGAGGATGTCCAATGCTTAAACAAAATAAAGAAATAAAACAAGTTTAAATCTTTGCAAAATAAAATGCACAATCACAGCGACTTTTTAGCAAAGTTGTGAAAGTTCACAAACTTAACCAGTTTTATGTCTTTCGACAATCAGCGATTACTGAGTAGACACACAATCAAGAAGGACAAAACTAAGTACTATGCTTTCAACCATGTTTCCCACTAGAACTAGGCTTTTTCATTTTAGGTTTGTATCGTTATCGCAAATCTACTAGTCTAGCTGAGCCTATCGTCACATCTTTAGTAAGATCGTTTATCACATTATATCTTTCCATTTCTTTAGCATGCTGTGACAGTCCAACTAATCTACTATCATTTCCTCTTTTTCACAACAAAACTCATTTTTACATTTTTCAAATGTTTTTGGATTTTCAAATTTTCTAATTTTTTAAAAATTTTTACTCCCCCTAAAATCAAAATATGTCTCAATTTTGATTTTCTGGGAAAATATGAAAACAAACTGTACAAGGTAAAGTGACAACATGACGAGAATTACTTCAATTCTCCATTCACTTGGCTTAAACAATCAGAACTCCCCCTGACAACAAAACATTTTCCCATAGTGATTTCAAAACACTTAAGTTTATTTTAATCAAAATGGTTTTTCCGGAAAATTAGTTTTGTGAGTCATTTCTCAAACATGGGGATCTTTCATCACCTTGTTTTCTTCTACCACTTGTAGAATTAAACATTTCCTGATTTTTCAACACAATCACTTGTAGAAAATCAAGTACAACTAAATGTCCCTGATTTACCACTTGTAAGTCGAAATAACACCGAAGTGAATTTCTCAAGAAATATGCCGATTCATGCTCCACGATTACCAACTTGGGAGCTCCGGCAAGTCAGGTTTTTTTATTTGAAAAGATTCACCCAAGCCTGACGGTCCTTGGGTGTTTTTGAATTCTTGTTCAACAATGGTGGAAAATTTGCATCATCCATTGTTAGACCAGAATTCTCATTTTTTTACCTCAACACATGGCTCTTCTAGCTTTACCACACCAGATTCATTCTTAACCCATAAATAAATTTCACAGATTTAACATATGACAAATTTATATACAGATTCCCTCTCAAATTAAACCAGAAAGATTTATCAATGATAAAAACCTCAGATGACCACTTGTACTGAAAAATATTCAAACACTTTTCTCATTTAAAACAAACTCCCCCTCACTTCATGCTCATCATGTTTAGCACTTGGAATTTTGAAAATCAGCTCTCCAACATCAGTTGTCGAAAATATTTTTTTTTTCAAAATTTATGCTAAAGCACACTAAAATCTTTTTTGATTTTTGAATGAAATGAAATGCAGTAAAGAAATATTTACAGACAATATTTTTTTTTTGTGAGTTTGTGTAAGAGGATCATATCAGTTTTTGACAAGTCACAAGTACCGTTGAGCTTAGTTACACATTAAGAATTAAACAATTCACTTAGATTGCCGATATATTGATCCACTTAAATTCTCACACAAATTTCAACTGATTCAGGATACGAGCTAGATGAATTAAGGACTTAAACTTATTCATGTGTCCCACCTCTTGAATATACTCTCGTATCCAGATCCCAATATTCAGTCTTACAGGTGAGTATACCACAGATGATATCTGTAAGGGGTTAAATTGCGAAACCCTGAGAGCTCAGGTTAGAACTTCCGTTCAGCAGAGAGATGACGGCTCGACTTTAGGTGGGTCCCCTTTAGAGGATCTTTTTTACAACAGCAATGATTATCAATTTTATTGTATCATCATTTTTGCTGAGAGCGGCGCTATTTTTCAAGCAAGCAGAAAGTATTCTCCGGGGACTAGGCCATTGCTTCCGCAAAATCAGAAGTCCCGGGATAATACCCCAGATATCACTAAGCATAAAGACCTAGTATCTCAGGAAAAGGGATCCTTCAAACAAGATTTCAGGGGTTACCTATATATCCAAGTAGTGTTCCCCACGAAATAAGCAAGTTTAAATTTATGTTTATATCCCGAAAAAGCTTACTAAATGTGTAAAAACCTATCGGCATATCATCAGTGAGACTGTTTAACGCTATTTAATCATTACATTTCTTTAGCATACTGTAACTGTCTACTGATGTACTATCATTTCCTCTTCTTTGACACTAAAACTCATTTTTGAATTTTATCATGTTTTTACCTTTTTCAAATTTTCTAATGTTTTTTGATTTTCTGAAAATTTTCTACTCCCCCTAAAATGCAAACACATTAAAGGAAATTTGAAAACAAACTATACAAGAAAATTGACAACTGATATCAAATCGCTTCAAATCGCCATCCACTTGACATAAACAATCAGAACTCCCCCTTATACAAAACTATTTTCTCATTATGATTTCAAAACACTTAAGTTTATTTTAACCAAAATGATTTTTCCGGAAAAAGTTTTGTTGATTTTACCACTTGTAGAATAAGGGTTCATCATATTGTTTTCCAATCAATCACTTGTATATATGGACAAATCAAGTTCAACTTAATGACCCTGATTTACCACTTGCAGTTGAAAATTTCTTCAACCACTTGTAAATTCATTCATCAACCTCTTGAAAAATATAACAATTTAAGAATATTAGTTACTAATACTCATTTGAATAATTCTAAGCAGATAGTGTTACATTTAACGGTACCTGTTCTGTCCTTGTTACTGTTTCATTTGATTCAGACTCCGAACCCGACTGTCGATACTCCTTCGAATTTCGATATTTGTCTTGAAGAAACTTACCTTGTGAGGTAAAAAAGGGTGCAATTCCTTCAAGGAAATTATCAATTTGTTGTGTTGGCATAACATCTATTTCTGCTGCAGAAACGTGATCCATTAGGCTATTCACATAGTCCTTATCAACATCATCGTCATTTTCAAATTTCCCCAACCTGCGTCATTTTCCAAATTACATATCAAGGAAACGCAAACAAAAGATTTTATAGAAATCACGTCTTAACATTTTAACATAGGTACATGATTACCTTTTGTTTCCACCGGGGTTTTTGGTGACACATTTATCGCCTCAACATCGTCAGACTTTTCCTTTTTTGTACGCGGCGATACTTTTCATGCGCAATCAGAAATCGCTTAGTTAATACAATAACGATTCATATATGCACATAATGATAAAAAACACCAGTATGGACAAAGTGCACAATAACGTTTTATAGTTAGCACTCTCTGTAATTCAAACTTTAATTCAATGTAAAAGTTGAAACTTGATGGTGAATCTGAAAATACGATGAATCAAACGAATTTTTCAAATATGAAAATTACAAATTACACGGTGTAATTTCCATTGGTGATGATCCTTCCACTTAAATTCCTATGTTTGAATCCATCAAAGGTAGCAATCAAAAACAAGGAGATCAAAAAACTACAGATAAGTCGCAATTGGTAGTTACGTATTTTTTTGGTGGTTCCTCTAATAGATCATGAATATAGGGATAATTAAAATTTGGATTTAATTAAATTAACAAAAAAAAAACTCAAAAAGTCTAAAACACCCTTATCTTATTTTTTTTAACGAAGGAAGCATGCCACATGGTGGTTGGTTCTTACAGTTTTTACAAACATGGTGGTTTGTATTTGATCCCATACCATAAGTTACAAATACTAGCTTTTCAAAAACAACTTCTCAAAACACAAAAACAACTTAAATAATCTAACCCAAACACTATAAAAATAACTTATTAACTTTTATAAGTCAATAAGTTATAAGTTGCTCCAAAAGAAGCTAGCCCAAACACCCTCTAAGTGACTTTGAATTTGATTATACATAGATTGCTTCAAATTTGACTAATCGTATGAAGTTTTGTGGAATGAAGTTACGGACCAAACTTTTTTATGAACTTCATCCGATGTCTTTTATACGATCACACAATCTTTGTAGCACCAATTTCAAAGAAGGTAAAAATTGTTAAGTCGCTCATAAAATTTTAGTTTTCAGAGAATCTAATTAATCACTTGAAACACAAATTTAAATGACTCTACGGGGAAGAAGACAGTAGAATTCTGATCGACCTCAGATGGGCGATGTGGTGGGTTGAATTTCGTTTGGGATCCAGGTGTCTACAAACGTTGAAATACAATTAAGAATAGAAACTTTAAGGTATTGATCAGGTAAGTGTCCCAATTCGTATTGCAAATGGATATGCTCACACGGCTTCTCGACATTTATGGGATGCCGTTACTCAAACTATTGAACCTTTGGATGGTTTATGCGTGGTAATGGGGAGTTTTGATGCCGTTAGATCCGTAGAGGAAAGATTCAACTCTGGTTGTACTCCAAGAATCAACAATTTCATTAACTATGTAGGATTGATAGGATTTATAAAAATTCTAAGTACGCCGTTTCAACATGTTTATTTTTATATATACGTATCCATATAAATTTAGTTAAAACTATTTTGACATCACCCAATACTGATACACATTTTAATAATTTTGAATATAAACCTAATAATTTTTTTATCTCATATAGTGATACTAACAACAACAACAACAACAACCGTACCCAGTAAATCCCACAAATAGCAAGCTACTTATAGGGTCTGGGGAGGGTGGGATGTAGACAGACCTTGCCTCTATCCATAGGGATAGAGAGGCTGCTTCCAGAGAGACCCTCGACTCGAAAACAAATAGCAAACCAACACACCAAGTCCAAGAATATAAAAGAATATAGAAATAAGAAGTCGCTCATACCAAGAAAGTGAACCGAGTGGCACAATATATTGCAGATCATGTAAAATAGCATACAACATCATTTGTGCATAAACACAAGAAGGCAATCACCGGAAAAGTCACTTAAAGAATAAGAAAAACCTACGACCCTGAAAAACACCTAAGAGCTTACTGCCATATCCTCTAGAGGTCCTTAACCCTAATCCTACGCCTCCACGAAGTCCTATCATGGACCATGTCCTCAGAAAGATGCAACTCTAGTAAATCATGCCTGATCTGCTCATCCCATGTCAGTTTGGGTCTGCCTCTTCCTCTCCTCCCCTCCACAGTAAGAGTTTCCACTACTCTAACTGGTGTCGTCGTTTCCCTCCGCTTCACATGCCCAAACCATCTCAATCTCCCCTCCTTAATCTTCTCCGATATACTAGCTACTCCTAATCTTTCCCTAAAAACCACATTTCTTATCCGATCTAAACATACTCATAACAAACATCCTGTCGCAACGCGCAGGTTGACGTTAACTCGTTAGTTAATACAAATACTAATAATTTAAAGAACTCAAAACAAATAAACAAAAAAAGAAAGTTACATTGAATTGTGTTTTGGGTCAAACTCAAATATGCATTTTAGCCTAGTATTACTATATAATCCATCATACATAGTGGGGGTCTTGATTTAGTAACTGAACGATGCCAACAGATCATTACTTGAGGTCGAGGCACGATGGAATTGGATTTTGGACGGCTACAAGGAAAGTAACACTGTGGGCAAGCAAAAATTCGTCCAGTACCAGTCTTTACGGACCGTAAGCCAGGACCTCATACGGTCGGTATACGATCTGACCAGCGGGGAAAATTATAAAACTTTACACAATTGGCCCCTTGACTTGTATAACCTCTATTATGGTCTTGTAACTTATCAAAAGCCATTTTTAGCCAATATTGGCCATACCTAGGAGTGTGAATAAATATTCTAAGGCTCCCGGTTCGTAGATAGACCACCCAAAGGTACTAGTTTCTCTTGTTGACACTTTTAGTCCCTCCGCATACACCTTTTCACTGTTTGTCATCTTTAGTCCTTCAAAGTCAACTTATTACACGTTTAGGGTTTATGACACGTGTCTTCACATTGTTGGATACGATTTTGCGAGGTGTTACACAAATAGAGTAAGACATCGAGTTTATGTCTAAATCGATCGATCACCTCCAAGTAGAAGCGTTACTCCTATCTCAAATGCGTAGGCAACAAATCCGTGACAAATACGGACTTTAGAGCTATATTTTTTAAGCATTTGTCGGTTTTTTATTTTTAGTATTTTTGCATGTTTCATCTTTAATTTTTAGTATTTTAATTAATGATAATGCAATTTTTATTTATTTCATGGAATATTATTTGTTTTAATTTTCAAAAAGAGTAAACTTTCGTTTTGCTCCCTGTGGTTTGATCATTTTAACGGTTTTGCCCCAAACCTTTAAAAATAACCATTTTCCTCCAATAGTTTGTTATGGTTTTTCTATTTTGCTTCACGCCTCTAACTCCATCCAAATAGTCTGTTTTTCCATTTTGCTCCCCGCAGGGAGTAAAATGGAAAAACCATAGCAAACTATTGGAGGAAAATGACTATTTTTAAAGGTTTGGGGCAAAACTGTTAAAGTGACCAAACCACAGGGAGTAAAACGGAAGTTTACTCTAAATAATAATAATTGGGAAATTATTGCAAGTGGCATTATACCACTACACCCATTTTAACTTCAAACCCCATAATACATCTTTGACGACTAGACAACCACATGTCAGATTATGCCGATGGAAGAGACTTAAAGTTCACCTACCACTACGCATGGTCTGAACAATATTTTTTGAGTTAATTACTTTTTTCGTCCCTGAGGTTTGTCAAAAATAACGGTTTCAGTCCATTAGTTTAAAAATTGCGATTTCAGTCCATTAGTTTCATTTTCGTAACTATTTCAGTCCACTAACTTAACTCCATCCATTTATTTTGTTAACTTTGGGTGAAATTACCAAATTACCCCTGCTAACTTAACAAATTGTAATAAAAAAATTCTAAAAATCAAAAAAATTCCAAAAAATCTAAAAATCAAAAAAATTTTAAAAAATCATAAAAAATCCAAAATGTTTCATTAAATGTTTCGACGCGAACCGTTTCGGGCCGAACCGTTTCGACGCGAACCGTTTCGACGCGAAACGTTTCGACCCGTACCGTTTCGAGCCGAACCGTTTCGACGCGAACCGTTTCGACCCGTACCGTTTCGACGCGAACCGTTTCGACCCGTACCGTTTCGAGCCGAACCGTTTCGACCCGTACCGTTTCGACGCGAACCGTTTCGACCCGTACCGTTTCGAGCCGAACCGTTTCGACGCGAACCGTTTCGACCCGAACCGTTTCGACCCGTACCGTTTCATTAAATGTTTCGAACCCGAACCGTTTCGACACGGTTCGAAACGGTACGGGTCGAAACGGTTCGCGTCGAAACGGTACGGGTCGAAACGGTTCGCGTCGAAACGGTTCGCGTCGAAACGGTACGGGTCGAAACGGTTCGCGTCGAAACGGTTCGGCTCGAAACGGTACGGGTCGAAACAGTTCGCGTCGAAACGGTACGGGTCGAAACGGTTCGCGTCGAAACGGTTCGGCTCGAAACGGTACGGGTCGAAACGGTTCGCGTCGAAAAGGTTCAGCTCGAAACGGTACGGGTCGAAACGGTTCGCGTCGAGCTCGAAACGGTACGGGTCGAAACGGTTCGCATCGAAACGGTTCAGCTCGAAACGGTACGGGTCGAAACGGTTCGCGTCGAAACGGTTCAGAAACGGTTCGGGTTTGAAACATTTAATGAAACATTTTGGATTTTTTAGAATTTTTATGATTTTTTAAAATTTTTTTGATTTTTAGATTTTTTGGAATTTTTTTGATTTTTAGAATTTTTTTATTACAATTTGTTAAGTTAGCAGGGGTAATTTGGTAATTTCACCCAAAGTTAACAAAATAAATGGATGGAGTTAAGTTAGTGGACTGAAATGGTTACGAAAATGAAACTAATGGACTGAAATCGCAATTTTTAAACTAATGGACTGAAACCGTTATTTTTGACAAACCTCAGGGACGAAAACAGTAATTAACTCATATTTTTTTATTAGGTTTAAGGCCATCATATCTTTGTGTTAGGTTTTAGGCCATCATAATTCATAAACCAACGGAGCCTATTTAGACCCATTTAGGTTGCCTGAATATAGAGACCCATTTAGTTGGAGTTACATCCAATAAAAAGCCCATCAAGCCATCAAATGTTAGGAAAACACACACACTAAAAAAGAAAAAAAAAAACGCATTGGCCCCTGACGACGTCATATTGCTTCTAATTTTCTCCATGATCATTGGATTTGATACTAGAACGAGGTGAGGGGGTATATTTCATAAACTATTGTTGCTTGTATCGTACGTTTTGTTTTTCAAAAAAATCCTTTCTTTATTTGTTGTATGGTTGTAATTAATGGTGTACATTTTTTTTCAAGAGCCACACATAAACCTAGTGAAGATAGATTTTTTTTTTTTATGCAAAAATGTCACCGTTGACACACTTTTGCTAACTAAGGTTTCTTTCATTAAACATTGATCAAGTTTCTTTTTAAATGAAATGTTTTCTGGTTTAGGTTTGTACTCATTTATAAATATGCATGATGAGATGTATTTGATATAGCTTATTATTAGAAAGGATGATGAGAATTTGGATTCATACATATACACTTAAACTTATTCTTAAGTATTTACTATTGTAACCAGAAAGATTTCTGTATACACACTAAGATACTTTTATTTGGATGTTCGTAATTGGTTAGTTAGTTAGTTATTGGTGGTTCCAAGTTTGTTAAGATGGATTGGTCAATAAAGAATTAACTATATGTCTATATGATTTAACATGTCCTAATTGTTGCGTTCTACCAAATTGCAGCTTTTGGAGTCAAAGGAATATATATATATGAGTGCTTGTTTGTATTAAGGTGCAGAATGGATGTAGAAGGCGATAGACTAAGTAGCTTGCCAGATGATCTTATCCATAAAATTCTCTCTTTTATAGGCACCGAACATGCTGTTCAAACTAGTGTTTTGTCATCTAGATGGAGATTTATATGGACTTCAATGCCTTATCTCAATCTCTCACATGATGATTTCTTTAGGTTGCCCACGTTCTCCAAATTTCTTACGCGTGTTCTCTCTGACCGCAATAATCAACCAGATATGACTTCTGTCAAGCTTAGTGTTCATGGACAGGATACCTATTTGGTTGTCAAACAAATTATGGCGTCACTACAAGAACGGGCCACCTTTAGCGGCGACAGGTGTCGCCGGTATTGGTCCAATTTGTCGCCGCTATTGACCTTTAGCGGCGACATGTCGCCGGTAAAGTGTCGCCGGTATTGATTGGCCGGTATTGGCCACCTGTCGTCGCTAAACGTATGCGTCGCCGGTATTGCTCTTGAACCTTTAGCGACGACAGTTGTCGTCGCTAAAGGGTCGCCGGTATTGCTCTTGGTCGCTAAAGGGTATATATCAATAGCGGCGACACATGTCGCCGCTAAAAGTCTTTTTTTTTTAATACAGCTGCTGTATTTACAGCACCAGCCATTTTTTCGGCCGAAAAAACAGAACCTGCCTATTTCAAACAACACAAACATACGCCACGAACATATACTAAAGGTAATATAATTAAAAACTACGTTTAAGTCGTACAACGTTTAATTAAATCTAAATCATATATTAAAAACAAGTCACTCTTCGTCGGATTCTCTATCGAATAAGTCGTCAGAATCGTAGTCTTTTGACTTTCCTTTTCCTTGTGAAGCAAGATAGTTGTTAAGTTGGTTAAAAAATGACGGAGTTTGAAACAAGCTGTTAACAAAATCCTACAATAATAGATATCAAAACGTATATTAGCATATTAATTAACGCTACCAACATATATTTAACAAGGAAACATGCGTTCGTTTGTCATTTTATACATTGCGTAGTTTACCTCGGAAAAGAGTTCTTGCGTCCGAGCTTGCGAAGACGACATGTTCGAGGACGTGTTTGAGGACGTGTTGGAAGAAGGTTTAGGCCCCATCCCGTGGTACCATCCTCGCCGCTCTCCCAACGCTTCTTGATACGGGGCAATTGGAGGACCATCGCCGCTCCATTCATCTGTGGCCTGTTGTATGTTCTGCTGTATTTTACGAAGATGATTAAATATATATGTGTATATATATATATATATATATTTGTTATAGAAAATAATACTTAAAAGAAATACTTACGTAATTTTGTTCAACAACCGGATCAACCCAATTCCCTTGATTGTCCGTGTGGGTTTTAGCATACGTAGGTACCTAATCCAAATCATGTTTAACATTAAACTTAGATTAGACATTAAATAAACAAAAGCTTACACACACGCACACATACATAAAACATTACATTTTTATAGGCGGTGCTACCGTACGACGATGTCCCCCCATGGTATGGGAATTGTTGTTTGCCGCGTACTAGTTTGTTGGTGTTAGGGGTCATTTTCTTAACATACGTATCCTGACCAATATCCTGCCTTTGTTTGTTTATTTGTGATCAGGATGCTGGAAGAGGATATTGCTAACATTTTGGGCGATATCCTGAGGCTTATTGAATTAACCACGTGCAGGTTAAGGGTTGAGGCTTGCTAACGGTCAAGAGGACTTCTTCTCCTCAAGACTCGGACGAATTTGTTGAGAAAGAGACGTTGAGCCCGAAAGACCAGGTCTACAACGTTCCAAGAAGGAATATTCGGTGGATCCCGCAAGTTTAGGGTAGTTAGTTATTTTATCTTTACTATAAATAGATGAGGTCGGATCAGCTTAGAACACAACAATTCACACTTACACTCTCGAACACTTTCACTCTCTAGCTAATTGCAAACACCACACTTGTATTTCATTTTCATTGTAACACTTAGTCGATCCTTACCACATCCCGCACTGTATCCTGATTTTTGAAGCAATTGAAGAACAAGGCAGCTGCGATTGTCAGCTCCCGAGGTTTTATGCCGGCGATCTAGATTGATCAAGGGCTTTCCTCGTACATCTCGTGTCATTTACTTTATTTTCGCTCATTGTTTGATCATAGATACAACTCAATATCCTGAGCCGTATCCTGAGTACTGTTTTTCCAAATAACTTAACAAGTATATTTTCAACACACTTTCTAGCACACTACCTCACTTAACTAATTTGATCACTTAATTACTTCGGTAATTTTTGACCAAAACAATTTGGCGCCCACCGTGGGGCAAGTGGTGCTCTTTTTACTAAAACTTTTTGTCAAATCGCTAATCGGTTTTCTATTTTCAAAACTTTTTGCCACATTGTCCATAATGGCCTCAAGATCAAACATGAGTTCCTCTACTGTGTCTGCTATGACTTCTGCTACTACCGGTTCGGTGCTTCCACCACCTCCTCCAAGGATGCCAGCCTCTACACAATCTCAAGATATTATCCCGACTCGGAGTGTCCAGGGATCTGCTCCCGTTTTAGCTTCTAATGATGAAATTTTAACCTTATTTGGAAGTGTGCAGGAACAAATGAGGCAGCAACAGGAAACAAACCAAATGCTTTTGAGGGAAATACAACTCCTGAAGGCTGGCTCGAGCAGATCTGCGGAGGACAATGTCACTCCGTTACACCCCAGAGCGTTGAACTTTAGTTCAGCTGTATATACCGAGGATAATAGGGGGAATATCGTGCCCAGTCTTCCTCAGAATCATACTCCTGAAATACCCTCCTCGGTTAGGATGTCAACCATAAGGAGCTCAGGATATGCTTCAGGATATGGGCAGAATCCTCCAACTGGTAATGTGTCTAATAATAATAATACTTATGCTGCTAACAGTGGTGGATCTTTGCAGGATACAGGTGTGACATCAGCACTTACCAGGGAACTTCAGAAGTTAAAGGACATGATATCTAGTGTACCTGGGGTGGTCCAACCGATCCCGGAAGTGTCTCAAGACAGCCACAAGATATCTCGTTTCGCGTATCCTATCTGTGATGCTGAGATCCCAAAGAGATTCCAAACCCCCAACATGAAGCTTTATGATGGGACTACGGATCCTGAGGAGCATATTGCCCAGTATAGGGAAAGAATGGAGATTAACCCTATCCCTCCGGAGCTCAAGGAAGCATGCTTGTGCAAGGGATTTGGTTCTACTCTAACAGGATCAGCCTTAAAATGGCTGTTAAACGTTCCTCCTCACTCAATTACTTCATTCGCTCATTTGGTTAATTTATTCAACAGTCAATTTTCTTGTAGTCGGAGTTTTGAGAAACTAACCAGTGATCTTTACAGGATAACTCAAGGGCCTCAGGAATCCTTGAGGGATTATGTGAACAAATTTAGTCGAGAATCCTTGGATATCCCACATCTTGATGTTGCAACAGCTGTGCAAGCTTTTAAGATGGGATTACAAAAGGATTCTCAGTTTTATCAGGATCTTGTAATGAATCCCTGCAGGAATCTCGACGAAGCTCGTAACAGGGCTTTGAGATATATCCGTCTGGAAGATGACAAGAAGATGCAAGAAAGGATGAACTCATCCAACACTTATGAATCAACTAATAGGAAGTCAGAATCCTCATTTAAGTCATATCGGCCTAAGCCATATGGTAGAAATGAAAACAAGAGAGTGAATGCTGTCGAAGATGAGGATCCTGAAGAATATCCTGAGTTGTCTGAGGGGCTGTTTGGCTAAGCTTATTTTTTTGGGGCAATTACATATATCCCCCTACAAACTTCATTTATTACAGATATACCCAGCCCAAAAAATAAATTACATATATCCCCTTTCTTATATCTAAAAATATCAAATATACCCATTTTGATTTATTTTATTTAAAATAAATAAAAAAATGTCTATTTTACCCTCACATTATCATCTCCAATATTAAAGAATCAAATCATTAACAAGACACAACCGAATCAAACTTTTATTATATAATCTACTTGTTTTACAAAACCAAATTGCATACAGTCTTCTTGAGTTTCTCATTTACAATGATCATACAAATATAAACAGGTGGGAAACACTCAACCCAAACAATGAACCCTAAGTTTTGTAAAAACAAAAGAAATGAACAGATGTTTTGCTTAGAAGTTAGAATCGTAAATCAAAAACAAAAAGAAATCTACCTTATCACGGTGAACACACAAAAAGGTAAGATGGAAGTTTTATCAAGAAAAATGTTAATGTATTAAAGGATGCATATTGTATTATATGCAACTGAATATAATACACATTTACAGAATTAAGGAGAAAAAGTAGTTTTCATTACTTGGGATGCTTGGAACGAATCAAAACCCAGAACGCCGGAAAAATCAAATGAGAACACCGACACTTGAATCGAATCAGAAACCGTGGGTGGGGAGGAATGGATCGTCTGCATTATTTTCTCTAACCTTAAAGGGCATTTTGGTCCTAATATGAAATTTTATTAAAGAAGGGGATATATGTAATTTAAAATTTAGTTTGGGTATATATGTAATTAGGTTCTAAAATAAGGGGATATATGTAATTCTCCCTTTACTTTATAAATAATGACACATTTATTTTTAAGCATCTATCAATAAAAAAAACAAAAGCAGCCTATGCTAGTGTCACACCCCGTCCGCGTAAAACAACAAAACCGCGGCGGAAACGTCGAGGAGTGGAGTGGCAGAATTATTGTTTCACAACCATGGTATTTAAAGTTTTGTTTTATTTATTAACAAAGCGGTCACATTGTCTTAAAACGAAAGAAACAAAGAGTACATAACATAATTTAAACTAATCTTGCTTCTTTTATGTCACTAAGGCCCGAGTCCGCCCTAGTGTATCCTGACCAAACCTATGCATCGGCTCCTGAAAACACATGTGAAAATAAGTACGTCAGCATAAAAATGCCTGTGAGATACATAGGTTTATTGATTTAGGATTCAATACTTGTAAGTTTAAAGAAATGTTTAACAAAAGTTAGTCATGAATCTTGCAAAGTGTTCTTCTTTTATAAATCATACGAACATTTATAAGAAATCAGATGATATGAAAGGAAGATGTGTGGTTAAATGAATAACCAAGTAAAATGAGTTTGTATAAAACATGTTAATTGTAAAACAATGCTTTGTGAAGAGATGTTATTTGTATAAAATGTAATATGTCTAAATTGAAATGGTTTAAATAACGCTACGATATATAATATCATAAAAGCACTTATATATAGGAAGTACCTGCGGCGTATCCACCATACTTTTATCATATTACACACGCCTCGTTATTTAAATCACCTACCCAAACAAACCACCAAAATGTCTTGTTTAAACCAATTGTCAAAATGTTTATGTGTAAACAATGTCTATTGTCAAATGTAAATCATGTAATGTGTAATCAAATGTTATGTATGGCAAGTAAAAATGACTACTTAAACCATATGTATAATGTTTATGAGTAACTAAATGAAATGTATGGCAAGTGAAATGTGTCAACTAAAACCATAGGTAAAATGCACAAAACAATGTATTTGAATAAATCAAAGTTTAATTCAAAAGTTATGTTTTGTAAAATAAATGCATGCTTTACTGATACAGACATCTATGCGGTATTGTTTTAACGCATACATTCAAGCCTTGCGACTGCGGAGACAAACTCTTAAGCAAATTAAAGGTTTATCAAAAATTTTGTATATTGGATTCAGTCATTTCCTACTTCCAAACAAACCTAGGAAGTCAGAAATGGGATTTGTCAAATCCTATGGTACCACTACTTACTACTAAGCGGCGTGATCAATGTTAATGAAAGTACTTTTGTCCCATTAAACAAACCAAATGTTATACCAAATGTAAGCATGTTTATGTGAAAACAATGCACTAAGTATGCTAAATGAACATACATAGCAAAGATGTGATGTAAATCAATGTGTACATATGCGGAAATGAACATATGAAACAAATGTGTTTATAGAATCAATGTACTAGCATGTTAATTAAACATACATAGCAAAATCATGGATGAAATCATGTACTATACGTGTACTACATGAACATAGCAAGCATATGTTATAAAAACATGAAAAGCAC
This sequence comes from Helianthus tuberosus, assembly GCA_030545235.1. Lineage (NCBI taxonomy): Eukaryota > Viridiplantae > Streptophyta > Magnoliopsida > Asterales > Asteraceae > Helianthus > Helianthus tuberosus. The sequence continues at coordinate 13,017,244 of CM060429.1, read as the reverse complement.
GAAAGTAACAGGTAGGCACATGTGTTTCACCCCCAAAATGTTTGAAATCAGTAAAAGAGCGGTCTATGTACTCACTTGATAATGCTAAATGATCTTGAAACAACAATCAAACAACGCTTGAGGGATCACGAAAATCAAACGACACCTAATATAGGTAACTATGTTAACAAACCGACCTAAATCGGAAGATCGGATAAAATGAGGTCTTGTAAACCAAATGAGTATAGGAACTCATGTAATATGTTTAACAAAGCCTACATTCTAAAACGGAAACTAACCTGAGTGCTTATGACCCGTTATGACCCGTTTAGGTAGCTTATGCTACTTTAACGCGCCATTTGCGCAAACGAGTAGTCTAACTAGTCCTATGACAAGTATTATATGCCTTAACATGTTTAATAATCAGTTTATATGGAAAACGTTAAGTTACATATGCTTAAAATGAAGTTATGCGCAAAAAGGGCATTTTGGTCATTTTTCCTAAGGCATATAACTTCCTATCATACAACTAACTAAACTAAGTGACCATAAGGTATAACCTCGGAAGGTTATTCCCTATACAACTAGGTCACATGATATGTTTAGTCGGACCCTAAAGATTGACCAAACGGGTCGGGTTCGAAAGTCTAAGCGGTTGTTTAGACCGCTTATCTTACGACCCTATATAAGCACTAAACTAAAAGTGACGAGTTAAACATGTTAAAATATGTTTAACTAAGTTAGAAAACAAGTTTGATATCAAAACAAAGTGTTTTGATACCTAAGAATAGTTTGGTTGCAAAATACGCATGAATACGCATTTTGACCGAAACTATGACTCGTCACTATGCCTAATCAACGTGGTAATCAGTAGGTATAGTCACAAGGGACTATGACCATCGTGATTAGGCTCACGTTGCGAAGTTCAAATGAACTTCATGTTGACCATTGAATGGTCAAAGCAGAAAGTCAAACATTGTTTGACTTTCACGCTTAAAACGTATAAAAGCATGAAAGAAACTTACAAGAGGTCCAAGCTAGGAAGAATTTGATCTAGAATACTCAGGTATGAAGCATAAGGCTTCAACTTAGAGTATGAATCAGATCAAGTGTGAAGATGCAAATGAAACATGGTGGGTTTATATAGATTTCGAAGAATCGTTAGGATCGTTTCTTGGAATACGAGCTTCAATCTTGGCCTTCCATGTGTGCCCACTGATTTAGTAAACTAAGGGAGTCCAAAACCAGCTCATAGAATGAAAGAAACCATGTACAAAACAAAGGAGCAGCTGGGTTTTAAAGAAAATGGTTTCTGCTATACTGGGAAGGGCTTACGGACTGTAAAGGACTCCATACGGTCCGTATGGTCCTTGTTTGCTGGCAGTAAGTTTCACAAGTTGGCAGAACAGACCCCTGTGTCTCCAAACTTGATTTTTGATGCGTTTTGGCACTTCTAACACCAGTCAAACCCATTTTTAAGCTTCATAAGGATGTTAAAACATAGGGAACTTGAAATATGCTTAGAAATGTCACGGATGTCGGTTCGTTTGGCTGTACGGTTACGTTGTTCGGTTAATTACGACAGAAATCGTAACAGACGCGAAAACGATCCAAATTGCGAAATGAATGAATTTTTAGCATTCCAATCACTAAAATAAATTATTTTAATGATTACAAAAATTTTTGGATGTCCGGATATGTTCAGAACGTAAGATATGCGCGAAAATGCAAACTTATGCACTTTTTGACGCTTTTAGTCCCTGATTGACCAAAAAGTTTATTTTAGCATACTGAACCCCTCAAAGCCTATTTCTAAGTTATGTAAAGGATATTTAAGGTATGTTTAACTTATGATCATGTTCCGGAATGTTCGTTACAGTACAAATCAGCATACTTTCGCAGTTTGTCGAAATTAGTCCATGTAAGCGAATAAACTTGATTTTGCCATACCAAAGCCTTCAAAACTTATTTCTAAGTTATGTAAAGGTTATTTAAGATAAGTTAAGCATATTTTGATGTTTTGGAGTGTTTTTCGCGTTAAACTGATTACGTTTACGCATCGGTTTGCGTATAACTCTCTAGAAAGCGATATATAGTTTGAAATTGAACAAAAATCAAAACATGCAAAATGTCAAACATAAATAAACAAAAATTGGGGTCAAATAACATTGTTTTATTGAAAATTGAACTATTCAAAGTTTGTACAATGATTACAAGCACAGATATCACAGCTAGAAGCTACAAAAGCTCAAAATGGCAAAAGCTACAACAACTCATGTCAGAAGCTACCAAAGTAGCTTGTCAACACATAATAGATCAGAAGCTACTAAAACAACTTACGTCATGAAGCTTCCAGCTGGTAGCAAAAAAGGTAAGGTGGTTGGCAGCTCAACACCTAACGATACGAGTCAAAGGAGCATTTGCTAAGGATGAACGAACTTTTTGTGACACATCCCTACAAGACTAACCTCTTTTCCATACACCATAATCCTTAAGGGGGCAAGCATGTCACTTAGGGCAGATGCTAAACTTCCCCTTAGAAAGACGGATAACTCCAGAAAGGGAGAATATACCTTCTCTGATTAAGAAGCTATTAAAGGAATGAAGGTCAGGCTCGCTCACTGAGAAGAGTATAAAGCAACCTCCCATTTAGCACAAACTCATCTATAAGGCACTTCCAAGACAAGTTGCTCTCCTTACTTGATAAGAAAATATACATCCATTCATTTGGGGGTGTTCAGAAAAAAACCTTAACCAAATAAAAAACGGTAACCGAACCATAACCGTAACCGAATAAACCGATCCGAACAACGAATTTGGTTTTTTGGTTTGGTTTCTAATCGAAACCGAATTGTGAATATGGTTTTTGGTTCGGTTTTAGATCCACATTTTTTTATTTGGTTTATTCGGTCTATTTGGATAATCGAATAAACCGCTAATTTAATTAATTATTAAATAGAAATAATAATGTTTAAAACTATATATAATTTATTACCTCAAAATACTAAGTCTAATATCTAATCTAAGTATATGTATCCCCATGGTTTGAAGATTATTTATATTTTGTGCCATTAGACTTGTTGACTATTTATAGTTCCTATGATCTATGTTTTGAAGTTTTAACTTTGAGGTTAGAGTGAATTTCAAGGATTGTCCTTTATCTTTATACCCATTTTCAGGCGTTGTCCTTTATGTTCAAAATTGACGAGTTTTGTCCTTTATGTTTTCATATCATACACGTTTTGTCATTTAGGCCTAACTCAGTTAGTGTTTTCAGTTAAATTTGGCCATATGCTTTGCACATGAGGGCATTTTGTCAATTCAAATGTAAGTTCAACGGCAGATTTACAGCTCAAAGCTTCTGCAACCTTTGAATTGACAAAAATGCCCTCATGTGCAAAGCACATGACCAAATTTAACTAAAAAAACTAACTATGTTAGGCCTAAAGGACAAAACGTTTATGATATGAAATCATAAAGGATAAAACTCGTCAATTTTAAACATAAAGGACAACGCCTGAAAATGAGTATAAAGATAAAGGACAATCCTTGAAATTCACTCTTGTGGTTATGTGTACGACTATTTTATGGATATGTTTGTTTTATTTTGCTATGTCTTTTATTTATATATTGTAAAGTTTAAATTCGTTGTTGATTTGATGTTCGGAAGTTAGAACACAAACATAAATATAAATTAGGAAAAAAGTACTTAGGTACAATTTGGTTAAATTTGGTTCAATTTGCATATTCCTAATTTGGTTTGGTTTGGTTTTTGGTTTGGGGTATAAAATTTTGAAAACCAAATAAACCAAACCGAATAAACCAAATAAACCATAAACCCAACCGATGAACACCCCTACATTCATTAGAAACAAAATTAGCTTCTCAGGTCCTCACTTATTATGACCTCGAAAGCCCAAATGTTTCGGTCCTTACCTAATGTGACCTCAGGAGCTAAAAAGTAAACAAGCTTCTTAGGTCTCCACCTGATGTGAACCTAGAAGCCTATAAGTAATCAGCTTCATAGCTTCTCACCTAATACAACCAAGAAACGACCAACCTAGAAAGCCATCAAAAGCAAATGAATTATTTCAGTTATACTAGCTTAGGAGCTATCCTATCCTTACCATATGACGACTAAACACTAATTTGAACATGAAAAACGAAGACACCTCCAAACAATGAGGCGCACAAAGAAACTAATTGGCTGAGCATATTCGTAAGAACAACCAATGCTAAATAGGGTCACACGTTCAAGGAAACATAGGTAGACTTAGCACGCCTCCAATTCAACAGTTTACCTGAAACAAACATAAATTCTTTTGACCACCTTATTAGTAGCTTCTTAAAAAACAAAAGAAGCTCATAAGCTTAGAAGCTTCAAAGGAAGTTTCATAACTTCGTAAACAAAAACAGGAGCTTAGAAACTTAGAATCTCAGCAAAGCTTATAAGCTTAAAAGCTCAACAAATTTAGAGGCTTATAAGTTCTAAAAAGAAGCTCATAAACAAGAGGTTCAAAATCGAAAGGAAATGTACTAAGTCACAAGTACCCATAACTACGTCATGACTACTTATGACTGGGGGCTGATATAGGTACCTAAAATTCCAATTTTATGAGAAATATAGAAACTAAAAAGGCGAGAAGGTGAGCAACTACACATGTCGAGGTTATTGTTGATACAGTCACAAGCATCTTGTTGCGGACGTGATTCCATTTAAGAAGGAAGCAAATAGAGTTTGCCTCTTGAGGAACCAAAGATGCCTCAAACAGAATCATTAAGAAGGATAATGCATATGCTTCTCTCTAACATGAATGTTGCTTCCTGCTGCTAGAAGAAGCTATCGAACTAGCTAACGAGCAACACATGCTAAACCTTCTACAAAGAACCTAGTATAGGCTAAACCTACGAGGTCAAGGTCAACCAAAGAAACTTGTGTAACAACCCGCGTCGTAGAAGTCAAAATACAAGTCAAAGTCAAAGGAAGAAAAGATTGCTAAATGCGATCTGTCAATCCTTGCTTAATTGTTGATTGTACTCCTTGACTCGTCAATCGATGTCCTTAAATTGTGTATTTTAGTTATATTATGTGGAGTATCTAAAATAATCGCAGTTTAATCGCTAATCTATTTATCACAAATCGCATCGCTATCGCATCGCAGCTTGGATCGTAGGTTCTGAATATTGTTTTACATGTGTGTGCTATCTACGGGTTACTTGTGCATGTTTATATTATGTTTGTAGTGGTTAATCGAAAATGCAATCGTAACTCTATCGCAACGCAATCTTATCGCGAACTGGAAACGCAAGTTTATTTATGTTGTTGTATGTTAGTTATGTTAATTGTGTGTCTATTATCTAAATCTATCGCGTCGCTTAATCGACACTCGCTTAAACGCATCGCAACGCTCAACGCAAGAAACGAAAAGTCGGAAACCAACTCGCTGGATCCCTTCAATCGAATGACCATTCGATCGAATGGTCATCCGTCCGGATGACCATCCGATTGGACTGCCCTTCGATCCGTCACCCTACACCGCCTCACTCCCCCTTCACCTATAAATACTCACCTATCACATCATGAACGTGATGTGACAGCTCTCCTCCGACCCTTCGACTTCTCAGCCTATTTTCTCTCGATTTATCGCGATTCTCATAAGTTTTCAACTCAAATCTTGTACTTCTATGATCTACACACACTTTCTCATCCTTTTCACCATCAAATCTTAACTTTACACCGTGAAATCTATCGATTTGGGCTGTTCTAGGATGATGTCATCATGGGTTCACAAGAACTTCAAAGTGTGACCTCATTCCACCAAGAACAACTCAGATCTAAGAGATTTCGACATATTTAAACACTGATTTCACCGAAATCTAAACATTTTCAAACTGATTTAAGTTTCTTACAACTCTTTTACACTCATGTGCTCAAAACCGATAGAATCGGAGCTCATTCAGGCCTTCCACTCATTCCCTAGCGAAGTGTCGGTCTGAGAACTGATTCCTATCAAAGAGACAACCGATTCACGGGTTGAACATGAACACCCGCCAAGAACAGTTAACTGATTTGGATAGGGTGATTCCCATCCGGTCGGATGACTTGGACTTGGTGGAGATTTCCATTGTTTAACACGTAGTCATATCGTCTCGGTCAAACCGCAAACTTTTCAGACTTAATAAAATTTTACAAGTTTCAGAACGAGCAAGTCACCAAACGGACTGTCGTCCGATCGGATTGCCATCCGATCGAACGACAATCCGATCGGATGACTTGTGGTCTTAATACTTAAACATTTTACCATTTTCAATAAAAGTCAACATCCAAACGAGTGGTCATCCGATCGAACGACCATCCGATCGAATGACCATCATGCTGGACTTGTTTTTGTGAAATGTCTCACTTGGAACGGATCGCCATCCGACCGAACGACCATCCGTCCGGATAACCGTTCGATCGAACGACCTGAAGGGTAGAAATACTTCTCTGAATTTAAAATGCTACAACGAAAACTTGAAAGTCATCATACACAAACACATCCATCCCAAACGAATGACAATCCGACCGAACGGCCATCCGACCGGATGACCATCCGTCCGGATTGTCATCCGACCGAATGACCCTTCGTCAATTCAGTTCACTCGTCTCTGTTTTACGCACCATTCATCGCTTATGATATCGTTCTGTAATCAGGCTAACCTCCTAGCGCTCCCTTCAATCCAAGATTGTGTTATTCATTTAACATGATATGTGAGTATACTCGAACCCTTTTTGCTTTACGCACGTTTGGGTGTTATATACGTTATCTATTTCAAATCACACTCAACACATAACACAAACACTTTTATACGCTGACCGTTATTGCATGTTATACGTGTTACTCGATAAATGCTTGTATGTTATGTTTACACAGTGATTGTTGCCTGACACCTTAGCAACGATAGTACTATAGTTTGGACTCAGTGTAACACCCCGTGTTTTCGAAAGTCAAGGTCGAAGTCAACGACCAATTTCGCGCAACCGACTAATTATAGATTTCTTTTATTTTAGCTACTATGTGGAGTAAGTGTCTATAATTACAATGAATCGACATATGTTAATCGCTATTCAATCGACCCACGACTGTAGATTATAGCAAGTAGCAATGCGATAAAGCTAACTAATCCAATCGACATCGAATCAAATCTCAACTTGAAATACGCATTTGGAATATTGTTATACGTGTGTGTGTGCCTTACGTGTTACCTGCGCATGTTTAATTTTGTATGTTGTGGAAATCAATCGAAACTCAAAATGCAATCGAACTCGAATCACAATCGAACCATGATAATTAGTGGAGAAGGGATAGTGCGAGATATGAGTGGTTGGGATTAAAAGTAATTTGATTAGGAAACCCTATCGTATCGAACCGCTCGCAACCGAAATCGAAATATCAAAAATCGTCGCACCGAACACTCAAAACGTGCAGCTGATCGATCAGGCTACCAGCCGATCGAACAAGCCAGCCGATCGGACTGCTGTCCGATCAGACATGCTGTCCGATTGAGCTGCCTAGCCGATCAGCCAGCACTTTCCTCATTTGGTATCTTATAAATACCCCTGCCATTGTCATCCTTTCCACTTTTGGAAACCTCTGTCCGACCAGCACGCTTAGCTCATCCTTTTCTCAGATTCCTCTCGATTCCGGTAAGATTTCGTCCTAAATCTTGTACTTTCTTGATCTACACGCACTCCTACGCCTTTCTATCTTTCAAATCTTAACTTTTAACCATGAAATCATCAAGATTCAAGTGTTCTAGGATGATGTCATCATGGGTTCTTGAAGAACTTCATGTTTTAGCCTCAATCCACCAAGAATAACTTGGATCTAGCCGATTTCCACATAATCAAACAAAGATCTTTCATAGATCTACACATATACACGATGAAAAGGATTGAAAGATGGATTTTCCAACATTCTTTCAACTCTTTTTCACACAATGACTTCAAACCGATAGAAACGGAGCCTGTGCCGGCTTACAAATCACTCCGGTGGTTGCATGGCTCAAGATCCGGATTCTATCCACGAGGTTAACCGATTTCGGGTTAAACGTTAAACTCCGTTCTGAACAGTTCACCAGCCAGATTTGGGTGATTCCTGTCGGACCAGGGGAACCAAGTAAGGACGAGGGATCTATGTTTTGACTCGTTGTCAAAATACCTCAATAAAACGACAAACCATCAGAACAACCAAGTGTTAGACGAATAGGCTGATCAGGTCAGGGTGCTGTCCGAACGGATAGCCAGTCGATCGGACAGTCAGCCGATCGACTGGCCAGCCGATCGGTTAACACATGGTCCCACACTTAATCAATTTGTTTTGAAGGCTAGTATTAAACGAACTGCTGTCCGATCGGATTACTCTTCGGATCATGAGATACTATACTTCAACACTTAATCGATTTTTCAACATATTCGCTGCACTAGGAGTGCCACCCGATCGAACAGTAGTCCGATCAGGTGACACCCTGTTGAGAACTTGTCTTGCTAAAAGTACCTAACCGATCGGGTTGCCAGCCGATCGAACAGTCGTCCGATCGACCGACCTGAAGGGTAAAGATACTTCAATGTTTTCAAATGCTACAACGAAAACTTCAAAAGTCAAACCATCATGCACAAACACATCCTTCTCAAAGGAAGAAACAATCTACTCGAACAAGCCATCCGATCGGCCTACCAACCGACCGGACAGCGGTCCGAGTGGACTGTCAACCGAATGGTCAGCCGTCTGATCGGACTATAGTCCGATCGACCAGCTGTCCGACTCTCCAACACTTGTTTTCTGTTTTACGCGTCGCTTATTATTATGCTATCAATCCATTCAGGCTAACTTTACTCGCTAAGCGCTCCCTTCAATTCATCAACCGCTGTGAGTATACTCGATCCCTTTTTGCTTTATGCACTTTTGGGTGTTACATACGTTACAACTATTCAAATCACATCAAACACACTACTCAATACTATTTGAACGCTAACCGTTAATGCATGTTATACGTGGCTTATGAATGCTTGTTTGTTATGTTTACACATGGAATGTTGTCTACCTGCCTTTGCAACGATAGTACTATAGTTTGGACTCAGCACCCGTTCACACGGGGGTTGTTAAGGACAATTACTTGCATGGATTACGGTGGTAATCATGTATTGCGAACTGCCTCGGGCAGTCAACCCGTAGTCATTGGTATCGATGGATCTATGTCGATAACTAACATGCTTCATTTCACTATGTGTACGTGCTGGTTATGCGTAAACGATTTCGAACTCTATATGCTATTATCAAACTTCTATGCTCACCTTTACATTATATGTATTGACTTTATTTTAACGTATGTGACAGGTGCTTAAGTTGTTTGTACGCCTAGCTCAGTGTGAAATCGAGGCTAGGAAAGGTCTAGGATGCTCTCTGCGCAGTGATGAAATCGAAGCTAGGAAAAGAGGTCCTAGAAACCAATAAATAAACTATCTATGTATAAATTTGAGTTGTCGAAACAGAATTATTTGCCTAGATTTTATCTGTAATAATTTGTTTGCTGTTTGAGACATGGTACGGGACATGTTATTTTAAATTGAATGGTAATGATAATTGTTATGGAAACTTCTGGACAATCTGTTTCGCTCAGTGACATGCCCCGATGATTCCGCCATCAGTTGCGGTGTGACAGATTGGTATCAGAGCCATAACTATAGGGAATTAGGCAAGACTCGACCTAGTCCGGGTCGATGTCTTAGATACCTAGTCTATAGTTAGGAACCAACAGACCAACTTGAGTACATCCAGTAGGGATTAAGTACGAGCTTATTTCTCACTACTCTCGCTTATGCTACACTATCACTGTACTCGAATTTTCAATTATAAATGGGCAATAAAGTCGAGAATAGGTGTGAAAACCGCAAACTCTCGACTAAAGTTTCTCAAACAACCCGCATTTTATCTACAAACGGGGAGAATTATGCCAAATCAGGAGTGAAATCCATATTTTGATGAATAATCTCCTCTATTTTATTAAAACAGGGACAAAGTTGTTAAGCTAGGGGTGAAACCCTAACCTTGACGACTTGTTCCGCTCATTTTACCAACTCTCACCAAAGTCTCGACGGACTCCAACGACCTGAAGTCACAATATGACTACGGGATGTGTGCCGAACGCCCAAGAATCGAGGCAAAGGCATAGTCCTGAAGGTTAAATGCGCACAACGGATCCTTGTGAATAGTCGAACCACTTTGGGTAGTCGAAGTCTACTAGCCGCAGACAATCTATTTCTCGGTTTTTATGTGTTTCAATCCTGAGCCCGCAACTGCCGATTCTGATGTTTCGTCGATTTTATGTGCTTATATATGTGTTTACCTGTTTATGTGTTTAAATTTTGGAGATTTACTCGATTTTTTTTTTCACTTCGATCGACACGCACTGCATTTCTATCCCGATACGCTAACAAATCGCTAAATTATGGACAACTTTATGCTACGCTTATACTACACGACTCGATATATCAAATACGAACGCCATATTCGAACGCTCGCGAACTGTGAATGATAGGTTTCTGTATTCTGACTGCCTCTTGTGACTACATGATTAGGTGCTTCTGTGATTCTGTGCCCTACGTGCTTATGTGCTTCTGTGTTTATATGAATCTGTGATTACGTGCCTATGAGTTTATGTGATACATGTTACATTGCGTGTTCCTAAGCTTTAGTAAGTAGTAGACGTGTGAGGTGAGATTCGAATACAATGTGTTGAGTCCTGTGACGATGTCTGTTGCAGACAATGTCATCTGGATCCCGTCATCCCTTACATTCTTGTCAAGAAAAGAGAGACAAACGCCTTGCTGCCATCATCGCTAAAAGTGTAGCAAAGGTTGTGAGTGATGTCTATGAGAATGCCAGTAAGTCGTCTGAGGAATCGAGAACCGAAGCTCCTAAAGCTACCACCAAGGCCTTCAATTTCAAGCAATTCAAGTCGTGTGGGCCAAAAGAATTCACTGGCGAGGGAGGTCCTACTGCACTATTCCAATGGTTTGATTCCATTGAGGTTACTCTACGACAGAGTGGTTGCCCCGATGACCTCCGAACTCTGAATGCTACCGGCGTTTTCCAGTCCCGTGCACTAGACTGGTGGACGGTCGAGAGGAACAAGCGAGGGAACGATGCAGCCTACGACCTGTCGTGGGACGAGCTCAAGGAAGTCATGCTGAAAGAATTCTGCCCTCCTCATGAATGTCAGAAGCTAGAGGATGAATTTTGGCACATACATCAAAAGGATGGTGAAAATGATGTGTTCACTGCTCGCTTCAAACAGCTCAGCATCATTTGTCCCGATCAGGTCAAGACTCCAGACATGGCAATCAAGAAGTATATCCTAGCCCTGCCTGACTGTGTTGCTGATTTCGTTCAAGCGGCTAAGACTACGACGATCGAAGAAACTTATCTACTGGCTGCTGAAATCAACGACAAGCGGGTCAAGGCCGGTGTTGGGGATAAAACTTCAAAGCACCTGCATCAAGCTACCACCGCCGCACCAACTGCTAAAACCACCACCTCATCGAGTAACAAGAGGAAGAACAAGAGAAAGAGCAACTCCAGCAACAAGAACTGTGAGATCACTGCTGCATCGATTCAAGCTGTACCAGCCCAACAGCGTCAAGTAGCGGCGCCTGTGGCAAATGCACCGCCTACAAAGCGTGCATACACTGGGCCACACCCGCTCTGCCCTACTTGTACCTACCATCACCCGACTGCCATTGCTTGCCGTTTTTGTGCTCATTGCAATATGTACGGCCATTTTACTACCAGCTGCCGTGCTCGACAAGCTCCTGCTCATCAAGCTCTGCTCACCGCCCCTCAGGGTCAACAAGCTCCTCCGGCACCCGCGGTCAACGCTTGAGCCTGCTTCGTATGTGGCGATCCTAATCACTTCGCCAACATGTGCCCGAACAGGGTTGTGAAACAAGAGCCTCAGCAGCAACAGCCTCAACAGCAGCAACAGCAACAACAAGCAGCACGCGCACGAACTTTCAACATCAACGTGCGTCAAGCCCAAGCCGACAACAACGTGGTCAATGGTACGTTCCTTGTGAATGGTATTTATGCTTCGTGTTTATTTGATACTGGAGCCGATAATTGCTTTGCGTCGTTCGAATTCGAGAAGCTCCTTAGTCGTAAACGCGCCCGACTCTCCTCGACGTTTGATGTTGAAGTCGCTACCAGAAGAACTGTCACTGTTAATTCTGTACTTCATGATTGTACTCTTGAGCTCAATAATCACATCTTCCCAATCGACCTTATTCCGATGCAACTCAGAAGTTTTGACGTCATAGTAGGCATGGACTTTCTTCGCGAAAACCATGCTGAAGTTGTGTGCTTCGACAAGATGATCCGATTCTCGCTCGCGAATGGTGATTTATTGTGTATTTACGGTGATACTACTTCGAAAGGTCTCAAGCTCATGTCATGTGTTCAAGCTAGCAAGTATCTCCGCAAGGAATACAGGGCTTTCTTGGCTAACATTGTAGTAGCGGAGAAGGAAAAGAAAGAGAAGAAGGAAGTGAAAGACGTTCCTGTGGTTCGAGAATTTCCTAATGTTTTTCTAGAGGATCTTCCCGGACTACCGCCAAGTCGTGATATCGACTTTCGTATCGACCTCATTCCTGGAGCCAACCCTATAGCCAAAGCTCCCTACCGACTCGCGCCGTCCGAAATGCGTGAACTCTCAAACCAACTCCAGGAATTACTTGAGAAATGCTTCATTCGCTCGAGCACCTCTCCTTGGGGCGCGCCGGTCCTTTTCGTCAAAAAGAAGGATGGGTCGTTCAGGATGTGCATCGGCTATCGGGAATTGAATAAGTTAACTATCAAGAACCGCTATCCTCTACCTCGCATCGATGATTTGTTTGACCAACTGCAAGGTTCTACGTGTTTCTCGAAGATCGATCTACGTTCAGGCTATCACCAACTACGCATTCAAGAGGAGGATATACCCAAAACCGCGTTTCGCACTCGCTACAGCCACTACGAGTTCGTTGTGATGCCCTTTGGTTTAACCAACACACCTGCGGTTTTCATGGATCTGATGAATCGTGTGTGTAAACCATATCTCAACCATTTCGTTATCGTATTCATCGACGATGTCTTGATCTATTCCAAATCGAAAACCGAACACGCGCAACATCTACATTTGGTTCTCGAGCTACTCCAGGGGAACCAACTCTATGCCAAGTTCTCCAAGTGTGAATTCTGGTTGGAGGAAGTTCAGTTTCTGGGTCACATTGTCAATAGTCAAGGTATTCACGTCGATCCTGCGAAGATTGAAGTTGTTAAGAGTTGGATTACGCCTAAGAACCCGTCTGAAGTTCGTTCTTTTCTCGGAATAGCGGGCTACTATCGACGATTTATCGAAGGATTCTCAAAGATCGCCGTGCCGCTTACCGTTTTCACGCATAAAGACAAGCCTTTTGTTTGGGGAACTGAATAAGAGTCTGCCTTTCGAACCCTCAAGCATAAGCTTTGCAATGCTCCTGTTCTCACATTGCCCGACGGAAACAATGATTTCATTGTCTATTGTGATGCTTCCAACCTTGGTCTTGGTTGTGTTCTCATGCAACGAGATAAGGTTATAGCTTATGCATCTCGTCAGCTCAAAATCCACGAGAAGAACTATACAACCCATGACCTCGAGCTAGGCGCAGTTGTTTTTGCGTTAAAGATTTGGCGACACTACCTGTACGGTACCAAGTGTACGATCTTCACCGATCATAGGAGCTTACAACATATCTTTAATCAGAAGGAACTTAATATGCGTCAACGCCGATGGGTAGAACTTCTCAATGATTACGACTGTGAGATTCGTTATCACCCAGGCAAAGCAAATGTTGCCACCGATGCACTCAGTAGACGGAGCTATCTGCTTAGCACTCGTAATGTTCAAGCCCAACACGATCTCGAAACCCTCATTCGCGAAGCTCAGCATGCATGTTTTAATGAACGCACTCTGAAGAAGGAAAGAATCTACCACGATAGAGCCCAGCTTGTGAGCAAATCGAATGGGATATTCCACTTTCTGGACCGAATCTAGATTCCCAAGCGAACCGATTTACGAAAGATCTTGATGGACGAAGCCCACAAATCCCGGTATTCTATTCATCCCGGTGCCGACAAAATGTACCAGGATCTTCGCTACAAGTACTGGTGGCCCGACATGAAAAGGGATATTGCCCTCTACATTGGAAAATGCCTGACATGTGCAAGAGTCAAGGCTGAACATCAAACACCCTCTGGCTTACTCGAGCAACCCCCGATCCCCATGTGGAAGTTGGAGAGTATAGCTATGGACTTTATAACAAAGCTACCACACACGTCATCAGGTCACGACAACATTTGGGTTGTGGTTGACCGATTGACTAAATCAGCTCACTTTTTGCCAATACGAGAAGACTACAAGGTAGAACGATTAGCCCGAATCTACACCGACGAGATCATTTGTAATCATGGGACGCCTCATGATATCATCTCTGATCGTGACGCTCGGTTTACCTCGCAATTGTGGGAAACATTTCAAATGGCACTCGGTACATCGCTAAATCTAAGTACCGCTTTCCACCCTCAAACCGACGGTCAGACTGAAAGAACGATTCGTACTCTTGAAGACATGCTCCGTTCATGTGTCATAGACTTCGGTGGTAATTGGGATAAATACCTGCCGTTCGTCGAATTCTCGTATAACAACAGCTATCATTCCAGCATTCAAATGGCACCATTCGAGGCTTTATACGGAAGAAGATGTCGATCGCCTATTGTGTGTCACGAGATCGGTCATTCGCAATTAACCGGTCCTGAGCTATTACAAGAAACGACAGACAAGATTTTCCAAATTCGAGACAACCTGGTAAAAGCTCGGAATCGACATAAAAGTTATGCCGATAGAAGACGCAAGCCCCTTGAATTTGACGTTGGTGACTACGTACTCCTAAAGGTATCACCTTGGAAGGGTGTGGCCCGATTCGGCAAGAAAGGAAAGCTCGCGCCTCGATATGTTGGACCTTTTAAGATTCTGGAAAGGATCGGAAAAGTCGCCTACAGACTCGAACTACCGGAGGAACTTAGTAACGTCCACCCGACTTTCCACGTTTCGAACCTCCGAAAGTGTCTGGCTGAGCATGATCTAATTGTACCTCTCGATGACCTGCAAGTGAACGAAACATTACACTTCGTGGAAAAGCCTATCGAAATCATGGACCGCCAAACCAAGCAACTCAGACGCTCTCGCATTCCTATTGTGAAAGTCCGATGGGAAGGCAAACGGGGCGCAGAGTTCACTTGGGAACTCGAAAGCGACATGAAGGCGAAGTACCCACAGTTATTTAAGGAGAAAGTCTAGAAAGAGAAAGTTCTCCAACGTGATTCACGGTGTTGTACAACTTCCAGTCTAATTTCGGGACGAAATTCCCTAAACAAGGGGAGGCTGTAACACCCCGTGTTTTTGAAAGTCAAGGTCAAAGTCAACGACCGATTTCGCGCAACCGACTAATAATAGATTTCTTTTATTTTAGCTATTATGTGGAGTAAGTGTCTATAATTACAATGAATCGACATATGTTAATCGCTATTCAATCGACCCACGACTGTAGATTATAGAAAGTAACAATGCGATAAAGCTAACTAATCCAATCAACATGGAATCAAATCTCAACTCGAAATACGCATTTGGAATATTGTTATACGTGTGTGTGCCTTACGTGTTACCTGCGCATGTTTAATTTTGTATGTTGTGGAAATCAATCGAAACTCGAAATGCAATCGAACTCGAATCACAATCGAACCATGATAATTAGTGGAGAAGGGATAGTGCGAGATATGAGTGGTTGGGATTAAAAGTAAATTGACTAGGAAACCCTATCGTATCGAACCGCTCGCAACCGAAATCGAAATATCAAAAATCATCGCACCGAACACTCGAAACGTGCAGCTGATCGATCAGGCTACCAGCCGATCGAACAAGCCAGCCGATCGGACTGCTGTCTGATCGGACAGGCTGTCCGATCGAGCTGCCTGGCCGATCGGCTAACACTTTCCTCATTTGGCATCCTATAAATACCCCTATCATTGTCATCCTTTCCACTTTTGGAAACCTCTGTCCGACCAGCACGCTTAGCTCATCCTTTTCTCAGATTCCTCTCGATTCCGGTAAGATTTCGTCCTAAATCTTGTACTTTCTTGATCTACACGCACTCCTACACCTTTCTATCTTTCAAATCTTAACTTTTAACCGTGAAATCATCAAGATTCAAGTGTTCTAGGATGATGTCATCATGGGTTCTTGAAGAACTTCATGTTTTAGCCTCAATCCACCAAGAATAACTTGGATCTAGCCGGTTTCCACATAATCAAACAAAGTTCTTTCATAGATCTACACATATACACGATGAAAAAGATTGAAAGATGGATTTTTCCAACTGTCTTTCAACTCTTTTTCACTCAATGACTTCAAACCGATAGAAACGGAGCCTGTGCCGACTTACAAATCACTCCAGTGGTTGCATGGCTCAAGATCCGGATTCTATCCACTAGGTTAACCGATTTCGGGTTAAACGTTAAACTCCGTTCCGAACAGTTCACCGGCCGGATTTGGGTGATTCCTGTCCGACCAGGGGAACCAAGTAAGGACGAGGGATCTATGGTTCGACTCGTTGTCAAAATACCTCAATAAAACGACAAACCATCAGAACAACCAAGTGTTAGACGAATAGGCTGATCAGGTCAGGGTGCTGACCGATCGGACTGCTGTCCGAACGGACAGCCAGCCGATCGAACAGTCAGCCGATCGGTTAACACATGGTCCCACACTTAATCAATTTGTTTTGAAGGCTAGTATTAAACGAACTATTGTTTGATCGGACTACTGTCCGATAGGATTACTCTTCGGATCATGAGATACTATACTTCAACACTTAATCGATTTTTCAACATATTCGCTGCACTAGGAGTGCCACCCGATTGAACAGCCGTCCGATCAGGTGACACCCTGCTGAGAACTTGTCTTGCTAAAAGTACCTAACCGATCGGGTTGCCGCCCGATCGAACAGCCGTCTGATCGACCGACCGGAAGGGTAAAGATACTTCAATGTTTTCAAATGCTACAATGAAAACTTCAAAAGTCAAACGATCATACACAAACACATCCTTCTCAAAGGAAGAAACAATCCACTCGAACAAGCCATCCGATCGGCCTACCGACCGACCGGACAGCGGTCCGAGCGGACTGTCAACCGAACGCTCAGCCGTCCGATCGGACTACCGTCTGATCGACTGATCGACCAGCTGTCCGACTCTCCAACACTTGTTTTCCGTTTTACGCGTCACTAATTATTATGCTATCAATCCATTCAGGCTAACTTTACTCGCTAAGCGCTCCCTTCAATCCATCAACCGCTGTGAGTATACTCGATCCCTTTTTGCTTTATGTACTTTTGGGTGTTACATACGTTACAACTATTCAAATCACATCAAACACACTACTCAATACTATTTGAACGCTAACCGTTAATGCATGTTATACGTGGCTTATGAATGCTTGTTTGTTATGTTTACACATGGAATGTTGTCTACCTGCCTTAGCAACGATAGTACTATAGCTTGGACTCAGCACCCGTTCATACGAGGGTTGTTAAGGATAATTACTTGCATGGATTACGGTGGTAATCATGTATTGCGAACTGCCTCAGGCAGTCAACCCGCAGTCATTGGTATCGATGGATCTATGTCGATAACTAACGTGCTACATTTCACTATGTGTACGTGTTGGTTATGCGTAAACGAATTCGAACTCTATATGCTATTATCAAACTTGTATGCTCACCTTTACATTATATGTATTGACTTTATTTTAACGTATGTGACAGGTGCTTAAGTTGTTTGTACGCCTAGCTCACTGTGAAATCGAGGCTAGGAAAGGTCTAGGATGCTCTCTGCGCAGTGATGAAATCGAAGCTAGGAAAAGAGGTCCTAGAAACCAATAAATAAACTATCTATGTATAAATCTGAGTTGTCGGAACATAATTATTTGCCTAGATTTTATCTGTAATCATTTGTTTGCTGTTTGAGACATGGTATGGGACATGTTATTTTAAATTGAATGGTAATGATAATTGTTATGGAAACTTCTGGACAATCTGTTTCGCTCAGTGCCATGCCCCGATGATTCCGCCATCGGTTGGGGTGTGACACTCAGCACCTGTTATGGACAGGGGTTGTTAAGGGCTTTACTTCTCGTATCACGGTGGTGATATGTGTTACGCCGCAGTCACGTCTGTGCATATTTCATTGTTGAAAACCTACTAGCTTCTCTTTGCTACATGTTACATGCTGGTTATGCGTAAAACGTTTTCGCTATCTATTGTATATTTAAACTTGTATGCTCACCTTTACACTATGTGTATTGACCTCTATTTTAACGTATGTGACAGGTGTTTAGGATGTTGTGCTTCGCTAGCTTTTGTGGAATCAAGTTAGGAAGAGTCTAGAAACAAAACAATTAATATTTGAGTTGTCGAAACTATGATTTTTCTATGAGATATCTATGTCTGTAATAACTGCTTTATTTGATAAGTTATGGTATGGGACATAATGTTAATTATCCGGTAATTTAGTTGTTATGGATTTCTCCTGGACAATCTGTTTCGCTCAGTGCCTCACCCCGATGTTTCCGCCATCGGTTGGGGTGTGACAACTTGCTTAATCACCAAAGCAACTTGCTACAACATAATTGTACCTCGCTAAATCTTCAAAAGTAAAACACCTAACTAACACATCAAAAGTGCTTAATCAAAATGAACTGCCAAAGAACCTTCATGGCAACAATGACGTTTAAACCAAAAAATAAGCCTAGATACCTACGATACTGCAAACAAGTGTAATCTCTGAAGGACGATTAAAATGTCACACCCCAACCGATGGCGGAATCATCGGGGCGCGACACTAGGTGAAGCAGATTGCTCAAGAGAATCCATAACAACTATTATGTGACAATATTTTTAGCACGTTTAATATCCCATACTATCAAACAAAGTATCCACAAACAGTCATACAAATATCAAAATCTCTCAAACAAAACAGATCCGACAACCTAGATTTTATTGTTGTGGGTTTCTAGACTTCCTATCTTGATTTCAGCATAACAAGCCATCAACCTGTCACATACGTTAAAATAAAGTCAATACATAAAGTAAGGGTGAGTACACAAGTTTGCATATATATAGTATAAAAAGTGTTTCCGCATAACCAGCATATAACACGTAACGGGTGAAAACAAGTAACTATCACAATGACACTAGCTATCCACGTGACTGCGAGTAGAGTATGCGTGACATAGGTTCACCGAAGCAAACAAGTGAAGTAAAGTATGTGATCCTTAGCAATCCCTGTCTAAACAGGTGCTGAGTCCAAACTATAGTACTATCGTTGCTAAAGGCGGAAGGCAAGTCATCACTGTCTAACATAGCAACAAGTATTCAACTAATCACGTATAGCATGCGGGAGCGGTTAGCATTCAAAAAGTGTTTGCATTGTGTGTTGTGTTTTTGATAAAGAACGTATGTAACACCCAAAAGTGCGTTAAATGCAAATGGGCTCGAGTATACTCACGGTGCGTGTCCTAATCAACAAACACAATCCTCAATGGATTGAAAGGAGCGCCAGATCAGCCTGCGTACGGGAACAGAAGCGTAAGTCCTCCAAAGTGCTGAAACGGTCGAAAATCGAAGTGTCGGTGGGAACAGAAGCTTCGTACGAAGGTGTGCCTTCGTACTAAGATGGTTCTTCACACACGTGGAGCTTTCGTTGTCCAAAATCGAGCGTCTTCGCGTCTGTCTTTGGAAATTCAAGTGTTCATCCCTCCAACCTTAAGCTATTGATTAACTTAGAGTCGAAGAGGTCTTTGATTGAGTCACGTATGAGAATCGGGCTGTTAAGTGTGAAGTCATGGCCTTCGTACGAAGTTGGGCTTCGCACAGAACAATCCAGTTCACAAACGTGGCTGTTCTTGGCATTTGGAGCAGTGTTTTTCACCTGAATCTGATGTGATTTCGAATCCTATTCGAGCTGGTTTTGGCACTACCTCGTTCCACTATTCAGTGAACGAAATACATGTCGTTTTAGGGTAAAAATCAAGTTTAAACAGGTTTTAAAGAGTTTCCATTTAAACATAACACTTGGTGAGTGTGAAATCAGTAGATTTCTAACTTAGGAAACCGAAGCTAGGCCCAATACACTCGGTTAAGTGTAGATTTATGATAAAACAAGAAGATTTGATGAAAAAGATGAAGAGTTTTGATGAAAACAGAGAAGTTAAGGTAAAAAGATGGAGTTTAAGTGAAATAGATGAAGTTTTAGGCAAAAACTCTAAAGTTTGGATGAAATCGAAGTGATTCTTATGGAAAATTGAAGTGGAAAACGTTGTGTATTCAAATCAAACTATTAAATCTTACTTGAAAATGGTCGGACAGCAATTCGGCAGAGTTTTGGTATGGAAATCAGCAAGCGAGAATGAATGAGGAGGGGCTTGGCTATTTATAGAGATGGTGGGATCGCACAAGGGCCTTGGTTCGAACCAGCTGCCTTCGTACAAAAGGTAGTGCCTTCGTACGAGGCTGCCTGGCTTCGTATGAGGGGCCTGTTCTGCGGGAAGAATTCTCGTTTTGGCATGTAAGATGCTCCTTTAATGTGTTTTGTTGCGTTAGTTAGTATTGGTACCTTAAGTACTTTAGCGTATCATTGTGTTTCGGGTCGCGTTGCGTTGCGTTGCGTTTTAGAGTGATAAATCGAGTTGTGCGAGTAGAGTTGAGTTTGCGTTGCGATAGCGTATGCGAGTAAACAATACACATAATAAGCACACGCACAAGTAAAGCATATAAAAACACACAACATAACATTACTACCACTAATAACAACGTTTGCGATTTAGCATGTCAGTCGCGATAAGCGTATGCGGGGGCGTATGGTAACCAAACAAACACACTCGGCAATTTATATAGCACAATTCTCTATAATTCATGTTGCGAATGTAAAGCGTTTAAACGTGTAGCGGTGCGGTGTGATGAAAATGTATTTAGTATAACATAACCCTTTATTCATATCGAATCTCGGAATACAAGACGGTTACAAGTCGAAGTAAAAGCAAACGGGTAACAATCCGAAAAGTTGGGTTGTTACATAAAATCCACAAAGCGTACAAGGCATAAATACACAATAAAAGAAACAATTTGTGGTAGAAACAAATAGCTCACCAAAATAAGCAGAGAAGCTTCAAACTATGGTTAGAACATCGCAACAACCGACCAACTAAAGAAGCATACGAGCAAAATGCCAAGGCACCAATACAATTTGGTCACACCAAAGATTATAACCAACTTCTTTGTAACTATAACCCATAGAAGCATGTAAGCACCTTACGGAGACGAGAAGCAACCAGCCATAGTAGCTTGTGGATACATAGAAGCAGCTTCCTGAAACAGTCTAGGGGTCCCAAAACTTCAATGGTTAAAGCCTTAAAAAATTCATCGCCTAAGAGGTAAGTAGACTTCAACCCTTGAACTTTTACTTATTAACTCTCCTCAAATTAAACACCACGCTAATGAACCATAGCACTAAAGAAGTCATACCTTCACTTCATCCAGTTCAAGTGCCTAAAGAAAAAAAGGGCTTTCCTAACCTTAAGAAAGCTTATATTTATTAATGTCCCCACTAAATCACCTAATAAAATGGTTGATCCAAAGTAATCATGTACTATATTATAGTAGCAACGGGGATAAGGCAACCTTATATGAATACCAGTGCTTGTCACCAAGCATCAATAAATAACCCATTACACTTAGCATTGTTACAAGGTATTTTTATCTTATCCAAGCGCCAAACACCAAGCTTTTCGACCTTACAAGAAGCTGGACAAGCTTCTACCAGAAGCAAAGAAGCTAACCAGCGTTGATAAGAGCAAATTTATCCTCGTACTTGAGAAGCTGACCATTGTCAGCAGAGACGGTGACCTTCTAACATAAAAAGTTGTCCTTCTTACTAAGAAGCTGACCCTTTAGCATGAGCAACTAGCATTCTTACATAAGAAGCCCTACTCAAATAAAAAAGAAGCTCATTTTTTCTTCCACCTAGTATCATTTTGTCAATTCAACATATAGAAAAAATGAATACACAAACATTGGAAACTTCCCTTTCCTTAAAGTTTCATAGACCAATGAATCATTCATACACTTCACTAGCATATGAACAAATCCAACTTATGGTGTCTTTTTACAACTAGCATATGAACGTTTAACCCTCACATTTTCCACTATCCAAAAATCTGAAACACCTCCTGGTTATTTTATTTTGTAAATGGCATATTTATGTCAAAATTTATTTCCATACTCCATGAAACAATCTCAAATTTCATCTTATCATTCCTATTTCACTGGCAAACCCATTTAATTACACACATATATAATATACATCTACATACCCGATCCTAAAGATTCTATTCTTTACAAATTTGAACTACTCTCGTGGTTTCCTCTATTTTGCAATCACACCTAGTGCAACCGCACTTTCTCTATCAATCTTACCCTTGAACCTGATTACCTTACGAAACTTGTGTTCCTATGTTAAAACTTGTGCAATCATGAAACTTGTGTGTTGCTATGTTATTTGTGTTAAAACTTGTGATATTATAAAACTCGTGTTGCAAGTGTTGTTGTATTGTTTGTGTTACCCAAGCTATTTCAAAACTCACGTGTTAAGTGTAGTGTTACCTAAGCTATTCCGAAACTCGTGTTACTTGTAGTGTTAGCCATACTATTGCAAAACTTGTGTTGCTTGAATTGTTGTGTTACTGGTGTCGTTGTGAAGCTTATTTGATTTAAGTGTTTTCTTTGAACCTATTTGTTTCTCCCCCACATAACAAGATGAGCTATGCGGACTATGCGACGAATTGAGTAATTATGGATGCACACATAATTATAAAATTCGGTGCAAATAGTAGATGGACAATAACACAATTTAAATTAAAAATTTTCAATATTTTTAAAATAAAACTTGAGACATTATATGAAGTGAGACGTTGAGGGACATTCGTCGATTGCATGATATTAATGGCACAACTTGTCCTTGGTGCTCAACACATAAAATTATATAGTCAATATTACAATTATTACAACTAGTATTCATCCAAAATGAGAATTTTACCCTTTATGACAACTTAATAAATTTATTCCTTCGAGTTGTGGTAACTAGGCTAACAAAGTCTTCTACTACTATTAGTGTGCACGATATGTATAAAAAAACATTTGGGCGGTTCCCATATAAGGAGATGGTGTTCCTGCATTACCGATCTCTCTGACTCTTCATAATTATTTGGCTCCTATGGAAACTACCTCCCGTTTCTCCTTGCCGACGTGGATCACCTCTCACCTCTGCTCCATGCCCCCACATTGAACTATTAAAGGTGCAACACAATACTATCTGTTTTAGGCATTAACACATCTAACTTAATTACTTGTTCTCACGTGACTTACTTTTTTATGAACATGGACTTGAAAACTATAAGTTTTACGCTCTAACGACCAGAAAAAAACACGATCAAGTCACACAAGAATACGTGATCAAGTTAATCGTTATCGATACAAGCCCTAAATATGATATTTTAAGATATAACTCACATTTTCTCACCACATTCCCAGGTGGAGAGACTACTAACATTATAAAAAAAAAATTTGTTAATTCGATTTTGTGTTGATGATGAGCCCTAGCAAAAAAACACAAAGCAACCCATGTCATCATGATTCATCACTTTCTCATGACTGCTGCTGATTACTACATATCTACGCATTCACACCACTCCACCACTTTCATCTCGCTCTATATATATTCAAAACCTCAAGAACCCTTCTTCACCTCACCATCCGACGTCGTATCATAACACCTCCCTCAACCATGGCCGCCCCTAACGGGTATGTATACTCCTCCGACCACTGTTTAAGATTCATGTTTATCTTTCTATTCGATTTATGTAACACCCATGTTCTTGTTCTGGTATCGAATCGGTTTCTTGATGCTATTTGTTTTGTAGCTACATTTGGTGAATCGATTCTTGACACTTTTCGTTTTACTGTATATCGGATTCTGTTACTTTGTTCGATTATCAGTTCCGTTTGTTCTTGATAATGTGTAGGATTTTGATTTTTTTTTTTCAAGATTATGTGTTGATTGTTTTGTAGATTATTTGTAAGAAGCCTATGGTTTCTGGGTGTGTCAAAAAGTGTCGATTGTTTTGTAGATTATTTGTAAGAAGCCTATGGTTTCTGGGTGTGTCAAAAAGCTTGTTGATTTCATATGGGATTTGTGTTGTTTGAATGTTTGTGTCACTTATAGTATGAAAAACCCCTTTTTGGCAAAGTTTGAATAAGCAAGTTTTGCTAAACTTTCTTGTACAGTATCATCTTTGAAAGCAAAGTGAAAATGAAATTAAAAATTTGGGGCTTTTTGTCCTATTTTTGTATTTGGTGGAGATATTGCTTCTTTTGTGTACTTTCTTTTGTCTAAACTATAACAAACAAACAAACAAACATATCTGGTAGTGTCCCACTTGTAAGGTAGGGTATGGGGAGCGTGACCGGAGACGAGGGCAAACCTTATTTCTATCCCAGGAGAAGAGAGGATGTTCACGGTTAGACCCGTGGCTCAACAAACTTATTTTTTTAAATAATAATAATAATATCATTTTTCTAGACTATGCAATCTTTTAAAAGGCGAAAAAACCGATATGGCAGGGAAGTTTCTTTTAAGAGATTTTGGATTTGCAAAGGTTGTAGAGTAGTTGAATCCATTGATACAATTTAGGTCGAAGAAGGAAAAGAGGTCAGGACTGTATGGGAATGTGGTCCACTTTTCTGTTTTTTTTGGTATGGAGATCTTTAGTTTTGGTCTAAATATTAGTAGGAATATCAAGTAAGAATGTAAGATATAAAAGATAGTTTTGTTTTTACTACTTCAACTTAATGAAAAGTTTGAAATAAAGAGGTAACTGAGAACAGTTGGTGGTGCGTTAATACATTTTCAAAATGTCCCCTTAAAGCCTTGAGGTTCGATCTGATATTTTTTAATTTGAAATTTAAAATATGTGTTTCGTGAGTCCCATTTGTATGTATGATGGGAACGTGTTACCAAATGTCGGAATGCAGAACCTGATAGGAATAGTTAGACGATTTAAGCAATGTTGCAGGGTGTTTCTTATTTTTTCAATGTGATTTTTAATTGCATTTAATGAAGGTTTCTAAAATCTCATTTCGTTTATACGACAACAAATGATCTATCTATACCTACACGTGCTCATACACCTGCTTCTTAAAGATTTTTGTCTGCTTTAATTTGTTTTATTTATTTTAAGAAAAGAATTGAATGAGACTCTTCGGCTTTTCTTATTTTTTATACTTCTTTAAAAGGATTTGATGAGGAAATCGAGCTTTTCTTAATTGGTATGCTATAGGTTTAGTTTTAAAGTTTCGTTCTTGTTTCTTAGTTTGATAATCAACTTTTAGCATTTTTTTATATAGGTTAAAAGAATTCAGCTGTTTTTTTTTTTCGTTTAAGGAAATATTCGTTTTGTGAGTTCCATGTATATGGCGTGAACGTTTAACAAAACGTCAAAATGCGGGAAACCGATAAAAATAGTTAAGACAATCTAAGCAATGTTGCGGGGTGTTTCTTATTTTTTTCACTGTGATTTTATAATTGGATTTAATGAAGGTTTCTCAATTCGTTTGTATGACATCTATACCTACACGGCTACACGTTTTCATTCCCCAGCTTTTAGAAATAATTGTTTGCTTTTAATTTGTTTTAAGTTTATTTATAAGATGGTTTTAATAAGGAACTCCAGCTTTTCGTAATTGGTATGCAATCGGTCTAATATAAAGTTTTGTTCTTGTTTCTTATTTTAATAATCAGCCTTTTCCTTTCTATTAGCAGTTGTATAGCTGAAGTTGAAGTTACTTGCTTTAATCATTGAAAAGTTGTTTAAAACTTTAAATCTGGTGATATATTATGAATTTGTATGTTTGAGGAATCATGTAGATGAAATAATTTGCTTGCTCTTTTCTGTAATGCATAACACTTGTTGAAGTATTCGTTGCTTGAGACATACCTAAAATATATTAAGAATCCTTTTCTTGAAAGTACTGAATTTTTTATTGTTCGTGTGGATTGCTGCATAACTATATGGGTTCTTTAAATGAATCCGATTTTTATATATAGCATATAAAATCCTTCATCAACTAAAAAAGAGTTTTTTTTTTCATCATGTTTATAAATGTGGCATTTTCTTGATTGTGCCCGACTCCCTAAGCTACTTTTGTTTTATAAAGTTTCTTAAGATGATTCTGTGTTGATTTATGACTTTCTAAATTTATTTTGTTAAAAGTTGATGCTTGCTATAAGTTCATGAGTTAAATTTATCATTTTGGTATCAAAATTGTTAATGGTTGATATCAGGATTAGGCGACCTATGAAGGTATATTATCAGAAAGGTTTTCTATGATACGAAACTACAAAGTAATCGAATTGGAGATTTAGGAATAAATGTATATATTTAGTTTGATTGATAGCAATACTACATTACTACCCGTCCCACATCGCTTAGAAACCAAAAGTTAGGCCTTTTACCAACCCTTAAATTCCAATTGACCCGTGTTTTGACTTTTGGCTTTGACTTTCATCTGCATCCATGTCTGGCGACTTCTATTAACTCCAACATCTTACAACAACAGTGTACTATACATTTTCTCTCATCAGTACCATCCTGCAATTGGCCATATTGTTGCCTTTTCATATTCAAGCCATTGACTTATTCTCTTAGCAACAATAAAACTATGTTTTGACTTTTTATATCCATTCCGTTGACTATCTTTGACTTCGCTAAATCGAACATAACAAGCTCTCTGCCATATTTTAGTTGCCTAATTCATTACCTTTCATGTAGAATCTTGGTTTAAAAAAGCGCGCCTAGGTGCGAGGTGACCTAAGGCACAAACCAAAACGCCTTGTGTGACATAAGGCGCAGGGTTACAAAAGGCGCATGTGAGGCGCGCTTTTAGGCTAAAATTTGACCTGAGGCACAGGTGAGGCTCGTGCCTTTTGTACATGGGGTGTTTCTGTACAGCTGAGTGTTGTACAGCAGGCTTTTTATGCTGTACATTTCTGTTTTTTTTCATTTTAGAACATATATAAAGCTTAGTTTTAGCTAAATCAAAGGTAGGGGATGCTAAAAACCTATGGGATATATAAAATAATTTATATAATCACTTTGCGCCTTGCATACGAAAAGCTCGCCGCTTTTGCGCTTTGCGCCTCGGTTTTAGACCTAGTCGCTTTTGTGCGCTTCCCGCTTTTTTTAAACCAAGTGTAGAATAACCATTTACTTTTACTTCTTTTTGTATTATAATCGATCCATACTGTCTTTTTGCAGCAAAACCATTGATCAAATAGTTAACTTCTGTAGATTTGTTCAGTTCACTTTAGTCATCTGGTTCAATCTTAGGCTACTTTTATTTTCTATGTATATAAATGTGGCATTTTCTTGATCGGGCCCTACTTTCTTAGGCTACTTTTATTTTCTATGTATCTATTCTTCTTATATTCTAATGCCAAACATTCATTAAATAATTAAAAAGACTATTTTAGTAGCAGTTCAATTGGTGGAGAGTTTCATAAAGAGTTTATTAAGATGAAATGGTGTTTATTTATGACTTTCTAAATGCATTTTTGTTAAAAGTTGATGTGTGCTATTAGTTCATGTCTGTCTAAGTTAAATCTATCATTTTGTTATCGAAATCGTTGATGGTAGATATCAGGATTAGATTGTCTATGAAGATTATCATCCGTTAAGGTATCTATGATACAAAATTACAAAGTATCCAAATTGGAATCTTAGGGGTAAATGTATATTTTTCATATTTAGTTTAATTGATAGAAATACTACGCGTCCCACACCGCTTCGCAACAAAAAGTATGGGCTTTTCTCAATCTTATATAAACGCCGCCCCATTCCTTTAGTTTTTTACATCTTCGTCGAGGCTTTGTACGTTCCGTTTTAAACATCTCGGGTCTTTCAAAAGAGGTAATTCTTACTCATTATTTCCTATCAATGTTCATTCGTTTTTTTTATCATACTTTCTAGGTGTCGAGCAATTGCCCTTTATCCATGTTCTTCAATTTGCTTATTTCTCTCTTTCTATTTATGTATATGCGTGAAACGATGTTGTGAACGAGCCATAAACAGTGGGCTTCAAGGAATAGATTATGGATCAAAAGCTTACGAATACAGTCGACGAGACAGAGCTCAGGAAAAGTACCCGTATCCGGAAAACTCCTGCGCATTTGAAAGAGTTTGTGGTCAATGCCACATCCACAAAAGGGTAATAGATCAAGCTTGTGTGAGCGAGTAAATTAGCTTATTATTAGAGTATTATTTTCTTTTCTTTTTCACATCATGCTCTATATTTCTTTCCTCGTCTTCTTTTTCACGAGTATTCAATAACTTCCCGATTTCTCCCATTTTTACTTGTGTATCTTAGTCAATCAATCAATAGATCCAATTCATTGGTGCTTTCATTGCTCATGTGCAATGTTGACTCTAGTACTTTAGGACGACATAAGCTTGCCCTAGTGCACCTTGCCCGATTTTCTAGTGATAATTTGGAAAGCCAACATGTATTACGAATTTTATGCAATTTCTGAACCCAATCGTTTGAGAATTGCTTCTTTTTTGTTTGATGATGCTGCGGAATGGTTCAGTTGGACGCGTCACCGTTTTCAGTTAAAAAAGTGGCCGACATTCACAATGGCCCTCGTTAAATGGTTATGTTTTTGTGAAAGTGAAGTAGAGGAACCTAAGGGCATCTTTGTGAAGATGCAACAACAGTTGTGCTGAGGTTGTCTCTAATCCCACAATGCTTTTGCCTCGTGTTATTAGTTTGTTTCGATCTTTCCAACGGTTATTATCAAATTCGCATTAAAGATGGTCATGACATTTAGCTTAGCCTCATCACAGATGATGTCCCCCCTCCCGTTTCAACGACTAGTAAAATGATGTGTTCCGTCCTTTCTTGTGAAAATTCGTGTTAGTGTTCTTTGACGATTTTTTGGTTTATACTGCATCATGGGAGGAGCATTTGAAACATGTGCGGATCGTCCTACAGACCCTACGCAACCATGTAGCCAAACCTTCCAAGTTTCTCTTTGGACCATAGATCATCATGAATGCATGATATAATGAGAGCATGTGAGAGAGAGATAGTTATGCGTATTGTTAGAATATCGTTTCCCTTTCTTTCTCACCTCACCTCATGCTCTGTATGTCTCCTCATCTTTATGAATATTCAATAAATTCTTGATTTCTTCCATTGTTACTATTGTTTATTCGTAATCGAATGGTGAATGTGTTCATTGACTAATTAGGGTTTCATGTCTGAATTCGTACCAATTAAGTCCACGGTGTTGGACTCAAAACAATGTTGTTTTTTAAGCCCACGCATTGGGTTGGCCCACCAACTAAGCACTAAATGGGTCAAAAAAACTCCAGAAAAAAAATCGGCATGTTTCACAAGGTCCGATGAGGCTCAACTCTTAAGCCTCACCGTCTCGGAAAGCCTCGGACAGGGTGAGGCTTACGTTTCAGCTTACTCCCATGAGGCTAAGCCTCTTACGCGGTTTTTCACCTCCTCAGCCGAGGTGCGCCTCAAAACGCCTTTTTAAACCATGTTTGGATCATAATGTCTAGGATTTAGTATTCAAGTAGAATCTTAAATGTAGTTGGAATCATATGATGAAATGGATTTGAGGATGATAACATGTGGATATTGCCATGTGGATATTGCCTATAGGGTCATTGAGATCTATAGAATACAATACAATTCAAAACAGTAAATTGTATAATATATAGTGGCATATAATTACAAATCTTGTTTGATATAACTGCATATATATATGTGTGTGTGTACAATATGTCAATATAGGACAGAAACGAGGGGATAAGCTTTTTAGAAAACCCTGTTACAAGCTTCAATTGTTTATTCTTTTTTAATATTTTAGGTTTTTAAATGCAAAAGAAATGAACAGCAAATTCATGAGCTTTCTACCCTTTTCCACATCCAAAACTTCATGACTCTATAGCCTTTCTCATGTTAATAGTATGATTTTTGTTATAAATGTTCATCGACTACGCTTTTTGAATTTCAGTTCTCAATCGAATTGGGCTGATCAAGTTCCAATTGCCGTAGCTCCTCTCAACTGCGTCCCGTACACGGGCCCGCCTCTTGACGACTCTGATGACATGGTGGTATATGATAAGCCCATGATGGTTTATCTGCCTGAACAACCCACTGAAAAAGAGAAGGATGCCTTGATGGCAGTCACCAAACGTGGAGTATTGGTTACTGGGAGTGCTGCAAAAGGGTTAATGGCACCGATTATGGGGTCGTATGACCTTTCTGAATCCGATGATGGTTTTCTGTTTCGCTTTGCACTTCCAGGTGTCAGCGACGATGAAAGTAAGTTTTTTAAACCGACGAATGCTAAATAAATTATTTTGACCCTAAATTATTAGAACATCAGAATCAGTTTTTGCCAAACACCCCAATATGAGTAGGGGTGTTCAAAAAGCTCGCGGCTCAAGGCTCGCTTGAAAAAAGCTCGTTTTGTTTTTGAGCCGAGCCTAGCCAAGCTCGTTTTGTAATCAAGCGAGCTCGAGTCAGTGGTGCTCGGCTCGTATGTATGTGTGTGTATATATATATATCTTAGAAATGTTTGTTAATTCTTGTATTTTTGTTTTTTATGTTAACAATATTTGTATCAAAATTTAACAAAAAGATTTTAAGAAATTCAACGAACCGACTCAATTGGGCTTGAGTTGGCTCGAAGTTTTTACGAGCCGAGCTCGACTTTTCAACTCGAAAAAATAAGTTTGAGCTCGAGCACAGCCTGGCTCGGCTCGATTACAGTCCTAAATATGTGGAATCCAAACACCGCCCTTACAACGGGTTGACATTTCTAAGTGTGTCAATATGGAACAAGTTATCACGAGTCACGATTATATGTTATAACTTATAACAGTATTTTTATCACGTAAATGTTTTATAGGGGCACTTTCATTTCATATACATCCTTTAAATCTTGCATAATATCATATTAACCTGAGTAAAAAAGTTAGTATCGGATATAACAGTGATATGCTCATTAGAAATACTTAAATTTTTTATATTTTTAAAATGGATGTGTGTGATATTATGATTTTTTATTGGGTAAATATGATATTATATTAAATTTTAAGTGAGATGTGTTTAATTTTCTTTACTTTTTTTAACTTTCTAAGTATGTTGATTATTATTTTCGTTTAGTTCATCGGGTTGGTTTTTGCCTTTTTGGTTTGGTCGGGCTATTCAAATTTGAGAACTGAATTCAAATAACATTCAAAAAACCGATTCGAATAAGCTTATTCGAATTCGGGTCCATTTGAATAAACCGAATTGGCCAAAATAATTACACAAAACTAAATTTTTATTTCAAAAAGTAAATTTCTGAAAAAGGTTTGTTATTCGAATTCAGCTTGGTTCCATTCGAGATTTCCAAATTCGAAATTGGTTCGGAAAAGGACCCGATCCGAATAACCCTAATTCGAATTTGCTATTCAAATACGGTTCAGTTCGAATTTCGAGGTTTTCAAGTGCATTTTGAATAACGAGCACCCCTAATTTACATTATTAAATCTGCAGAGTTTAAATGTGAGATTCGTCCGGATGGAGATATCCTAATCCAAGGCGTGACAAACACCGGGCAGAAAGAGGTTCAGGCCCACAACATGACGTTCGATATGTACACACAATATCTTTGTCCACCTGGCAACTTCGAGGTTCGCTTTCATCTGCCTGCAAACGTTGACCCGTCAACCTTGGAGTGTAAGCTGGATAACGGTGTTCTCGAGGGTGTTGTTAAGAAGAAGCCAGTCCAAGGCTAGCATTAAAACATGCTTGTTGTTTAGCTTGTAGTGACTTCAAAGGCATGTTTTGTTTTCTTTATTTTGGTCAGAGTTTGAATGTTTGAACTGCTCATGCCAGTTTTTGGCTCTTTAAACAAAAGTAAAAGAAAGAGGTTTAGGATTGAAACCTGTGTGATGTGGGCCAAATGGTTTGATTTGGCGGTTTGGGTTTTTGAATCGGTTAATTTCTTTTTCAAAATCGTTAACTTGTACCATGTTTTTTTAACGATAAAGGTGGTTCATAAACTGGTTTGGTTTACATGGCATGTTTCAAGTTTCAGAATGCTAGTCCAACCTTTAACATGGTATTTTAAACTGTAAACCATGAATCAAACCGTATAAATCTTAAATTGGCTAAACCGGTCGCTTTGATTCAGTTTAGCCAGTTTGGTTAATTTAACTTGAGCCTTTTCTCCAAACTGTAAACCACGAATCATACCGTATAAATCTCAAGTTGAGTGAATCAACTGATTTGTTTTGATCTAAGACGGTTTGATTCGTTTTAGCAAATAAATATTTTTCTAAACAAAATAATTTCCAACTAATTAAAATGGATTCTTTCGACCCAATCCAAATTACGAATTAATGTAAATGTCATCATTTTCCATGGTTCTTGATATGAACCATAGATGCTATTTGTATTAGTCAACAAATTTTCTTCAATTGTAGTAAATCACTAGATATGGTTTGTATTGTGTTTAAAATTCTAAGGTTGTATGATTGAAGTTAGGGTTTTATTTTACAATTTTTTTTGTAAAATAATGGAATTTTAGAATTGAATCAAGCATGAATGCCATTATCATTTTGTGAAAGAAAAAAAAAATCTAATGTAGCCACTTCAAATGGACTTCTAGACTATGCTTATATAGGACTGGAAAGTATTATCCCGGGTGCTCTGTGGGTCTCATAGGCTGATAATTTTAACTTCCATTACCTACAGCATCTTAATAATACACACTATATTACAAAAGACTTTTTCTAAAGTCTACACACTGGCCATCCTTCTAGGAAAGAGGCGCTTTATTTCCTTATACGACAAAGGTAGTAGGGTCTTCCAGTACTGATTAAAGTCGTGATTGTGCAGCATGCCCTTCCCATCGAATAATATGTTCCCCATTGATGAGAATTACGTCATTGCATTCATCACACCTGCAATTATTGATATATATTTTATTATTGTAGATTCCACTGCTTCTTTTGGTACATACGGGTCTTCTAGAGTATGGTCCCATTTGCTGCGTCACTAATGATGCGGACTGCATTTCTGAGTTTTCTGAGTTGGGCTTCGTTATTGGGCCTATTGTCACTGTAGATATTGTCTTTTGTTGAGTAGGCTACCACCCGGTATTCCTCATAATTCATACATAATTCTTCGATGGCATATTTGGCTGCTTCTGTGACTTGTTATGTTTTAACCATAGTTACATTTTTGTAAAATGTAACCGTGTTTCCTTCAATTCTTACTCCTCCGTATACGCTTCTTATGAAATTGCATCCTAGGAGCATATCTATGCCATCATCAGTCCTCATTGCCATGCAGTAGGTGAACGGGATCCTGAAAGTGTGACCAGCGATGGTCATTTGCCCCTGCTTCAGTTTGTCTTCTGCAATTTGTTGTGAGTTTATACCTTTAAAGTTAATTTTGTATGGGCTGCTTTCAATGGCTCCTTCGGGAATTACTTCACTGTTCGCATAGCACGAAGTGGCTCCCGTGTCTAAGATTGCTCTTAGATTGAATTCCTTCTCTCCTGGTATGTTGAAGGTAATGACCATATTATACAATCTGTTGTTAGCCTAGTCATTTAAACATCTTTGATTCTCATCACAAACCATCTTTATAAACCCTGTTATTTTATTCGTGACAATGTCAGCCTCTGCACACATTGTAGAAAAAGATGGTTGAATGGTATCCTGGTTTTATGCAGGCAACTCTGTCAGTATTCCGTTAATCTCTTTCAACTTTAAAATGATGTCGGAAGCCTTTTTTTCCCCTTCCTGAATCTGCACGCTCAAATCTTTCCAACTCATATCAACATCAACATGTGCCTTCCCTTGTTTGTTCATGCATATTTGCCATGTTGGTCTCTGTACTAGCTTTCTCCTGCTCTAGCAACGCGCTTAACTTTGTAATACGGTTTTGTGCTAACTTGGTGTTCTTAGCTCTAACATCCTGCAATGTTTACATGGATATTGATAAAGTGTAAAGAAATCAAAATACAACCTTGGTAGAACAAGAAAACAAGGTCGGGTGCAGAAAGCAAAAGGTGCTGGTCAAAGTAACTTCTTATGGTGAGATTCTTGAGTTGCGGTGCAACGATATATTAAACCTCCACACCCCCACAAACAATTTCAATTGTAAGATTAGAAAGTTTAGGAAGATAAATACTTAGACTATGGGGTATGGGGGGCTTGGGTTGGGGCATTTGTTGACACGTGGAATGGGAAAAAACCCACTACCAAAACCCACGCCCATGGGGTATGGTGGGGCTTGGGTTGGAGGCTTGGGTTGGGGGCATGAATTTGGGATGGACCGCTATGACGTGGCGGGTGAGCCAATGATATTCAGCCAACTAGGATGGCCATACCGCCCCACGCCTGGCTTGAAACCCATGCCCCAAGGGCCACGCCCAAACCCAAGCCCACCCGGGATGGTGACTTGGGCGTTTTCCCCCTACCCACGCCCAAACTCCCGCCCCATACCCCACAGTCTTAGGGGAGGGGGGTGGTCACTAGTGATAGAATTCTATCACTCCCAATATCCAATCAACTCATGCCATGTCATCACCCAATATTCTATCACTAGTGATAGAAATGTAGTGGGTGTGGTCACCAGTGATAGAATTCTATCACTTCCAAATTTTTTTAATTTTTATTTTAAAATTAGAAATTAACAATAAAACACTAAATTATAAATTTCATTAAAATTAAAAAATAAATTACATAGCAAAATAAAAAAAACAACTAAACATTGGAAAAAAAAAAATGGGTCTTACGGGATTTTTCTTCGTACCCGAACCTAAAGTGGGTCTTGCAACCTAAAGCGCGTCGGCTCGCCAAGATTCGCTCGAACCTTGGGTCTTACGGGATTTTTCTTCGTACCCGAACCTCTTTTTTTCGAACCCCCACCTCTCTTGCTTGAACCTTCCATGTTTCTTGTAAAATTATTTAGATTGAGTTGGAGAGTTTGTTGTTTTTTTGTATTGAGTGTGAGAATGGTTGGAGAGCTTGTTGATTTTTTGTATTGAGTAGGTTGGGTTTTATAAAAAAAAGGGTTAAAAAATATACCCCAAACGGTCAAAAATCAACCCCAACGGTCCTTTCCAACGTTCACCTTTTTGAAAATCACGCGTGATATTTTGTACGCGTTGAAAAAATAACGCGTTAAAATTCAAGGGGCGGCAGTGTGCGTGATGTTATAACTCGTGGCCGGGCGTCCATCACGGACCGCCCCGCCTGGCCTTAAACCCTTGAAACCCTCCATATAGCAACCTCTTAAGGTGAGATTCTTCAAGTTTGCACACTTAGAGAAAAGATCAATGCACTTATCAGTATTTTCTTAAAAATCAACGTGGCATTGTCAAGATACAAGGTTGTTAAGGCAGGGAGCTCCCAAGTAGATGTTGCTTTAAAGACATATGTTAAAGAATATTTGCTACGGTAGATGTTGCTTTAAAGACATATGTTAAAGAATATTTTCTACGGTACTCTATATCTGATAAAACTTTCATTGTCAAACTAAGATGTTTTAGAGACCGAGAACTAAAGAGAACAAGGGGGAAGCCAACCTCATTTGCTAGCACGCTTGCAACATTCAGTTGTTGGATATTGTGAGAGAATGCATACTTTATGATTTTATTGACAAATACGCCGCTCTTCTTACCATGAAGACTAAGCTTAACAGAGGAGACTTCTGTTTGATTGTTGCGGTCTGAGAGAACATGTGTAACAAATTTGGAAAACTTGGGCAACAAAGAGAAATCATCCCTTGAGAAATTGAGATAAGGCATTGAAGTCCATAGAAACCTCCATCTAGATGACAAAACACTGGTTTGAATAGCATGTTTGATGCTAATAAAAGAGAGGATTTTATGGATAAGACCATCCGGCAAGCTGCTTAGAGTCATGTTTTATAAACCACCATCGTGACTACTCCTTTGACTCCAAGAACTGCAATTTGAAAGAACACAACAATCAGGACATGTTAAAAAAAGTGTTGATACAAATGGTTACATAAATCGCCTATAAAGGTTGATGTTTCACCAAAATGACCGGCAGTCCAGGTCCTAATTTCCCTACAAGCTGAACTTATATAGGACTAGAAAGTATTATCCCGGGTGCTCTGTGGGCCTCATTGACTGATAATTTCAACTTTCGTCTGCCTAATAGTACAACTTTTACTACCTAATACTCACTATGTTACAAAAGACTTTTTCTAAAGTCTTCACACGGGCCCTTCTTCTAGTAAAGTGGCCATTTATTTCTTTATACGACAAAGGTGGTACTACTAATTAAAGTCGTGATTGTGCAGCATGTCCCTCCCATTGAGTAATATGTTCCCCGTTGATGAGAATTACATCATTGCATTCGTCACACCTACAATTATTGATATATATTTTATTATGGTAGGCTCCCCTGCTTCTTTTGGTGCATATGGGCCTTCTAGAGAGAAATCTCTACTTTTAAAAGATGTTAAAATTTTGTGTGTCTAATCTAAAAGTTAACTCTTTATTGACCAATTTCTGGTTCACCTAGTTTGTTCAAGTTTCACCTTTTGGTCTGAAAAGTTATCTATTGCGTCTGTATGGTGTACATAGAGTCGTAAAACATTTGGTCTGTGACTTGGAAGACCGTCTATATAATGAATAATTAGTCCACATGAGGGCATTTTAGTCCATTGAATGTTGTTTTTTTTTCTTTTTATGTTCTCTTTTTCTTCTTCCATATTTTTTTAAGCTCGAGTGACTTCAATGATAGTCTACTATTATCGAAGAGAAGTTGTGGTTCGAACTTCTTGGATATTTGAACCCTGGTTATCAGTTCTATTGTTGTGCTCTTCAAGAGAGTTAAAGTTTGTATTTTAGTTTTAGTTTTAGTTTCGATTGTGAATGAAATCTTAGATTTTGTGTTTATGTATAGAGGTCGAACTGTGTTTTGGATGAGTCGATCTACCGATGGGTGTTCATGTAGTTGAGGTAATTCCTAGATAACTAATGTCAAAGGACAAACGTCATCGTCATCATACCACATGGATTAAAATATGTAAGTTGACATGACTAATAAATATACTAGCCATGTACTGACATTCATAATTCACATAGTGAATTCTATTCAACAAAAGATTTGAAGGTTTAAGAACCTTCTAAAGTAGTAGGTTGTTGTAATTAAATATTGATTAATTAATTAACTAATTAATTAATATAGAAAGAACTAATTAATTATATAATAATTAATAAACAATTGATTAATTAACCACTAACTATAGACTAACTACAGACAGTCTACGAAAAAATAATAAGAACTAATTAATTACGGTCTAATTAATTAACGAAAAACTACATAGTAATTAATTATTAAAGTTACGTTAAGGCTTAGTAGAACAGTGTTTAGCATTGATTGGTCAACAAAAAGTACTGTTACACTAAGGCTTGGAGGAGCGTCTAAACACTGTAGCGCTAAGGCTTAGTGAATCCTTAAGGCTTAGTGGTACGGTAAACACTGTAGCGCTAAGGCTTAGTGAATCCTTAAGGTTTAGTGGAACAGTGATGTGACAGACGCTTAAATCATCATCATCATCAGTGAGGCCCCCGCTCGATAGTAGTTTTGCATCAAGCCTTGGACATAAGGCACATAACACTCATCAATCGGGACAATGACCGATTAGTGCATGTACCCTTTTGTCTTTCAGCTATCAACGCCACCACATGATGCATGATTAAGCGTCCTCAGCTTTTAACGTTATTTTCACGAAATTAATAAAATAACGTTAAAATTAATGCACTTTCACTTTTGCCCCCCGATGGCCCACACATATATACAAACTTGATTAGAAAATTCAATTCTTTTAATTTGATAAACGGTTTAACCGGGTGTATCGGGCGGTTCAAGCTAGGGATGGCAAAAAAGCCCAAGCCCGACGGGTTTACCCGAAACCCGAAACATACGGGCCGGGTATACCCGAAGCCCGATGGGTATGGGCCGGGTATGGGCTTAAGAAGGGAAAAAATTCGGGTACGGGTATGGGATTTAGTGATACCCGCCCGATACCCGGCCCGATGTTTGGCCCATTTACCCGAATAATACTCGAAAGTATCATATTATAAATTTCCATATATATGAACTTAGTACATGCACTTATTACATTCTCTATAGTACTAGGGTCTAGTCTTCTCTTGACCGGTAGTAATCTCTTTAAAATTATATTGGATATGGAAGCTAGTACTTCATATGGATATGCAAGTACTAGCTTATTTTTTAGCAAGTATAAGCTTACTAAGTGAACAAATATGTTATTTTTGAGCATGTATATTGGATATGGAAGCTAGCACCCTTTATTATGTGGATGTTTATGCAATTAGGTGGTCCTAATACAATTAATTAATTAAGTAATCGTTTTGATTTAGTTTGATATATGTGGTCTGAATATGATAAGAAAGTATTTAATCATATTTTCATTTGTTATAGTTATTAAAATTGTAAATTATATAAACATCAAAGTAAAAATTGCACATTTGTCCCAACGGATATTTTTAAGAAATTAACGGGTATACCCGATGCCCGCGGGTAAGCCCGATACCAGACGGGTAATTACCCGACAAATACCCGACGGGTAACGGGCCGGGTATGGGCCAAAGAATTAGAACCGGGTACGGGCCTAGGATAACTAATACCCGGCCCAAACCCGGCCCATTGCCATTCCTAGTTCAAGCGGTACAACCGGTCGGTTTGAACCGGTTTTTTATACATTGAATACAGGGTACTTTTAAAGCTAATTCTTGATTCCTCCTTTTTACTTGGCTTGTCAACTCACACATTTACTCTTGTTTTTTTTCTCTTGTTTCCTGAGAAAAAATGCAAACAAAAAAATACCCCTCAAACCGATCGATCCCTACAGAATTAAGACCCAAAAATGCGGTCATAGACTCACACCGCAATGGGAGTCATCGGCCCTCCATTGTGGACCTGCCACCCGAGCAATGGTGATAGCAAATCCAAAGGCATGTAGCGGTATATTAGAACAATTTTTTAACCAACAAAACATTGTCCAAAAAGTTTTGGCGCGCAATTATTTTATTTGATTCTTAAGAATCAACCTATACCATATAACCAGAGGATTAAACTTTTTTGGCATTAGCTCAAAGTTTGCAGCATGGAAATGTAGAGTTAATTACAAAAAAGCTATTAAAGCCTTACATCGCATGATAGGCGATAGGTAAGTATCATAACTAGAGATATTACAAATAAAAAAAAAAAAAAAAACAGATCCTTGAAAAAAGTCTATAAGCACAAGACAATTTAAACTTCGCCATCCCAATATGCTGCAAAGGGAGATAGCTCCAGGCCGATTAAGAGCCTGAAAACAGAACAAAAAAAAAACAAACAAAATCCGTTAGGATATTGAGACCACCTGCAAATTCTGCAATGTGCGATCGATGGACGCCAGTGGCTATGTCGTAACGGATGGCTATGTGGGTTTAAATACTTTTCCTTTTTTTTCTTATACCATTTTTTAAGTTATTATATATTTGGATTAATTTCCTATAATGTTAAACTTCTATATAAAAAAAAATTAGGAGCAATTTCATATATACCCCTACAAACTTGCAAAATATCATATATATACCCTGCAAAATTATAAATATCATATATACCCTTACAAAGTAGTTGAAATATCATATATACCCGATTCATTAAAAACTATTTAATAAAACACAATTTTACCTTTATTTTTCTATAACTTTGAAATCTCATATATGACCTTTAACTTCAAATATTAAATTTACTCTTTTCTAGCTTAATTTATTTAGCTTAAATATTATATATGGAGAATACTATTGTTTATGGAAAAAAAAATAATAAAAACAAAAATGGGTAAAAATAAAGTTAAGCTTAAAATGTTTTATAAAAAATATGAAGTTAAAAGATAAGCATATATGAAAACTTTGAAGTTAAAAAAATAAGTGTAAAATGATTATTCATTAGATTGTTTTTAATAAATTCCGTATATTTGATATTTTAACTATTTTGTAAGGGCATATATGATATTTTTAGTTTTTGTAAGGGTATATATGATATTTTTCGTTTTTGTTGGGTATATATGAAAATTTTCAAGTTTTTAAGGGTATATATGAAATTAATCCAAAAAATTATTAGAAAATACTTGTATTATTAATTTATGGGGCAATTACATATATCCCCCTACAAACTTCATTTATTACAGATATACCCAGCCCAAAAAATAAATTACATATATCCCCTTTCTTATATCTAAAAATATCAAATATACCCATTTTGATTTATTTTATTTAAAATAAATAAAAAAATGTCTATTTTACCCTCACATTATCATCTCCAATATTAAAGAATCAAATCATTAACAAGACACAACCGAATCAAACTTTTATTATATAATCTACTTGTTTTACAAAACCAAATTGCATACAGTCTTCTTGAGTTTCTCATTTACAATGATCATACAAATATAAACAGGTGGGAAACACTCAACCCAAACAATGAACCCTAAGTTTTGTAAAAACAAAAGAAATGAACAGATGTTTTGCTTAGAAGTTAGAATCGTAAATCAAAAACAAAAAGAAATCTACCTTATCACGGTGAACACACAAAAAGGTAAGATGGAAGTTTTATCAAGAAAAATGTTAATGTATTAAAGGATGCATATTGTATTATATGCAACTGAATATAATACACATTTACAGAATTAAGGAGAAAAAGTAGTTTTCATTACTTGGGATGCTTGGAACGAATCAAAACCCAGAACGCCGGAAAAATCAAATGAGAACACCGACACTTGAATCGAATCAGAAACCGTGGGTGGGGAGGAATGGATCGTCTGCATTATTTTCTCTAACCTTAAAGGGCATTTTGGTCCTAATATGAAATTTTATTAAAGAAGGGGATATATGTAATTTAAAATTTAGTTTGGGTATATATGTAATTAGGTTCTAAAATAAGGGGATATATGTAATTCTCCCTATTAATATTATTAATTTATAAGTTTCA
The DNA here is from genome assembly GCA_030545235.1 of Helianthus tuberosus. Lineage (NCBI taxonomy): Eukaryota > Viridiplantae > Streptophyta > Magnoliopsida > Asterales > Asteraceae > Helianthus > Helianthus tuberosus. The sequence goes on along the minus strand of CM060429.1, from coordinate 12,975,928 downwards.
TAATAAATTAAGGGAGAATTACATATATCCCCTTATTTTAGAACCTAATTACATATATACCCAAACTAAATTTTAAATTACATATATCCCCTTCTTTAATAAAATTTCATATTAGGACCAAAATGCCCTTTAAGGTTAGAGAAAATAATGCAGACGATCCATTCCTCCCCACCCACGGTTTCTGATTCGATTCAAGTGTCGGTGTTCTCATTTGATTTTTCCGGCGTTCTGGGTTTTGATTCGTTCCAAGCATCCCAAGTAATGAAAACTACTTTTTCTCCTTAATTCTGTAAATGTGTATTATATTCAGTTGCATATAATACAATATGCATCCTTTAATACATTAACATTTTTCTTGATAAAACTTCCATCTTACCTTTTTGTGTGTTCACCGTGATAAGGTAGATTTCTTTTTGTTTTTGATTTACGATTCTAACTTCTAAGCAAAACATCTGTTCATTTCTTTTGTTTTTACAAAACTTAGGGTTCATTGTTTGGGTTGAGTGTTTCCCACCTGTTTATATTTGTATGATCATTGTAAATGAGAAACTCAAGAAGACTGTATGCAATTTGGTTTTGTAAAACAAGTAGATTATATAATAAAAGTTTGATTCGGTTGTGTCTTGTTAATGATTTGATTCTTTAATATTGGAGATGATAATGTGAGGGTAAAATAGACATTTTTTTATTTATTTTAAATAAAATAAATCAAAATGGGTATATTTGATATTTTTAGATATAAGAAAGGGGATATATGTAATTTATTTTTTTGGGCTGGGTATATCTGTAATAAATGAAGTTTGTAGGGGGATATATGTAATTGCCCCTAAAGTAAATGTGTTTGAGGTGCCTGAGGCATCCTATGTGTATTTGTTCTCCGCCCGAGTATGGCTTGGTCTCATGCTTCATGTCTAGTATGGGTACGTGCTTATCTTATTTAGGCTAGCAGCTTCCGGGCTTATAGGTTTTTGGCTTCAAACTTCATGGCTTATAGCTTTCGAGCCTGATGTCACGGAGTAAACTTTTGACTCACTTGTAGCAACTTAGACTTGATCTAAGTTAAGCTATGTGCCCCAACGATGTAGTGTTTTGAGTGATTCAAGTGATGGTTGCAAGTTGTGTATACAAAGAAACAACTTTGTATTGATTACAAGAAGATTTACAAGAGTGTGTTTACAAGTACAAGTGTGTTTATTTGTGATATTGTTGGGTGATCTCCAAATGAGACCCCATCATCCTATTTATACTAGTCCTTCTTAGTTCTAGAGAATTCTCCATCTAGATAATTCTTTACATAATATCTTGGATATTTATATGTTGATTTCTAGAGCCTTCTTGCAAAATATCAAGTGTTTTCAAGGTGTTTCTAGAGAATTCTTGGCTGAAACTTTGGACAAAATTATGTAGCCCTTTCTGGACCCTTCCGAGCTCTTTCAAGGCCGATCTAGTGTTTTCCGATGGTGCCAAGACGTTCCAACAACTTGTAGGTTGTTCCGGAAACTTCCGGGCAGCCCTAGATGCTTCTTTAGTGTTCCGGAATCTTCCGGAACTCGCGAAAAAAATTATGTATTTAGGCGGATCGTGACATTCTCCCCCACCTAAATTCACGACGCCCTCGTCGTGTCGCTTACGTGGTTGTTGCTTTGTTCTCACGATCTGCATGGCAGATAAGGTTTTGCCTCGGTGCCTTGTATCCGTCTCCATGGGTGCCGTGTGAACCTCCTTGTCCTTGATGAGATACAAGGTGTTGAGGAATGCATCAGGGATGGCGTTGGACCTATCGAAGAATGCCAACCCGAGCACAATTTTGTAGTCGTCCATGGGAACGACTGAGAAAGTAATTTTGCCCTTCCATGTCCCGATCTTGGCTTTGGCGTCATAGGTTACGCCTTCGATTGACTTAGGTTTCCCGCCAGCAGCCTTCATCATTAGTCCTTCTTTGGTAGTGATCCGCAAACCAAGTCTTTTGGCCTCGTCCCGGGTAATGAAATTATGACTGGCTCCGGTATCAATTAAGGCTTTTGCTTGTTCTCCGTTAATCTCAAGAGTTACGAACCGAAGACCTTTTGGCTCTCCATTTGAATGACTAACCTCGACTTTTCTCGAGAGGTCATGAACCATTTTTAACGGCTTCTTTTGGGTTAGACTTAAAGCATTGAGGACTTGAAGTTGCATTGCTCCTAGACGAGCCTCCTCGCTTCCCTCGGCTTCATCATCTTTAGTCCTAATGAGGGCTGTTAACTTAGACTTCTTTGGACAACCGCGTGCATCGTGCGGCCCTTCGCAAATGAAGCATCATCTCCTTGCGGACTGGTTGTTGTTATATCTTGGGAGTTTTGGACCTTCCGTCCTTCGAGTGTAACTTGGTTTTGCTCCCCAACCTATGTCGTCATCAGGTTCTTCGACATCATGTTTAGTTGGGCGTTTTTCCTTAAGATCGATCAAGCTTTCAGCTATGGCGATTGCTGTAGCTAAATCTTGAACATTGCGACGGTCTAATTCTGTTCTAGCCCAATATTGTAATCCGTCGAGGAAGTAGAAAAGGGAATCCTTTTCCGATAGATCAGGGATTTCAAGGACAAGTGTAGTGAATTCTTTGACATAGTCCTTGAGGGTTCCGGTATGCTTGAGCTTTCTCAATTTGCTCCTAGCTTCGTGCTCAGCATTGACCGGGTAAAATTGTTTTTTGAGTTCTTGGACGAATTCAGCCCAAGTGTTAATAGTGCACGTACCTTTGGTGATGTATGTGTATCGACGTCTCCACCATAGTGCTGCCGTATCTTTTAGGTACATGCTGGCCATTTTGATTTTGGTGGCATCGTCCTTGATTTGCACTCCACCCAAGTATTGTTCCATCTCCCATACGAAGTCGTCAACTGCTCGTGCTTCTCTTTTGCCAAGGAATGGAGATGGTTTTGGAATCTCGACCCTAGGGGTGAAGAGATCGGTGTTGCCTGAATGCACAACTACTTGCTTGTTTTCCTTCACTTTAGTTTCCAAATCCAAGAAGCTTTGGTGACAATCACGAATGCCATTTTCCACCTCGTTCCGTAGCTTCGACATTTCCTCCTTGAATAATGTCGTAAGCTCATGGCGCCAAACGCTCATGAGAGACTTGACGTCGTCCTTGAAAGCTTCAAAATCAGTTTCCAACATTTGTAACCATTGGAATGCATAGTCGAGTTGCGCACCCAACCCGGTGACCGCTGCCTCGGTGTCGCTGATGCGCTTGTCATATGTTGCCTCTCATTCTTTCTTAGTTGTGCGTCTTTCATCACCCTTTGTTTCGGTTGCCATCCCGAATGAATTGTCCTGCTCTGATACCACTTGTCACGGAGTAAACTTTTGACTCACGTGTAGCAACTTAGACTTGATCTAAGTTAAGCTATGTGCCCCAACGATGTAGTGTTTTGAGTGATTCAAGTGATGGTTGCAAGTTGTGTATACAAAGAAACAACTTTGTATTGATTACAAGAAGATTTACAAGAGTGTCTTTACAAGTACAAGTGTGTTTACTTGTGATATTGTTGGGTGATCTCCAAATGAGACCCCATCATCCTATTTATACTAGTCCTTCTTAGTTCTAGAGAATTCTCCATCTAGATAATTCTTTACATAATATCTTGGATATTTATATGTTGATTTCTAGAGCCTTCTTGCAAAATATCAAGTGTTTTCATGGTATTTCTAGAGAATTCTTGGCTAAAACTTTGGACATAATTATGTAGCCCTTTCTGGACCCTTCCGAGCTCTTTCAAGGCCGATCTAGAGTTTTCCGATGGGGCCAAGACGTTCTAGCAACTTGTAGGTTGTTACGGAAACTTCCGGGCAGCCCTAGATGCTTCTTTAGTGTTCCGGAACTCGCGAATTTTTTTTTTGTATTTAGGCGGAACGTGACACTGAGCTTATAACTTCTGAGCCTGAGTTTATAGCTTCTGAGCATATAGCCTTAAGCTTGTGGCTTAAAGCTTATAACTTCCAGCTTCAGAGCTTATAGCTTCCGAGCCTGAGCTTATAGCTTATTGCTTGTTACCTTCTTAGCTTCTTTACTATTGGACTGTGCAAAAAGCTATTACCTTGTATGCTTCATTATTTTGACTAGATGTGCGTACCTACTTTCATTATCAATCCTCAATTAAAGGTGTTTATGGAGAAATTGTAGGTACTTCTTACTTAAGTTGTCGTGCTTCTTGTTTCTCCTCTTGTTACAGCTTTTCCCCTTATTGCAACTGCTCTTCTTATTCTAGTTGTCTGGTGTATTTTACAGCTGTTGAAGCTGCTAAAAGTTGCAGCTGTCATTTAAAGGTAAGGTGAACAGTAAACCAAAGTACCTTTGCTTTGATAAGTGACAAGATGTCACTTTTTGTGAGAGCAAATGCCAATGCCCCCATGTAAAGATATTAAAGTTGTTTTTACTTTTCTTGGGCTAAGTGAGGTTTACATGGGTTGTCGTTTCACTTTTCTTGGAAATATGGATATCATCATAATTGAAGTTTTTTGCATTCCAAGAGTTTTGACATAAAAATTGTCAATAGTTTGTATTTCCATTGACCCATGTGGATGACCATTTTTGGATGATAGTAGAGTGGCATGAGTTGTATTGCATCCTTTGATAAAAGTTTACTTGCTGTAGATAAGTTATGCTTACCAATTTGTAAGCTAATTAGCTTTAGATGTACTTGTTGACCAAAGGAAAATTTAGATCATGAAATAATCTTTACAAACTCCCATAAATATATAAATTTAATCAAACATTCGAGGGTGAAAGTGGCATGATGTGACAACTGGAAAAAATAATGGTAATTCTGTACAACTTAACAATCTAATCATACATTTAATTGTGTTCGTTATGACTTAATTGATACATGATTAGGTCACGTAAAGTCTAGCAGTCATAGGACATGGTTAAATACTTCAAACAATATAGATACATTCGTTGCATCACGAGAAAATCACAAACTATGTCTGAACACTGGCGCCACCACTGACCACCGCCTTCGTCACTCTCCGCCACCGAACACTGGCGCCACCACCAACCACCACCATTGCCGACCTCGGCCACCGCCGGCCACCACCACTGACCACCGCTGCCAACCGCAACCACCACCCACCACCCCCCATCGCCCGACCACCGTTACCCACTGTCGTCGACACCCTCAACCACTGCCGACCACGGCCACCACTCGCCACCACCACCACCACCGACCACCACCACCCACCCCCGCCACCGTCACCCATGCCACCATCACCCACCGCCGACACCCCACCACCACCACCGCCACCATCGTCGCCGCCACCCATTGCCAATTTTATTCCTTCATCTTTTGCTGACACCCCACCACCGCCACCGCCACCATCGTTCCCATCTTTTTCGTTTGCGTCTGCGTTTTGTGTCGTTCGGAAGCCCAATAAATTCACAAAAATTAATTTCATGAATATAGAATATTCGTAGAAATTCCATATTTGTCGGCGTTGTCAGTATTTCGTATGGTTTCGTTTCGTTATCGCTTAACGTTTAACATGTTTTTTCGCAAATCACCGTTCGCGCACTGTAAGGTCGGTTAGACGTTCCTAGGCACTCCAAAGGCCCAATTAAGTTAATTAGCGTCGTAAACACTATTTATTATCGCGTAATCACCTGTTAATTACGTAATTAGGTGCCGTAAATCACCGGTTGTCACATTCTCCCCCTGTTAATAAAATTTCGTCCTCGAAATTTAGTTTACGTTAACACCTTAGAGTTACATTATGCGTAGACAATACGAGTAGTACCAAAGTGAACGATCATGAAATCGAATCAAGACTTATTCGAATGATGTGAATTCAAGGACGTATCACAAGATGCAAATGAATTCTAGAAATGATCGCATCAAATAAATGAACTTAGACTTCAACAAGCTCATATGTACTAGTTTGCATGAATCGATCGATCGTGATCAGCGCAAGCTGCAAGTTCTACCGACGCCACAAGGTGTCGTAGTGAATGAAACAATTTCAAATATAGCGGTGATCGAACAATTATCACCTGTGTTTTGCACAAAACGCTCAATCATGATTAGCCCAAGCTACAAGTATGTACTGACACCACAAGGTGTCGAAATCAACAAACGACTTAATGGGGTCATAGACCAAACAAATCTACTACGACTCAGAACAATGAAACGCTTGTTAAAACGAATTCAAATATGATGTTTTCGATACATCATAGGGTGTCTTGAATTGAATATGTGTAATGAACAAGTTCAAACAATTGGATTTGACTTCGGCGCAAGCCGACAATAAATACATGTATCGATAAGAAAACTTTTGGCATGGTCACAACGAAAAAAACCATGTATGTAACTTGAAAAGAAAAGAATTTTCAAGAAAATGTGCTGACTTGATAACAAAGAAGCCAACAATTTCAATAATGCGGGTCATTCGAATCACAAGCGAAATAATATTTGAACTTTAATGAAACGCTTTATTCGAAACAAACCACATGCGTAACAAACGATGCATGCGTAACATATGAATTTTCAAGAAATGAAGCAAATGAATATTCGCTATACTGAAAGAAATGGTCGTGACACAATGACCATCAAGAGGAGTAGAGATACGAAAATCTACTCAGTAAGTGTGAAAGTCGAAATTTCAATAAAAGAAATTTGAGGACTTTACCTGGGGTTGAATGTGATAACTGGTTGTTAGGTGACATTACCATAGAATGTCGAATATAGCGTACTCGTCGTTAGCTGAAATAGGGGGAATATGGTGACTTGCGTCTTTTCCTTAGCATGACTCGTGTCGTTTGCAGGACCGCGTGCCCACTGCCGCTTCCTGATCGATAGTCGCATGTGACGTACTTCAACCTCCATTGATGTATAGCTTAAGTCTCACGTATGCCTGTGCGCTAGCGTTTCGTTATGCGTAGGTTGCCTGCTCGGGAAGTTAAAACATCATAGACAATATATATAATTGTGTGCGCCCGAATTAATATTTGCAGTTCCTACGTGATGACCTTTAATGAACTTTAACATAAGTTTCCGAAGGTCTTAAATGCATGTTTCCTAAGCTCTCGTGGTTTTGTGTACTATATGCGACTGTTTTGTGTACCGTGTATGAAACACCACAATAGAGTATGTTTGAAATCAAAATTTCGACTGTTTGATTTTCGGCAATGGTTGGAGACCATATTCGAGTACTAAGCGTCCTGTATGTATTCAACGTTTGAATAATCTAAGTCCCCAGAGAAATATGAGGTTAGAGCCTAGGTATTCTTTACAGAGAACCCTATTCGCTGTAACCTATAGCTCTGATACCAATCTGTCACACCCCGAAATTATCAGAGCATTGGCGTGACTGGACTGGTATCTTCATTGCACAGCGGAAGCAAATAAGCTAAGTCTTTTAGAAATTGAACGCCACTAAGTACTCGACTCCACATGGTTCTCCTATTCCAATCGTGCCATAACTTTGAAAAGTAACCTGAGAAAGAAACATGCGAAAAAGTCAACATAAAGTTGAGCGAGTTCATAGTTTGTTTGTAAAAGATTTGAAATAAATCTTTTTGAATAACCGGTTTTTGAAGTATTGTTGAGAAAACGAATTAAAATCATTTTCTTGTCATGTTATACAGAAACTTTGTATGAAAACATGGTATGTATCTTGTATAAATCAAGTTTTCATATATAAATCAAGTATTCATGTGTACACCACGTACTTATGTATAATTCAGGTTTTTCTTGAGTACCCCACGTACTCAAGTATAATTCTCGTTTTCTTGAGTATCCCACGTACTTCAAGTTATAAATCAAGTTTTTTCTTGAGTACCCCACGTACTTCAAGTTATAAATCAAGTTTTTCTTGAGTACCCCACGTACTTCAAGTTATAAATTAAGTTTTTCTTGAGTACCCCACGTACTTCAAGTTATAAATCAAGTTTTAGTATGGTATGAATTTTATGTAAATACAGTATTCCTGTAAGTATCAGGATTGTTAATGGGTTGCAAAGCCATTAACATGTGACACGACATAGGAAGTCACCAAACCTTAGGCATTTAATTGGTATATTCTGAGACACAAAAGCACTACTCGATTCTCGCCCTCACCGAGAGTGTGGCTGCCCGGCACCCGTTAGATCTAACCTTTTGTTCTGCGGTCTATGTATATTGTTGATTAATGGTGCTTCTGTACCCTATTCGTGACACGATTTCTCGCATCATTTCTCATAACGCCTCATACTTGGTTCTCGTCCTCACCAAGTGCGTTTCTCGTATTCTTATATCTCGTCACACTTGGTTCTCGTCCTCACCAAGTGTGCTTCTTGTATTTTTATCATACCATTTGTATACATTTTAACATTTGTATTTTGTAAACTCTTGTATTTGTATTTTCCCGTAGTTTATAAAACTAGAATATCGTGTGTATGCATATTTCGAAAAATACGCTTGTTTGAAAAACCGGTATAAAACATAAGTTTTTCGTAAACCATTTGTGTCAGTTAAAACTTGCTTGTAAAATGGTTTAGAAATTTGTAATTCTTGTATGCTTTGCAAAAAGTGCATGTCTTTCCACCCCGAAAACATTTAGAAAAATGTAAAATCGTAAAAATGTGGGGTTATGAACTCACCTGAATATTCTTGTGCATAGCTAGCTAATTACGACTTCGTGATGTCGTTTCCAAGACTTGACTTGCTAGCGTGCATTCTACAATATTCCTAACATGGAATATCTAATAAGTTTCTAAATAAACGCAGTAACTAAACTACGTGTCATCGAGCTTTACCGAATCGTTAACCGAACGATCCGTTGATATGTTGTTAACTTAATAAAATAATTAAGTTATACTTGTTAAGTTTCGTTTACTAAGTCTAGAAAGTACTTAGTTTTCGAGAAATTCGAATTTATAAATATTTACACAAAATATAAATATATCGATAAGATAGTGTTTATCGTTTCGAGAGGTCGTACGCGTATGTAACGAATGTTTTATGAAAAGAATGTATAATAAACTCGTATTATATCGCATGCCGTTTAGGCGTTTGAAATAAATATAACAACTTATATTTATTTAATAGCGTTTTCGTGTTGATGTCGTTTGAAATAAATATATAAAATATATTTATTTTATAAAAGAATTGTCGTTTGCGTATGTGATAAAGCGTCGTCGAAAGTGATATACACATTTATATTGGTTCTCATAAAAGTCACTTTTCAATAAAACATGTTTTGCTTTTACGGGTTTTCTCGAAAAACGGGCAGAGTTTCCTCTGTTTTTGGACGATCCCGACATCCCAGTGTCGCTATATTTTTCAAAATTCAACAATAGTCAATATCAATATTCTCAATATATATGATTTCGTCAAATGTATAACGATGCAAAGTATATTTAAATAGATCGGTTCGAGCTCGATTTCGCGTATAATAATAACAATTGAACGTAAAATAATAATCGTCATAAATCCTTTACCGAGTCTTCGCGTGTCGAAACATCGAATCATTTGACTGAGTTGACCGAGTCAGCTCTCGTTGACTGAGTTGAGCCGAGTCAACTCGCTGAGTTGACCGAGTCAACTCGAACCGCTTCTGTCACTAACAAATCTGACCGCACCGGACCCGATCTGAGCTGAACCCGAACCACACCAGGTCTGACCCATTGACCCGAGTTGGCTGATTGTTGACCGAGTCGACTCTCTGAGTTGACCGAGTCAACTCGAACCGCTTCATAACATGACCCGAACCTGAACTGAGTTGACCCGCACCTCCACGCTGAACCGAGTTGTGTCTGAAACTGAGCCAAACTCTAAGCCAACTGAATCACCTCTTTGAACCGGACTTGAACCGAGTCTAACGTGACCCGTCGGACCGAGACACGGACCGGGAGTCCCGAACCAAAAACCCGCCGGATAATGGCAAGGTCCGCCGGACCTTGAAGCCGACCACCGGTCCGAGTGCATTATCTTTATCATCATCATCAATCAAGACAAAAATGAAAGAGTTAAGAAGGGGGGTTACCGATGAAACCCGTCAGGTAATCACGCCGACCACCGGAGAAACAAACCGACCGCCGGTTTTTCTCTCTCTCCTTCAGTCTCTCTCTCTCTCTTCGCTTCTGACATGTCGTCGTCGCTCACCACCACCGCACGGTGGTGGTGTCTTTGCTTGATCTGCCGATGGGGGGGGGGGTTGTCGGAGTCATGGAGAGGGGTAAGGGATGTGACGGTCGGAGATCTGACCGGAAACCGGCTCCGACCGCCGGAGTTTGAGAGGAGACAGATGGATAGGGGTGTCGACTGTTGTTGACGAATGAGAGTGCCTGGCAATTTGTATGTGTGTATTGTTTGTGTTCTTGTTGCAAATGAAGGGTATCAGTTATTTATATCAAGGATTTGGTTTAGTGGCCCATCTCTCCTACGAGCCCGTCTTCAAAACCCGAGCATTATCTAAGGTCATAAAATAATATCTTTGGGCTATATATACGTAACATCGTGTCAGTAGACGTTCGCGTTTTTGTTCGTTGTTTACGATAAAAAATTGTGAAAAATTACGTTGTTCGCCGTCTTTAATCCGTTTCTTCGTTGATTATCGGTGCGTTACCGTTTCCATGTTTTTCGTTTGCGTCTGCGTTTTGTGTCGTTCGGAAGCCCAATAAATTCACAAAAATTAATTTCATGAATATAGAATATTCGTAGAAATTCCATATTTGTCGGCGTTGTCAGTATTTCGTATGATTTCGTTTCGTTATCGCTTAACGTTTAACATGTTTTTCCGCAAATCACCGTTCGCGCACTGTAAGGTCGGTTAGACGTTCCTAGGCACTCCAAAGGCCCAATTAAGTTAATTAGCGTCGTAAACACTATTTATTATCATGTAATCACCTGTTAATTACGTAATTAGGTGCCGTAAATCACCGGTTGTCACAGTAAATGTCTGACCAATTAAGATTAGATGTGTTAACCATTCAGACTCTGTATAATGCTTAACCATTCAGAGGCTAATGTCTGAACCATTCAAACATATGCTCATAAAACAAACAGGTCTGAATCATTAAGTACTGAACCGTTAAGAACCTCATTAAAATGTAAAGTTCAGATATATCTTACTGGTTCTATGGGGGTGTTTGGCCTGGCTTTTATTTTTTTGGCTTATGCTTATATTTTAAAGTAGCTTATGCTTATTTTCTTTCATTTGATAAGCTATTTTTAAGTGTTTGGATTAGCTTATATTCTACGAGTTGATAATTAATAATTAATCTTTAGTTGTTTGTTAAGTTATTTTTTATTATGGGAAGGGGTATAATATCATTGTGTGTAATGAGTAAAAAACCATCTTCTTCAAATAAGCTAAAAAACCATGTTCCCATAAGCTTCTTGGAATTAGCTTATATAAGCTAGGGATTATTACATATATCCCCCTATTTAAAACCTTAATTACATATTTACCCAACTTAAAAATTAAATTACATATATCCCCTTTCTTAGGGAAATGACATAAATACCCTTTCAACATAAAAAAAACCCTACTACCTTTTCTTCCTGCTGAACATAACTCCTCCCTGGTGACTAGGGCGTTGCCAGATTCTCCACTGGCGAAGCAACAACCCTAACCAGCTTTAAGAACTGGATATGAGAAGATTAATAATCGACGATAACAGACGATGAGTAGAGGTCGACAATAAGTACTTTCTCAGTGAAGAAAAGGAAAAGAGGAAAGAATTGAAACTTTATTTGATTCTTCATGGATCAAAGGATTTTTTAATGGTGTTCTAATTAAAACTCGAGATGGGTTTTGATTTTCATGTGTGTTATTTCCTCTATTGCATTGTTTCTTTCATTTCAATTTAGGTGTTCTTGAACCGTCAATTTGAAGATTTTCATGTGGGGGTTTACAATTAAGGTTCTTAGGTTTTGAATCAAAATAGAGTATTAATTGGGATATTAATTTGATTTTGATCTTTTCAGATGCACTTGCAAGTCAACATTTATCTCTAGGTTCCATTGAACAGTTATAAGTTTATTGTGGAAGCAGGATATGATGATTAAGAACATGAATCATTGGACGGAGATCACTACAAATTTATGATTTTTGCTTATAAAAGATAAGGGTAAAATAGGAATTCTATAATTTATTTACAATAAAATAAAGCAAAATGGGTAAATTTGATATTTTGAGTTTTAAGGAAGGGGATATATGTAATTGTTTTTTTGGGTTGGGTATATATGTAATTAATGAAGTTTGTAAGGGGATATATGTAATTGCCCCTATAAGCTAATGTGACACCCCAGGAAAACCATACAACTTAACTAGCTTCCTCAGTAAGTACTTACCAAATTTCGGGACGAAATTTCTTTCAACTTGGGGATAATGTGACAACTCGGAATTTAGAACCCTTCATTGTATCTTGATGTAACATGCTTGAACGTTATGTGTTTATATATTAGTAAATGAAAGTTCGTGATTATCTTGATGTGCTATGTGTTATTAATGTGTACGTATAAAGTATAGTTTTATACAATTATGTATGTAGTGAACCGGAACCGGAACCAAAACACAAGGACCCGACTCGAGACCACTCGGTCTCGAGTAAACAGTAACAGTTGGGCCGGTTGGGCCATGCACCTCCTTTAGTCCACCCGGAAGCCCATTAGGGTGCATCATTTGATATAAAACCATGCCATCATCCACATTTCCCCTCCTACACTCTCCTACATTCTCTCTCTCACTAAAACCCTAGCAATCAAGCATCACATTCTCTCCCACCACTCGGACTCAAACCGGCGACCACAAGGGGCTCTCGGATCAACTTGTGCACACCCATTTGGAAGCTTCATTCGTTACTACTTCACACCCTTGTACCCATACTTGAACCGGTTAGTGGTTTCTTTGCAAACATATATATATGCATGATTAAAGTGTTGATTATGTGATGATATGCATCGTGGCTATTGTTTCATTATAACAAAAGTGTTTATTTGACTTAATGGGTCCTTGTTTGTTAAATGATACATGCTTGGTTCCAATATCTTAGATGAACATGACTTTGGTAGGATAACATTTGAATAAGATGTTTTGAATGACAAAAGAATGATAGTTTAGGATTATTTATGATCATCCGATTTTATGATAGATGTTATAGAACAAATGTTTTGTTTGATAATGATCCGCAAGATGATTTTTGATATCTAAATTATGTGTCATGATTCGGGTCCATAGGATGAACATGTTTGAATTAATATGAAAACCCTAGATGAAGAACTTGTTGAATGTGATATGAATATTTGAAAATTGCTATGTTTGATCCAATTGATTAAGGTTTTAGACAAGAAAACATGTTGATGCATTTTGGTTGGATAGTACACAAGATCATGAAATGGTAATCCTATTGGTTAGTACAATTCTGGGCAGAGGTCCTAGAAACAGCAGGTGTGCGAGTCGAAACCTCCGGTTGCGACTCGAGACCATCGAGTGATAACTCGAGACCACGGATTAACGACTCGAGAGCATAACAGCAGACATCAGGGACTCGAGACCAGCAAGGTCTCGACTAGAGATCTTGTGATTTCGACTCGAGACTGGACTCGAGACCTCAGAGGTTACGACTCATGCATGCACTACTCGAGACCAGATGTCCATGACTCGAGACCTCCCGTTGCGACTCGAGACCGCGTGATCTCGAGTAGAGACCCCCCCTGTCTCGACTGGGCTGCTTATCCTTGTTATTGGGCCGAAGTGTATGGATTACTCGTGCTTGTTACTGTTTAAGTGGGATATGTGTTAACTGTTACTGTTTAAGAACTTGGACAGGCCCAATAACGTAGAGAATAAATATATGTCATGTATGCTATGTGATAGATACGTGTAGGATATACGTGACTTCTTTACACCCAAACCTGACCTATACTGGTAACCATATTAGGACGTGGTGACCAGCATACTTAACCAAGTAAACTAAACTACCGAGCAACCCAAGGTGAGTTCACACTTTCTACAAAGCATGGGATTCCCAGGGGTTGGGAATGGGGTTAAGGAACATGGATTCCTCGTCCTTTATTGGGTAGGACAGTGCTGGTTCAGGAATATAATTCCTCGTCCTCTTGGACAGATAACTTTCACTAGACCAAAACTCTATCACGAAGTCCCTCCTTTTTATATCGACTTAATCACCGGGCCAATGGCGAACGGGTCATTAGTTAGATAGCGCTATTTAGGTTTGACAAACCTCACACTGTGCCGCAGAGGACGGGCGTGAACTAATGGATCTGGGCACGTCAATGATGATAGACATTGACAGTTCAGGGCACATAAACATGACTACAGTCAGCAGTCGATATGTAACGAGTCTAGTAGCATAAACATGGGGTAGCCCCCACGGCCGTAGAGCCAGATAACTAAACATGGGGTAGCCCCCACGGCAGGATGCCAGATAAAGGAAACTGTTTTCGAAACAACTTAAAACGGTCACCCAACTGTGAACTCGCTCAACATTATTGTTGACTCGTTACTACATGCTTTGCAGGTCGTTAGGTACTTAGCTGGAGCTTGCATGGAGAAGAGTCGTTTGTGGGGCATGGACAACTGTGTGCCATGTTAAACTTTGAACAATTAAATTTATGTCTTTGTTATGCTTCCGCTTGCAACTTAAACTATGTTTCGTTTGGACACCAATTGTATTGGTTGGATTTTTATAATCACTTACGTGCTTGTTCAATATGATTGGTGGCTGGATCCTGGTCAGTCACACCTCCAAGCGGTGGTATTCCGAAGGTGGATTTTGGGGGTGTGACAGATTGGTATCAGAGCCATTGGTTATAGTGAACTTGGTTTTAATAAGGGGAAAAAGTTTTATTAAAACCAGACTATAACCTGTACAGTGCTCTACGATCCACAACGACGCTTCACTCCACATGCAAGGCTCGACAATCTAGGTGATATGGTTTATGTTCTGTTACCTACTTGCTAGATTTCATAGAACTATGCTCATGGTATGCTTTGATAAACGTAGCAACTATAGTATGAGAACACATGTGTGCTTACCCTCTTCCGTCCTCGCACTTTCACGAACCTATCTCACTCATGTTTCCCTCGTATATGAAGATCATGAGTGGACGCGTTAACATGACTCAAGCCCAGCTGACGGCACTGATTAACGAACGAGTTGCTGCGGCACTTGCAGCTGCACACGCAGGAGGTATATCCTGCAGTCCAAACTCATCCTAGGATCTTTAGATCCTACTCTCGTGAACCAACCTTTGTGTTAAACTCTGTCCTTTCTTTCACCCACAACAGGTCAACATGCTCAGCCACCTGTGTGCACCTTTAAAACTTTTATAGACTGCCGACCAACTACTTTTAGCGGCACTGAAGGAGCTGTAGGTCTCCTCCACTGGTTTGAGAAGCTCGAGTCAGTCTTCAAAATGTGTGAATGCCCTGAGGCTCGCAGGGTGAAGTATGCTACCGGTACTCTCGAAGGTTTAGCGCTCACGTGGTGGAACGCTCAGGTTCAAATGCTGGGGTTAGTCGCTGCTAACGCCACCCCATGGAACAACTTTAAGGAAATGATCAAAGAGGAGTATTGCAATCGTGATGACATTCACAAGTTGGAGGTAGAGTTCTACAACCTTAAAATGACGGGGTCAGAAATCGAAGCGTACACGAAAAGATCGAATGAGTTGGCTATTCTGTGTCCTACTATGGTAGACCATCCCATCAAACGCATCGAACTATTTCTCAAGGGCTTAGTGCCAGAAATCCAAAGTCATGTGACTTCAGCAAACCTCGCCACCATCCAGCAAGTTGTTCAACTGGCTCACCGTCTCACGGATCAGGCGGTGGAGCAGAACAGGTTACCAAAGCGCATAGGTGCTGCAACTACTTCAGACGTCCCTAGTGACAACAAACGAAAATGGGATGGAGCTTCAAGTAAGGGCTCGCCTTCTGTTCAGTCTCAGTCTCAGCAGAGAAAGACTGATGACTACAAGAGCCCCGGTCATCAAACATCTGGTGGTCAAAGTCATGGTGGGTACAAGGGGAATCACCCCAAATGCAATCGCTGCAACCTACACCACAGCTGGCCCTGCACCAGGGGTAACTGTCATCGGTGCAACAAGCCAGGTCACGCTGCAAAGGATTGCAGGAGCTTATACCCTGCAAACCAGAATCGTCAACAACAAGCCCCTCAGAACCAACGACAGCAACAACAGCAGCAAGGTATCAACAAAGGGTGCTTTCAGTGTGGAGCTGAAGGCCAATTCAAGAGAGATTGCCCCCAACTGAATAGGAACCAGAACAACAACAACAACAATAACAATAATCAGGGGAATGGTAACAATGGGAACAACAACAACGACAATGGTGCCAGGGGGCGGGTGTTCGTGCTTGGTCAAGGTGAAGCAAGGAATGACCCCAATGTTGTGACGGGTAAGTTCCTTCTCGACGACTTTTATGTTACAGTTTTATTTGATTCGGGTGCCGATACTAGCTATGTGTCACTAGAAGTTAGTCAAATGCTTAAGCGTATTCCAACACCTTTGAACAACAAGCACACTGTAGAGCTAGCAAATGGTAATAGTTTAGAGGCCACACACGTAGTCAAGGGTTGTAAACTTGTTCTTGCTAACCAGACCTTCTCTATCGACCTTATCCCTGTCGTCTTGGGTAGTTTCGACGTTGTCATTGGGATGAATTGGTTATCCCAACACCGAGCAGAGATTCTTTGCAACGAGAAGATTGTTCGTATTCCTGGTTCCGGTAGTGAACCTCTCATGATTCGTGGCGACAAGAGGGGTGCTGTTGAGAACATCATCTCTTTCCTTAAGGCCCAGAAGTGCTTGCGAAAGGGCCACACTGCCATTTTGGCTCTCGTTACTGACACCTCGGAGAAAGAGAAGAAGATAGAAGATTTTCCAATTGTACGCGACTATCCTGAGGTATTTCCTGAGGAATTACCTGGCATTCCGCCTCATCGCCAGGTCGAGTTTCAGATTGAACTAGCTCCTGGAGCTGCGCCTATAGCTCGTGCACCTTATCGTTTAGCTCCATCAGAGTTGGAAGAACTCTCTACGCAACTACAAGAACTCTTGGATAAGGGTTTTATTCGTCCTAGCTCATCGCCCTGGGGAGCTCCAGTGCTATTTGTGAAGAAGAAAGACGGTACCTTTAGAATGTGTATCGACTATCGTGAACTCAACAAGGTGACCGTGAAGAATCGTTATCCTCTACCACGTATTGACGACTTGTTCGACCAGCTGCAAGGGTCGAGCTACTATTCAAAGATTGATTTGAGGTCGGGATATCACCAGCTGAGAGTCCGAGAAGAGGACGTCTCCAAAACAGCTTTTAGAACTCGTTATGGACACTATGAGTTTTTGGTCATGCCTTTTGGGATGACAAACGCACCTGCGGTTTTCATGGACTTGATGAATCGAGTGTGCAAGCCTTACCTGGACAAGTTCGTTATAGTCTTCATCGACGACATCCTGATCTATTCTAAGAGTCAGGAGGAACACGAGCAGCATCTACGACTTATTTTGGAACTCCTTCGAACGGAACAGCTTTACGCAAAGTTCTCGAAATGCGACTTCTGGCTTCGTGAAGTCCATTTCCTAGGCCATGTGGTAAACAAGGATGGGATTCACGTTGATCCATCCAAGGTGGACTCGATTAAGAACTGGCCTGCACCTCGTACACCAACGGAAATTCGCCAATTCTTGGGTTTGGCAGGTTACTACAGGAGGTTCATTAAGGATTTTTCCAAGATTGCACAGCCTCTCACCTCACTAACGCAGAAAGGGGTTGTTTATCGATGGGGAAATGCACAGGAATTAGCATTTCAGCATTTAAAGGATAGACTTTGCAGCGCACCTATCCTTTCATTGCCAGAGGGCACAGACGATTTTGTGGTTTACTGCGACGCATCAATTCAGGGTCTTGGTTGTGTATTGATGCAACGAGATAAAGTTATAGCCTACGCCTCCCGCCAACTTAAAGTTC
Organism: Helianthus tuberosus; assembly: GCA_030545235.1. Taxonomy (NCBI): domain Eukaryota; kingdom Viridiplantae; phylum Streptophyta; class Magnoliopsida; order Asterales; family Asteraceae; genus Helianthus; species Helianthus tuberosus. The sequence goes on along the minus strand of CM060429.1, from coordinate 12,957,958 downwards.
ATGAAAGGAACTACACTACGCATGATTTAGAGCTGGGAGCTGTTGTTTTTGCACTTAAGATATGGAGACACTACCTATACGGTACAAAGTGCGCCATTTACACCGACCACATGAGTCTCGAGCACATCTTCAAACAGAAGGAACTGAATATGCGACAACGACGATGGGTCGAGCTACTGAATGACTACGAATGCTCGATCAGGTATCACCCGCTCAAAGCCAATGTTGTGGCTGACGCCCTCAGTCGAAAGGACACCGCGCCTAAGCGCGTGCGAGCTTTACAACTCACTATACAGTCTAGTCTTCCTTCCCAGATACGAGATGCTCAGGTGGAAGCATTGAAACCAGAAAACGTCAGGGCTAAAGCCCTACGCGGCTCAAGGCAACGATTAGAACAAAAGGAAGACGGTGCATACTACGTAACATGACGCATTTGGGTCCCACTCTATGGCAACTTACGAGAGCTTGTGATGGATGGAGCACACAAGTCTCGCTACTCGGTACATCCTGGCTCGGATAAGATGTACCACGATATCAAAACTACGTATTGGTGGCCTAGCATGAAGGCCCACATAGCAACTTACGTCAGCAAGTGTTTGACTTGTGCGAGAGTCAAGACTGAATACCAGAAACCCTCAGGGCTACTCCAACAACCAGAGATACCACAATGGAAATGGGAGCAAATTTCCATGGATTTCGTTACTGGCCTGCCTAGATCTCAACGCGGAAATGATACTATTTGGGTGATCGTGGATCGACTCACAAAGTTTGCACACTTCTTGGCTATCAAGGAAACGGATAAGTTCTCCACTCTAGCAGAAGTATATCTCAAGGAAGTTGTCTCGAGGCACGGGGTGCCCACCTCCATTATCTCGGATCGTGATGCACGTTTTACTTCAGAGCTGTGGCAAGCAATGCACAAATCCTTTGGCTCACGATTAGACATGAGCACAGCGTATCACCCTCAGACGGACGGGCAGTCTGAGCGCACTATTCAAACCTTAGAAGACATGCTTCGTGCATGTGTAATCGACTTTGGCAACAGCTGGGAAAAGCATCTGCCACTTGTGGAATTCTCGTACAATAACAGCTACCACACCAGCATTAAAGCTGCTCCGTTTGAGGCATTGTACGGGCGTAAATGCCGGTCACCTCTTTGTTGGGCAGAGGTGGGGGATAGTCAGATCACTGGTCCAGAACTTGTGGTAGACACAACCGAACGAATTGCTCAAATACGACAACGCATGGCGGCAGCTCGTGACCGCCAGAAAAGCTACGCCGATAAGGACAAGAAACCACTTGAGCTCCAGGTTGGGGAGCGTGTACTACTCAAAGTTTCACCCTGGAAGGGTGTGGTTCGTTTTGGCAAACGAGGCAAACTTAACCCACGATACGTTGGACCTTTTGAAATCATCGAGAAAATAGGCAAGGTGGCCTACAAACTGAACTTACCAGCAGAACTCAGTGCAGTTCACAACGTCTTCCATGTGTCAAATCTGAAGAAGTGCCTATCAGAAGAGACCCTCGTAGTTCCTTTGAAGGAGCTCACCATCGACGAGCAGTTACGATTCGTCGAGGAACCAGTTGAAATCACGGACCGGGATGTTAAGGTCCTTAAGAACACTAGAATACCTCTCGTTCGAGTTCGTTGGAACTCACGTCGCGGCCCAGAGTTCACCTGGGAACGGGAAGATCAGATGAAACAAAAGTATCCCCAACTATTCGCAAACAATACAACCACTACTGAGGCTGAAGCTACGGAATTTCGGGACAAAATTCCAGATCAACGGGGGGAGGATGTGACACCCCAGGAAAACCAGGAAAACATACAACTTAACTAGCTTCCTCAGTAAGTACTTACCAAATTTCGGGACGAAATTTCTTTCAACTTGGGGATAATGTGACAACTCGGAATTTAGAACCCTTCATTGTATCTTGATGTAACATGCTTGAACGTTATGTGTTTATATATTAGTAAATGAAAGTTCGTGATTATCTTGATGTGCTATGTGTTATTAATGTGTACGTATAAAGTATAGTTTTATACAAGTATGTATGTAGTGAACCGGAACCGGAACCAAAACACAAGGACCCGACTCGAGACCACTCGGTCTCGAGTAAACAGTAACAGTTGGGCCGGTTGGGCCATGCACCTCCTTTAGTCCACCCGGAAGCCCATTAGGGTGCATCATTTGATATAAAACCATGCCATCATCCACATTTCCCCTCCTACACTCTCCTACATTCTCTCTCTCACTAAAACCCTAGCAATCAAGCATCACATTCTCTCCCACCACTCGGACTCAAACCGGCGACCACAAGGGGCTCTCGGATCAACTTGTGCACACCCATTTGGAAGCTTCATTCGTTACTACTTCACACCCTTGTACCCATACTTGAACCGGTTAGTGGTTTCTTTGCAAACATATATATATGCATGATTAAAGTGTTGATTATGTGATGATATGCATCGTGGCTATTGTTTGATTATAACAAAAGTGTTTGTTTGACTTAATGGGTCCTTGTTTGTTAAATGATACATGCTTGGTTCCAATATCTTAGATGAACATGCCTTTGGTAGGATAACATTTGAATAAGATGTTTTGAATGACAAAAGAATGATAGTTTAGGATTATTTATGATCATCTGATTTTATGATAGATGTTATAGAACAAATGTTTTGTTTGATAATGATCCGCAAGATGATTTTTGATATCTAAATTATGTGTCATGATTCGGGTCCATAGGATGAACATGTTTGAATTAATATGAAAACCCTAGATGAAGAACTTGTTGAATGTGATATGAATATTTGAAAATTGCTATGTTTGATCCAATTGATTAAGGTTTTAGACAAGAAAACACGTTGATGCATTTTGGTTGGATAGTACACAAGATCATGAAATGGTAATCCTATTGGTTAGTACAATTCTGGGCAGAGGTCCTAGAAACAGCAGGTGTGCGAGTCGAGACCTCCGGTTGCGACTCGAGACCATCGAGTGATAACTCGAGACCACGGATCAACGACTCGAGAGCATAACAGCAGACATCAGGGACTCGAGACCAGCAAGGTCTCGACTAGAGATCTTGTGATTTCGACTCGAGACTGGACTCGAGACCTCAGAGGTTACGACTCATGCATGCACTACTCGAGACCAGATGTCCATGACTCGAGACCTCCCGTTGCGACTCGAGACCGCGTGATCTCGAGTAGAGACCCCCCCTGTCTCGACTGGGCTGCTTATCCTTGTTATTGGGCCGAAGTATATGGATTACTCGTGCTTGTTACTGTTTAAGTGGGATATGTGTTAACTGTTACTGTTTAAGAACTTGGACAGGCCCAATAACGTAGAGAATAAATATATGTCATGTATGCTATGTGATAGATACGTGTAGGATATACGTGACTTCTTTACACCCAAACCTGACCTATACTGGTAACCATATTAGGACGTGGTGACCAGCATACTTAACCAAGTAAACTAAACTGCCGAGCAACCCAAGGTGAGTTCACACTTTCTACAAAGCATGGGATTCCCAGGGGTTGGGAATGGGGTTAAGGAACATGGATTCCTCGTCCTTTATTGGGTAGGACAGTGCTGGTTCAGGAATATAATTCCTCGTCCTCTTGGACAGATTACTTTCACTAGACCAAAACTCTATCACGAAGTCCCTCCTTTTTATATCGACTTAATCGCCGGGCCAATGGCGAGCGGGTCATTAGTTAGATAGCGCTATTTAGGTTTGACAAACCTCACACCGTGCCGCAGAGGACGGGCGTGAACTAATGGATCTGGGCACGTCAATGATGATAGACATTGACAGTTCAGGGCACATAAAACATGACTACAGTCAGCAGTCGATATGTAACGAGTCTAGTAGCATAAACATGGGGTAGCCCCCACGGCCGTAGAGCCAGATAACTAAACATGGGGTAGCCCCCACGGCTGGATTGCCAGAGTAATTGGGTTAAACAAATCACGTTTTCAACCATGGGGTAACCCCCACGGCAGGATGCCAGATAAAGGAAACTGTTTTCGAAACAACTTAAAACGGTCACCCAACTGTGAACTTGCTCAACATTATTGTTGACTCGTTACTACATGCTTTGCAGGTCATTAGATACTTAGCTGGAGCTTGCATGGAGAAGAGTCGTTTGTGGGGCATGGACAACTATGTGCCATGTTAAACTTTGAACAATTAAACTTATGTCTTTGTTATGCTTCCGCTTGCAACTTAAACTATGTTTCGTTTGGACACCAATTGTATTGGTTGGATTTTTATAATCACTTACGTGCTTGTTCAATATGATTGGTGGCTGGATCCTGGTCAGTCACACCTCCAAGCGGTGGTATTCCCCTTGTCAGACGCTTGCTTCTTACCCTTGTCACCCTTTTTATGCAGCTTTCCCTTTCGAACCTGCGACTCAGTCAATGTCGCTGCTAACTCGATCGCCTGACGGAGTGTGGCAGGGTTACTACCAGTAATGATGTCTTGCACTGAGTCAGGTAGTCGAGTGGGGTAACCATAGTCGGGCAAAGCAGACTCAACTCCTCAAACCTGTCAGTATACGCCCTGTGCTCGCCACTGTCTTGTTTCAAGTCATCAAACTCTTTCTCCAACGCTCGCTGTTCATGACGAGGACAGAACTCCCTCATCATAAAGGCCCTAAGTTCAGCCCAAGTTTGTGCTAGAGCAACTTCTGCACCACAGTCTCTCATAACCCCGTTCCACCATGTGAGAGCCCTCTTCTGAAACACACTCGAAGAAAACTCGACCTTGCGATTGTCAGGACACTGCACGTGGCGGAAAGTATTCTCAATGCTCTCGAACCATTGAAGAAGCCCAGTCACTCCCTCAGAACCACTAAACTTGAGTGGTTTAGCCGAGTTAAAATCCTTGAATTTGCATGGAGCATTGTTGTTGTTGTTGGCTTGGTTCCATTGAGCAAAGAGGTTTGGGAATTGAGCAGCCATCTGCTGCGCAATGATTTCTGCCAGTTCGGCAGTCGCTATCTGGTTTTCGCGTCGAGGAGGCATTCTAAAAGAGGAAACATGAAAGGAAACGAGTGAGATGATTGGATGAAGAGAATTAGATGAAACAAAATCAACAAAAAGCAAAGATGGTGGTCATTCGTCCGCATTACCAAGCTAACAAACGACACACAGTGACTAATCAAAGTAAATGGGTCAAAAATAATGTATCGTGAAGACATGCTCGCCTATAAGTGAACACTCACCCCAAGAGTTCCCAGGTAAGAGTGACTGGTCCGATTATGTGGATTTGTACGAACACTCTAGCCTTAGACAGAAAACCTAGGGTACAGGCATTCACCCTTCCAGTTTACACGTGTTCACATTATTTAAAACCCAAAACCTTGACGAGATTTTGAAAACTCAAAGGGGTTCAAAACCTTATAACAGAGGGTTCAAAATCTTACAATAGAGGGTTCAAAACCCTGTAATAAATCATTCAAAAACAGAAGATTGTTTTTCAAAAATCGTTTCGGGAAATTTGGTTTTTGTTTTGATAATCACCTAAGGATAGGTGATGTGCATGTTTTAAGATCTAAACACAAGATAACTTGTGTTAGGGTCCTAGAAAAGTTATAGTCTAGGTCAAATAATTACTAATAACCTAATTCCCTATAACCATTGGCTCTGATACCAACTCTTCTGTCACACCCCGACCACGTATAACATACAAAACGTGGCGGAAAACGTCGGGGAGTGTTGTAACAGAATTAATTGTTTCATAACCATGGCATACAAAGTTGTATTTTATTTATCAACATAAGAGTTACATTGTTTTAAACAGGAATCAAAGAGTTTATAACATAATTAAACTAAGTCTATCTTCATTTTATGTCTCTAAGGCACAGGTCCGCCCTAGTGTCACGATCATCATCCTATGCAAAAGCTCCTGAAAACACATGTGAAAATAGGTATGTCAACATAAAAATGCCTGTGAGATACATAGGTTTGTGAAAATAGGATTCATGACTTATAAGTTTAGAAAAAGTTGTTTATCAAAAGTCAGTCATGAACCTTGTAAATTGTTTTGTTTTGTAAATCGTTTAAAAAGCGATAAGATCGAATGATATGTATAAATAAAAGAATAATGTGTGGTTAAGTGTATAACCAAGTAAAATGAGTTGTATAAAATAAGTTGTTTGTAAAGCAATGTCTTGTGAAAGATATGTTATTTATATAAAATGTTATATGTCTCAAATTGAAATGATTCCAATAACGCTAAGATATGTAACACCATACAAACACTTATATATAGGAAGTACCAGCGACATATCCACCATGCTTGTATCATGTTACACACGCCTCGTTACTTAAATCACTTAAACAAACCACCAATGTATAAAGTCCATGTTTAAACCAATTGTCGAAAAGTCCTTGTATAAACCATGTCAAATGTTTATAGTCCCAAAAGTAGTCAAGTAATGTGTAACAAATGTTATGTATTGTAAGTAAAGTATTGTCACATAATCCAAATGTAGAAATGTACAAAACAAAGTATTTTGAATATATCAAAAAGTTATGTTTTGCAAAGTAATGCATGTTACATTGATACAAACATTTATGTGGTAAGTTAACGCATACATTCAAGCCTTGAGACAGTCGGATAACCCTTTCAGTCAAGGTTAACAAAAGAAATGTTTTCGGATTCAGTCATTCCTTACATCCAAACAAACCCGGGATGTCAGGAATGGGATTTGTCAAGTCCTATGGTACCAGTACTTACTACCGAGCGGCGTAGCTAATGTTAATGAACGTATATAAGTCTCGTTTGTGCAAACCAAATGTTATAGCAGTTGTATACATGTCATATGAAAACAATGTACTAAGTATGCTAAGTTAACACACAAAGCAGAAAAGTCTTGTAAGTCAATGTGCTAGCATGCTATCAGTTAACATACATAGCAGAAATGCAAAGTAAAACAATGTACTAAGTATGCACACAATGGACATACATAGCATGAAATGTAATGTAAAACGATGTACTAAGTACGCACACAATGGGCATACATAGCATGAAATGTAATGAAATCATGTACTATAATGTACTAACGAACATAGCAGGTATATGATGTGAAAACATGGAAAGCATGAAAGTAACAAGTAGGCACATGTGTTTCACCCCAAAACAGTTTGGAAATAGTAAAAGAGGGGTCTATGTACTCACTTGAGATTGCTCAGAAGTCCTAAGATAACCACCAAGCAATGCTAGAGATCACAGAATCAAACAGCACCTAATATAGGTAACTATGTTAATAAACCGGACCTAAGTCTGAGGATTTAGATAGAATGAGGGTTCGTAAACCAAACGAGTATAGGAACTCATGTAGTATGGTTTAACAAAGCCTACATACTAAATGAAACCTAACCTAAGTGCTTACGACCCATCACGACCCGTTTAGGTAGCTTATGCTACTTTAACGCGTCGTTCGCGTAAAACGCGTTCGGAATGCCTAACTAGTCCTATGATAAGTAAAATATGCCTTAACATGTCTAATATTGTTACCAAATCAGTTTAGATACCAAAAGTTATGTTACATATGCTTAAAATGAATTTTGGCGTAAAAAGGGCATTTTGGTAATTTACCTAAGGCATATAAACTACCTATCATACAACTACTTAAACGAAGCGACCATAAGGTATAACCTCGGAAGGTTATTCCCTATATACTATGGTCACCTAATGTGTTTGGTCGGATCCTAATGATCGACCAAATGGGTCGGGTTCGAAGGTATAAGCGATTTATTAGATCGCTTACCCTTACGACCCTAGACAACGTGGTAATCAGTAGGCACCGTCACAAGGGACTATAACCATCGTGATTACGCTCACGTTGCGAAGTTCAAACGAACTTCGCATTGACCATAAACTGGTCAATGCAGAAAGTCAAACAAAGTTTGACTTTCGGACTCGAAAAGCAATAAAAGAACGAAGGAACACTTACAAAGGGTCCCCGAATGCTAATCTTGATTCAAGTAGCTCAGGTATGAAACAAAGGTTTCAACTTAGAGCTTCTAAAATCAGATTCTTGTGAGGAATGAGTGAAGTTGAGGTGGGTATTTATAGATTTCGGTTCACCATTAGGATCGTTTCTTGGAGAAGAGGGAATGATCACATCCCTACACTTGTCGGAATGTTGTGGTAGCTCATTTTGCCCCCACCACAAGAGTTTGACACATGGCATTGGCCTTTGGAGTGGTTAAGGGCTGTTAACAGCTAAAACAAATGACTTTTGCTGATCAGAAGGGGCCTCGCGTGACGCCAAGGGGGCTAGGTGTCACGCTAAGGTCCCTCTGTTCAGCAATTGGTTTCCAAAGCTTCCAATTCAGTCCCCGTTGCGTATTAAGGCCATTTCCGACATGTTTAAGGCTCGTTAAATCATTTTCAAGGCTCCACAAGGATGCCTAAACATTTTGGACATGAAACATGCTCAAAAATATGCCAGATGTCAGTTCGTTTGGTCGTACGATCGCGATGTTCGGTTAATTACGACGGAATGCGCATAAGCGCGAAAAACGATCTAAATTGCCTGCCGAATGTATTTCTCTTATGCCAAACACTACAATAAAATATTTTAGTGCTTACATAAATTTTTGGATGTCCGGAGGTATTCAGAACGTAAGTTATGCGCGAAAATGCAAACTTGTGCACTTTTTGACGCTTTTAGTCCCTGAATGACCCAAAAGTTTATTTTAGCACACCGAACCCCTCAAAGCCTATTTCTAAGCTATGTAAAGGATATTTATGGTATGTTTAACTTATGGTCATGTTCCGGAATGTCTGTTATAGTTCAAATTGGCATACTTTCGCAGTTTGTCAAATTTAGTCCCTGTAGGCGAATTAACTTGTTTTTGCCATACCAAAGCCTTCAAAACTTATTTCTAAGTTATGTAAAGGTTATTTAAGGTATGTTAAGTATATGTTGATGTTCCGGAGTATTTGTCGAATTAAACTGGTTACGTTTACGCACCAGTTTGCGTATAACTCTCCAGAAAGCGACATAGAGTTTGAAATTGAGAAAAAGTCAAAACATGAAAAATGTAAAACACAACCAAACAAACATTGGGATCAAATAACATTGTTTTATTGATAATTGAACTGTTCATAATGATTACAAGCACAGATGTTACAAAACACCCCCTGTGTTGGCCCTAAACAACCAATCGAAAATTAAACCCTAGTTTGTTCCTCTCCTCCCTTTGCAACCGAACTTTATCATAATTTTCAAAATCGAAAACACCTGTAATTGATCACTCCAAACCTTGATTTTCCGGTCACAGATCTACCATAAGAACCTGATTCAGTCAACCGTGCACCAGGCGGAACAGGTAATTGAATAAACCCTAATATTCAAAACCTACCTATTTCGGTATATATTCTTTCCTAATTATTGTCATTGTTAGACATTCAGACCTTTGTCTGTTCCTTTTATCCATAGAAGATTGTAAAATTTCCGTCTTCTATGTTAATGGTTCAGACCTCTTACTGGTTCAACACTTAATGGTTCAGACTGTTTGTTTCACGAGCAGATGTCTGAATGGTTCAGACATTTGCTTCTGAATGGTTAAACATTATACAGAGTCTGAATGATTAAGACCTCTAATCTGAATTGGTAAGACATTTGCCTCTGAACGGTTAAGCATTATACAGAGTCTGAATGGTTAAGACATCTAATCTGAATTTGTCAGACATTTACCTCTGAACGGTTAAGCATTATACAGGCTCTTAATGGTTCAGACCTCTTACTGGTTCAGCACTTAGGGGTTGTTTGGCAATATCTGAATGGTTAAGTGCTGAATGAGTAAGAGGTCTGAACCATTAAGTGCTAAACCAGTAAGAGGCCTGAACCATTAAGAGCTTGTATAATGCTTAATCGTTCAGAAGCAAATGTCTGACCAATTAAGATTAGATGTCTTAACCATTCAGACTCTGTATAATGCTTAACCATTCAAAGGCTAATATCTGAACCATTCAAACATCTGCTCATGAAACAAACAGTCTCCGAATCATTAAGTACTGAACCGTTAAAAGCCTCGTAAAGGTAAAGTTTAGACCTCCTCTTCTTTCTTACTGGTTCTATGTTGCCCCTACACAACCAATCGAAAATTAAACCCTAGTTTGTTCCTCTCCTCTCTTTGCAACCGAACTTTATTCTAATTTTCAAAATCAAAAAACACCTGTAATTGATCACTCCAAACCTTGATTTTCCGGTCACAGATCTACCATAAGAACCTGATTCAGTCAACCGTGCACCAGGCGGAACAGGTAATTGAATAAACCCTAACTAATATTCAAAACCTACCTATTTCTGTATATATTCTTTCCTAATTGCTGTCATTGTTAGACATTCAGACCTTTGTTTGTTCCTTTTAACCATAGAAGATTGTAAAATTTCCGTCTTCTAAGTTATATGTTTCCATTTGTAATGCCTCTGATGATGCTAGTCAACAATCTTACTAGCTATGTAATTTAATAATTGTTTGAATTTGTGTTGCTAGTTGAGGGGTGTTTGGATGTGCCTGTTAGGTTTTTGGGCTCTAAAAAATTAGACAAACACTGAATACATAACTCCAATGTAATCTATGTAGTCCAAGCGCCCACCGAACTGACCTGACCTGACCGAAGCAGGGCGGTCTTCTTCATCTGGTGCAGTGAGCGCCTCGCCCCTCGGTGCAAGCACAGGCAAGGCGTTCACCTTGGTCCATGTGTAAGGTGATACGTGCCTGGCTTCGTGGTGCCAGAACTGGTTGATTTTGCTAGCCACATGCCAAACACATCTTATGGTTCCTTGAAGCAACGTGGGATGAAAAAACAACAATTTCTTATATTTTTTACTCGACTTTAAGTGAACTTATGTTAGGTTTTTTTTTATTATATTTGTAGAGTAGCATTAGAATAATTAATTTTCTATGCTTATTATTTATTGTTTTTTATTTGTGCCAGGCGTGCATGTTGTTTTGCACCTTTCGCCTCGGCGACATGCTAGCTCTTTGCACCTTTAGTGCGCCTTTGAGGCTTTGACTACCTAGAATCTGATCAAGAAGGTATTAATCAATCACAAAAAATAGCGTAAACATCACAAGTCTATACATATCATTATCTCATCCTATAGACAAGAAAATATAATGCTCTTAAATGTTACATAAAAGGAAAACAAAAATTGAACTTGACGGTATGATGATAGAAGCACGTGCCTTTCACGCGGCATACTTTAGTACTAAATTTCATTAATATTGAAAGATTCTTCTTGGTTGTAAATGAATCATTCATTTTTTAAGTATATATGATAATGCATGTGAAAATGAAACGAGTAAGTAATTGTAATTCTTCTATAAGGATTTAGTTCTGTAATACATTATGTATTACTAGAGGTTGCCAAACATTGTGCAGTGTATACACACACGCCCACGCCAATTTACAGATGAGACATGTGTTGATGTGGCAAAATGGGTGGGTTGGTTGGGTTTGGTAACGGGTCAAATTGGGTAACTTTGGTTGCACATCTTCTGGTTGACCCACACACACTTTTGTTTTATTTTTATATATTTTATCAGTATTTAATGTGTATAATATGATGGTAATAGTTGTTATTTGCAATAAGAATCTAAAATGTTGAAAGAAACGATTTAGGAGGTTTGTTGTGTGCATAGAGTATAAACTATAAAAAATTATTCCGGCCCGAAATAAACAAAACCCAACGTGACCCGTCCATAAGTAACCTCTAGACCTGCACAGTAAGTGACTTTCTGCTGCATTTAAAAATTAAAATCAGCTCACTAGCTTTCTTGCAGATTTATTTATTCTGCCACATATTTCTATCATTACATTCGCGTCACTGACATGTGGGTTCATTTGTAAAAGGTTTTGCTGCCATATCGAGAATGCTATCGACCATGGATCAATCAGAGGCGCCAAAGAAACAATTTTACAGGGATATGAAGACCATAAATGATGTCACGAGCTCACTGAATGCCATACATTTGGTCAACAAAACTGAATGGACCGAACAAGATATGGAAATTGATGAAATGGACATAAAAATGTTTGAGGAAGAACGGAAAATGTATGAAATATATGTGGATTATTATTGTTCAGAGGATGCTGATAAATGGATGGAAGTTTACTTGAGCATTATGAGTGGTGTTGTTGGTGGCCATCAGAATGCAATTGCAGTGATGGAAAATAGTGTGCGTAGTATGAATTGTTTTTTTGTAAATCTTACACGGGCGGAGTTGGATAAACTTGTGGAAATAGACCATGATCGGGTTCGGGGAATCTATCCTCCTTATAAACCTCTTTGATTGAATTTCGGTGCTGGAAAGTTGTTTGTGAGGGCAGTGAAAAAAACCACACACTTGCAACATTTGCCTGTTTCAAGCATATTAAAACAGGTCTGAATCCAGACGTTATCCGTGGGGTCCACATGACTACCGTGTCAAGGTGATAATTTATTTGTTTTTCTATTGGCTTATAGAGGTGGCAAAATGGGCGTGTCGGATAGGGTAACCGGTGTGGTCGACCCCCACACACCCTTTTTTGTCATTTTTTTTTACATTTTCTTTGTAAATAGTTAAAGTTAATTATGTTGATATTAAAAACATTAGTATTTCAATAGTAATTTCTTTTTTGATTTAGGAGGTTGTATGCAATAGGCACAAAGTATCCATAAGTAACATTGGCACTTTGGTAGTTTGGTACACAACCGAAGTCTCATGCCTTACCAACAAAAGTTAAATAAACCAAGGCTCAAAATAGATATCACTACTAAAACAAATATGAAAATGAACAATGACTAAATTATTTTAAACTTCAAACATTGACTTTTCTAAACAACTAAAACCACCCTGACATGTGGCCAAAAGTATCTTTGGGCATAATGTAGTGGTAACATGATAAGAAACTATCGCCACTTATGACAAAGAATAGCGATAAGTCGACTCTTGCAAAAGAAGGTTTAGGAGGACACAGTGCTCTCATGCGGTGGGACTAACGGTTTGTTCTATTGCCTTAATCCTTTTAAGGGACAGGATTTGAACCAGTTGATAAGGTAGTTGATAAGGTAGTCTGGAGCGGGGCACGATCCCATGCCTTGGTGGCACTGCCTCGTGCTTTCCTTCTGGTTTGTCGTTTTGGCCTTGGAATGTAGCTTGGAGGGTAGACATGGTGTGTCAACTCTTCTATCTTGTATTTGTGTTGGTTTTTTGCCGTTAATTTGTTCCTTTTGTACGGTTAAGCTCATTTAATCCTGAAAATCAAAAGTATACAAAGAAACGCATTTTTTCCCAACATTTATACATAAATAAAGTTGATTTTATGCCTTGTTTATATAAATTATAGAGTAAACTGTCATTTTGGTCCCTGTGGTTTGAGCACTTTTGCCATTTTAGTCCAAATCTCAAACTTTTTAAATCTGGGTCCCTGTGGTTTCACTTTTATTGTCATTTTAATCCAAAATTCAAATCACCTCTTATTCGACTGTTGAAAGCTGGTTATTTTGTGTTTTTGTTTTGGGGCAATTTTGTCCATCTCAATTTATTATAACATATTAATAACTAAATTAATTATACTTAATTCATTTATACCATCTAGGAGTAGGATACAACTTGAGAGAGAAACACTGTGTAACCCCACAAATCAACTTCAACTTAACCATGGTTAGCCACTAAACAATTCTTCATCATCTCCACATTTTCACGTGTTCAGCTCCAGATCTCACACTCTCACTCCCCTTACGCACAGATCTGCCTGTAGATCTAGCAGCAACAATGTCGTTTCTGGATTCCTTAACGGCGATATCGCTGTTACTGTTCGTTAGGGTTTTAACCGTTCATGCTTCCGTTCATAATTACGTCGGAGTTAAGTTCGCTAGAAAAGGAAATGCGTATGTAGTTCATGGCAGAAGTGAAGAAATCTATTACTCTCATTCGAATCTCAACGGTTTTGATGCATCTTCTAATGGCGATGCATATATTAATTAAGTAAGCAATTTTCATGTGTTTTACTGTTACTGGTTATTGTTGATTGTATCTTTTTCATGTTCTCAGTTGGGTTGAGGCTCCACATGTGCAAACCACCGGGAGAAGATGAAGAAGATTGTTGAGTGTAGGGTTTTTTGGGGAAGATGATGAATAAATGGGGGAATATAATCTGCTGTGTATATAGGGTATAAATGAATTAAGTATAATTAATTTAGTTATTAATATGTTATAATAAATTGAGACGGACAAAATTGCCCCTGAACAAAAAGACAAAATAACCAGCTTTCAACATTCAAATAAGAGGTGATTTGAATTTTGGACTAAAATGACAATAAAAGTGAAACCCCATGGACCCAGATTTAAAAGGTTTGAGATTTGGACTAAAATGGTAAAAGTGCTCAAACCACAGGGACCAAAATGGCAGTTTACTCTAAATTATATGTTGCTTTTTGTGCATATCACATGTATGTATGAATTAAAGAAGTATGATAAAAGTGTATTTCCATTATGATCAAAGCCTCGATATTACAAAGATTGAAACGAAATAAGAATACAAGCTTTCGAAAAATAAACGGTACAAAATTACCAGCTAAGTCTTTTCCATTGTATATTTTGTATTTTTTTGTTGTCTTTATTTTTATTTTTGAGTGGTGTTTTCATTGCTGCATTGGGGACAATGCAAATTTTAAGTGTTCGGATGAGACACCTGAGTCGTAGTGTTAGTCGGTATTAGTTGAGTCGTTTGAGTCAGAAAAATTTTGAAAAACCGAAAAAAATAGAAAGTCCCGAAAATAAAAAGAATTGAAGATTTTGAAAAAAATGTCTCTGTTTTAGAAGTATGTAGTTAAAATATGGAAGATGATAGATAAAATCAGGTGTCCAATTTTTCAAATAACATTAATATGAGATGATAAATAAGTTGAAAACGTGTCTAACTTGAGATATGTGGGTAGACCCAGCTAGTTGATATGTTTCCTTTTAGCTTAAAAATACCTAATAGTGTTAGAATACATGTGGGTTAGAAGAAATAGGCAAACCGAAATCGCCGAAAATAGTATAAGAAATGTCGTTATAAATTAAAACTATTAGATTTTTTTATTAATATAAAAATATGTAAAAAATTGGAATAAATGAGCTAGATAAAATGACAAGGCCTATGCGATCTCCCTTGGGGATTGTGACTCTGATCGAGAATCCCTCTAAGTTAAGTTAAGGAAAAAAAATGATAAAATTACCTAAGCTCATGTTGTCATTACTCGGGATGGCAACTCTGATTCGGACAACCTCTGGATTAGGTATAATTATGTCTAGTGCTCATATGAAAAAAGAGATGTTAAATTCTTTTAGTTTTGGTATAAGACGGTTATGAAATAGTCAATTAACTGTTCCTTTTGTTTCAAAAGCTTGAGGCGAGATTAGGTAGAAAGGTAGAACTGTGGCTTTTGTAGTGTGAGACCCTAGGTTGACTGACCACACTTGAACTAAATAAACATGATATTGGCTTGGATACTGGTGTTGGGTTTAAGTGGATACATTTACCTGCAATCATGGTTAACATGTGAGTAGATTTTAGTTAAGTGACATAGTTTTTGAAACTGGATGTAAACCTGATTATGATTCCATAGCATAATTATTTTTCAGAGACGAAAAAAGAGTAAGTTTGGGGATATTTGATGTATTGCAAAATACATATAGTTTGTACAGTTTTTGAGTCCAATTGTGTCGTTTTTAGGTAGAATTTGTATTTTACTGATTCGTTTGCGATTTCCAAGTCTCGGGGGATAAAAGAAGCTGGAACATGCGGAAAAACGAACTAGGTAGGAAGAAAACTGAGTATCGAAACATGTATGAGTGATCGAACAATGAAACGTCTAAGAAAACGAGGGAAATCGCCCTGTCGCGTCGCACGACAGGGGAAGGGAAGCTCCCTCGCGTGACGCGATGGAAGGATTTGACCTGATATTGACTTTATGGCCCTCACGCTGCGCGATGCCTTACTTAATTACCCCTCGCGCGATGCAAGGGGACCTAAATCGAAGAAAGTGTCGTTTGTGATCATGATTTGCAATGATATATACCAAATCTAATCCCATAAAATAACATCATCAATCTTAGACGAAATTCTACAAACCCTAGGCGAAATTCAGAGCTTTAAAACATCAAAGTGGAAGAATTTAACGCGCAGAATTACGAAGGTTGAAGATTCAAAGCACGTGATTGAATAGTATCGGGTTCACACTTCCGGTTTCTCTAGTTCTTTGTTTTTGATCTTTCAAACCATGAGTTCTCTACTTAACCATACCTTTGTTTTGTTCTTGTTCAATCAGTGATTCTAGGCTAAATCTTTGTATATTACCTAGGTTAATGGTGATTACATGAAAAATTTTAGATTTTTATCGGTTTTGATTCATGTTTGTGATTGATTAATCGAGTAACGACTTTGGTTTCTTGATTCGATGTATATGCATATCTAAACTTGCTTGATTTCATGATTATAACTTCACATGCTTCCTTATTGAATGTATTTCATTGATAGGTTCATGTTAGATTCAATTACTGTGTGTCTTTGATTAGTTTATGGTTTGCTAGACGTGGTGTTCATTGAAGTTATCCTCGTGAATCAAGTAGGTCTAGGTGTTCAACATATATATATATATATATATAGAGAGAGGAAGGTTCATTTGAGAAGAAATTTAATGTGAGAAGAAAAAGAAGAAAGGACATATTAGTAAAATACTATTTCATTTATAACTCATATCATTAATTTTTCTCTCTTTAATTAATTAGTCAACTAATCATTAATTATCCTACATTTAATCTACAAAACCTACACGTATCAAAATTTTTCTACATATACCCTACACATTATAGAATTTTATCCTACATGGTCGAAATTTATCCTACACATCTCGAAATATATCCTACACAACTCGTAATTTATCATACATAACTAGTAATTTGTTCTACACTTTAAATTAAGTTGTTTTTTTTTTTAATTACAAATTTAATTTAGTTAGTTATTAAAGGGGAAGAATACAAATTAATGATTTATGTAAGTTCACCAATATACCCTTATATTAAAATTAAATGCAAATATTAAATGAAGTAAAATGAAGCATTTTTATTGGTTGAAACTTCTTCTTTTTTCTTCTTACAAAAAAGTTCTTCTTATTTGAACCCTCCACTATATATATATATATATAGAGAGAGAGAGAGAGAAAGTATAATGTACAAAAAGGCTTATCATACATTATCGTACGCGACAAACAAAAACAACGTGCATGATTATTTTTTTTACCAGCATAACGTGCGTAATTATACATCCCATGCGTGATTATCACCCCCCATGCGTGATTATCACCAAAAAATGGATCCCATGCGTTATTTTGTGTCTTATGCGTGATTAGGGCAATGATCGGACGGTTAAGCGTGTCGCGTATTTTTGTACGATAAGCCTTTTTGTATGTTAACCTTTCCCTATATATATATATATATATATATATATATATATATATATTGATGCCCATCCCCCACACCCTAGGTCCATCCCCTTTAGGCTCATTCCCACACCCGTTTACGTGAACGCCTACGTAGCGGAGCATCCTTTGAGGACTACCCTCCTCCACACCCTATAGTCTTAGTGTCTAATTTAGGATCAATTTAGTTATTAATTATTAAACTACTTTTAGCACATCATTGTGTAATTGTTTTGTTGCCTCGCGAGCTCAATCATGGGGGCTGCAAGATCACATCTTGCGCGAGAGTGGGGTTGGTGGAATGGATGGGGATTATGACATGGCTCTGGGAGAGTTGCATAGACACCTCCCGGATTTGGATATTGGCGGTTTCGCTAACAGGGACACCGCCCCACCGAAGACCCAGAAGACTTTGGCGAGTGCTCTGTTTTGTCGTATCGCTCAGAATATTGGATCAGATTTCTGTACGACCCCTCGTCAGAACGCCGTCCTAGAATGCTTGCGGGGCCCCCACGCCCAAGATTTTCTATCGGTCATCCCCATCGAGGGCTTAGGCCAAAAGATGTCAGCCGTTGAATATCGTGCTATCTTAAAATATCGGCTCATGATTCCTATGTTCCCTGATGATGAGCAATGCCCGATTTGCCGGAAAGCTTGCTTAGACCAATTTGGGGAGCATGCTCTGCACTGTAAAGACCTGCCAGGTTTTAAGTATAGGCACGACTGGGTGCGAGATGTCTTGGGGGACATCCTCAAACGGGCGGGGATCTCGGTGAAGAAAGAAGCCCCCGTAAACTTTTTGACAGATCCGAGGGAAGGAAGATCCACATTGCGCCCCGCGGACGTTTTAGTTTTCGGGTGGGATGCAGGTAAACACGCTTGTGTTGATCTTACCGGGGTTTCCCCCCTTGTAGGCTTTCAGGATACAGGGTTTGTCCCTGGTCAGGCGATTGCAAGGGTGGCAGCAAAGAAAATGGACAAACATGCAAAAGCCTGTGAGGATAATCAACATTCCTTTATCCCTTTTGCCTTTGATACCTTTGGCTCGCTAGCCCCAGAAGCCATCAGATTTCTTGAACGGGTCCAACGGGTTGTTCACAGCAACATTTCGTCTCCTAGAGATCGGGGTTTCGTTTTTACTAGGTTAGGTTTCGCTATTCAAAAGGGGGTAGCGGCGCAGCTTGTTGCCCGCTTACCGGCTATCTTGGTGTAATTTGTTTGATCATTATTTGCTTTTATAATTCTAACCATAATTTATGTCATATTTCACTCTCGATTTGTGTTTAAAGCTTGATTAACATGATTTATCACCGCATATACTTCATACATTAATTCTCATGTGTACATTAACTTCCCTCTAGTGTTTTTATGAAATGCTAACTTGTTTTTAATTAATATAATAACATAAACTTACTCTATCATTATCAAGATTATTATGGTATTTTATTTTAATTTTGTTTGAGCTTGTGAAGTTATCAATCGTTCTATCAGAACAAAATTGTTAAAAAGGGTTTTCCCAGTTAGAATATGCAGTCTAGTTTCGATATTAAAAAAACATTGGTGTCACTCATGTGTGTACCAATTTGGTTTACCATTCTAGAATGAAACATGTTGTATTGGATTATCACCTCGTGCGTGAACGGATAGTAGTTGCTGGCTCTCTAAAGGTCATACATGTGAGCTCTAAGGATTAACTTGCTCAAATCCTTACCAAAATGCTCTCCCGTGCTCCCTTTCTAACATTGCGGTCCAAGATTGGTGTCTTCGATGGGTCCACCGTCTTGTAAGGGCGTGTGAAGGCATCAACAACTTCAAGGATTAATTGAAATAATATTAAAATTTTAAATTCAAATGTAGTTTAAATATTCACTTGTAAAATAGGTAAACTATTTTTGTATTATTATGTAACAAACCCTTGTAGTTATCAACATACATCTCATAAGTGAAAATATGTGTTCAAAACTAATTAGAGTGTCAAATTAACACATTAAACGTATGTCAAACGGATACTCTTTTTTTTTTAGTTAAATGCCATTTTAGTCCCTGTAGTTTGGGTTATTTTGCCAGTTTAGTCTAAAGGTTTCATTTTTCGTATCCGGATCCAAAAAGTTTTCATCGTTACCATTTTAGTCCACTGGGTTAACTTCATTCATTTTTCTGTTCACGTGAAGGGCAATTAAATCATTGTATATGTAATTCTGTTAACTAAAATTGCAATTCGACCATATAAAATGATCGAATTGCCATTATTGTTAACAGAAAAAATGAATGAGGTTAACCCAGTGGACTAAAATGTTAAAGAAGAAACCTTTTGGGACCCATATGCGAAAAATGAAACCTTTGAACCAAACTGCCAAAATGGACCAAACCACATGGACTAAAATGACATTTAATTTTTTTTTTTTTTCGAACGAGTGGGCATATCAATTAACCAATCAGAACACTTGACTCTACATCACACGGATCACCAATCCAACGGCTGAGAGAGATCCCATCCATCCACCCACACTACAAACCAAATCACCACTATATAAACAACAACTCCCTCTTACAACATTATTCAAACCCAACAAATACAAATAATGTCAGGAAGAGGAAAGGGAGGCAAGGGGCTGGGAAAGGGAGGAGCAAAACGACACCGTAAAGTTCTCCGTGATAACATCCAGGGTATCACGAAGCCGGCGATCAGGAGGCTGGCGAGAAGAGGAGGTGTGAAGCGTATTAGCGGTTTAATCTACGAGGAGACACGTGGCGTCTTGAAGATCTTTTTGGAGAATGTGATTCGTGATGCGGTTACCTACACAGAGCATGCTCGCCGGAAGACTGTTACTGCCATGGATGTCGTTTATGCTTTGAAACGACAGGGCCGTACCCTCTATGGCTTTGGGGGCTGAATTATATTTAGGGTTTGGTTGTTTTTTCACAGATCTATTGTTTTAAGTTTGTTCATATATCTGTGTAATTGAAGCTTCAGATGCAATTCAGTTGTTTGATTCTGCGATTTATAGCTTTATATGCTTAAGTGTTAACTATGTTATGACATTCTCAAAGTTATGTTTATGAGTCCTATGCTTAATTACAAAGCCGTGCATTTTGGTATTAAAAGTACGCTTGCTAAGAAGATGGTTGTACACTTGATTGAAAGTCGATACAATTGGGTATTGATTGAAGTTATTAGAATTTAGTATATGAAAAATCAACAACGCATGATTTGCTAAGATAGTTGCGATATAAAAACCATTCCACATCACTGTCAGATACCCGCTTACTCATTAATGAACGAGTTTGCGGTTTCTCCCGTGAATATCTTTATATAAAACCGTTCCACATACTTTGAATTTCCATCACCGGATTTCCGATCTTAAACCCATTCTAAAAACCGACTTAAAATAACTTACTCAACTATAATTATACCAATTTCTGAATTTTAATACTTTCATGTTTCTAGCATACTCAAGAAATTGAAAATATGTATTATAATTTTAAGAGTAAATTACAAGTTTTGTCCTTTATCTTTACATCAAATTTCAGGCGCTGTTCTTTAGCCAAAAAGTTGACAGGCGGTGTCCTTTATGTTGTCAAATCTTGCAAGTTTTGTCCTTTTAGCCAAACCCAGTTAGATTTTTTGGTTAAATTTAATCATGTGCAAGGCACATGAGGGTACTATTGTAATTTCACCATTCAAGGGACTATTGTGTAACTAACTTTTATTCAGGGACTGTTTTGTAAAAAATAAAAAAACATATAATAAAGTTATTTTCTCTCTCTCGCTCCATTCTTTCTCTTTTCTCTGAACTTCAACTGAAACTCGATACAATTGGGTATTGATTGAAGTTATTAGAATTTAGTATATGAAAAATCAACAACGCATGATTTGCTAAGATGGTTGTGATGTTGCGATATAAAAACCATTCCACATCACTGTCAGATACCCAATTACTCATTAATGAACGAGTTTGTGGTTTCTCCCGTGAATATCTTTATATAAACCGTTCCACATACTTTGAATTTCCATCACCGGATTTCCGATCTTAAACCCATCCTAAAAACCGACTTAAAATAACTTACTCAACTATAATTATACCAATTTCAGAATTTTATTACTTTCATGTTTCTAGCATACTCAAGAAATTGAAAATATGTATTATAATTTTAAGAGTAAATTACAAGTTTTGTCCTTTATCTTTACATCAAATTTCAGGCGCTGTTCTTTAGCCAAAAAGTTGACAGGCGGTGTCCTTTATGTTGTCAAATCTTGCAAGTTTTGTCCTTTTAGCCAAACCCAGTTAGATTTTTTGGTTAAATTTAATCATGTGCAAGGCACATGAGGGTACTATTGTAATTTCACCATTCAAGGGACTATTGTGTAACTAACTTTTATTCAGGGACTGTTTTGTAAAAAATAAAAAAACATATAATAAAGTTATTTTCTCTCTCTCGCTCCATTCTTTCTCTTTTCTCTGAACTTCAACTGAAACTCCATCTTCCTATTTCCCCTCTCTCTCTAAACTTTCTCTCTCACACACTCTCTCTATCACACGATCTGTTGAGGGTGGATGTGGTAGGTGGTTATGGCGGGTGGTTGTGGTGGGTTTGGTTGTAGGTGGGTGGTGGGTGGCTGTGGTGCTAGGGGCGACGGTGGAGGTGGTGTTAAGGCAGGTTGCAGGTGGGTGGTGGGTGGATGGCGAGTGGGTGGCTGTTGCGTTAAGGGCGGCGGTGGAGGTGGTGTTAAGGTCGGTTGCAGGTGGGTGGTAGGAGATTTGGTGGTGGCCAGAGACTCAGTTGTGGCCGGAGAATCGTTGGTGCCCGGAGACTCGTTGTGGCCGGAGACCTATGGTCGGAAACTCATTAGGGTTTTTGGGGATTTTTGGTTTTGGGGGTTTTTAGGTTGTTGAGTTGATTCGAGATGGTGGTGGATGATGAAAGGTGGTGGTTGTGTCGGTGGTTGTTGTTGATTTGGAGATGGCGGTGGAGGCTGGTGGTGATGGTGGTTGTAGATGATGAATAGTGGTGGTAGAGGGTGGTGGCATGATGGTTGTCAATTTCATTTCTTCCTCTGTTTTTTTTTCATTTCATCATCATATGAATATGATTGATTCATTGTTGTTTGTGTCAAATAATTCATAGTTATCCTTCTTTCTAATCTTGAGATTACCGAATATATATATAAAATATTTATTTTGAATTTGTGAATTTGAATCACTGGTTTAATCATATTCACAACATCAAGAACAAGTATCGAGATTCGAGAGCCTGCCCTTTAACGTCGTTAATATTTTGGTTTTGGTGAGAATTGGGGAAATTATGGGGACACTCAATTGAGAAAAAAGATTTGTGAAATTAGGGTTTAGGTTAATTTGGGTGAGAATTGGGGAAGACGATGATGCAGAGGGGAGGGTTGACAAATTGTTTTATATTAATGTTTTTAATTTTAATTTTTGTACATATCAATCCTTAGATATATGTTATTTGCACAATAGCCCCTGGATAATGAAATGACAAGAATACCCTCATGTGCAAGACACATGACCATACTTAACCAAAAAATCTAACTGGGTTTGGCTAAAAGGACAAAACTTGCAAGATTTGGCAACATAAAGGACACCGCCTGTCAACTTTTTGGCTAAAGGACAGCGCCTGAAATTTGATGTAAACATAAAGGAAAAAACTTGTAATTTACTCTAATTTTAATATCATGTAATAAGTTTAAAATGTTTGGTTTTCGGTGCGGGTAAACCGATGCAATACTGAATTTGAGTGGTCAAGTTGAGAATCACCTAATACCATCTCGTACCTGAACTCATGATTTCTTTTTAATGATACTCGTATCTAGTCTTGTCCCTCAATATTTGACCCAAATGTTTTTATTTTTGGTTTCCTCCTCGGGTGTGGGTTCTTTTATCATCGCTAGACTTTCATCCCCGAACAACAATTGCATTTTAGCTTGTGGTGTCGCCCTCTTGTTCTCAGTTCATGCCTTCCCTAGCTCATGTATATTTGCGCTGTGGCTCTCCATTGATGGCTTCCCTTGACTCATGTTGGTGTCGCCCTCTCTTCTTTCGAGATTCCATTTGCTTAAGCTCATGGCTGAAGACCAACTTAGCATTTTTGTGGGAGGCAATCTACGAACTCTACATGTAAATCATCAACTCATCCACTTGGATCTATGGAGACGTTTAATGGTTTCTTACTACCACAAAACAAAATAAGGGCTTTTACACACTGCAGG
Source organism: Helianthus tuberosus (assembly GCA_030545235.1). Taxonomy (NCBI): domain Eukaryota; kingdom Viridiplantae; phylum Streptophyta; class Magnoliopsida; order Asterales; family Asteraceae; genus Helianthus; species Helianthus tuberosus. The sequence continues at coordinate 12,934,244 of CM060429.1, read as the reverse complement.
TAATCATTAATGATAGTTATAGATGCATGTGTAAGTTAACAATTTACATATAAGATGGCCTACTTATGTGTAAGTTAACAACATACATATATTTATTTATATCAAAGTCATAAGTAGGTGGAACGTTTACATATGTAAATAGTTAACTTACATGAACATTTGCAGACAAACATCTTAAATTTGTTGTTTTTATTTACTTACATTAGTTGTAATACCATACATCAAACAATCTTTAAATAATACAACTGGATGAAGATTGGCACACACTCGTCCAAACCTACGATGATCATACTAGTTAAGTAGTTATTCTTTGGAGGATCTAAGAAGTAGGATCCTCGGTAGAGCGCCATTTCATTTCACTGGATAGACATCCATCCTCTAAAAAGAAATGATCCATTTTTTAAGACCCAAGGGGAATTCATCGATACAGCCCGCCACATTCCAACAACTTTCCAAGGTGTAATAGTCACAAGCAAAGTGGTAAAAAGAACTCGAAAAAGGTATAAATGACGTACTTTGTTGTGTGCCCATCATGATATCTTAAAGTGGGTAATTTGCGCTAAAGACGTATATAGTGAAATAACAACCTCAAGATCTCTTGAAGCTAACTGCACCAGATGGCGTGCTTGATGTGTTAAATAACAAGGTAACACGAGTGTCACATCATGCCTCAGAATTTGCAAACCAAATCAATATAACTTTAAATACTAAATAAAAAAGACGATGCAATAAGAGTTGGCATTTTGGACAGCCGATTACAATGGCACCAAGAGTTGGCCTTTTGATTACAGTCATCACTTGTGAAATCAACTTGTAAATCTGCTTAGAAGGCAGTTGCAACGTTTCGTTTAGTGAGTTCATGAAAGCACAGACTTAACAAGTTGTAAATCCATCTTTATACAGTCTGTAATTTTTTTCATGAGTGTGTCCGCTTCTGCACGCAAAGTAGAAATAGATGGTTGAATCGTAGCCCGGTTTGACGCAGGCAACTTTTCCAGTACTTGGTTAATATCTTTCAATAATGAAATGATGAAGGAAGCCTTTCGTTTCCCTTTCTCAACCTGCACACTCAAATCTTTCAAACTCATATCAATATCAACATCTGCCTTCCCTTGTTCATGTATCTTTGCCATTTTGGTATCTGTAGCAGCTTTCTCCTTCTCTAGGAACATGCGTAACTTTTTTATATGGTTTTGGGCTAACTTGGAGTTGTACATAACTCTAATATACTGCAGCAGTATTTACATGGATATTAATAAAACTTTAAGAAACCATAATACTACTCATCATTTTTTGTCACAAATCTCCAAATTAGTATCATATAAAATTTGGGCCAACTTTTTAAAATACTAACCAAGTTTCTTATATGTTCCATTAAAGTCACTCAACTTTTATTTATTGTTCCAGTCTTGAGTAATTTCCAGGTTAACAAGTTACACTTGATGATGTGTCAAGTTCTTACTTTTTTCAAGTGTTAATGCTGACATGGAATTTAATGGATGATAAGAATGATTTTAAAATATAAAAGAGTAAATTGCCAAAATTGTCCCTGAGGTTTGGGTATGTTTGCCAGTTTCATCCAAAACAACTTTTTTGTACGAAAAAGTCCTTTACTTTTGCGATTTTTTGCCATTTTCATCCAAAAGTCTAATATGCTTTATTTTTTCTGTCAAATATTTGGGTGAATGGCAATAAATCCCAAATCTCAAGGACGATTTTGGCAAAAAAAGCTAGACGTTTGGATGAAAATGACAAAAAAATCCCAAAAGTGAAGGGCAGTATGGTCAGGGGCGGACCTAAGCCCAGCCCAAGGGAGGCGGGTGCACCCCAGGGAAAAAAGATTTTAGTGCTAAGTTCCGTCGAAAATCCCGTCCGCACCCCTTGAAATTTTTCGTCCGCACCCCTTAGGTAAAAAGTGTTATCAATTTATATTTTAAAAATATTCTTTAGTAAACTCTTATTTTATAAAAAATACTACCTAAATTATATTACTTTTAATACCTAAATAACTAAACCCAAATACCCAATACATTTAACTAGCCCACTACTAAGTCTTAGCCCAATAAACAAACCCAACAAATTAACAATATTTCAAACTAAAATAAAATAAACAAGCCCAAAAACCCTTACATATTCTATCATGCTCTCTTTATCGTCCTCGCACGCCAGCGATCAGAACATCAACAACGACAATAGTGAACAGTCGGCAGCCGCATACCACCGTAATCAGCCACCATACCACCGCCGATCAAACATGGGTAAGTTTCTTTGTTATTTTTGATGATTTTTGGTTGATATTATCCACCTCCAGCAGCCTATTATAGCCGCATACTAACCATAGTAGACATGTGCTTCGTTTTGTTTTCACTATGTTATGGTGGGTTATATTTTGTTAGTGATGATATTTTGCCTTTTTTATAGCCGCATACCACAGTATGTTTGGCTTTTTTTAGTGAAGAACGTTTGGCTTTTTTTTTTATGGTGTATATGTTGTTTAGATGATTTTTAGGGTGATTTACATTATGATATTTAGGGCTTGAATAGTTGATACATTATGTAATATGTTATGGAGCCATGAACTTATAGATCAATTTGTTTGTGATAGCCGATAGGAACAATGAGCAGGGACGTTATGGTGCGATTTCTCAAGAGGAAAGTTGATACGTCTTCCGGATTCGTTGATGTGGATACTTGCGTAATCGGATTGGCGATGACAATTTAAGTGAAGGTTGTATATGTTATATAGAGAAAGAGTTGCTTAAGAAAGTAGGTTTAGATGATGTTTTGGATAGATTTCACAAAATGAAAACCCGTAGGACGACGTTTTAATTATGTTTGTAACAAGGTTTGACGTGTTTTTGATGATTATATAAATTTAGTTCTTTTGTTTTACATGACCCGACTCGACCCGAACCGACACGAACCGATTTTTTATTTATATACCTTTGGGCCTAAAATTTTTAAAAATGTTCCGCATCCCCATAGAAAAATTCCTGGGTCCGCCACTGAGTATGGTACAAAAAGTTGTTTTGGATGAAATTGACAAACATGCCCAAACCTCAGGGACGATTTTGGCAATTTACTCAATATAAAAATACACAGCTGACATGGATAAAGATGTGTGTATACAAGTATGATGCATGGCAAACAAGAATATAGTTGATAATGTAAAAAAATACCTCATATGAATACACTGTGAAGGTGGCACCGGGAGAACTATCTAGCAGATAGCCTCTAACTTCTGCAGACATCTTTACTATTTCTCGCGACCTTATAAGTTGTCCTGGATGAATCATTAAACTCTTTAAGTTAGCAAATGGAGAAGGTTGATTTGACAGTAGTTCCACGGATGAAGAAAGAAGCTGCAGAAAAAGTACATTTCAATAAAATTATGTATAAAAGAAAAGGAGTAGTTACTTAGGGGTGTAAACAAGCCAAAGGTGGATAAACAACATAATTAGAAAAATATTTCTTATATTGAAAATCATTGTTGGATTGGATGCACAACATAAACATTACTAATTACCTCAACAATTTCCAAGCTAAGTGTAAGAAACTTGACACTGTGAAGTCGTTGAAGCAGACATAGAACTTGATGAGCACATTTTGGATAGAATACACAAATATCTGCCTTCTCCAAAGAAAGAAAATCATTTGCAGGAGGTTGCAAACAATGATAACCTTTGTAGAGCAAGAATACGAGGTTGGGTGCAGAAATCAGATAATTCTTGTGTTGGAAATCAGTAATAGTGAGATTCTTGAGTTGAGGTGCAACAATATTGATACCCTTCACACTCCCGGAGATAGACTGCTCAAGTGTAAGATTAGAAAGTAAAGGAAGACAAATACTTACAACCTCAAATCCGTTCATATAGCAATCTCTTATGGTGAGATCCTTCAAGTTTGCACACTTAGAGAAAAGATCGATGCACGGATCAGTATTTTCATCACAGCACAAAGTGACACTGTGAAGATACAAAGTTGTTAAGGCGGGGAAATCCCAAGTAGATGTTGCTTTAAAATAATACGGAAGATATTCTACTATCGTACGGTACTCTCTAACTGCAGAACATTTCATCATGAAACTAAGATGCTTTAGAGACCGGGAACTAAACAGAAAAAGAGGGATTTGAACATCACTCTCAAGCACGGTTGCAACATTGAGCGTTTGGATATTGTGAGAAAATGCATACTTGATAATTTGTTTGACAAACACCTCACTATCCTCTCCATGAAGAGTAAGCTTAACAGAGGACACTTCTGTTTGATTGTTGCGGTCAGAGAGAACATGCGTAACAAATTCAGAGAACTTGGGCAACAAAGTAAAATCATCTCGTGAGAGATTGAGATAAGGCATTGAAGTCCATATAAACCTCCATCTCGACGACAAAACACTTGTCTGAATAGCATGTTTGATGCTAATAAAAGAGAGGATTTTATGAATAAGACAATCTGGCAAGCTACTTAGTCTATCTTCTTCTACATTCATTCTCTTATCATCATGTCTAGAATCCATTCTCGTACCTTGATGCAATTATGCATTCATATACATGCTAATTTTTAGTATTCATCTTTGTCTTTCTATTATTTAACTCCAAAAGCTGCAATTTGATAGAACACAACAATTAGAACATATTTTATAAAAGCATTCCAGTTTTCCTATCACTATCTATGTCCCTAATTCCCTTTATTCATGTCATAATAACATCCAAACATCAATCAAACACTAAATGCAGGCTATGTATTAAGCTTGATAGATGAAAACATTAAAGTTATCAAATCATTTTTGCATACAACGATTCTTCATAAAACATTTACAGGCGTTAAACATATCAATAAAACACGAGATCACCTCCGTACGATGTTGAGTTTAATAGATCAGTGGTCAGATTAATAAGACGGTGGCGATCGGCGACAGACGGTGGCGATCGGCGACGGTGTGGTGTGAAGCGGACGATTTAGGGCTCCGTGAGTTTTTTATGCTTTTTCTTTGAGTAAATTACGTTTTTGGCCCCTGTGGTTGTATCACTTTTACTATATTAGCCCAAAATAAGAATTTTTAACATATCTACCCCCATAGTCTCTATAACTAACCATTTTGGCCCCTAAGTCTAACCATTTTGACCCCCATGGTCTCTATAACTAACCATATTGGCCCCCATGATCTCTAGATTTAGGGGCCAAAATGATTAGTTATAGAGACCACAGGGGAAAATATGTTAAAAATTCTTATTTTGGACTAATATAGTAAAAGTGATATAACCACATGGGCAAAAAACATAATTTACTCCTTTTTCTTTTTTACAAGAGTTAAATGACTGGTTGGTGCTTGTGGTTTGTAGAAATTGCACAATTGGTCCCAAGGCTTCACTAGTTACAACTTTGGTCTCAATACTTACAAAATATAAACTCATTTGGTCCTAGACCCTATCAGTAGTTAAATTTCTCAGTTAAAACACCTTATGTGCTTAGCACATGAGGGTAATATGATCCTTTTATATTGCCCCCACCTTTTTCATTTAATTTAAATATAACTAGTATTAAGCACCCCCCGCGTTGCGGCGGGGGCGAGCATTAATGCCACACTACTGCCAGCGACCACCGATACTGAAGTTGCGGCGTGTTAATGCGAAAAAATTAAACCGAAGCGTAAAGCATAGAATAAAATAACTAAATTGATCTAGAACTCGCGCGTTACGATGAACCCGCCTCTATTTTTTCCCGTTTGACAGGTTCATCGTAATCTATATATAATATATATCATTACCACTATACAAACCATAATGCATACATTACAACAACCATTGCATCAATATGTTGCAAATTATATTTATACAAGATTTTGGCTGAATTAATTAGATTATTATAAATAATAATAATTTACAAATAAAACAACACAACTTTGAATGGATCAAACCGATTAAATATGGTAAGATAATGAAATCATTATTTGATTAGGGTACAACCACTTAAGCACAATTTACAACCATGCATGCATACAAAACAGATTGAATTTGGTAAGGTAATGAAACCATTATTTGTTTTAAGGTACAACCACTTAAACACAATTTACAACCAAACATGCATATAAATGTTACAAATAGTATATAAATAAATATAAACTAAAAGATTGATCCACGCGCGTTGCGCCACGGCCAATGAAATTGACAAGTTGTTGATTAGATTCACATTTACAATGTGTTAAAGATGTTTTTGTCGATTAAGTGTGAATTACTATCTTATACAAATAAGTAATTCACCAAAAAAGCTCAATACAATTAATGGTATCATAATTACTACGTTACATGACTTGTATCCATATGAATAACGTATCGTATTAACCCCCCCCCCCCCCGCGCGCGCGCGCGCGCGCGTTGTAGCATGGGCATAAAACCGTGACAAATAGCACCAATGCCACACAATAGCTAACGACCACCAACATTGAAGTTGCGGCGTCTTAACGTGGTGAAATTAGACCGACATATAAAACATAGAAAATAATAACTAAATCGATTTGGGACTCACGCGTTGTGACGAACTTATTAAACGGGAAAAAATAGACGACGTAAATACACTGAACCACACACGTATTTTGCGCCATGTTAACTCGCAAAATTTAGAACGAAGCGTATAACAAAACGTAAAATCGTTGAACCACACACACATTGTGTTGTGTTAACTCGCCAAATTTAGAACTAAACGAAAAATTTTGCAAAATATGAAAAACACAGGGGATCGAGGTTGAAAGTAAAAAAGTTGTGATGTTAAATTGGAAAAACTAAAACTTTTGGGTTAAAACTACAAAATCAAGTAGTTTTGGGTTTAAAGTGAAATATCAATTTTCTTTTTTGAAAACCCCCCAAAACATGGGATACAACACCTACATGCCTTAGTTTCTTGCTAATTTATATTACGTAAATATAAATATAAATGCCAAGTGGGGCTAGCTTACTTGGTAAAGGCTTTTGCCTCTTAGTGGGGGGTCTTGGGTTCAATCCCAAGCAAGGGTGAGTTATTTGTAAATATGCGAGTTTGGGAGGGTAACGTTAGCCATTAAAAAAATATATAAATATAAATAATTTAAACCCCACCCACCCCACCCCTTTCTTTCTTCCCTGTCAAAACATTAAACCCTTTCTTCCCAGTGAAACAGCCCCCTTTCCATTGGAACCCCACTCTCTATAACCCTTTCTAATTCGATCCTTAAGAGATTTTCTTGTTATTTAACTTTGTTTAAAACAACTAATAAATCATTCCATAATATAAGTTTGCTAAACAAGTCCAATTTTAATGTATCAATGCATCCATCTGATATAGTTAGTATTTGCCTATAGTTAGTATTTGCCTATTAGTATTTGCTAAACATTGAACACAATATATATGGATGGTTTCGGTTCCAGTAATGCTGGAGACGGAGATGCCGGCGCTGTCGGAGAGAGCATCTCCTTCTTCAATTCTGACATATTGACGGTTGGAGATTTCCCGTTTAATAGCAGTCAAATATTGACTAACTCCGAGTTCATGACCCGACATCCGGTGAACTCTTTGTGGAGCAGAAGGTTGCAACATGTTAGCCGGCTAGTGGCATCGGAATGGCCTCCGGTGGTGGTCGGGATAACGTGAAGAAGAAGAAGAAGGTTGCAACATGAGGTGTTTTAACTGAGATATTTAACCAATGTTAGGGCCCAGGACCAAGCGAGTTTATATTTTGCAAGTATTTGGGACCGATGGTGTAATTAGTGAAACCTTGGGACCAATCGTGCAATTTCTACAAACCATAAGGACCAACCAGAAATTTAACTCTTTTTACAAATATAAGGGTATACGGTGTGGTAGCGGTAAACATGTGTTTACCGAATGTCTAACCACTGCCCACCATGTTTGCCGACCAAGCTTAACGATTTAGTGGGTGTTTCCGGTAAAGGATTACCGAATCGGGATATTTAAGAAATTGAATTTCCAAATTCAACATATCAAAAATTTTAGTCGACAATTGTTTGTTCAAACCTACTACTACAAAAGTTTTCTATACTTTTGTCATGACATCTTTGTCATTGGCATCTATGCCTTTGTCAATTATCTAACGACATATTTTTTGTCGTTCAATGATTCCATGAGTTTTGTCATGTTATCATCAATTTATTATTTGTCTAGTAAACAAAAATTTGCTAGAACCATTCCGCAAGTAGTTATCAGAGCCTGTGTCACACCCTGATATTTCCACGTATTACCGGTGGGCCCGGTGTGGAGTATCGTGACGTAGTTGATATCATCATAGACAATTTATCACAGTTTATATACACAGCGAAAGTCGACAGATAAAATCATTACAAACCGAATGAATGTAATATCATTTATTACAAAACGGTTGTAAAGGATCCACAGGCGGATCAAAGTTAAAAAGAAATATTGTTCAGCAGATTTATAACATCTAATCTTGCAAGACTCTTTATTGATGCTAAGAGTAGCCAACCTATTCCGTTTAGTACCTGCACTTAGCCTTTTTGGAAAATACGTCAGTTTACACTGGTAAATACAATTAACCGACTCATTTTGAAAATGTTTAAGAAAATTGATTTGAATGCACAAGGCACAAAATAATCTTTTATAACTTGGGATAATTATTTAAATATAAACTTGTAAAAGAATTACATGTTTGTTATACGTTCAGTAGCCCGGGCTGAATACCGGGTTAAAGATTAATTGACACACCACATAATATAATCCCGTGGCGAGTTATTCTCGAACGGCGGTTATATCTTTTTATTTACGCACCGGCAGGTGTATGCCTACACCCCGTGCTTAGGTCGTGGCCATTTCAATGAATGATGCCAAGGATATCCAGGACATGGTCATTAACCCCCCAAAGGCTTTAAGCAAACAAAACAGATTAAATGGGTCATCTCAATAAATTAACCTTCATATGATTAACAATTCAATGCCCGACCAAGCGGTATTTTATATACCGTACCCCTAGCCCGTATAAGGGAAAATAAGTTAAAAGTATTTACCTGAGCAAATTATATAAATTTATCCCAGCCGTACAAATCAGCAAGTGCAAGTATCTTTTACTGGGCTCCTAAATCTGGAACAAAGGTTTTAATTAACCTATTAGATTCCTAACGGTCTTACTTTAGACCGTTTAGTTTTAAAGAAAGGTATACGGTACAAACGCAAGATTAAGCGAAGACCGGAATAGAATGTGATTTAGACCCGACAAGTTTGAAGACTTGTGTAATATGGGTAAACTAAACACATTCTGGAATTTGAGATAAAAATGATAAGGTTTGACCCGTTTCGGCTAATTTATGCAAACTAGTTACATAAACCGCACCGAACGCGAAAAATGCGTAACGGGTAACCAAATGAGTCATGAACAGGTTTCCTAAGTTAATATGCCTTAAATATGTTGTGATATCAGTAAGATACCTTCCATTATGCCCAAAATGGTTTTAAACTCAACTTATGCCCGTAGGGGTATTTTGGTCATTTTAAAGCTTATAAAAGAGTTTAAATATTAATTTGAGTTTCAGGTCTGATATAATCAGTAAAAATATTTATTTTTATAAGTCATAACAGTAGGGTATTGCATATATGTGAAATTTATCTTTTATAACCAAACTATGCACCGTAGGGGCATTTTGGTAATTTCACATAAGCTTTAAAGGTCAAAATTAGAATTTTGAGTTCAAAACTTTTGCTTACTGTTTAGTTATAAAAATTTACTTAAAACATCAGCAGGTATTAAGTTTTATATGTTAAAAATAGTTTTAACCCATACTATGCGCTTAAAACGCGTAAAAGTCGGTTTTAAGCGATTTTCGGGTTTAGTTAGGAAATCTGAGTTTTTGATCAGTTTATAAAGTTCAAAATATTTTATTTATCATATAAAATCAGTAGCAAAAAGTTTGGTATCAAAATGTTATGCAAAACTCATTTTATTCAAGAAAAGGGTATAACCGACAATTACCGAATTAAAGCAAGTACTCTATGTTATGCTCAGCTTAAAAATAAATAAAAATCTTCAAAAATCCCAAAATATTATTTTACATCAGTGGGTAAAAAGTTTGGTGTCAAAATTTGGGTTTAGATAGGCTTTATGCTAATTACGTCGTTTAATTAATAAAAATCTTCTTAATTACGATATTGAGCATAACTCCTAATCTAGACCTCAAACTGATGTCAAATTTTTAGGACACGTTTATAAATCAGTAATAAAGGTTTTTGTCCTCTCACATTTTCAAAAATCTCGTTTTAAGGTCAAAAGGGCATTATGGTCAATATTTAGGCATATAACGGAAGCATGTACATGAATCGAATAACTAATGAACCAAGTTGTATAACCTCAGAGGGTTACACTAACCTATAACCTGGTCCTAATAGAGCTCTAAGGCATTTCTAAAATATGCTACATTGGGTCAGAACTGAAAGTCAAAGCAAAAGTCTACTTTTGCGACTTTCGGTTCCGAACCGAGCTTAAACTGAAAATTGTTGGGTTGAACATGCTTAGACATGTTCTTACATTAATTACCAAGTTATACAAGCGATAAAACAGGTTCCATGGCTTCTACATTTTTAATCATGTGTTTATTTGAAAATTAGCTTTCTGTTGACTTTTTATAATCAAGTTTGACCCGACAATTGACATAGTTAGAGTGAGAATCAGAGGGTGCCCTTTTAAGGATTTATTACCCACATAATTACCAACTCATAGGTACTTTTAATTCGAGAATTGAGTGGACCATTAGTGATTAATCACTAAGTCAAACCTTAATTACCACGGGTTTGACTTTAGGCCATTAAACTAATAAAACTGAATTTAGAGAGGTTAAGGAAGCTTACAAAGGTCCTAAGCATGATTTTGGAACTTAAGGAAACTTGTTTGATGACCAGAGAGCTCCAGAGAAGAGTCTTGGATGATTTTTGAAGTGAACAAGTTAATTGTTGCAACTTATGTTCCTTATATAGAGACTTTAATCTCACAAGATGATGCCAACAAGGTCTATGGGTGATTCTTGATCATCCCCAAGTGTCCCTATGCATGAAAAACCATCAAACAAGCCCCTAGAATCGAATACAAGGCTTCTAAGGCGGTGCAACCTGCTGTACTCGCATATGTGCATGAAATCTGTCCAGGTCAGGCCGTCGCGTCGCGCGACAGCAGAAGGGGGAGGTGGTGGCGCAGCGCCACCAAGTGGCTTACCTGATCAGCATCTTTCAAACAATGACATTTCACCCCCTGGACCTTCTAAAACGTAATTTCTTTCATTTTAAGCACATTTAACCCACTTAACTTTTATTTTTGTGATCCATGGGATATAACCAAACACCGTTTGGTCCGGTTTCTTAAATGATAACCGAAAACATAAGTTTTGCCTTGTTGACGCTTTTAACCCCTTAATTACGAAAGTTAGCGTATCTTTCTCATATGATATCGAAACCTTGTGAAATTTTTATCACTTATTCTTGGGAGTATAATTAATCGTTACAAGGCTCCGAGTTCGCTAAAAGGTCACTCAGAGGTATAACTTAAACATGTTGACACATTTAACCCTCGCATCTTGTAAACTTTCACTTTCTTCCACAAACGGTTTCTTACGCTTCATGATTCATTCGTTTAAGGGTATAAACATCGTGTAGGGTTGTTAAAAGGCATAATTATCAATTGTTGACACTTTGAATCCTTATATACATATATTTTCTTCGTTTGTCAACTTTAGTCCCTCATATTCAATTCATTACACGTTTAATGCTCATGACACGTGTCTTCATTATATTGGTCGTGATTTTACGAGGTGTTACATCCTCACCCCCTTAAAAGAAATCTCGACCTCGAGATTTACTGAAATAAATGAGGGTACTTCTCTTTCATTGTGGACTCTACCTCCCACGTGTACTCGGGACCTCTACGGGCATCCCATTTAACTTTTACAATCGGCACGTGCTTCCTTCGAAGCTTCTTAATCTGTCGATCCTCGTTCGACAAAGGTTTTTCTACAAACTTTAAGCTCTCGTCAATATGCACATCCGTATGTGGTATGAATAGTGATTCATCAGCTAGACATTTCTTCAGATTGCATATGTGGAATACATTATAAATTCCACTGAGCTCTTCAGGCAGGTTTAACTTGTAAGCCACTGTTCCGACATATTCGATGATCTCGAATGGTCCTTTATATCTTGGACTTAACTTGCATTTCTTACCAAATCGCATCACCCATTTCCAGGGTGAAACCTTAAGTAGAACCTTGTCACCTACCTTGAACTTTAGAGGTTTACGCCTTTTATCTGCCTAGCTTTTCTGCCTATCTCTGGCAGCTTTGAGACGATCACGTATCTGTACAATCTTATCTGTTGTCTCCAGGACTATATCAGGTCCTGTTAGTTGGACATCTCCAACTTCTGCCCAACAAACGGGCGTCCTGCACTTTCTTCCATACAATGCTTCAAACGGTGCAGCTTGAATACTGGAATGGTAGCTATTATTATATGAAAATTCTATCAATGGAAGATGATCATCCCAACTTCCTCCTAAGTCAATAACACAAGCTCGTAGCATATCCTCTAGTGTCTGTATAGTACGTTCACTGTGACCATCCGTCTGAGGATGATATGCAGTGCTGAAGTTTAATCGAGTGCCTAGAGATTGCTGAAAGCTTTTCCCGAAATGCGATGTATACCTTGTATCCCTATCAGAGATGATAGACACTGGCACTCCGTGGAGAGATACAATCTCGTCCACGTACAGCTGAGCTAATTTATCTGAGCTATGTGTTTCCTTAATAGGTAAGAAGTGGGCTGACTTAGTCAGTCTATCCACTATAACCCAAATAGTATCATTTCCTCGCTTTGTCTTTGGTAACTTTGTGATGAAATCCATAGTTACCATTTCCCACTTCCAGGTGGGAAGTTTAGGCTGTTGCAGCAAACCTGACAGCTTCTGGTGTTCAGCTTTGACTTGAGCACACGTCAGACATTTGGCCACATAAGTGGCTATAGACTTCTTCAAGCCTATCCACCAATAATTTGCCTTTAAGTCCTGGTACATCTTATCAGCACCAGGATGAACAGAATACTTGGAACTGTGGGCTTCCTGAAGGATCACTTCCCTAAGTCCTCCAAAGATTGGAACCCATATTCGCCCATTCAATCTTAGGATTCCATCCTTGCCATATGATAACTGTTCTGCAGTGACTCCCAGTTTTTCATTTGGATAGTTAGCTTCCAGCACAGCCTCCTTCTGTGCGGCTAACAACCTTTCATTCAAACCGTTCTTCAATTCAATGCTCTTGGCATTGATTCTTATGGGCTTAACCCTTTCTTTTCTGCTCAAAGCATCGGCGACCACATTCGCCTTACCTGGATGGTATCAAATTTCACAATCATAATCATTCAGTGTCTCCATCCATCGTCGCTGCCTCATGTTCAGATCCTTCTGATTAAACAGATGTTAAAGGCTCTTGTGATCAGAATAGATCACACACTTGGTACCATATAAATAATGCCTCCAAAGTTTTAGTGCAAACACAACTGCACCCAACTCCAAGTCGTGGGTGGTATAATTCTTTTCGTGCACTTTTAGTTGTCGGGAAGCATATGCAATAACTTTACCTTTCTGCATAGCACACATCCCATGCCAGTGTGTGATGCGTCGCAGTAAACCACAAATTCTTCAATCCCTTCAGGCAATGTCAACACAGGAGCACTGCTTAACTTCTGTTTAAGAACATCGAAGGATTCTTGTTGCTTAGGACCCCAATCAAACTTAATATTCTTCCTAGTCAACGAAGTTAGGGGTGCTGTAACCCTTGAGAAATTCTCAATAAAATGCCTGTAATATCTTGCCAGGCCCAAGAAGCTGCGAATCTCTGTGGGCGACTTCGGCTCTTGCAAATTCATGATAGCTTCAATCTTAGCGGGATCTACCTGGATTCCACGTTCACTAACCATGTGTCCAAGAAATTGGACTTCACGAAGCCAAAACTCGCATTTAGAGAACTTAGCATGAAGCTTCTCTTGCTGAAGGAGTTTAAGAATACAACGAAGGTGTTTCTCATGGTCAGCTTGGTTCTTTGAATAAATAAGAATGTCATCAATGTAGACAATGACACACTTGTCTAAGTAGGGTTTGCAAACGCGATTCATGAGGTCCATGAATGCTGCTGGTGCATTAGTGAGCCCGAAAGGCATCACTAAGAACTCGTAGTGACCATATCGAGTTCTGAATGCAGTCTTGTGCACATCTTCATCTGTAACCTTCAGCTGATGGTAACCTGATCTCAAATCGATCTTGGAAAAATAACTTGCCCCTTGCAGTTGATCGAATAGATCGTCGATCCTGGGCAATGGATATCTGTTCTTGATTGTAACCTTGTTTAGCTCACGATAATCAATGCACAACCGCATTGATCCATCCTTCTTCTTCAAAAAAAGGATCGAGGCTCCCCAAGGGGACGAGCTAGGCCTAATAAATCCTTTTGCCAATAAATCATCCAACTGAGTTCTCAACTCTTTCATCTCAGTTGGGGCCAATCGGTAAGGTGCTCTTGCAACAGGTGCTGCTCCAGGTATAATGTCGATTCTGAACTCCACTTGCCTATCTGGTGGTAAACCAGGTAGTTCTTCAGGGAATACAACAGGGTATTCAGAAATGATGGGGATGTCTTCAATCTTCGGTTTTGGTTCATCAATAGTTACTTGTGCCATGTAGATGACACAACCCTTCTTCATACACTTTGATGCCTTAAGCATAGACACTTGCTTAGGTAACCCATACTGAGTATCTCCCTGTATGGTAAGTGGCTCTCCATACGGAGTCTTGATAACCACTTGCTTCTTATCACAAACGATCTGGGCTTGGTTATGAGATAACCAATCCATGCCTATTACTATGTCGAAACCAGCTAATTTCAAAGGAAGCAAAGACAACGGAAAAGAGTGGTTCCTAATGGATATAAAACATCCATCTAACACGGTGGAAGCGGTTTCTATGGTACCGTCGGCCAATTCTACTTCATACTTTATGCTCAGGGTTTTAACAGGCAGATTTAGCAACTTACAAAACTTATCATCGACAAATGACTTATCCGCACCCGAATCAAATAATACCCTTGCATAAACATCATTAATGAGGAAGGTACCTGTTATCACGTTATCATCCTGCACCGCTTCCCGTGCATTCATCTGAAAGACCCTAGCATTGGTCTTTTTCCCTTCCTCGGGTTTCTTGGCATACTTTGGGCAGTTGGACTTGATGTGCCCCTTTTCATTACAGTTGTAGCATGTTGCATCCTTTATCTTCTTGCACTCTATCGCCTTGTGCTCACTTGACTTACAAATCCCACAAGCCCTGGGCTGTGATTGGGACTTCGACTCGTATCTGCACCTTCCCAGATGACGTTTCTTACACACCTTACACTTGGGCTTTTCACCCGACTGCTGATCATCTTTTCTAAACCCAGAACTCTTCTTGTGATCTGAGTTCCCTTTGTGTTTCTTGTCTGATCGGTGTGAGCTTTCATCCTTACGTTTCCTCTTGTGAGCTTTCATCCTTACGTTTCCTCTTCACAATATCCGAATTTCTCAGCGATCTCTGCCTGACCGCATCGAGGGTAAGCGATAGTGCCAGATCGACTACAAATCTAAAGGTAGTCGGTCGAGATGCCTTCACACTGGCTTTGATCTCCGGGGCTAAACCCCCAATGAAACGGGCTATCCGTTTTGGTTCCGGTGTCACTAAATATGGAACCAACCGAGACATGGTATTAAAACTTGTTAGATATGCCTGACAGTCCAAATTCTTCACCACTAATGTCAGGAAATCAGTCTCGATCTTCTCAACCTCATGTTGAGGACAAAAATTTTCCTTGATCAAAGTCACAAACTGATCCCAAGACAGATTGTACAATGGGATTTTCCCAGTAGCTTGGATTAGAGACCTCCACCAAGCTAGTGCTTCACCTTTGAATGAATGAGATACAAACTTCACAACATCCCTATCAGCACAACCGCTGATATCAACCACGGTGTCTATCTCGTCTAACCACGTCATGCAGTCAATAGCTCCTTTTTCCCCAGTGAAGTCCCTGGGTTTGCAGGAGACGAAATACTTATAGGAGCAGGTTTTTGCACGTGGCTCCTGATCAAATACAATCTTCTTAGACGGAACACTATGCTGATTTGATGAGTGTCGGTCATCATCCTTCTCTGACTCCTGATGTTTAGGAGGTGGCTTACTAGGAGCCTCAGAGTGAGTCTTAGGATGTGATTTGGAATGGGGTACATATGAGGTCTTGCTTCGAGTACCACCTGGTTCATTGTCTCGTCTATCCAGAGCTCGAGTAACGGCATTGTCTATTAATGCCTGTAGTTCTGCACCAGCTATGTTGATTCTGGTGGTATCATGATTTTCCCTTGGGTGACTGTTGATTTCTTCAGACTCTGCCATGTAGCTTGATTGCTACATAAAGTGATGACAATGATTTATTTAGAGGTTTATAACAGAATTATTACCTTGATAATTTATTAACCATGGTATTAATAAACCATATTGGTTAATTTGTTAAATATATATATCCAGGATATTCATTATAATTATCCTTAATTTAATTAAAATATAATTACGGCACAAAAGGCCAAGTCACATGGACAAATTAAATTATAAGTCAAGATCTTATATGATCGAGGTATTAAGGTTTGAATCATAGTTCATTACCTTTTCTTGACAGGGAGTCGTATAGACTACAACTGTCTTTAGTCTCAAAGGACATTAATTATGGCCCGTAGGCACTTTCATCACTAATGGATGATTATATAAATTAGAGACAGGAATTGGAAGAATCCAATATAAGGATGACTTATGCGATTTTATCGAATCACATTTGTCAGAAGTGCTAACATGTTTTCAGATGTTAACAAGAATTCGAATATTTTAAATAGGTTTTACCGTCTTGGCCATGTCTGAAACGACATATAGGCTAGGTTATACCTTTAAGATTCTTTTTAATATTTAACGCAGAGAAATCATAAATTGAGATGTTTTAGGACATATTATATATGTTAAAATCTCTAAAAGAAACTTCTCATAAAGTCTTAAAATTACAGCAATGCCCTAAACAGGTCTTTAAAGAAATAGCATTGTCCACGCAGGGACTAAAAGATAAATATGTCCTTATAAGGATTATTAGGGAAAAGAAATACAACAAGTGAGTTTCTTCTTCATCTTAGTCCTGAAAGTCTCCTCCTTGGTTCGCTGTGTGCTGTATGGTTACTGAAGGTTTTGGCGGGTAGTTGAAATCCTCCACGCTAGGGACCTTAACAGAAGTGGAATCAAAGGATTTTATGGTTAGCAAATAATATGGATCACGGATAGGGTCAGGACAGGTATAATCCAAGTTTGGGATTCCAAGACTTGGAGGTAAGAAATAAGGATCATTTGGGTCCATAGGTATCATTTTCGGAGTGGGAGCCTCAGGGACTGCTAGTATGGGCTCCTCTGACGCCGGCTTCAAAATTGAAGTTTCAAAAGTCTCAGGTAAGGAGGTTGGAACATGGTTAATGGTTTCAATTGGTTTGATTTTGGGAATGGGTCCAAAAAGATCCTTCCTCCATACTGGGCGTACGATTATTCGAGCTGTGGTACGGAGCTTACCACTCTTAAACTTCGGGTTTGAATAACTTCCACCAATGGCAGCTTTACTCGGCGATATGTTCCTGAAATGCACAATTATCGAAAATAATATATACTTATTAAGGATGAGATTATTCCTAGTTCAAGTCTAGACTCAGAAGTCGAGGAATGTGCAACTGTGTCATTGAGATTAAACACAAAATGCTAGTGTTTAATGCACTCAATGTTGGCTCTGATACCAACCTGTCACACCCCGATATTTCCACGTATTACCGGTGGGCCCGGTGGGGAGTATCGTGACGTAGTTGATATCATCATAGACAATTTATCACAGTTTATATACACAGCGGAAGTCGAAAGATAAAATCATTACAAACCGAATGAAAGTAATATCATTTATTACAAAACGGTTGTAAAGGATCCACAGGCGGATCAAAGTTAAAAAGAAATATTGTTCAGCAGATTTATAACATCTAAGCTTGCAAGACTCTTTATTGATGCTAGGAGTAGCCAGCCTATTCCGTTTAGTACCTGCACTTAGCCTTTTTGGAAAATACGTCAGTTTACACTGGTAAATACAATTAACCGACTCATTTTGAAAATGTTTAAGAAAATTGATTTGAATGCACAAGGCACAAAATAATCTTTTATAACTTGGGATAATTATTTAATTATAAACTTGTAAAAGAATTACATGTTTGTTATACGTTCAGTAGCCCGGGCTGAATACCGGGTTAAAGATTAATTGACACACCACATAATATAATCCCGCGGTGAGTTATTCTCGAACGGCGGTTATATCTTTTTATTTACGCACCGGCAGGTGTATGCCTACACCCCGTGCTTAGGTCGTGGCCATTTCAATGAATGATGCCAAGGATATCCAGGACATGGTCATTAATCCCCCAAAGGCTTTAAGCAAACAAAACAGATTAAACGGGTCATCTCAATAAATTAACCTTCATATGATTAACAATTCAATGCCCGACCAAACGATATTTTATATACCGTACCCCTAGCCCGTATAAGGGAAAATAAGTTAAAAGTATTTACCTGAGCAAATTATATAAATTTATCCCAGCCGTACAAATCAGTAAATGCAAGTATCTTTTACTGGGCTCCTAAATCTGGAACGAAGGTTTTAATTAACCTATTAGATTCCAAACGGTCTTACTTTAGACCGGTTAGTTTTAAAGAAAGGTATACGGTACAAACGCAAGATTAAGCGAAGACCGGAATAGAATGTGATTTAGACCCGACAAGTTTGAAGACTTGTGTAATATGGGTAAACTAAACACATTTTGGAATTTGAGATAAAAATGATAAGGTTTGACCCGTTTCGGCTAATTTATGCAAACTAGTTACATAAACCGCACCGAACGCGAAAAATGCGTAACGGGTAACCAAATGAGTCATGAACAGGTTTCCTAAGTTAATATGCCTTAAATATGTTGTGATATCAGTAAGATACCTTCCATTATGCCCAAAATGGTTTTAAACTCAACTTATGCCCCGTAGGGGTATTTTGGCCATTTTAAAGCTTATAAAAGAGTTTAAATATTAATCTGAGTTTCAGGTCTGATATAATCAGTAAAAATATTTATTTTTATAATTCATAACAGTAGGGTATTGCATATACGTGAAATTTATCTTTTATAACCAAACTATGCACCGTAGGGGCATTTTGGTAATTTCACATAAGCTTTAAAGGTCAAAATTAGAATTTTGAGTTCAAAACTTTTGCTTACTGTTTAGTTATAAAAATTTACTTAAAACATCAGTAGGTATTAAGTTTTATATGTTAAAAATAGTTTTAACCCATACTATGCGCTTAAAACGCGTAAAAGTCGGTTTTAAGCGATTTTCGGGTTTAAATAGGAAATCTAAGTTTTTGATCAGTTTATAAAGTTCAAAATATTTTATTTATCATGTAAAATCAGTAGCAAAAAGTTTGGTATCAAAATGTTATGTGAAACTCATTTTATTCAAGAAAATGGTATAACCGACAATTACCGAATTAAAGCAAGTACTCTATGTTATGCTCAGCTTAAAAATAAATAAAAATCTTCAAAAGTCCCAAAATATTATTTTACATCAGTGGGTAAAAAGTTTGGTGTCAAAATTTGGGTTTAGATAGGCTTTATGCTAATTACGTCGTTTAATTAATAAAAAGCTTCTTAATTACGATATTGAGCATAACTCCTAATCTAGACCTCAAACTGATGTCAAATTTTTAGGACAAGTTTATAAATCAGTAATAAAGGTTTTTGTCCTCTCACATTTTCAAAAATCTCGTTTTAAGGTCAAAAGGGCATTATGGTCAATATTTAGGCATATAACGGAAACATGTACATGAATCGAATAACTAATGAACCAAGTTGTATAACCTCAGAGGGTTACACTAACCTATAACCTGGTCCTAATAGAGCTCTAAGGCATTTCTAAAATATGCTACATTGGGTCAGAACTGAAAGTCAAAGCAAAAGTCTACTTTTGCGACTTTCGGTTCCGAACCGAGCTTAAACTGAAAATTGTCGGGTTGAACATGCTTAGACATGTTCTTACATTAATTACCAAGTTATACAAGTGATAAAACAGGTTCCATGGCTTCTACATTGTTAATCATGTGTTTATTTGAAAATTAGCTTTCTGTTGACTTTTTATAATCAAGTTTGACCCGACAATTGACCTAGTTAGAGTGAGAATCAGAGGGTGCCATTTTAAGGGTTTATTACCCACATAATTACCAACTCATAGGTACTTTTAATTCGAGAATTGAGTGGACCATTAGTGATTAATCACTAAGTCAAATCTTAATTACGACGGGTTTGACTTTAGGCCATTAAACTAATAAAACTGAATTTAGAGAGGTTAAGGAAGCTTACAAAGGTCCTAAGCATGATTTTGGAACTTAAGGAAACTTGTTTGATGACTGCATGTTTGTAGCAAGTTCATGAATGCACACACTTAAACGCCTTTGATTCTCGTCACAATCCATCTTTATACACTCTGTAATTTTTTTCATGACAACGTCTGCTTCTGCACGCAAAGTAGAAAAAGATGGTTGAATCGTAGCCCGGTTTGATGCACGCATCCCTGTCAGTACTTCGTTAATATCTTCCAATAGTGAAATAATGACGGAAGCCTTTTCTTTCCCTTTCTCAACCCGCGCACTCAGATTTTTCCAGCTCGTATCAATACCAACATGTGCCTTCCCTTGTTCATGCATCTTTGCCATTCTGGTCTCTGTAGCAGCTTTTTCCTTCTCGAGGAAGGTGCGTAACTTTTTAATAAGGCTTTGGGCTAACTTGGTGTCGCGCATAGCTCTAGCAACCTGCAGAGTTTACATGGATATTGATAAAACTTTAAGAAACATTAATCCTACTCAACAATTTAAACTGCAAAAAGGGTTTTTTTAGCCAGACGTCTCATTTTCTATCTCCAGACCTTACTCTACTCTATGAGTGAGATTTTACTGGGTCCGTTAGTTTTGTTTGTTTACAATATTACTCATCATCTTTGTTTTGTCATAAATCTCCAAATTAATATCATATAAAAATGGGGCAACATCGGTATCTGTGATAAACTTTTATGACGACTCTTTTATTTATTGGAACAAAATAAACCAGAATTCCAAAACTTACAAAAATAAAGAAGCATACACACCTTGCTTAAATACTTAATCAAACTTGACAAAGAAGTATGCTAACCTATTTGACTTAGGAAAGGAAAGCATACACACCTTGCTTAAATACTCAATCAAACTTTTATACGTTAATACTTTTTTTAAATCTATGTGATTAACACTGTATGTCTTCCCCGCCGCATCGCGCGGGCACCATACTAGTAATATATGTATGTGTAATACAGAACCCATCTCTCTCCCAACCCCTATCTCTCTCTCTACCTTTGCACACCACCACCAACCACCACTACTCTCGACATCACCAACACAACCACTGTTCTCCAACGGCCTCCATTACAGGTGTTCAACGACTTTGGTTTAGAATTACCGACCAGCACTAGATATGTTCTAACGCTTCATTAGGTTTTCATATGTTAATTTAATTGTAGTTTTTAGTTTCTAAATTTGTGAATTAAGATTATTGGCTTATCTTCTTTATTGGATTCTTGGATTTGAAGAGTTTACCTATAAGTGTGAAAACGGTGAGAACGCCACTCATCCATTGGATCAAAACAGTCAGTGGATTAGATTGGCATGGTGGCGTTTTCGTAAATAATATCAACTTTATTACTTGGACGTGCTTTATTAAGGGTAAAAGATTTTATTTTAGAAAATGCGGATCTAGACTATCATAATTATTGAGAAAGTTAATGTTTTAGAAAGAATATATATATATATATATATATATATATATATATATATATATATATATATATACTAGCCATTTACCCGCGCGATGCGGCGGGAAACATATCACTTAGGTTGGTTGAGTTTAGGGCTATGTACGCGGCGGTTCGGTTTTGAGCCATAACCAAAACCAAATTCGCGATGCAACGGAAAACACAACACTTGTTAGTAGTTCTAAGTGTGTGCATAAGAAAGTTCAGTTCAGTTCAGTTGGGTCATAACTAAAATCTAAATTTTTGGTTAATGTACTTCAAAACCGGTCATGGGGATTTAAAGAGTTTTAAAAGGATGTAAACAAACCGAACTGTGCCAAGCCAACAAAAGCACAACCATAAGCTCAAAACTAATCAAACCAATCCGTTAGTTAACCGTTAGTTTATCAGCCGGGGACAATTTGCAACGCGGTACTCGTTCCGTTTATTTATTAATCATTCCTTGATATATTGTATAGTAGTTCAGTTAGTTTCGTTTACGTATAATAGTTTACAAAAGTTTATTGTGTTTATTGTTTTACTTTTGAGGATAATGCATGGATATTTGGGTGGGTGGCGTGGGTGGGAGGTGGGCAAAAGTGGCAGTGGTGCTGGTGGGTTGGAAAAGAGGGAATGGGTGTGTGAGGGTGCGGTTAATATATTATTTTCTAGTGATAAGGTTTATTTTATCATTTCACATTCACTTAACTGAGAAAACTAACATCCATCCATTTTAGAAACTATTAGAGTAACAACCTAGCAAACCTCAAAGACATTTTGAAAAATTGTGGACTAATGGTGAAACTTCACCCAACGAACTATTCATGCATTTTACTCTTTATTTTTTAAAGCTTTCTAGTGGGTTAGCTATCTTTATTTTTTTAAAAAGCTTTCTAATGGGTTAGCTATTTTTGTCGATTTTTGGGCTAATGATCTATATATGTGAACTGGGTCGAGGGTTCTGAAGTTTGAAGTTCGATCGGTTGGTATACAAGCGAATCATGTTTAATTAATCAGCCATGACTAACTAATTATTGCAATATATTTTAATTACTTAAATTGTGGAATATAAAAAGCAGCATCTGTGATTTTGTTCTATGCATAGAACATTTACAAAGAATAAGTTTATAGTATTATACTTGGTTATATTTTTTTTAAATTCTTATTTGTTTTATTGATATATTGATTAAAAAAAAAACCCTGCAACTTTTAGGCATTTGTTTTTTCTTTTTTCTTTTGTTTGCTATAGTGAGTGATTGTCCTAATGTTCCATAACAAACAAAACAAATACCAACTGAATTCTTGCTATGGCAGCCTTAGTAGTTGTATATTAAAAGTTTGCACCAAAAGCAAAGAAAGGTTAATACTTGATAATACTAAACTTGATATTCCCACAAATTTTAAACACTATACCATCACAAGGAAATTCGGTAATAAAAACAGTTTTACATATTCATTTCTCCCATCAAAATACAACAATAGTGTCTTTCAATCCAACTTGTTCACATGAACAAGACACTGCAGCAAACAGCTAACACTATCATCATCATCATTATCAAACTTTACTCTTGTCTTGCTTACTTCTCACTGCGATAAACGAATAAAATAACTATTTTTAGATTACCTTCTTCAAGATGTTATCCTGAAAGTTGAATTGAGTTTACTCGCAATGGGATATGTTAAAAAATCAAAACTATTTATCACACACTGCTAGAGAAGCACAAATCAGGTTTCTTTAGAATCTAAAACGGGTAGGAAACAGGTATGGGTATGGTAGGAACCGGTTCCGAGTACGTTTGGGTTTTTTATCGGTTTGGCTGGGGGTTTTGGCCGATTTGGGTCCAGGTTTTGACTGGGTAGAGGTGAAACCGGGTCCAGTCTGGTTCCTTTTTCGACACCGGTTCTGGAACTGGTATGTATTCACAGGTCAAGTAGGGTAGGAACCAGTTTCGGGTTGGGTATACCAAGTCGGGTGCGAAAAACCAGGTTTTTTGTGCATCTTTATGCACAGCCTCTTTAACCAAAGAAACAAATACCTTTTTTGGTGGCAATTTAATTACCTTTGTACATATTTGACCCTTTCTGAAGCTAAACAATAGTGTCAACATTCATTTAAAGTATTTAAGGAGGATTCGCTTAAAGAAATACTTACCTTTGAACCTTGAAGTCTTCTGAACTTCTATTGAAGGAAGCTATGAAACATATACATTAGCTACAATAGTAAATCAGTTATTCAAAATTATGTATATTCTGAGATCAAGAAATGTTTAAAACAATCTAATTCAACAAAACGCAACAAAACCTGAACCTTTGCTAGTTCCGTTAGGATCTCTCATGACCTGTTTATAAAAAACAACAAAATATAACTCCCAGTTCATAAACTTCGTTAGTGTATAAGTCTCTAGGGCTTTCTGATAAACATACCTTGCAGGAAGTTATAGTACCGAAAGGCGCAAAGTACTCCCTGAGACTTTCATCGGTCACCGTATCATCTAAATTTTTTACATACAAGTTTAACCCCTGTGATTTGTCCACCGCCTCCTTCATACTCTGCTCAAACTTCTGTTTCAACTCCAGTTCCGGTTCATTCTTTTTTTGCGCTGTCCTGACAAAACATTCTTTTTCATCAAACTTCTATCCGTTAAGGCCTTCTACAGCTTTAGCAGCATCTTCGGTACTCTCAAATTTAACAAACCAAAGCATTTGGAGTTACCGTCAGCGTCCCTCATCACAACCGCACTGGTGATCATTCCATATTCACTAAACGCCTTTTGTAAATCCTCATCGGTTGTTGATTCGGAGAGGTTTTTAACGAAGACGTTAGTGAATTTGGTCTTGTCGACAGCTAGTTCGCGTTCTTGCTGCGTTTTTACACCCATTTGGTGCTGCGTTTGCAGCCGTTAAATGGCTGCAAACGGCTGCGTTTTGGCACCCGTTTGCAGTGGTTTAACGGCACGTTTACAGCTGCAAACGCAGCAGCAAACGGCTGCGCTTTTTACACCCGTTTGCTGCTGCGTTTGCAGCCGTAAACGTGTCGTTAAACGGCTGCAAACAGCTGCGTTTTTGCACCCGTTTGCAGCCATTTAACGGTGCGTTTACGGCTGCAAACGCAGCAGCAAACGGGTGTAAAAACGCAGCTGTTTGCTGCCACGTTTGCAGCCGTTTAACGGCGCGTTTACGGCTGCAAACGCATAAGCAAACAGGTGTAAAAACAAAGCTGTTTGCTGCTGCGTTTGCAGCCGTAAACGCGCCGTTAAACGGCTGCAAACGCAGCAACAAATGGGTGTAAAAACGCAGCCATTTGCTGCCGCGTTTGCAGTCGTTTAACGCCACGACACGACCCGACCTGACACAACACGACCCAACACAACACAACACAACACAACACAACACAACACAACACAACACAACACAACACAACACAACAACAAGACCCAACCTAGCCATATTGTCATCCCAAGCTGAAGTTATAATGATGGAGCAAATATATACCTTTCGAGTCATCAGGTGCCAGCAATGAAATTCCTATGAATATTGAAATCATTCCCATATCGCATCCTATACAGCTTCTGTCCCCATCTACCCGAGAAAATAAATATTAGCTTATTAGAGGTGAACTGTCATCGCATCCTATACAGCTTGCAAATGATACCTTTTCGTACTTAAATAGTGTATTCGGTGTGTCCTCCCGAATACCCATTTTGACCCACGCCACGACCCGACCCGACCCGACACAACACGACCCAACACAACACAACACAACAAGACCCAACCTAGCCATATTGTCATCCCAAGCTGAAGTTATAATGATGGAGCAAATACATACCTTTCGAGTCATAAGGTGCCAGCAATGAAATTCCTATGAATATTAAAATCATTCCCATAAACATTGCTGATGTGGCACTGGCTGATGTACCGATGAGGTTCTACTATCAACACCTTCAATTGCAGTATAACATCAAGAACAACGCCGGGTTTTTGTTCGTCTCTAGGATCGAGGTACAAAAATGTTCCATTTGATGCTTGTGCGCTTTTTACAATTTCATCCCAAAACTTGCAAGAGGCTTTTAGCTCAAGAATCTACAAACAAGATGCATTATGTTTAGTGTAATGCGAGCAAGTAACCACACACAGGTAAAACTAAGAGTACCTCTTCATGCCGTTTTGGATTCGTGTAGAGTAGTCTCAACAAATCCTTCAAAGTGCACACATCTGTGTCTTTTAGACGTGTATAGCGAGGACCCTTATAGCCGATCTGCTTTAAATAGCACACCTTATCTGATAAAGACGGGCACACATGTTTTTGTGATCTGCACAGTAATAAAAACAGACCATAAGAACAAAGTCAAAAACTTTTGTGTGTATACTGTTTAATATTAAAATAACTATTTACTTACAGATATAACGCCGGTCCTTCATGACAAATGCTTCCGTCGTTGCTACTTCCACTCCATTCATCAAATCAGCATCCACAACTACTGCCACCAGTCTGTACAGACTATTTCTAGTATGTTCCGCACTATGAGTAAAAGAAATCTTGTTACGAACATAACAAACGCCTTTGTTTAGCTGCAAACAAGTATTTCCTTGAAGCATTCGTCGTTTCCCTTCCCGTTCGCTCATAATGGTTTCTTTAAAGTGTTCGTATGCCCAACTACCGTCATCGTTACCATCACCAACTCAAAATCCCAGTATTTTCAGTTTTGCAACAGATTCAGGCCCGATATCCACTATTTGGTCACTCCGAGCATCAACCAAGGGTATTTCAATGGACGATTCATGCTCGCCTAAAAGACGCTCCCAGTGTAGACCGACAGGGCAATCTTGTTTCTGAACTGTAGCTTAAACCTTTTTGAACCTGAAGCAGTGGCCTTGTTTCCAGGGTTTCTGATAAGACCCAAACCTAAAAAATACAGAAAAATGTATATAAAGATTTTCCACATGAAGATCTTTGCTAAAACCAGCATCAGATGCTTCAAAACAACCTTCAGTTCATTTTTTTAACAATTAATAATCAACAAATCAACCTTGCAAGACAGATTTGACCAGCGATTGGACTCTTGGCGAGTAACCATAAGCCCATTCGGCTCCATCTTCCTACTCTCCCAAACCTGGCATCAAATAGTTAACTTAAAAAATCAGAAAAATAAATAAATAAACTGCATTTGTAGCCATAAAATAGAACCTTGAACCATGTATCTACATAACTGTAGAATAAAACTGAGTCCAAAGTCATTGAGATAGTCCAAAAGATCACCTCTGAACTGCTCATGTATATATGTTCAACATAATTTATTGGCACATACTTTGTTGGTGGCAATATGAACGGGCCTGCGTACATACCATCAATGTCTACTTAAAATATAGTCATAATCAGAAATAGAAATTCAATTAAAATGCATAACATAATTTTTATATGCTCAAACAAAATACCTCTTCTAACTCAGACAATTGGCGAACACGAACCATATTACTATAAGCTCGCTCATAGCTTTCAACAACCTACGATATAATAAACAACCAGAAATGTAAATACCACTTTACAGTGCCTTTATGTGATAAAAACTAAATGTGAGTATATAAACAACCAGAAATCTAAATATCACTCATGTATATCATAACCTAATCTGAATATCAAACCCCAAAATCTTAGCCAAGTAAACTAAGAAACCACAATTAAAAAAAACATGAAAGTAAAGAAAACATCGAATTCGAGATCTGAAGCTTGTGACCTAAACAAATAAGAAAGAGGTCGTCGAACATACCTCAGTTTGTCGGAACCTACCTCAACCACCATCTACAACCGGGAACTCGTCTCTATTGCCACCGCTCAGCTTGAGAATTCTATCACCAAAACCCTAGTCGTCGGATTTAACACTACACACCAGGCCGTCTTTAGATCTTGTGAAATCTTGCTCATACATCACCGATTGGCAGACCAAACACCCCCTAACAACAATAATCTTTCATTTAGCATAATAAAAAGACATTGAGTAGAATAGCGGCCATACCTTGCTCATACGTCACTGATTGGCAAATCCAAACCCTTCACCACCTTCAAACTCAGTCGATTGGGTGTCGTATAGAGAGAGATTCGCTGAGCTGGTGTCAATGAGAAAGCCAGATCTTGCATCGCCAAGAGAAACCCTAGATCTCCTTTTGAATCGCCTGGAGATAAAGCAGCTCGATGGGGGCGGATAAAATGCTATGAGAATGAGAAACCCTAATTGTGTACCCGTGTGTTTTTTGAGTGAATGGCATAATTGGGATTGTAAATTATATTGTGCTTTAGAGGGTTGTACAATATGCTTTAAGGGTGTTTTAAGGAAATTCATATGACCTTAAGAAGTCCTTTGGATATGCTTATTAATATAGTATAAAGATATATATATATATATATATATGTGTGTGTGTGTTAACGTTTACGTTTAGTGAAGGATGTGTATATGAAAATTATTTTGTAAAAATACTTGCTATTTAAATTTCATAATCCTAATCTTTAACAGTGAATATAAAGCCAATTATATATGATATATTTATTTTTTTTCTGTAATTATGTGATGAATCTTTTTTAAATAAGTCTAGCCCATTATTTTACGGTATAATTATTTGAAGTTAGCTTGACTAGTTCCAAACCGTAAACGGATGATCGAACCAAAACGGGTTTTTAATCCATAAAATGTTATATAAAAAATTTCAACCACACGGAGTCTATTCTGTTAATAGAAAGTTGACTTTCATTTAGCATAGAGTAAATCACGTTTTTAGCCCCCGTGGTTATATCACTTTTACTATATTAGCCTAAAATAAGAATTTTTAACATATCTGCCCCTATGGTCTCTATAACTAACCATTTTGGCCCATATATTAGCCTAAAATAAGAATTTTTACTATATTAGAATTTTACTACTACCTTCTTAAGCTAATATAGTAAAAGTCATAAAACCAAATAGAAATAATTACGAATAAGATATTTTCATATAAAACTACTACCACCTTCTTAAGCAAATAAAATTAGATATCCTCTTACAAACTACTACTATTTCTTAAGCAAATAAAACTAACACTACTTCTTAAGCAAAAGAAAGAAAATTAGGATAATCATAGCTTCCTTTCTTCTACCGCTAACATAACAACCAATATACTAAGTTAACCTTGAGTGATGTTCAGCGTTTGCATAGTGCTGTTTAATTCCTCCACCGTGTCCTTTGCCAGTTGAATCGCTTCCTTTTGATATTTGCATCACGTTTTTCTGTGATAGCAGCTTCTGTTTCCTGAATCTGTCGTTGGAGATCTTCACATTTCTTTTCTCGATCGACCAATTTCTCTTTAAGAACCAACTCAGCTCCTATGGCACCAGTCAAAACATGTATCATCCTATTATGAACTTCCTCATCAAAACTGTGAACGAAAGATGATTTGTCCTCAAAAGATGCAAGGCATCTCAATGTACGTTCCACATAGGGAAGACAACACCTGTTCTTCAAATTGCAAATAACGTCCCTCTTCACTCCCATCTGTAATAGTGATTTAAATTGGCATTATCGGTAACAACGGCGTCTAAAATATGCGCAACCCTCACAATCGGCCATTTTAAAGGTTAAAGAAAACCCTGATTTTAAGGTGAAAGAATGAGAGAATTGTGATCGCTCATCGGGATTCTCGAATCGCTTTTTATAGCTGGAGAACACCTTTACCCTAAAGCCTTTTAGGCCCACAGGACAGGCCCACGAACCAAGGCCGGTGAATGACGTATGCAGAGAGAAAGAGAGGAAAAAGAGTGAATGAAAATTAAATAGACTATAAGATATAATTTTGACTCGACTTTTTAATAAAAGAAAGAGTAAATTACAAGTTTTGTCCTTTACGTTTGTCCCAAATTTCAAGCGCTGTCCTTTACCTATAAAATTGATGACTTTTGTACTTAATGTTTGAAAATGTTGCACGTTATGTCCTTTAGGGCAAACACAGTTAGAATTTTATGTTAAGTTGTGTCATGTGCATTGCACATGAGGGTAGAACAGTCATTTCCCCTCCCCACTTGTGTTCCCCCTTCTAAAACCCTAATAACACCCCCAATTCATCTTCAACCCCAAACCATAATTCCAAAATAAACCGTCTGCAACAAAATTCTTAACCCAATTCTCACAACAATCAAATCATTCATCTTCATCAACTTATCATAGCGTCAACTTAAAGCAATCAATCACATATTCCACACAATTTGGAAATCAAGGAGGGGTTCTGTAAGCATTTGATTCCGGCTTCGAAGTCGCCGATGAAATTGAGCTCTGCAATTTCCATTTTGATGTTCAATAAAGACAGAGGATTTGTGAATGTTGAAGAGATTAGAGAGAGGGGAAGTTTAGAGAGAGAAAGAGAGTGTAGAATTTCTTCCATTTTGATATCCGCCGGTGTTACGGATTCAGATTTGAAGAATATGTCGGAACTGAATACGTCGATGGTACCTGAATACTTCGATGGACACTTGTTATAAACGTGTCGGAACTGAATACTTCGACGGTACCTGCGCTGATGAGGAACTCCATCAATCAGAGATAGAAACCGTCGTAGGACCCGATGAAGGTGAGTTCCTTGTTGTTAGACGCACCCTGTACGGTTACCGATACAGTTATAGTTAAATTGGTTGGTATAGATTTGGATGTAAATTGTTTCACTATGTATATGTATATGTATATGTCTGTATCTATAGATTTAGATGCATAAATTGGTTGTGCATTTTGAATAATTGAATAATTGTTTCTATTAATCAACAAATTGTAATTACTAATCTTGAAATTCTCAGCTAAAAACAATCTGGTTTACAATCTGAATCGAAAAACTACCGTGGAATGATCTTTGAGACCAAGTGAGAGTGTCAAGGATTTTGAAGAAACAGAGTTGCTGAAAACAAACCAGAAGAGGTTAATTAATAATTACCATATATACAACATAGGTTAAACTTTTTTTAACATGTATAGAAACATACCTTATATGTTCGAAAAGCTGGCGATTTTAGGTGATTAAGATGTTAGCAATGGATGTTTTAGAGAGAGAAAGTGATGAGAGAGAGTAATGGAGGATAGAGAAGAATGGACGAAGAAAATGACAGACTAGTCCCTGGTTTTGTTTTGTTATCAGAGTATTAAAAGGGGGAAAAGAGAAGTGGGGAGGTGAAATGACCGTTCTACCCTCATGCCATAAAGGACATAGCGTGCAACATTTTTAAACATTAAGTACAAAAGTAATCAATTTTAAAGGTAAATGACAGCGCCTGAAATTTGGGACAAACATAAAGGACAAAACTTGTAATTTACTCTAAAAGAAATAACAATTTATCTGTGTATGTACAAGTAGCCATTGGCGGATTTGAGGTCGAATGACTACTCCCCAACTCCCGCCCCTTCAATTAGGCCACCACTCTGGCCTAATTATATTCTCAAATGGCGCTTGGAATGTTATTCTCAATCGCAATGTTTATACATCTCACTCCCTAGTGAGGCATGTTGTACCTGTGAATTTCGATGTGGCCTTCTTAGAGCTAACTGATTTAGCCAGACTCAACAGTGTGCACAATGGTGAGGCCACACCGCTACGATTTACCTATCGGCAGTGTGATGATGACGGACATTGGCATTCGATCATAATTGAAACAGAAGTACAATTTAACCATTTCAGAGATTTGACTTAAACACAACCAGCCAACAGAAACATGGGTCTATATCTAGAGGTTAAGGTTGTACCTGTTGGTTGTGATTGAGGTTGAACCAGGGCAAGGGTTGTTCTAATTTTTAGATCCGCTTATGATTTAGTAATTTTATTTCTGTTTTTGCAAGTATTCACAAAGATCATGTTTTCGGTATTTGGAAATCAGTTATATTGAGATTCTTGAGTTAAGTGGCATCAATTTTGATAACCTCCACACCCCCGCAAGCAGACTGATTAAGTTTAAGATTAGACAGTAGAGGAAGACAAATACTTAAAACCTTGAATCCCTTCGTATTGCAACCTATTAAGGTGAGATTCTTCAGGTTTGCACACTTAGAGAAAGATCGGTATTGTCACACCTCGAAATATCAGAGCTTGGCGTGACTGGACCGGTATCTTCATTGCATAGCGGAAGTATTTGATGTAAGACTTCTAGAAATTGAACGCCTGCTAAGTAATCGAAATTCCCATGGGTTCTCCTATTCCAACCGTTCCATAGTTTTGAAAATGCAACCTGAGAAAGAACATGCGAAAAAGTCGACATAAAGTTGAGCGAGTTCATAGTTTGTTTTGAAAAAGATTTTAAACAAATCTTTTTGTTTACCGGTTTAAAAGTTGTGGATAAATTTAATAAAATTATTTTCTCGGCATGTTATATGAAAACTGTGAGTCTAGCCCACGAGAGTCTTTGTGCATTGCACGAGAGAGAATGGGTCGAGCCCAAAAGAGTCTTTGTAAGCAGGACTAACTCGTCCTCTTA
Source organism: Helianthus tuberosus (assembly GCA_030545235.1). NCBI lineage: Eukaryota > Viridiplantae > Streptophyta > Magnoliopsida > Asterales > Asteraceae > Helianthus > Helianthus tuberosus. The sequence continues at coordinate 12,901,803 of CM060429.1, read as the reverse complement.
CTTATACATAAGTGAAAAACGTTACCAAGTTCGTAAATCCATGTGTTATGAGTTTGCGTCAGCTGAATCTTAAAAACATTTGAAAGTTTAGGTATCGAAATCCGGTATGTAAAGCGTAAACGAACATGTTGATCATTAATGTATAGCTAGGACATTAATATGTGTGCCGACATAGGAAGCCACCAACCACTAAGCGATTTAGTACCGGTCCACCCGACAAGGGTAACAAAGGAAACTCCATGTTGCCACACAAGGACCCATGAGTGGGGCTCGCCCTGTACCCGATAGATCTACCCCCTTTGTTCCTTGGTCTTAAACAAGATTAATGGTGCTTTAAGTATCAGCCTATTCGCACGTGACCTACCAATTCATCCCGTAGCTTAACCATACCAAAGTAACATGTAATGTGTGTGATACTGGGCCTAGCCCATGTCCTTGGGCCTTGCCCATGTCCATGGGTGTCCTTGGGCCTTGCCCCTCTCGTAAAACCCATGCATGTTTCGAGAAAAACTTATGTTTTTGTAAAACCGGTATGTTTAGCATGATCTTTTCGTAAACCATTTGAATTCGCTGAAATACTGTTGTGAAATGGTTTATAAATATGTGATATCGTTTATCAAAACATTGTGTGTCTTTGCAAAACTTGCATGTCTTTCCACCCCCGAAAACGTTTATAAAAATGTAAAAACCGTAAAAAGTGGCGGTTATGAACTCATTTGGATATCCTTGTGCAAAGCTAGCTAAGTGTGTATTCCATAGTGTCGTTTCAAAGACGTGATTCGCTAGCGTGCGTTCTATAATATCCCTAACACGGAATATCTTATAAGTTTCTAAATAGATGCGGTAACTAACTACGTGTCACCGAGCTCTGCCGAATCATTAACCGAACGATTCGACGGTAAATTGATAACTTAATGGAAACGATTAAGTTGTACTTGTTAAGTCTCGTTTAATGTCGGTAATTAATAAGTCTTGGAAATACTTAGTTCTCGGGGGGTTTATAAATATATAAGTATTTTTATAAAAATATATAACTACACCGATATAATTACGTTAGTCGTTCCGAGAAATCGTACGTTTATGTAATAATATATTACCAACTCGTATATTGCTATATCGTATGCCATTTAGGCGTTTGAAATAAATATAAAAAGTTATATTTATTTTATAGAAGAATCATCAAGTTGTTTGATGTTTGAAATAAATATATAAACTATATTTATTTTATAAAAGGATACGAGTCGTTTAATGTTTAAAATAAATATATAAACTACATTTATTTTTATATAAGAATTCGTGTTGTTTGATATTCGAAATAAATATATAAACTATATTTATTTTTATAAAAAGAAGTCGTGTTGTTTGTTATTCGAAATAAATATATAAACTATATTTATTTTTATAGCGGAAATCCGAGTTATTTGATGTTCGAAATAAATATATAAACTATATTTTTTTATAAAAGAATTGTTGAAATTTCGAAGTTTAGAATAAATATAATAAACATATTTATTGTCGTAAATAACATCCGAATTCGTCGTTTTCGTATGTTTGTAAAGTGTCGCCGAAAGTAATTGCATATTTGTATTTGTTTTTCTAAAAGATTACTTGAATTCCGATAGTTTGTTTTATAATAAAACACGTTTTATTTTACGGATTTTCTCGAAAAACGGACAGAGCTTCCTCTGTTTTTGGACGCCCCCTACAAAACAAGTTGTCGTTATTTTTCAAAATTCAATCAAGATTCAATAATGTATATGTATATAATCAATTTATATAAACAAGCTAATAAATAATCCAAGTACTTTTAACTAATAATTCATGTGTTTGATTGGTTCGGGAGCTCGATTTCGCGTAAGTAAGCAACCATTAATTATGTAATAACTATGAACGTGACGTTATCTTTACCAAATCTTTCGTGTCGATATGTCGAGTAGGCTGACTGAGTTGAACGAGTCAACTCACTGTGTTGACCAGGTTTGACCGAGTCAACCCGAACCACGAACCGAACCGCCACTGACTTATGTTGACCGAACCGAAGCCATTGACCAGTCCTGACCCGAAACCCGAGAGCCAAAACTAACTGAGCCGCGACACCCGAATTGAGTCGACCCGGTTTGACCAGTCACTCGCTATGTTGACTCGGTTGACCCGGAACCAAAACCTGAACCAAAATGAGAATCTGTAACATTATAACCCGGTAGACGATTTTGCTTGAAAACATCCCCAACCTGACCCGAAACATAACCTCCACCACCACTGTCGTTCAACATCATCTCTCATCAGAAAAGAATTAAAGAAATCGAGGGGTTTAGTGGTTTACCGTAAAACAAAACTCGTCGGAAAAAAAAGTACCACCACCACGAAAATCATCATCATATTCGCTGCTGTCTTTCTGTCGTTCCGCCGCATACCTCATCATCAATATCATAATCATCATCAACATCAGATCACCGACGAAACGAGAGGGAGATGAGAGTGTTGCGTGTATACGGATCTGGCACAAGAGATGAAGAGGAGATCGTTGTGTGGGGGTGTGGTTACTGAGGATTCTATAACGGGGGGTGTCGGAGGTGGGTTTGGTGTCACCGGAGAACGGAGACGCCGGAAAACCGACCGGTCACCGGTGTGAGATCGAGAGAGAGCAGGGGTTTGTTTGGTGTGTGCAGGTGTTTGAGATGTGAGAGAACTGAGGTTTTGATTTAGGTTTGTCTGTGTTTGTTCTAGGGTTTCTAAAGAAAGAGAGAAGAGTTGTGTGCGTGTATGATCTACTTTCCAAAAAAAAAAAAAAGTAAATGGATAAGGGTTTTGCAACACATATATATGTGTAGGGTTTTGATTTTCTTAATGGGCTTGGGCTTCATGCCCATAAGCCCAATCCCGTGTTTTAAGTGGTCCGTCATATATCTGAAGCCCGTTTTCAAAACCCGAACGCGTAACATTGTAAACTAACATTTTAGATTTAAAAATACGAAAAACGGTGTCGGTAGTCTTTATTGTTTCGTTCGTTCGTCGATTACGTAAAATCGCGTAAATTTCGTCGTTTGCCGTTCCAATCCGTTTTTCAATCCGGTTTCGACTATGGTTATTAAAATTTAAATACGAAGCTAAATATAGCGTAAAACTTAAGTTTTTGGAGGTAGCACGCATCTCTGATGCTTCCGTTTCGTCGTCGGTGCGTTCCTGCAGTCGCGTTTTTCGTTCACGTTTGCGCTTTGTGACGTACGAAAGTACGATAAATTCGCAAAACTAAATTTATAAATATAAAATACGCGTATAAAATTCGTATTTTTCGGCGTTGTCGGTATTTTGTTCGGTTTCCGTTCGTTACCGTTCAACGTTTAGTAGATTTTTCCGTAGATCGTCTGACGCGTACTATAATGTCGGATAGACGTTCCTAGGCATCCAAAAGGCCTGATTAAGTTAATTCGCATCATAAACACTATTTATTATCGTTTTAAACATCTGTTAATCGCGTAATTAGAGGCGTAAATTACCGGTTGTCACATGTATTTTCATCACAACACAAAGTGGCATAGTGAAGATACAAAGTTGTTAAGGCAGGGAGCTCCCAAGTAGATGTTGCTTTAAAGACAAATGAAAAAATTTTCATCGTACGATAAGGATAAGCTCTAGCTGCAGTATATTCCATTGTCAAACTAAGATGTTTTAGAGACTGAGAACTAAAGATAGAAATAGGGATTTGAACATCATACTCAATTAAGGTTGCAAGATTCAGCGTTTGGATGTTGTGAGAAAATGCATACTTTTTAATTTGTTTGAGGAACGCATCAGTATACTCTCCATGAAGACGAAGCTTCACAGAGGACACTGCTGTTTGATTATTGCGGTCAGAGAAAACATGTGTAACAAATTTAGGAAACTTGTGCAACAAAGAGAAATCACCGGTTGAGAAATTGAGATAAGGCATTGAAGTCCATATAAACCACCATCTAGATGACAAAACACTGGTTCGAATAGCATGTTTGATGCTAATAAAAGAGAGGATTTTATGAATAAGACAATCTGGCAAGCTACTTAGCCTATCTTCTTCTACATTCATTCTCTTATCATCATGTCTAGAATCCATTCTCTTACGTTGATGCAATTATGCATTAACAGACATGCTAATGTTTAGTATTCATCTTGAGGCTTGTTTTTTTAAACAACTATCATCTCCAAAAGCTGCAATATGATAGAATACAACAATCAGGACATGTTAAGAAAAAAGAGTTGATACAAGTAACCTTTATTCATATCATAATAACATCTATCAATGACATTTATAAGGAAGAGATTTTAGAATACCTAAATGAAGGCTATGTATTAAGCTTGATAGATGAAAACACTGAAGCTATGCGACGATTCTTGATAGAAAAAAAATTAACAAGCGTGAAACAAATCAATAAAATACTAGAGATCACCTCCGTACGATACTGAGTTTGTATGATAAGTGGTTAGATTAATACGACAGCCACACGGCGACAGACGGAGGTGATCGGCGACGGTGTGATGTCAAGCAGACGATTTAGGTAGGGCTGGCAATTTTACACGAATACACGACACGAACCTACACGAAGTTAACAGGTATCGTGTATGGCCTTAACATGTATCGTGTACCAAACAGGTAGACACGAGATTACCTGTTAATTTTCGTGTATAAACAGGTTAAATACCTGTTTACCTGTTAATACCCGTTAGTACACGATAAGAAATTAAATTAAATAAAACTCATCAGCCATGTGCGTGTGAGTTCCTTAATTCCTTTCTATTTTCATTCCTCACTAAATTCAAAAAAAATAAAACCCTATACTCCCTTTGTAACTCTCAGATAGCATGTCGGGTTCGTGTTTTTGTTCGTGTTAACAGGTATTAACAGGTAATTTCCGTGTATCACAGTCGAACAGACGTGTTAACAGGTATTAACAGGTAATTTTCGTGTATATCGTGTCGTGTTCGTGTATGGGATTTCGTGTATCATGTCTTATCGTGTCGTGTCTTATCGTGTACGGGTATACACGATATGCCAGGCCTAGATTTAGGGCTCAGTGATCTCTTTAGAGATAAAACCACTACTAAAATTACATTTTGACAAATTAGGGCTTTCCGTTTTTTACAAAAAGTCATAAAATTCGTTTATTTATAAAAACCTCCCAGATCTTGTTCTTTATTTCTAGAGAAAATTACTTTTTAAGTTTCTGTATTTTAGGAGTGTTAACTACTCAAGTCCAAAATTAAAATGTTTAACTTCCTAAGTCCCTAAACGCTTTTTTAGTAACCTTTCAAATCCAAAATTTTAACATCGTTATAAACTTTTTGTTAAGTTTTGTTAAATAACCAAATTACCCCTATAGTTAAATAATAAAAAATAATTTAATATTACATTTCTCTTATATATATATATATAGGAGAAAGATCCGTTAGGAACCACCCTTTATTGCGAAAACTGCGAGAACCAGTGTGAACACAACCAAAAATACCTAAAAAACACACATATTTTATTTAATATTTTTTACGTTAAATTCGTTGTATTTCGTTATTAAAAAAAATTGGCAACTAAAAGTAGCGATTTTTAAGTAAAAAATATTAAAAAAAAATTTGTGTGTTTTTTAGTTTTTTTAAGGTTTTTTGGGGTTTAGTTTTTTGCATTTAGCTTGGGGGGGGGTTAGTTTTTTGTTTTTTTTTTTTGGGAGGGGGAGGGGGTTAGGTTTTTGGGATGGGGGGTGGGGTTAGGTTTTTTTAGGTATTTTTGGTTGTGTTCACACTGTTTCTCGCGGTTCTCGCAATAAAGGTGGTTCTCGCAAAAAAAAACCTAACCCCCCCCCCCCCCAAAAAAAAAAAAGAAACCTAAAAAAACCTACCCCCTCCCTAAAAAAAACCTAAACCCCCCTCCCCCACCCCCAAAAACCTAACCCCCCCACCCCCACCCAAGCTAAAATGCTAAAAACTAAACCCCCAAAAAACTAAAAAAATAAAAAAAAAAACACACACAATTTTTTTTTACATTAAAATCGCTACTTTTAATAGCCAAATTTTTAAAAAAAAATTTGTAACGAAATATAGCGTTTTTTTTTTTATAAAAAACATTAAAAAAATGTGTTTTTTTAGCTATTTTTAGGTATTTTTGGTTGTGTTCACATTGGTTCTCGCATTAAAGGGTGGTTCCTAACGGATCCTTCTCATATATATATATAAAGAGAGAAAGGAAGTGTAGAATACAATTCCTCTTATCATACATTACGTACGCGACTACAGGATCAAAACACGTGTCCATGATTTAGTTTTCATAGCTAAGGGCAAAACAGACAATTCATTCAATCATAACTCTCTCCTCACCAGTGAACTCGCCATGATCACTGGCGAATTCAACATATTCAAAATCAACATCTGGGTTTCGTCCGGTGCTGCTCTGTGGATCCATAGAAAACAACAATCGATTAAAACTCTAATCGCACAAAAATGACACCCGCAAATTTATAATTTTAAAATTTATGCATATTTTGAAAGTGATACTATTTGATTGTAATGGTTGTGATTGTTTTTAATTATATGTGAGGCCAATTCATATATATGTATTAACTAGGTTTTTACCCGAGATTGCTTCCCGGGCTCGGGAAAGTTATTTAGATTAATTAATTACATTGGTTATTAATACGACCACATTACATCAACCATCTTATACTGTTATTAATACGACCAAAAGTCAATCAGATGTTGACCAAAAGTAAAATGGAGTATATTGTTTTTAGTTCACAACTCCACATTGTTTCCGTTAGACATGGAGCTAATAATTTACATGTACATATATAGTTTTAGAATCACAACTTCAAAACTAAACAAACAAGTCTAGTATCAGTTTCGAAAAGCAAACAACTACAACCCGAAAATTTAGTTCAATGTATGCTTCTGCATTTGCCTTCTTCAAACCACAAACATTCATCCGAACATAAAAAACTTTTTACCTTTCACAAAGTTAAGTGTAAATGCTTGACCTGAAACCATGCCTTTATCTCTCACAAACTTTCTCATTCCTTGCAGATAATATCTTGGTTGACCTCGAGATGAACCTATAGCAGCTTGAATATTCCAAACATCACCTGCCATGTCCACAATCTTCAAACCCATCTTACGATTCAGTCCAAGATCTTCAGCCTGTTTTTTAAAAAGGTGCTGTAACAAACAACGAACAATTCAATAAACAAAGAATTAACACATCTTTAAAATCTGACTAAAGTATTATATATTAGTAAACTCATCATCACAAACTTACAAAATGACCGTCCACACGGAAAGAAAGAGGTATGATCTGATCATCTTCATTCCCAACAACCATACCACTATTATTGACATCAACGACGTCCTGTACAGCTTCACTATCTGAACTCAACACAATCTCTTCTATCACCTTTTGTTTAACAACAGCACAAACCTCAGGTGGAAGCACTAAATCACAGGTAGCACAATTGAAAACCGTGATATGAAAAGTCTGAAGATCTATCATCTCAAAGACAATGAGATGATCAGCAGTTAATGACAAGTCATTCTTTATCTCCTTCCATCCGGTAATTATGTAAAGTTTCATTGTTGATATCTTCCACCCCTACAGACCAGTTCTGGTTTTCAGATCCTTTAATAACGACCGGATATGAAGGAATAGTGTTTAACATCTTGTGATGAACAAAAGAACGATTAATACTCTACAATCAGAATAAAACACATTATATAGTACATTAGTGATATCTGTTAGAGATATCTGAAACAGGAGTTCTCATAAGAGGACCTACAAAAAAACCAAGTAGAATTATGATTTGAATCTAAAAGCTGATTTTGATTTGGGAAATGATGAGTTAAGAAGTTATAATTTCACTTACTATGTAAATTTCGTTGAGATGAATTAGCTGTTGTAGAAAATGAACGTGAATTCTTTGACATTGTTAATTCTGAAAGAAGGAGAAGCTTTCAAAAGAAGAAAGAGTATTAAGATCAGGAACATTAAAACAATAGAAGAAAACAGTGGTTTTTAAATTTTGAATTACAATATATAATACCTAGGGATTAAACATAACCTCAATAAATTATAATATTGCATTTTATCATTTTGTAATTAAAAATCATTTCATGAAAAGCAAAATAAAATTGTTTCATATTATTGAATTAATTATTCCAAATAATGTATTACATTGATAAAAAAACTTAACAACAAATTTTGTAATCTTTGTGGAATGTAAATCGGATGTTCATCGGTTAGGTTTATGGTTTATTTGTATATGATTTTTAAAATAAAATATTACTATCTTTATTTAATAACTATTTAAGTTAAACGGTATTTTCTTCAGTTATCCAAATAAACCAAAGAAAAAAAATAAAATAAAACATGGATCAATAAAGCAAACAAAAAACCAAATAAAATGGGTTTGAATTTACGCTTCATACTTGGTTACGATTTTTCTGAACAACATTCTTTGAATGACTTAGAGAAAATTTGAAGTATATAAAAAACCTATTGAATGAGATTACTTAAATAAGTAATGGGAGAAACAGACACAAATTAAATATTTTTTTTAAACTGTAACATATGACGGATACTTACTAAATCTTAGTGGGCAGGGATAACGGTAAAAACCAATAAAGAACAACCACATCCACGGATAATCCTATATAAATTATGAGATAAAATAATAACATTAAAATTGCTTAAAGATTAGAAATGTTAGTAGATAAAAAAGTTGTTAATTGGGTATATACAATATATATTATAAATTGTTGCTACTATTCATACACATAAGTTTTAAACATAAATATTATTTATTTAACAATATACATTATAATAAGCAGATAAGTTTTTAGGAATTCAAAACCACATAATCAGTCCAAAACATAACCCACCAAACACCCAAAAGCAACAAAACGAAAACCATAAGTTCAACATGGCAACAGCATATGAAATCAACACATAAATGTATTTGAAAATACAGAAGACACTATTTCTCAATCTTTGGAATCAAAAGCGTCGAAACACCAGCATCTTCATCCTGAGAGAGTTCATCACTGATGCGGCGCTTTGTCGAGGAGCAACCTAATGCATCATCCACATCGAACACTTCACGAATATTACGTTTTGTTTCATCAGAAGACGGATTCTTAGTGCCTAGAAGTGCTTGGGATGTAGGTGTAACATTCTCACCGCAGTATGACAACTCATCCTGATATAAAAAGACAATAAGTACTAACGTTTAAAAAAATTTACTACAAATAAGGAAATTCTCATATTACCTTCATAAGGTCAACAGGAGTAGACAAACTGCAGGATTCTGGAACATCCAACGATTCGGACTGCTCATGCTTTAAGTACATAATACATAATAACATAAAATACACACAATGGTATAAATATATTTTAAAAGGATATGTATATCAAATTAAAAGAATGACATAATGAAGATTTAGACCTGGTTAAGATTGAATTTGGCGCAGAGCGCGGCAAGGATCTCATCATCGTTAGTGGCCATTGAAATACCATAGTTTTCAACCTGATGCTCAATGTTATAGTCTTTAACACTTATGATGAAAGCATACCTCTTTCCAATCAATGTGTCAAAGATCTCAGGATATGGGTTCGGTATCTCTCCAGAATTAACAACCTATAATTTTATAAAAATTAATATAAATTACAATGAGCATTATGATTCCATAATTGAGAACATACAATTTTATAAAAATTAATTTTAAATTATATATAGTACATGGCCAAATAACTGAATGCATGTATTTGTTACCTGATCTTGAATTGAAACTAAGTCTTTGGCAGTTTTCTTAAGAATCTTGTAAGCTTCAAAATCAAACAGTGTCAAAGACACAGTACCGGAAGAGTCTTGCACCCTAATAGGTATCTTGAACCTATCAAAGTTAAAAACAAATGAAAACATTAGTATTACTAAAAACAAAAGTGTCGTTCATATTAGTATTTAGTATAAGGAAATAAAACTGTAATCTCAAACCGCGGAATAGAATAGATGTCGACTCCTTCACATTTATCATTTGTACACACCAACGATTTTTCATGATCAACATCAGATAAACCATCCGGATTTTCTTTCGTTACAAATCTTTCCTCCACACCTGACTTACAGTGGTTACAACCATTGTAATACCAAAGTTTATCAGTGCATATAGCTGTGATTGTGCCAACAACCAAAACCTTCTTTGTCTATCAACATCAAACAAAAATAATAACACTTAGAAAAGACTTTTAAAAAACTCAGCATGTAGAGTACTTATAAGAAAATACACACCATTGATATGGTTCCCAGGAAACCAATAAGCATGAAATCAGGGTTATTAAGAAACTCATCTTCAACACTTGAGATGACGTTTGAACCAACATGATCATTTGATGAAGATGAAGCATAAATTTTCTCTACATATCTAAACAGATTCATGTGATCAAATTAAAACGTAAAAAATAAATGTAGGTACAAAATAATACTGTTCAATGTTTATATGCATATTACTAACTATACCTCTTCCTAAAAGAGGATATCTCTTCAATGTCAGTGTCAATAAAAAGTCTGCTTAGCTCAAAGCCGTTTGCAACGCCACACTTGCCTGAATTTAAAATTAAAACCAAATGTAGATCAATATAAATAGTGTCAAATTTAAAACATATAAGTAAATCTAAAGATAAATCTATAACAATAAAAAAATTAAACTAATTAAGTTTAAATTGTACCTTTGTAAAGGTTGACCATACCAAAATGACAAAGGATAACAACATATTTCTCTCGTTTCTTATCATTCATGTAAGCAAACATGTCAATAGCAAAACCATCCCACAAAGTAACCGGACACTTTTGGCCTCTAAAATATTAACATAAAACATAATAACATCAAGCAACCTTATAATGGTTTAAACGTCAAAATGCAACAACTTAATAAAAAGAACGCACTCAAGGTCTTCAAGTCTAAGATTAAGTCTCTTGCCCTTGCTCACATCCTTCTTTGACGTATCCTCTAGATTGAAATATACATCCACATAACCAATCCAATCTATAAACAAAAATATATTGTGAAAAGAAAACAGCATTAAGAAGTGATAAGAATAAAAAAAACAATAAGACAAAACAATAGATATATATCATGTAGTGATTTACATACCAATAACTGTATTAACTTCAAATTTATTTTTAACAACATCCTTGAGGTTAACGAAATTAAAACGGTATTTCGGTCCAGACCAGTCAAAGCATTTCTCAACAGAAGTATAGAAATAAAGTGATATTTTGTCATTTCTCTTGGTATACTTAGCAGAGGACTTATTAGTAGCAAGAGAAGGTTTGGTGATAAGAAGACATTCATCCAACTGAAGAAAGTGTTTGAATTTTCCTAGCATCTTATGCAAACAGCTGGCTTGTATCATAGTTCCCTAAGAATATGAAACATCCGATTAAATAAAAAAGGTGTTATATTCATTTGGATATTCATATGTCCAAAAAAATTATAACACAACTATATACGGTACCATCTCATCCATGAAGATCATATCAAGACGATATATTTCATTTTTGTTATCATTCATCATCTTCTTCGAAATGCTAACAATCTTCACTCTAATCGAATAGTTGTTTGAGAATGTATTAAGATCGTTAAGCATGCTAACCTTTGCAACCTCTATTTGAAGACTGTACATAAAAAAAAGAATAAGCAAAATATAAGTATTGCTAAACGTAATATGATAATACAATAAGCATGGATGTTCTTAAAAAAAATATCAAGGTTGAAATTCAAGCTTACCGATTATCCAATAAAAATTTTAACTGAATGCAGTGGCAAATGTAATTTCAAATGTAGGGAGTGTATATCTTTATATGCTGCTTTATTAAAGTAATAAAATATTAGAAATCATATATGCAAAGTAGGCAAAAAAAGAGAAAGAACGTCAATTTTAATTTACCATTTTGTATATTAAGAATTTCAATATTTCAAAATTACTGACTTGATTTCAAAGCAATTTTCATAATGACTTTTCTATATTTTATTTTTAATTTAATTAAGAAACAATAACCGTCAATTTGAAATTCACATTTTGCTTAACTCAAATGTCCAAAGCTCAAGAAATTAGCATTAATTACTAATTTGATTTGCAACAAATAGTCATTAACAATCAAATGTTTGAACCACTTTCAATAATACAATACCCAAACAATCAAGATGAGGAACTTAATAATCATCCAAGTGTATTTTGTGTTACCTTATTTATTAGTATAAAGATGAAACAACTGTTCAATTAATAGTACAGATCAAACCACTGAAGTGATGTGATAAATACTCTTACATATAAACCACTGTGGTGATAAACACTGTTACATATAAACAATGATGCCATAAAACCGGTTACATATAAAACACTGAGGTGATGACATCTAACAACCTAACAGACTATAAACACTGATGCGAAAAACACTGTTAAATATAAACACTTAAACACTCTTAACATCCAAGTGTATAGGAATTTTATTTTATTAAAATAAAGATGAAGCAACTGTTCAATTAATAGTAGAGATCAAACCACTGAAGTGATGTGAAATACAAAACTGTTCCTAAACATTGTTACATATAAACACTGATGCCATAAAAATGGTTACATATAAAACACTGAGGTGATGACATCTAACAACCTAACAGTCTATAAAACACTGATGCGGAAAACACTGTTACATATAAACACTGTTAACATAAACAAATAAAAAGAAACATAGAATAACTAAAGTTGATGCTGAACCACTGTTATAGTTTGACACTGTTATTGGACGTCATAAATTTCAGATTTAATTTCAAAGGTAAAAGTAGTGTATATTCTTATATGCTGCTTTATTAAAATAATTAAATATTAGAACTGATATGCACTGTAGGAAAAAAAAGAGAGAGAGAGAGAACGAAAAATTTAACTTACCATTTTGCATATTTTGAATTTCAAAATTACTGATATTGTCAGTAACTACTGACTTGATATGAAAGCAAATGCCATAATGACTTTTTTAAATTTTATTTTAACTTTAATCAACATATAATAACCGTCAATTTGAAATTCAAAATTTGGTTAATCAAATGTCCAAAGCTCAAGAAATCAGCATTAATTACTGATTTGATTTGAAACAAATAGTCATCAAGAATTTTTTTTTTTTTAATTTAACTTTAAATTTTATCATGAAAATAATGTTGGTGGAACTCTTATGTAATTGGAATGTAAAGATTAGGTAAAATGGTAATTTGATTGTAATTCTAGTTTTCATTTGATAATTTCAATGTATCACTAATTAACAACATCAAAAATAAAAACGTGAGCACTGACTATTTTTTAGGGAAACCGCTGATGGTCAATATCAGTGAATGTCAACAATGTAAAAGTGAGCAGTGGCTATTTTTTCCGATCAATGGATACCAACCAGTTTTCGAAACACTGATGTTCGGTCAATCAGTGGTCAACATGGAGATTGAAGAAACACAGGTTGTGTATCCGCAGTGGAATACTTGAACAATCAAATGTTTGAACCAATTTCAAGAATACTATACCCAAACAATCAAGATGAGAAGCTTAATATTCATCAAAGTTTATACGAATTTTATTAGTATAAAGATGAAACAACTGTTCAATTAATAATACAGATCAAACCACTAAATTGAAGTGATAAATAGTGTTACATATAAACACAGTCTTTTAAGTTACCATTTTGCATATTTTGAATTTCAAAATTACTGATATTGTCAGTAACTACTGACTTGATTTGAAAACAAATGCCATAATGACTTTTTAAAATTTTATTTTAACTTTAATCAACATATAATAACCGTCAATTTGAAATTCAAAATTTGCTTAATTAAATGTCCAAAGCTCAAGAAATCAGCATTAATTACTGATTTGATTTGAAACAAATAGTCATCAAGAATTTATTTTTATTTTTTAATTTAACTTTAAATTTTATGATGAAAATAATGTTGGTGGAACTCTTATGTAATTGGTTGTCAACAATGTAAAAGTGAGCAGTGGCTATTTTTTCCGATCAGTGGATACCAACCAGTTTTCGAAACACTGATGTTCGGTCAATCAGTGGTCAACATGGAGATTGAAGAAACAGAGGTTGTATTTCAACAGTGGAATATTTTGAATAATCAAATGTTTGAACCAATTTCAAGAATACTATACCCAAACAATCAAGATGAGAAGCTTAATATTCATCAAAGTGTATATGAATTTTATTAGTATAAAGATGAAACAACTGTTCAATTAATAATACAGATTAAACCACTGAACTGATGTGATAAATAGTGTTACATATAAACAAAAGTACTAAACCCTGTTACATATAAACACTGATGCCATAAAAATGGTTTCATATAAAACACTGAGGTGATGACATCTAACAACCTAACAGTCTTTAAAACATTGATGCGAAAAACACTGTTATATATAAACACAGTCTTTTAAATTACCATTTTACATATTTTGAATTTCAAAATTACTGATATTGTCAGTAACTACTGACTTGATTTGATAGCAAATGCCATAATGACTTTTTTAAATTTTATTTTAACTTTAATCAACATATAATAACCGTCAATTTGAAATACAAAATTTGCTTAATCAAATGTCAAAAGATCAAGAAATCAGCATTAAAATAGTGATTTGTTTGAAACAAATTGTCATCAAGAATTTTTTTTAATCTAACTTTAAATTTTATGATGAGAATAAAGTTGGTGGATTTTTTCCGATCAGTGGATACCAACCAGTTTTCAAAACACTGATGTTTGGTCAATCAGTGGTCAACATGGAGATTGAAGAAACAGTGGTTGTATTTCAGCAGTGGAATATTTTGAACAATCAAATGTTTGAACCAATTTCAAGAATACTATACTCAAACAATCAAGATGAGGTGCTTAATATTCATCCAAGTGTATAGGAATTTTATTAGTACAAAGATGAAACAACTGTTCAATTAATAGTACAGATCAAAACACTGAAGTGATAGTATAAATTCTGTTACATATAAACACTATTAACATAAACAAAGATAGAATAAACACTGTTAACATAAACAAACATAGAAGATGTTTTGTTGATGAGGAACCACTGTTGTTGGAGAGTGTTTCACATTTAGTTGATCGGTGCTTGTCTGGACTTTGGTCTTGATTAGTGGTTCTCCATAATTGAACAGTGGATGATGTTCATCAAACTTTATGTACAACCATCCTTATATCCAACACTTGTTAGGCAGATCAGTGATGTGCCATATTAACTTGTTATAACCACTGTCATTGTAGGAAACTTAGCTGGGCAGTGCCTATTGGTGGAAACTTCAGTTTACCTACAAAAACTGATGAATTTAGAATAAATAACGCAAACTATTGTTAAGTCAAATAGCTGATGGAAAATTTTTTAACCACTGCTAGTAATTAAAACACCGATAGTGATTAACAAAACTACGTTTAATTGCTCAAATTGAGATGACGGGAGATCTGCAAAGGATTACAAATGAATCAATGCACCAATAAACAGTAAATCAAAATGTTAGAAATACCAAAAAAATAAATCACACCAATTTAAGTTACCTTGGTGATGTCCTAAACTTTTGCACTGGTATCACCTATCAACACACCTGGTATAACCTTTCCCATTTCCATCTCCTCAACAACCGTCCGGCAGAGGTTGCTTCTAATCAACAAACTCTATAATCCAACAAAAAAGGTTTGGAAAGACAAAGTACAAAACATATCAAAATAAATCTGCTCGTAATCACATGATACAACAAACCAAACATACCAGAGTCACCGATTAAGAGGAGGTTGTACAAAAGCGTTCATCGAGTACGATAAGGAGATCTGTTTCTTCTTCTGAGGGTAGAAACAATCAGGTTGTCGCCGTAAATTACGGTTCCACCGTAATTTACGGTGGACCTGATTTTGGCCATCTACTCACCGTAACCCAGACTAAAGCTGCCGTAAACATTTGAAGGTCACCGTAACTTACGGTGGAGCCGTAAGTTACGGTGGAAGCTGCGGAAAATTTTGTAACTGCCTCATTAAAATCAGTTTTATGGTGTCTTTTCATGTATTCTCATCATTGGCCGGTTATTGGAGACACTAGGGGCGATTTTGGCTATCTTGGCTTGGTTCTAGACAATTTCTAACATTCGGTTTGTGTTTTCGATTTATATGAACATTGAATTGATTGCTATGATGATTCACCAAGCTATGTGTGGCTAAAACTTTCGGTGATCATCTTAGGTGAAGGTTTCTCTTGAACTTTTGTGTGTTTATTTCCGAATTTCTAGAATGATAACTTGCGTTGCTTGAATATCATGGTGTATGCATAATTGTTTGTAGCTTGTTAATCGATAGTGCAATTTCTAGTCTCAATCGTACGTTCTTGGTGCCGTTGGCAATCGAGATATCACGGGAAGGGTTAGGGTTGGTTATTGATTAATTGATCATCAGGAAACAACCTCGCGTTTATAAATCCAAGTACTTTGTTCCCTTTTATCACTTCGATTATTTATGCACGAGTTATGTCTATGTAACTCTTTCTAGTTGGAATTTCACACAATTGTTTAAAGAAACTGAATCCTAAGATGGTCATTGTTCTCTCCTAATCTGTTTTACAACCAACATTTGATTTGCAATTAGTTTTTAATTTAGTATTCTAAAACAACAATCCAATTCACTGATCTTTATTTTTCTGCAAATTAGGTTAATTGTAGTTAATTGCAAAACTATAAAATCAACACACTTTCCACATACTCCCTGAGTTCGATACCCTATTACCGCTATCTATAGTTGTTATTGGGATTAAATTTGCATGACCACGACAAGCACGTCAATTTTTGGCGCCGTTGCCGAGGAGTAGTGCGCAACGTGTGTTATTTTTTATCCTTTTAAGTTTGTTATTTTTATGGTTTACGCTGGGTGTGTTAGTGTGCAGGTATTTACAGGTGCATGTGTACTAGAAGCTCTCACAAGCTATCACCATTGGCATTTGATCCAGAGATTGAACGGACTTTAAGAGGAAACAGAATTTTGCTAAGGGAAAACAGAATCAGCGGTTCACCAACAACACCAACTACACCAATTACACCACTTAGATACATGGATCCACCGCCACCACCACCCACCACAGGTGAGCTTATTCACCCATTCATACCATCATCCACACAACCTTCACCATATACCACCATGCCTAACACCACTACCGACCCTATTACACCTCATGATGTTACACCATCCAACACTACACAACCCATTACCACCCAGGATGAACCTACACTTACTTTTAACCCTTCCACTACAATTCCACAATTATCCCATTTCTTCCCAGGTTCGGGTCAATCATCTTCAACTTATTCAATACCACCAAATTCAACCATTGTTCATGCTACTTCATCATTTAGACCACCGAACCAGTCGGGATTTCAATACTCATCTTTTCCATTTGGGCAATCATCGGGTATAGGAGGAGATGGATATGAAGAAGGATATGAAGATTTTGAGGGTTATGAGGAAGAAGGATATGCATATGGGGGTGATGGAGAGCAAGGGGAACTTACTTACGTGCAAGGGCAAACTCAAAGAATGCCAAGTGTCGGTGGATTTCAACAACAACAAATTATACCACAACATATTCGGCCAAGGCCACAAGGACCACAATTGCAACGTCCTATACCATTGCAACAAGTTCGTCCGCAAAACGTACAAGATCAATTCCAAAGGCCGATTCAACACCCGCCGATGCCAATTCAACAATTTCAACCACATATACCACAAGGGCCTATGCAAAGGCCAATGGGTCCTATTCGACCAAGGGTTCGGTTGGGTGTGCCAAGAAGGCATCTTAGAGAACATGCGAGAGGCATTGAAGCGCATTTTAGGCCGGTAATCACTCACAATCCTTCACCGGTAGTTATTCCTCACAATAATCAAGGGAGGACATTTGAAGTGAGAACCAATTCATTACAAAGCTTGCCAAAATATAAGGGTCTAGCAACGGAGGAGCCTTATTTTCACTTGGAAGCTTATGACTCGATTTGCAACACTCTTGGGAGTCAAGGATTTTCAGCCGATGATGTCAAATTGGTACTATTCCAATTTTCTTTGGAAGACAAAGCAAAGAAGTGGTTTTACACTCTACCTTCAGCATCTATCTATACATGGGCGGAGATGCAACAAATTTTCTTAGTTGAATTTTACACCACCCAAAAGACCAATGATGCTAGGAAGGGTTTGAGGAGTTTTCAACAACAACATGGTGAAATGTTTCATGAGGCCTTTGAGCGTTTCAACATGATGATCAAGAATTGCCCTCATCATGGGATAGAACTTTGGGAATTAATGAATGCTTTCCATGAGGGGTTGAGTGCCGAAGATGCTCGCGATTTAATGTCTATCACAAATGGCACTTTTGGCACGAATTATGAGCATGACGACTGGGAATTCTTGGAACAAATGGCGGTCACATCAAAAAGAAAAGCTCAAGCATCAAGGAGAGCACGACCGGCCATTACCCGAACTCAAGTGCACGCGGTAGACGATGGTAATGTTCAAACTTCTAATCAAATTTATAATGTTTGTGTGATTTGTAATGAGATAGGGCATGCGGCTGAAAATTGCCAAGGAGTGGAAGGGAAATATGAGGAGGTGAATGCATTGCAAGGGCAAGGCGGGGGTGGTAGAAATTACAACATAAATTCCAATACTTACCACCCCGGTTTACGAAATCACCCGAACTTTAGATATGGGAATTCGTCAAATCAAGCCAACCCGAACTTCCAAGGAAACCAAGGATTTCAAAGGCAATATCAAACGGGTCAAAGCTTTTCGGGTGGAAACGAAGTAATGGAGATGTTGAAGGCGATGCAAATTGAGATGCAACGAAGGAATCAGCTTGATGATGCTCGCATTCAAAAAGAAGAAATCCGTGATAAAGCAATTCAGTCGTTGACTACCCAAATGAGTCAACTTGCGAGTGATGTGGCAATATTGAAGAAAGCAAAAGGCCAACTACAAAGTGACATGGTGACAAATACCAAGAACATAAAAAGCGTTAATATCAATGTGGTAAGCACCGTTCCTAATAATGAAACATTTCTTACTTCTTCTTGTCAAGTGAGTGTAGGTATAGAAAGGGATGCCGAGGTTGAAACGGACAAGGAGCATGGAGCGCCAATCGTGCTTATCCGAGTGGGGAAACTAAAAATTCTCATGCATTATTGGATTATGGGGCGAGCATGAGTGTGTTACCAGGTGACTTATATGATATGTATGATTTTGGTCCGCTTCAAGATGCAGACACCATGGTGAGTTTGGCGGATGAAAGTTGGAGGCGTCCACGGGGAATAGTTAAGAATGTTATGATTCGGTTGGGAGAATTCGAATACCCGGTGGATTTTCTGGTCCTAGATTATGCCCCTACCAAATTGGCATCACAACAAAGGGTAATTTTAGGTCGACCGTTTCTTTATACGGCGAGTGCTCAAATCAACTGTAGAGACGGGATCATTACTATGACTGAAAAGAACCGTAAGTTGTCATTTGATGTTCAGACTAAGATGATTAGTTACGATTTTGTTGAGGCGAAGGATAGCGGGTTTAGTGAAAAGGTGTTTCAAAGAATGACAAGAAATCACCCACCGGATCGTGAAGAAAAGCATATGGGTTCAAGCAAGAGTGTATTTGATTACCCACCGAGTCAAAACGAGACGGATGCATTTTGCTCAATGGCACGAGGAAGTGATGGAGATGGCAGGAACCACTTCTATGAGCCACCTTAAATGGGGGTGGCACGGTCTGGCTGAAGACCTGAAAATTTAGCGCTGCTCGGGAGGCAACCCGAGGTTTTTCACTGATCTTGTTATTTCTTTAGTTTTCTATGTTTCAGGGCCATGGCAACACTCAAGTGTGGGGAAGATGTGCGGATATTTGTGTGAAGGTGGTGATAGGAAATTGGATCATTTACAATATCTGTTGTGTCAAACTTCACCAGGTCAATGTACTTTTTCCTTAGACTTGTCATGTTCTTTAGCTTTGAAATATTGGTAGTTAGTTTGTTTGGTGGTGTCATGTTTTAAAAGAAAAAAAATATAAAATGAAAAGTACAAAAAGAAATTTGTGGTTCGAGTGGAGAAGTTTTTTTGTTGATGTTGAATGAATCTTAGTGATCAAAGCCTCCTAAAACCATACATTGGGGTCAATGTATCCCAAGTGTGGGGATGGGGGGAATTTTTTGTAAATCCGAGCGAAAATTGTTAAAATTTGAAAGCTTGATATTGTACCATTTGACACACCGACACCCATTCCTAGTCTTTTCTTGGTGAGGATTTGAGCCACACATGATTGTTATTGATATTTCATTGTTTGAGTGGCGGTGTGTGTTGTGTGTTAATAGAACTTGTGTGTGAATACTTGTTAAATCCTAGAACTAGCATGCTTTTGAAAATGATAGGGGGACTTTTAGGAAGCCTCGTCTAGATGTGTGAGAGTGCGGGATTGGTGGGTTGGACCTCATACGTTACATATATGAGCTTGGTATTGTGAGGGGTGGGGGTTTGGTCCTTAGAAAGCCATGTCAATAAACATCGATTGGAAATAGAGCAGAGCAGAGAGAGAAAGAAAGCAAGAAGCCCTAAATGAGTAAAAGAAGGAGGATATAAATAGAAGAGGGCAGTGGCACTGTTGGGCGGGAAAAGAGAACTGAGGATGCCCTAATCAAGTGACACGTGACCCAAATAACTTTCATTTATTATATATAATAGATTTGAAACATTGGGATGAATAGTACTACAATAATTTTTTTTTGTCTTTAACTTTGTCTTTTTGTTTTTTTTACTTTTAACCTTTAACTTTCAGTATTAATTCTTACGACCCCTTAACTTTCTAAATACTTTTTTACCGAGTTTTACGTCTTTATTTTTATTTATGTGTCGATATAAACTTAAGTTGATTTACGTTTCGACATAATTTTTTGTGTTTCTCAACTTTCAGTATTCACACGGACAACCCTTTAACTTTCTAAATACTTTTGTAGTCGGTGATTTTTTTTCTTTTTTTTTTACTTTTAACCTTTAATTTTCAGCATTGACTCTTACAACCTCTTAACTTTCTAAATACTTTTTAATCGACTTTTACGTCTTTATTTTTATTTACGTGTCTATATAAACTTAAGTTGACTTATGACATAATTTTTTTTTGTATTTTCTCAACTTTTAGCATTGACACTGACAACCCTATAACTTTCTAAGTACTTTTGTAATCGAGTTTTCCGGTCGATGTAAAACACGTGTCGACAAACTTTTGTACTTACCACGACTTTATTTTGTAAGTTTTCTCTTTTGACTGCTATATCGAATCAAAAATCGGGTCGCCCCGCCGCGAAGTGAAGCTGTAACCCACTAGTTGTTATGGAATCACATGGTATTAATTTCGCATGTTTTGAGACAGACAAATCACATGTAATGATAATGCATTAGATGTGAATTTCGCATGATTTGAATGATAAAACGCATGTTATTCTCATTTTTTATTGAATATCTCATGAGAAATCGCATATTATAAGAACCCAAACATTACTTTCACATTAATTTCACATGTTTTTGAGACACACAAATCACATGTAATGATGATGCATTAGATGTGAATTTCGCATCAGTTGAATGATAAAATCGCATGTTCTCATTTTTTTATTGAATATCTCATGAGAAATCACATATTATAATAACCCAAACATTACTTTCACATGTATTCCCATATGATAAAACCCCTAAAATCGCATGGGGGATGAAATCGCATGTTGTGTTTTATGGGGTGAAATCGCATGAGGGATGAAGATCTGACGGTTTGGGTTATCGCGTACGCAATGTACGATAAGCCATTTTGTACGTTAATTGGCCCCTATATATATACATATATATATAGGGTAGGGTTCGAGAGTGAACAACCTCCCAAAAGTGAAGTGTGTGAACTGATCTGGACCCTTGATTTGCATCATCTTAAGATTTTAAATGAATGGCATGATAGTAATTATTTGGTTAATTTTTTATATTTATTTAAATGAATAAGGGTATTTGTGTAATTAAACAATGAAATAATTCAAAACCCGGAAACTTAATAGTATCCATACCTTCTCGATTCCAACAATCCCTTTAATATAGCACATCCAATTTTACAATCCCTAATATTCAACTTTTATTCAACGGCCATCTTTATCTCTCACTTTCATTACCGTCATCATGGATAAAACACAGAGGAGGTCCGTCGATGTTAACAAGTCGCCGGAATACTCATACGATTTTCAACAACAAAGGTACACAATGATAAAGTGTAAATGTTTATATGATTCAGTAAATTGTTTCACGTTGTGTATGTTTTATACTTCTTTTAAGAACATCAAATCGGAAGCTAGTTTCTTTAATCTGTTGTAATAGTTGTTTAATCACGATGTTTTGGTCCAATGGTGTGTTTTAATCAGTCATTGTTCGAGTACATGATTATTTTTTTTGAAAGGATAGGGTTAATTTAACAAGATAGTTGATTTTGCTATTTTTTAGGCATTATATGTGCCGTAAGGTTATGCTTTTAGTTTGGTTGATTTGGTGTAAAATCGTTGATGTACACATGTGTATAGCGTTCACAAGAGTTTCGAATTCATTGCTTATGTAAAATCGTTGATGTACACTTGTGTAAAGCGTTCAAATTAGTATACAATTGTGTATTATACTGATTGATATTGAATTGGGGAAAATGTTATTTTTCTTGCTAAAAGTGACTAGTGTGTGTATAAATGTTGAAATATACACTTGTGTATATTGTTTTTTAGCCTGCTATGAACAATGTTATATTATGTTCTTAAAATACATTGTTGTATAAACATGCTTCGTATGATGATTTGAATATGCCCATTTTTTTTATCTTATTTTCTTAGGTGGGTGTACACATGTGTATTCGAATGATTGTTATTGTTGATTTGGGTGAAAGTATAAGAGTTGACACATGTGTATATTTGTTGAATGTAAATTTTATGAATGCCAAGGTATAAGTATGAACATATGTGGATGCTGATGTTAAGCTGATTTGAACATTGTTATCTTAGGCCTGTGATTTGTCTTGCTTTTTCCTGCCATCTGTGTTCATGTACATACTAATGAAAATGTGACATCCCATATCGGTTGTGAAGGGGAACAAAAGCTTCCTTATAAGGGGCTGGATACCTTCACCATCATGACGCGTTTTGAAAACCGTGAGGGGCGGACGCCGAGGGCCTGCGGGCCACCAAAGCGGACAATATCATGGTGCGGTTACGCTGGGCTGTTACAGATGGTATTAGAGCCAGGGCCGGACCGGTGGTTTCAGGTCCTGCGAGGACGCTGGACCCCTTAAGGGGGTGGATTGTGACTTCCCACATCGGTTGTGAAGGGGAACAAAGGCTTCCTTATAAGGGGCTGGATACCTTCACCATCATGACGCGTTTTTGAAAACCGTGAGGGGCGGACACCGAGGGCGTGCTGGCCGCCAAAGCGGACAATATCATGGTGCGGTTACGCTGGGCTGTTACAGAAAATGTGTTTGTAGGTCTAGATTTTGTTATAATTTGTTTTCTACGTTGTATGTGGTGTTTGTTTTTTCTTCTCGCTGTACAAACTACTTGTCTTTATAGGCTCAAATTCAGTATTGAAATATTATTTTTGTAATTTACATTTATGTACATTATCGTAATAATAATACATGCAATGTAGTTGTGTAGTTGAGTAATCTCATTTTGTTTACATTTGTAGGTTCGAAACGGTAACAATGAGAAGAAGTAAGTTTTAGGTTATTTAAAAGATTAAATGATTGAAAAGTACGAATCTATGTTCTAATATAATAATAGGAACATATTTAATTTAATTGTGTAGGGGGAAAACGAGAGGATAGCTCGTATATTGGCTCGTAGACTTAATAATACAAAAGATTGCCGTATGTTTTGTTTTTATTAAGTTCGGACGACGAAGAAACGGACAACATAGGTGAAATTGTTTTTATATTAAAGTTCATATATTAGTAACAACGTGTTGAATACATTAATTTTACACTATTTTATAGCCTTTTTATATGGTTTTTTTAACATAATTAACATGAAAAAAGTGGACAATATGTCAAAAGAAATAAGGGGTCGTAAGGAAGGGTAAGGGTTGGCCGATGCAAAGGATGTTGATATAGTCTATAAGAAAGATGAAAGTAATATTATGCAAATATGTGTTTTTTTGTTTATAATGTTTACAAATACATTGTAATAATCTGGGTTTTTTTCCCGTAGGTTTTGTTGCTGACAAAACTGGTCATGCTAATAGCGAAAATAAGCGGGAAAAAGGTGGAACAACCATGCGAAAAGATGGATATTGACGGAAAAGGTAACTAACACAATGTAAACCTTTAATTTGAAAAACAAGATAAACTTTGAACTAATGATAGTAAAGAAATATCCTAAAATTTTTATAGCTGATAACAGAGAAGCAAGAGGTGACATAAAAATCGAGAGCAAGCTGACTAGGGATAAAGAAAAGAAAGGTTGTCCGACTAGAATGAAATGTATGTCGTTGAAAAGGGGAAGAAAACAAAGAGTCAACCCTGTTCGTGTTCCTTTCACCGATGAAGCAGAAGGTAAAATTATATTATTGTAATTGCTAGTAACATCATCTAAATTTGCTGTTTAAATGTATTTAAATGAGTTATTATGTTATGTGTTTAGTTGATATTAAAGATAGTCCAAGTACACAACGTACAAGTAGAAATAGAAAACTGAACGGTGACGGTGAACGACACGAAAGATCAGGTATAGTTATGAGTGTAATTGTACACATGTGTATTAAAGTAGATCTAACCTTTTTTAATCTCTTTTGTAGCGTTGGGTAACAAAGTTGATAATAGCGCGTCGTTGGATTCCGTTAAGCATGATACTAATGAAAAAGATGAAGAAAACGGAGGTAACATTTTTTTAATTATTAAATTTTATCTTGTATTTTGTTATCATAAGGCTGATTGGGTTGTTTGAATGTAGTTAATGAAGAAGATGATAAGGAGAACATAATCGGTGTTGTTTTCAACTTAAAAAAGAGGAAGAATAAAAAGTTACCAAAGAAAGGAAAGGCGAAGCCGAAAAAAAGAGCGAAGACAGAGGATGAGTTAGCAAGTATTCATACTCGGACATCTCCAAATAAGCTGTATGAAGCGGTTCGTGTAATGAAACAGTGGCAACGAAAAATGGTGAAGGAAATGGGGTTTGGAAAGCTATTAAGGTTCTATGTTAGTGACGTCACAGCAAACCTAGGTCATTTTGTGATAGATATGTTAGACACTGAAAAATGAGAATAACTATGGGAGATAGGTACATAAGTGTCACGACCCCCGACCACACCCTGGACGGGAGCCGCGAGCAGTCAAGTGGTACCGGTGGTTATTTTGAAATATTGCAGCGGAAAATTTCATCAGGACCGTGAGTTAGGAAAATACCAGAGTTTAGAAACACCGGATTTTATTTATTAAACAGATGGGAATAAACCCATGTTTTACAAAGGTAGCTTTAATAGAAAACTTAATAGCTAAGGAAACTTAACAGTTAAGCAAGCTAAGTAAGTTAATTTATCAGCTAATTAAGTTAATTAATTAATCGGCTAAGTAAATTACTTAATTAAACAGTTAAGGAAAAGTAATCAGTTAAACAGCTAAGTGAGATAATCCGAGTAAACTTGATAGCTAAAACAATTAAGTAAACTTAATATATAAGTAAACTTAATAGGTAAGTAAACTTAAGCAGTAAGAAAAACTAAATAAATAAAAGGAAACTTAATAATTAAGAAAACTTCCTAGCTAAGAAAAGAATCTGTCTTACCTATAAATAGGAGCCTAGGATTTCATTCTTCCTTGCTCATTTCTTTTCTTCTTCTCTCTATACGTTGGTTTTCTAACCAATAATCACCTATGCGATATTCTGTCTGATCGATTCGGGAACCAACTAACGAATGCCAAAGTGCTGTCTAAATAAGACTATACTTTGTGAATTTCGTTAAGGTTCTGATCTCGTGACCATCGTTAGGTTTGATGTGGTTTTAAAGGCTTATAGAAAGAAAAGAATTGAACGAGAATAACTGAGGCTCTCGACTCCATTTATAGGGCTGATCGAAGGGCGGGTCGCGGCCCACGACGCTCCCAAGCTTTTCCTTCACGGCCCGCGAGAGAGCTTAGGGCGGTTGAGGGTTGCTGAGTCATAGCGTCAGGTCAACACGTGTAGGGACACGTGGCATAACACGTGTCTGGATGAGGATGAGTCTCTCGCGCCCCGCAAGAGATCTCTCTTCTTTGGTCGCGGCCCGCGAGAACATCAAAAATCAAAATTTTTGATTTCTCGTTTCGGTTTTCGTCGTACGCGTTTAGGGTTCCGGTTAGGTTCGTTCTAGGGTGTTTTTGAGGGTTGTTATAATAAGAGAAGATAAATAATCTGTGAGGAAAGTGTTAGGTATACCGCTTGGTGAGATAAGGGTGTCTAAGAAAAAAAAATATGAGCCGGGTCATCCTTTAAAAGAGAAATGGGTTGCTAGGTTTGATAAGGTTCCCATTGGCTTTAAGAACATATTAGACAAGATTAGGTTGGATCCTTATGAAGACAAGTCTATGTTCACGATAGATTTTGTAATGTTGTTTATATCTACAATGATCGTGAGTACAAAAAAATGGGAGTGTGATGTTTAACATTTTGATGTACGTAAAATACAACACATAAATTATATCAAATACTGCGTAAAATCAACCCTTTTTCGGTACAAATATTGGAAAGGTATTTTTCTTTGTTTCTTTTTAATTTACAGGGTCAAAAGAGCTTAAACGCAGAAAAGAAACAAATTAACAACAGAAACCAACATAAATACAAAGAAGGAGGATTGACATGACTCACCAAGCCCCCCTCCACATCCAAACCAACAAAATAACAAGAACAGAAGCTCTGGCACGGGGTTGTGCCTACCAGGCTGTCACACCCCCAAATTCCACCTGCGGAGTACCGTCCGCTTGAGGGCGTGACCGACCAGGATCCGGCCACCAATTATACTGAGCGTTGGATAATAGTAAGGATGATCACCAACCATAATGGTTAGTAAACACCATAGTTTAAAGTTCAAATGTTTAAGTTCAAATAACAGTTAAGTAAGTAGCGGAAGCATAGGTAAAATAGTTTAAACAAAGTTCATAGTTTAAATTAATTAGAACCCAACACGTGGGTTTAGGCGACCACTACACTTCCCAAGCCGCAAGCTCCTGAGTCACTGGTTACCTGCAAAGCATGCAGTAAGGGGTCAACAATAATGCTGAGTGAGTTCACTAGTTGTCCAGTTTTAATTACCAAAAACTTGTTTCACCAGTTAATTTATCCGTTTATACATGCCATGGGGAGCTACCCAAAAAGTTAGCGACTAAACTGTTTTTCCAATACCGAACACTAGGTGACCGTTGCGTATCCGCAGAGTGCCCCGATGTCAATGTTCTATCATCATTGACGGATGCCTGAGTACATTAGTTCACGACCGATCCCATACCTTGGCACGGTGTGAGGTTGGTAAGACCTAAATAGCGCTATCAACTAATAACCCGTTCGCCTGGCCCCGGCGACTAATCGGTATTATGTAGTAGGGACTTTAAGTGATAGAGTTTCGTTTAGTGCCGTTTGTTGCAATCCGTATAAACAGTAATTAACTAAAAGGTTCCCAATAACAAGGGAAGAAAAGTAAGTTGTATCCCTCAAAAGGGGATAGTGTTGTTTTTAGTTCCGTTTCCCAAACCACCGGGAATACATGCTTTAGGTTGTGAACTCACCTTGGGTTGCTCGGTAGGTTAATTACCCGGTTGATCACGTTGGTCACCACGTCCTAGCATGGTTACCGAATATGGGTCAAGTTGGGGTACAAGTAAACACGTATAATCTACACATAACTAACACAATAGCATGCGCAACATATAATTACCCAATAAGTCATTGGGCCCGTCTAAGTTCCTGAACAGCAACAGTTAACAGTTAACACGTAGCCCACCTAAACAGTAACAAGCATGTACAGTTAATACACTTGGGCCCAATAACTAACAGCCCAGTCGAGAACACACAGTTGCGAGTCGCAACCGGATGTTCCGACTTGTCATGTTTTTGGTTGCGAGTCGCAACCGGTGTTTCGACTTGTCATGTCTTGGTTGCGAGTCGCAACCGCCGTAGTCTCGACTTGTCACGTTTTGGTTGCGAGTCGTAACCGGAGGTTTCGACTTGTCATGGTCTGGTTTCGAGTCGCAACCGGGCGGTCTCGAGTCGCAATCACGTAGTCTCGAGTCGCAATCACGTAGTCTCGAGTCGCAACCTCGGATACGTGCACAAGAAGTCCTTCTAGAACCTGTTCCAACTGTACCATCCAATAGCATTTTGATTTCATGTAATTTTGTACTATCCAATAGAATTTCTTAAACATGTTTCTTTGTCTAAATTCCAACTAAATCAGATCAAACACAGCATTTTCAAATATTTTCATGATCTTCAAACTGTTCTTCATATATTCAAGTCATCTATTATGCACATTCATTCAAAACAGATCCAAATATTCAACTAAATCAAGCACACTTGTGTCACATATCATGAATATCACCAAATCCTACACTATCTCATTCATCCTAAGCCATCAAGATTCATTCTCATTATCTTAAAGACTTAATGCAATATTTATCAACAAGTTCTATGTTAGCAATAACACAATGGATCATACAACTCCTACTCAATTTTCATCCGAGGTTCATTTATTATAACACATTATCATACATCTAAACACTCACACAAGTAAACACTTTTTAGCATGTGTTGTCATCTCATTTCGAGGGGAACAAACTAACCGATTGTTATGTGACACAAAGGCGTGTAGAAGGTGATGTGATGAAGCCTCCGAGTGATGACCACAAGCTTGAACCGAGATGATCCGAGATGATCCGAGAGCTCCTTTTGTTGTTGCCGGTTTGATTCCGAGAGAGGGAGAGGAGAGGAGGTGAGTTTGATGTTAGGACCTTAGGGTTTTTAGAGAGAGAGAGAGGGAGAGTGTGGATGAAATGAGAGAGTGAAAGGGGGAGTGTGTGTGTGGGTTTGCTGGTTATATACTTCAAGTGGGTGAGGGGTGTTTCCGGGTGGGCTAAGGTTACGGCCCAACCGGCCCATATCGTTTCTTGTTTACTCGAGACCGAGTGGTCTCGAGTCGGGTTCGGTTCACACATATACACATTTATATATATATATACATAATACACACAATACATATTTGTTACATACACGTTATCGACATAAGCACATAGAATTAACAACTTCCATTTAATAATAATATACATATACGCTAAGTGATTACAAGGTGTTCGCTCGGGAAAACCTAGAATGTCACATTATCCCCAAGTTTTAAGAACTTTCGTCCCGAAAGTTAAAGCAGTCACTGTCAAGCTAGTGTAAGTGAGAACGTTTCAACGGGGTGTCACATCATCCCCCCGTTAATTTGGAATTTCGTCCCGAAATTCAGTCGTAGCTTCAGTGCTGGGGGTTTCATTTGGGAACAGTTGGGGATACTTGCGCTTCATCTGGTCTTCCCGCTCCCAGGTAAACTCTGGGCCACGGCGTGAGTTCCAACGAACTCGCACGAGGGGTATTTGGCTACGTTTGAGGGTTTTGATCTCACGATCCGTGATCTCAACCGGTTCCTCAGTAAAGTGTAGCTGTTCGTCAATAGTAAGTTCCTTGTAAGGAATGACGTGTGTTTCATCTGACAGGCACTTCTTCAAATTAGACACGTGGAAGACATTGTGCACAGCACTCAGTTCTTCAGGCAGATTCAACCTGTAAGCGGCCGTACCGATCTTTTCGGTAACTTCAAAGGGTCCGACATATCTGGGATTAAGCTTGCCCCGCTTTCCAAAACGAACCACACCCTTCCAGGGTGAGACCTTAAGTAGAGCCCGTTCACCAACCTGGAACTCTTGCGGTTTCCTATCCTTGTCAGCGTAGTACTTTTGACGATCACGAGCTGCCGCCATGCGTTGCCTAATCTGGGCAATCTTTTCTGTGGTGTCGACTACATGTTCCGGGCCTGTGATTTGGCTGTCACCTACCTCCGCCCAGCAGAGAGGCGATCGACATTTACGACCGTACAATGCCTCAAAGGGTGCTGCCTGAATGCTGGTGTGGTAGCTGTTGTTGTAGGAGAATTCTACTAACGGTAGGTGCTTCTCCCAATTCTTGCCAAAATCGATCACACATGCCCTGAGCATGTCTTCGAGGGTTTGGATGGTGCGTTCAGACTGCCCATCCGTTTGCGGGTGATAAGCGGTGCTCATGTCTAAACGTGAGCCAAAAGATTTGTGCATGGCTTGCCACAACTCAGAAGTAAAACGCGCGTCTCGATCAGAAATAATAGAGGTAGGCACTCCGTGCTTTGAGACCACTTCTTTTAGGTATACCTCTGCTAGGGTAGAGAACTTGTCTGTTTCTTTAATGGCCAAGAAGTGTGCAGACTTAGTTAGGCGATCCACTATCACCCAAATGGTGTCATTTCCGCGCTGAGACCTAGGCAGGCCGGTAACAAAATCCATGGAAATCTGCTCCCATTTCCATTGCGGGATCTCTGGCTGTTGGAGTAGGCCTGATGGTTTCTGATACTCAGCCTTGACTCTTGCACAAGTTAAACATTTTCTGACATAGCTTGCTATGTGGGCTTTCATGCCAGGCCACCAATAGGTAGCTTTCAAGTCGTGGTACATCTTATCTGACCCTGGATGTACTGAGTAACGGGACTTGTGGGCTTCATCCATCACCAGATCACGTAAATTTCCATAATGCGGAACCCATATGCGTCCGGCTACGTAGTAAGCACCGTCTTCTTTTTGTTCCAATCGTTGTCTCGATCCTCGTAGGGACTCGGCCCTGATGCTCTCGGCTTTCAATGCTTCAACCTGAGCATTCCGAATTTGATTAGGGAGGTTCGAGTGGATAGTGAGCTGTAAGGCACGAACACGCTTGGGTTTGGTCTCCTTTATGCTGAGGGCATCAGCTACCACATTAGCCTTGCCTGGGTGATATTTGATTGCACACTCGTAGTCATTTAGGAGTTCGACCCATCGGCGTTGCCGCATATTCAACTCCTTTTGTCCCATTATGTGCTGGAGACTCTTGTGATCAGTGTAAATCGTGCACTTGGTTCCGTACAAGTAGTGTCTCCAAAGCTTGAGTGCGAAGACCACAGCTCCAAATTCTAAGTCATGCGTCGTGTAGTTTCGTTCGTGGACCTTGAGTTGTCGCGAGGCGTAAGCGATAACTTTCTCGCGTTGCATCAATACACAGCCAAGTCCTTGAATAGAAGCGTCGCAGTAAACGACAAAGTCGTCGGTACCTTCAGGTAAGGAAAGAATAGGAGCACTACAAAGGTTCTTCTTTAGTTCCTGAAAGGCAGATTCCTGAGCATTACTCCATTTGTAAGCTACACCCTTCTGAGTGAGTGTCGTAAGTGGTTGAGCGATCTTAGAGAATCCCTTGATAAATCTTCGATAGTATCCTGCCAATCCCAAGAATTGGCGAACTTCGGTCGGAGTCTTGGGCGCAGGCCAATTCTTAATGGACTCAATCTTAGCAGGGTCAACATGAATCCCTTCCTGATTGACGATGTGTCCAAGGAAATGGACTTCTCTAAGCCAGAAATCACATTTCGAGAATTTGGCGTACAGTTGCTCATTGCGAAGGAGTTCGAGAATAAGACGTAGGTGTTGTTCATGCTCCTCTTGGCTCTTCGAGTAGATTAGGATGTCGTCGATAAACACAATTACGAACTTATCGAGGTAGGGTTTGCATACTCGGTTCATGAGATCCATGAAGATTGCAGGTGCCTTGGTCATTCCGAAAGGCATAACAAGGAATTCGTAGTGACCATAGCGGGTTCTGAAAGCAGTCTTAGAGATGTCCTCATCGCGGACTCTCAGCTGGTGATAACCCGATCGCAGATCGATCTTGGAATAATAACTCGACCCTTGCAGCTGGTCGAACAGGTCGTCGATACGGGGAAGTGGATAACGATTCTTGATGGTAACCTTGTTAAGTTCGCGGTAGTCAATGCACATTCGGAATGAGCCGTCTTTCTTTTTGACGAAGAGCACTGGGGCTCCCCAGGGTGATGAACTAGGACGGATAAAACCTTTGTCCAAAAGTTCTTGTAGTTGAGTAGAAAGCTCCTTGAGCTCCGCGGGGGCTAATCGATAAGGTGCACGAGCTATAGGCGCTGCTCCGGGAGCTAGCTCGATTTGAAATTCGACCTGACGGTGAGGAGGGAGTCCAGGTAGTTCCTCCGGGAATACCTCAGGATAGTCGCGTACCACTGGAAAATCTTCAATCCTGTTTTCCCTTTTCTATGTGTCGGTAATGAGTGCTAAGATAGCGGTGTGCCCCTTTCGTAGGTACTTCTGGGCCTTTAAGAATGAGATGATGCCTGTGACTTCTCCGCTCTTGTCGCCTTGAACTATAAGGGGTTTGCCAGGGGGACGGGGAATACGAATAGCTTTCTCTTGGCAGAGGATTTCAGCTCGATGTTTGGATAACCAATCCATACCAATAATGACGTCGAAGCTTCCGAGAGTGATGGGGAAAAGATCAATACGGAAGGTCTGACCAGACAACTCTAACTTGCAGTCACGAATTATGTGTGAGGCCTCGAGGTTTCTACCATTAGCTATTTCGACGGTGTGCTTAGAGCTTAGCGGCGTAAGAGTGAGCTTAAGTTTCTTTCTAATGCGTAGGGATACATAACTAGCATCTGCTCCGGAATCAAAAAGCATGGAAACATAACGATCATTAAGTAGGAACTTACCCGCTACAACGTTGGGGTCGTTCCTTGCTTCTCCGGCTCCAATCACAAAAGCTTTTCCTCTAGCACCATTTCCAGCATTGTTGTTATTGTTCCCAGCACCCTGATTGTTGTTGTTTTGATTCAGTTCAGGGCAATCCTTTCGCATGTGCCCCGTTGCTCCACACTTGAAGCATCCACGGTTGTTTCCTTGTTGCTGCTGTTGCTGATTCTGCCTAGCTGGGAACTGGCTTCGGCAGTCTTTGGCTTCGTGCCCCATCTTGTTGCATCGCTGACACTGACCTTTTCCACATGGCCCACTATGATGTCGGTTACATTTGTTACACTTAGGGTGGTTTCCTCGATAGCCACCCTGTTGCTGAGGGCTCTTGTTGCTTTCAGTCTTCCTTTGTTGAACTAGGGCCTGAGCGGGGTTAGCATCCTTCCCCTGACTTCCATCCCACTTTCGCTTGTTATCGCCAGAAGTTCCAGCAGTAGCACCAATCCTCTTGGGCAGCTTGCCCTCTTCCACAGCCTGATTGGTGAGTTTGTGAGCAAGACGAACCACGGGCTGTATGGTATTGAGGTTGGCTGAGGTCACATGACTTCTGATTTCGGGGACCAAGCCTTTGATGTACAATTCAATCCTTCGGTACATAGGTTGGGACATGTTTGGGCAAAGTGCAGCATAGTCATTGGACTGCTTAGTGTAGGTCTCAATCTCTGATCCGACCATCTTGAGCGCATAGTACTCGTTCTCGAGTTTGTGGATGTCATCCCTGTGACAGTACTCCTCTTTGATCATGTCCTTGAAATCTTCCCATGCAGTAGCATTAGCAGTTTCCAGACCAAGCATCTGAATCTGTGCTTTCCACCATGATAGCGCGTTTCCTTCAAGCGTACCAGTCGCGTACTTAACCCAGTTAGCAGGGGGACACTCACAGACAGCAAAGACAACTTCAGCCTTTTCGATCCAGTGTAGAAGGCCTATGGCACCCTCAGTGCCGTTGAAAGGGAGAGGCTTGCCATCCATGAAGGTTTTGAAAGTACAAACACGTGGTTGCGCAGGCGCAGGCTGACCTGTTGCGAGAAGTGAAGCGAATAGGTTTAGAGGTGAAAAGACGATGTGGGGGTAGGATCTAAACATCCTAAAGTAACGAGTTTACCTCCAGGGTGAGCTGCGAAAGCTGCAGCCACCGTGTTGAGCAAGTTAGCGAATTGAGCCTGAGTCATGTTAACGTTTCCTCTTCCGCGTCCACTCATTGTCTTCATAACCAGAAAACACCGTATGCGTGTGATGTCGTAACGTAGCGAGAATAAGACAGAAGAGAGATGTGTATCTATCTAATTAGGCACACTAGTATGTATAGCAGAGCAGAAAGCATAAGACAAATCAAGCAAGTAAACATGGGTCCGAGCTATGAGGTCAGATAAGTCGAGTCTTGCCCTTGGAGTGTAGTGTCGTCACGAGTCACGGGTTATAGTCTGGTTTTTCTCAAAAAGACTTTCCTTTTTAAAACCAAGTTCACTATAACCAATGGCTCTGATACCAATCTGTCACACCCCCAAATTCCACCTGCGGAGTACCGTCCGCTTGAGGGCGTGACCGACCAGGATCCGGCCACCAATTATACTGAGCGTTGGATAATAGTAAGGATGATCACCAACCATAATGGTTAGTAAACACCATAGTTTAAAGTTCAAATGTTTAAGTTCAAATAACAGTTAAGTAAGTAGCGGAAGCATAGGTAAAATAGTTTAAACAAAGTTCATAGTTTAAATTAATTAGAACCCAACACGCGGGTTTAGGCGACCACTACACTTCCCAAGCCGCAAGCTCCTGAGTCACTGGTTACCTGCAAAGCATGTAGTAAGGGGTCAACAATAATGCTGAGTGAGTTCACTAGTTGTCCAGTTTTAATTACCAAAAACTTGTTTCACCAGTTAATTTATCCGTTTATACATGCCATGGGGAGCTACCCCAAAAGTTAGCGACTAAACTGTTTTTCCAATACCGAACACTAGGTGACCGTTGCGTATCCGCAGAGTGCCCCGATGTCAATGTTCTATCATCATTGACGGATGCCTGAGTACATTAGTTCACGACCGATCCCATACCTTGGCACGGTGTGAGGTTGGTAAGACCTAAATAGCGCTATCAACTAATAACCCGTTCGCCTGGCCCCGGCGACTAATCGGTATTATGTAGTAGGGACTTTAAGTGATAGAGTTTCGTTTAGTGCCGTTTGTTGCAATCCGTATAAACAGTAATTAACTAAAAGGTTCCCAATAACAAGGGAAGAAAAGTAAGTTGTATCCCTCAAAAGGGGATAGTGTTGTTTTTAGTTCCGTTTCCCAAACCACCGGGAATACATGCTTTAGGTTGTGAACTCACCTTGGGTTGCTCGGTAGGTTAATTACCCGGTTGATCACGTTGGTCACCACGTCCTAGCATGGTTACCGAATATGGGTCAAGTTGGGGTACAAGTAAACACGTATAATCTACACATAACTAACACAATAGCATGCGCAACATATAATTACCCAATAAGTCATTGGGCCCGTCTAAGTTCCTGAACAGCAACAGTTAACAGTTAACACGTAGCCCACCTAAACAGTAACAAGCATGTACAGTTAATACACTTGGGCCCAATAACTAACAGCCCAGTCGAGAACACACAGTTGCGAGTCGCAACCGGATGTTCCGACTTGTCATGTTTTTGGTTGCGAGTCGCAACCGGTGTTTCGACTTGTCATGTCTTGGTTGCGAGTCGCAACCGCCGTAGTCTCGACTTGTCACGTTTTGGTTGCGAGTCGTAACCGGAGGTTTCGACTTGTCATGGTCTGGTTTCGAGTCGCAACCGGGCGGTCTCGAGTCGCAATCACGTAGTCTCGAGTCGCAATCACGTAGTCTCGAGTCGCAACCTCGGATACGTGCACAAGAAGTCCTTCTAGAACCTGTTCCAACTGTACCATCCAATAGCATTTTGATTTCATGTAATTTTGTACTATCCAATAGAATTTCTTAAACATGTTTCTTTGTCTAAATTCCAACTAAATCAGATCAAACACAGCATTTTCAAATATTTTCATGATCTTCAAACTGTTCTTCATATATTCAAGTCATCTATTATGCACATTCATTCAAAACAGATCCAAATATTCAACTAAATCAAGCACACTTGTGTCACATATCATGAATATCACCAAATCCTACACTATCTCATTCATCCTAAGCCATCAAGATTCATTCTCATTATCTTAAAGACTTAATGCAATATTTATCAACAAGTTCTATGTTAGCAATAACACAATGGATCATACAACTCCTACTCAATTTTCATCCGAGGTTCATTTATTATAACACATTATCATACATCTAAACACTCACACAAGTAAACACTTTTTAGCATGTGTTGTCATCTCATTTCGAGGGGAACAAACTAACCGATTGTTATGTGACACAAAGGCGTGTAGAAGGTGATGTGATGAAGCCTCCGAGTGATGACCACAAGCTTGAACCGAGATGATCCGAGATGATCCGAGAGCTCCTTTTGTTGTTGCCGGTTTGATTCCGAGAGAGGGAGAGGAGAGGAGGTGAGTTTGATGTTAGGACCTTAGGGTTTTTAGAGAGAGAGAGAGGGAGAGTGTGGATGAAATGAGAGAGTGAAAGGGGGAGTGTGTGTGTGGGTTTGCTGGTTATATACTTCAAGTGGGTGAGGGGTGTTTCCGGGTGGGCTAAGGTTACGGCCCAACCGGCCCATATCGTTTCTTGTTTACTCGAGACCGAGTGGTCTCGAGTCGGGTTCGGTTCACACATATACACATTTATATATATATATACATAATACACACAATACATATTTGTTACATACACGTTATCGACATAAGCACATAGAATTAACAACTTCCATTTAATAATAATATACATATACGTTATTGACAGGCATGGGTCGTGCCCAGTCAAGATTCTCTGCAGAAGAAAAGCAACAACAAAAGACAAACCAGACAGACCAACCGGGGTCGTGCTAAGGCAACACAGGGCATGGTCAACTCTAAGATTCGCAGAATCTGAGATACTACAGCAAGTACAATGGCCACGGGTCGTGTCGTTGACACACGGGGCCGTGTTAGTACAAGATCTGACACTGCAGTTAATGAGGAAGAGAGAGAAGGAAGGCCACGGGGCTGTGTGAGCTATCTGACTTCAGCTATAAATAGGGGTGCTTGGTTTCATTCCAATCCATCCCTTGGCAAACCACTTCTCTCACACTTGCCACCACTCCACTACCACTACCACACCAACACCCACCGCCATCATCCATATTCCATCATAAGAGTTCTTGTCAAACAAAGGCCATGCTTGGCTAAACTCTTACATCACTTGGTGAAGACAAATCTTTTATGTATTACTTTTTGATTTCCAACCTTTGGCTCCTTTTTATTTGGGTATGTATTAATGACTTTAATAACTAGTTTTCTATATAGAAGGCGAATTTATTTAACCATTCTTCATGTTTTGTTGATTCACTCATTCGTGTCTTTACGGTCTATATAAAGCACGTTAACTGCCTGGAATGGGGTTAGAAGGGTGTTTGGGTAATTATATGTCTCGTTCAGTGTATAGATCTTGCGAGAACCTAGTTCAAGCCTAGTAAGACTTCACGAGCGGGCGGTACAATCTGCCTTGGAAGAAGTAAGAACCGCTTGAATCCTTTATCTATAAACTACTATTTAAACTTTAAACCAGCCTTACGGGACTGTATCCTTGCTGACTCAGACCAATAGGTTGAGGGTAACGTTGCCTGGAAAGGGGCCCACCACTTTTCGCATGAATAACTTACTTAATTATCTTTCAATAATCCGACCTTGCGGGACTGTATCCCTGCTGACTCAGACCATTTGGTTGAGGGCAACGCTGCTTGGAAGGGGGCCTACTACTATAACTTAAAGATAATCTCTTAATATGCCCAAAGTTCAGAAATCATTAAAGGATACAAAAAAGAGGAGTTGGAACCAAGTTATTTCTTCTTGTCTATTTGTTTTTCCTTATATTTTATTTTTATTTTCTAGTTTATCTTTTTAAACTTTCAAAACTTTTTATCAAAATTTGGTTAGATTTGACGTTAACGATAAGCCGGTACTAAAAGCTCTTGTGTCCTTGGACGACCTTGGTATCTTGCCATCGCTATACGACGTCCGCGATGGGTGCACTTGCCCTAACGTGTGTAGAGTGATAGTATTATATCATGTTTTATAAATTTAAAACTTGATTCGCGAGTAAAAAGAGCTTAAAGTATATCTAAAAAATATAACCTCACACGCACAAGTCACATGTTGGATTGGTTTTCTCAGGAAAAGGAGTTAAAGATCATGACTAGTGTCAACTTATTCTGGATGTTGTGAAGTCATGCAAGATGACTGGGTAAGATGCGATCCGAAAGAATACTTCAGGGGCCTGATTACGTATTTGGTGGTATTTGTCATTTTTATATTGTACATCTGTGTATTTTGGTTAATATACACATGTGTACTTACCCAATTTTAAGTTATTTTTTTGTTGTCGTATCTATAGTTGTTGTAACTAGAGGCCACAACATGTCCAGGATTTGACGATACACACGCCGGAGCTCCTATAAATTTTTGGACGCATGATATGATGAGTTTGAGGAAAGATCAAGAGTTAACAAATGGTGGGCCGGTTTGGATGATCTTAGAGAACTTCATGATGACGTTGAAAATTATGATAGCCACAGCGAAGAAGACGCTATTGATTTATCAAAGGATGATGTGGAAAAGGGTCCTGTTTGCTTCGATGTGTGTTCATTAGAGGTATGAATGAGATGTAAATGTGTATTTATTACATTTTAAGTAAATTGTTTTACCGTACTTATCGTCTATTTTTTGTTTGGTTTAAATGTAAAGGGATGTGTTGCTAGCATTCTTGCCATGTGCGCCGACGCGGAGAATGTTAAAAGTAAGTTGGAGAGTGCGAAAAAACAACTTACAACTCAGTATCCGAAAAGCGATTCTGTAATTCATGTTCTTGGACGATACAAGAGTATATTCAACAAATCGGTTATTGGTGAGAAGTGCGATTCTGACGGGTTTGCAATTCCAACTGGAAAAAAAGTGGTAATTAATATTATTTGTTGGTGCATGTTTCGTATGTCCGTCACTGTGCGAATAGGCTAGATAGTGTGTGTGTTGAATATTGTATAGAATAGTGTGAAATCTGGTACCAATTGAAAGGTTTTGTGATGTAACAGTTCCTTCGTACGAAGGGAGTCCCTTCTGTAACACCCCAAAAATGGGTTTGGTAATCAAACCACGTTAATAGTAAAGACGGGTAAAATACCGTTAGTGGTAAAAATTAATCCGGTAAATATTAGGATTTAAATAAATAAACTTGATGTTAATTAAAAGGAGGATAAATACTTTGGGAAAAACAAAGTATATAGAAGGCCCGAGTTAACGGGACTTAAAAATAAAGCGGGTTATGACTTTCCCGAAACCACTAAGTAACTGGGAATATCAATGTAGTTAGTTAAGTATGGTTAAAACAACAATGAAAACATGAGTTAGTTAAACCTTTATAAAACTTGAGAA
This sequence comes from Helianthus tuberosus, assembly GCA_030545235.1. NCBI lineage: Eukaryota > Viridiplantae > Streptophyta > Magnoliopsida > Asterales > Asteraceae > Helianthus > Helianthus tuberosus. The sequence goes on along the minus strand of CM060429.1, from coordinate 12,862,297 downwards.
CTTGAGGAAAGCTGAGGGGCCAAACATGAAAAACTGGAAAGTTGTTTTAATTAAATAAAACTCTACACCAAAACACACACATTAAGTGTGTGTTCTGGTCGAAACTTCCAAAGGAGCCAGGAGCTCTCATCTTCAAACCCTAATGTAACACCTCGAAAATTCACGTCCTATAATGTGTTGACACGTGTCATATGTTTAAAACGTGTGAAAGAATATTATAGAAGGACTAAAGTTGACAAACATGGAAAGTATGTGAATATACGTATTCTAATTGTCAACAGTGAATAAAAATAATGTACATTAACCCTACATGGTGTTTATGACATCAAACGGATAAATCATGGATCATGCGAAGCTAAAAGTGAGAAATTACAAACTACAGGGGTTAAATGTGTCAACATGTTTAAGATATACCTCTGAGTGACCTTTTGACAAACCCGAAGCTTTGTAACTGTTAATCATGCTCACTAGAATGCACGATATAAATTTCATAAAGTTTCGTTATCGTATGAGAAAGTTATGATCAAATTCGTGTGCGAAGGGTTAAAGCGTAAACGTTGGAAGTTAGGACTTTTCGGGTAACAATAAAGTTAACCGGGGACTTAACAAAGTGGGTATATGTTTTAAAGCCCTTATAGATCAATTATGAGGGTTCATAATGCAAGAAACAAGTGCCTAATCGAATTTTTAAGAGCCAAGGATCAAATCGCAAAAATCTAAAAATTTTGATTTTGTGCAGAAGGGGGTCGCGCGACGCGAAGCCCCAGGGGGGGGGGGGGGTCGTCGCACCACGCGAGGGCCTATCTGGTCTGACTTTCTTGCTTCTTTGTCTGCCATGGCCCTTGTGTTCGACTTTTAACCGATTTGCCTCATCTTGGACGACCCCTAGGCACCCCCTAAGCACTAGGAACACATGTTAATCAGTTGTGGAGAGTTGTAGACCCAAGTGTCAACAATCTATGGTGAGGAATTCACTATAAAAGGGCCTTGAACTTGCAAACACTCTTCACACCTTCCTTCAAGCTTTCTGATCATTCCTGGAGCTCAAGTCTGCTTCCAAGTGATCACTAATCAAGCTTAGGACTTCAGTAAGTTGCTAATCCTTTCTTTGATTGAGTTTAGCTTAGTTATTTAGCTAAAAGTCAAACCGTCGTAATTACGGTTTGACTTCGAGATTAATTAATAATGGCTCAGTCAAATCTCGAATCAAAAGTAGTTATAAGTTGGTAATTATGTGGGTAATAAAACCTCAAAAGGGTTCCCCCTGATTCCCACTCTAACTAGGTCTAATGTCGGGTCAAACGTGTAATTAAAAAGTCAACAGAAAGTTTAAATTACAATTTATGCATGATTAGCAATGTAGAACACATATAACCTGTTTGATCATTAATATAACTTGGTAATTAGTGTAAGGACATGTCTAAACATGTTCAACCCGACAATGTCCTGTTTAGACCCGGTTCGGAACCGAAAGTCGCATAGTTTGACTTATACTTTGACTTTCAGTTCTGACCCGTTATGGCATGTTTTAGAAATGCCTTAGAGCTTTATTTGGACCAGGTTACATGCTAGTATAACCCTCTGTGATTATACACCTCGGATCCTTAGTTATCCAATTAATATGCATAATTCCGTTAATTGCTCATATGTTGACCATTATGCCCTTTCCACCTTAAAACGTGATTTTTGAAAATGTAAAAGAGTAGAAACCTTAATTACTGATATATAAACTTGCATACAAAATTTGACATCAGTTTGAGGTGTAGGTTAAGAGTTATGCTCGTTAGCGTAAAATTAAAGCTTTATGTTAATTAAACGGCGTATTTAGCGTATAGCCTACTTAAACATACTTTTTGATATCCAACTCTTTACCCACTGATGTAATATATTATTTTGGGATTTTTAAAGATTTTTAATTAGTTTTAGGCTGAGCATAACTTATAGTCGTAGGCTTAATCCGGTAATTGTCGGTTTTGCCCTAACGGGCTATAAAATGAGTTTTACATATCTAAACGACTCCAAACCTTTTGCTACTGATCACATATGATAAATAAATTATTTTAAGCCTTTTGGAAATATAAAAATATCAGATTTAAGTATCGAACCCGGAAACGGCTTCTAATCGCCTTTTTAAGCGTTTTTAACGCATAGTATGTACTAAAACTATTTTAAACATACAAGGGTTGATACCTACTGATATTTGAGGAAAATTATAATATTTTAATAGTAAGCAAAGGTTGATGAACTCAGACTTCATTTTTGAGCTTTTCGGCTTATGTGAAATTACCAAAATACCCCTACGGGGCATAGTTTGGTTATAATTGATAAATTTCACTTATATACTTTAACCTACTGATATAACTTAGCAAATTGAGTGTATTTTCTGATTACATCAGGCCTGTAACTCAGGTTGACACTTAAACTCTTTTACAACCTTTAAAATGACCAAACTACCCCTACGGGGCATAGTTTGCGATTAAATTCGTTTCGGGCATACTAAAAGACATATTACTGATGTCACAACATATATGAAGCATATTAACTTAGGAAACCTGTAAATAGCTCTCATGAATACCCGTTACGCTTATTACGCGTTCGGTTCGGTTTATGTAACTAGTTTACATAAATTAGCCTAAACGGGTCAAACCTTAACGGTTTTATCTCAAAATCCAGAATGTGTATGAAATACCCATATTAAACAAGTCTTTGAACTTGTCGGGTCTAAATCACATTCTATCTGGTCTTCGCTTAATCGTGCGTACGAACCGTGTCTTTGAAACTAACCGGTCTAAGCTTAAGCTTGACTAAAGACCCGTTAGGATTCTAATAGGTTATTATAAATCTTCGTTCTAGATTAGGAGTACCAGTAAAAGCTACTTGCGTTTGCTTATTGTGATTTATACATTGCTCATGTAAATACTTTTAACTTATTTTCCCTATACGGGCTTGGGTTACGGTATATAGCATACCGCTTGATCGGGCATCAAATCTTCCATCGTTGGGTGGTTAATTGAATAATTTGATCGGCTCGTTTAAACAGTCTTGTTACTTAAAGACTTTGGGGGGTTAATGACCATGTCCCGGATATCCTTGGCATCATTTTACGAAATGGCCACGACTTAAGCGCGGGGTGTAGGCGTACACACGTCAGTGCACAAAAGGAATAATGTGGTGTGTCTATTGATCTTTAAACCGGACTTGATCCGGGCTACTGAACGCACAAGGAACATGTAATTCGTTCACAAGATTATATATTTAAATAATTCTCCCAAGTTAAAATAAAATGTTTATGCCATGTGCATCCAAACCAATTTTCAATCATTTTCCAAAATGAGTCAGTTGATTGTATTTACCAGTGTAAACTGACGTATTTTCCCAAAAAGATTAAATGCAGGTACTAAGCGTAATTGGCTGGGATTTCTCCTTAGCATCATTAGAAGTCTCGAAAGCTTAAGATGCCTGGAGTCTGTTGAACTATTGTTTCATATTTTATTTTCGATCCTTCTGTGGATGAACTTCCGAATATTGTGACATTTGATATTACAATATTAAATTCGGTTGTATTATATCTTTTAAATTGCTTCCGCTGTGCATATTAAATATTGTGTTGTTTGACTATTATGTTGCCAACCACGTCACGATAATTCCCCACCGGGCCCACCGGTGACACGTGGAAATCGGGGTGTGACAGGTTGGTATCAGAGCCAACACTGAGTGAATTAAACACTAGCCTTTTGTGTTTAATCTCAGTTACACAATAGCACATTTCGAAACTTTCGAGTCTAGACATATAACATAGGACAAATTCCACTTTGTTTGTGTGTCCTTTATTTTGCATACTTTTGTTTTGTTATCTCATGCTATATTGACAGGATTAACAAAATGCCGCCAAGATTCTTCAGGAGAAGAGGAAGAGGCAAGGGGCCAATCACCGCCCCAAATGATAATGAAGCTGGACCTTCGAATGCGCGAGCTCCATCTACCACGGAGAGTGACGATCCCCGGCAAAACCAGAGGAACCTCTTTGAGCCGGCTAGACGGTCGGTCTCACACAGTTCAACACCTCCTAACCCTTATGGGCCTCAGCCGGAGTACGAGCCCAACAACCCTCAACCCTCATACATACCGTTACAGCGATCCTTATCGCATCATTCTTTTGGTGACCCTACACCAGTTTTTAGGGGCCGGTTTAACCCAGCGAATTATATACAAGAACCAGTGGGTTTTAACCCATTGGGGCCAGAGGATCATTTCTCTGGTGATCATGCGGACGACATGGATGAGGATACGGACCCCGTCGAGCCTGCTAGGGGTACACCAAACCACCCGATAGAGATCTCTGATGGATCTTCTTTTCACGGATCACCCTATGTTGGTCCAGATAGCTTCCAAGCTATGTTTACCAGGCACGAATGGTACTATACACCTCCTCGCCATTCACCTCCTCAGCAACAGCAGCAACAACAACCGGATCCCTCTGAGGATCCAAGATTTGTGGTAGTCACGCCACCACCTCCACCGCCACCAGTTCAACCGGCAGCTCCGCAACCGCCGAGGCGTAGGAGATCTGGACCGCGTATGTCTACACGGGGAGGAGACTTCCATTTCAGTTCTCCTCGGCAATCAAGTGGCAGCCACTACCCGCCACATCAAGAAGATCCACAAATGGGTGGACCTTCACACCCAGTTGCACCGCAACCACCGCCGATGGGTTTTGATAACCCAATTCCGGCATACACAGGTTCCACGGCGTATAACCCGTTTGAGCAGCCGGTGCACACCAACTACAACTACGCCGAAGCCGATCCTTACATGGTAGCGGCTAACTACAACACCCAAGGACCCTATGGAGATCCATGGGGAATAGGGTACCCAACACATGGGTACCAAATACCCCCAAGACCTATTATCAGGCAACAATCGCAACCACCAAGGTTCTCTCCACCAGAGCGTGAAGAAATTCTGCAAAGTTTAGACCATGTAGAGCGAGAGTTTCACAGGCAACGAAGGGAGCGACAAACTTTCTTCCAAGGATTAACGAGCCTAATTAAAGGGAAGAGCAAGAAGGACCGCTGAATCCTTCCATTTGTTGTTGAGCCCCTGCGTGGGCCAGTCTTGCTATATAAACCCCTGCGTGGGTGTCTTTGTTTGTTTTGACCCCTGCGTGGGTCTATCTTTCTGTAAACCCCTACGAGGGTATGTTATTTGTGTAAGTCCCTGCGTGGACTATTATGTTATTAAGCCCCTGCGTGGGTATGTGTGTTATTAAGCCCCTGCGTGGGTAAGTACTTGTTTAAACCCCTGCGTGGGTAAGTTTGTTATTTGAAAAGACCCGTTTAGGGCGGCGTGTAATATTTTAATAAATTAATGGAATGTTTGTTTTATAAATTTCATGGTTGCCATTATGTGCATAGATAAATTATATATGAAATAAATAAATTAAAATCATTCCTTTTGAAATAATCTGCCTATGTAAATTTTTAAATAAGAATCTTAAAGTGTGAAACCTAGCCTTCGGGTCATTATAAGGCTGGGCCAAGATGGTAAGACCTGTTAAAAAGATTCAAATCCCTGTTAACATCTGAAAACATGTTAACACTCCTGGCAGATGTGATTCATTTGAAATCACACACATTATTATTACATAAGGATCTTTCAAAGATTCCAAACCCAATTAAATGATCTCTGAATCATGGGTTAAATCATCAATTAAGATGATCATATTTTGACCATACGTGGTAATATAGTGCCTACGGGCCCTGCTCATTTCCACATGAGCCAAAAGACAGTGGTAGCTATGACTCCCTGTCAGATAAAGGTAATGAACTAGGTTCAAACCTTCATGCTTTGATTCTCTGAAATCATAGCTTATAATTTATACATGTCCTTGTGACTAAGCCTATTGTGCCAATATACCTTCATATTTTGATTCTCTGAAATCATAGCTTATAAATTAAAAGTGTCCATGTGACTAGGCCTATTGTGCCAGTATACCTTCATGTTTTGATTCTCTGAAATCATAACTTATAAATTAAAATGTCCATGTGACTAGGCCTTTTGTGCCACAAATAAAACTGTTATTGTTTTATAATTAGGATAAATTATAATAGAAATCCTAAATAGATATGATTAATAAATTAACCAAATATGGTCTCTGTTACCATGGTTAATGAATTACCCTAAGGGGCAATTCCATAATAAACTGCCAAATAAACTATTGTCCTTGTTTTCTGTAACAGTTGAATTAAAATGGCTAACTCAGACGAGATAAATAGTCATCCAGTGGAGAACATTGATAACGCCCGGATTAATTTAACGGGTGTGGAATTGAAAGCGTTGGTCGACGACGCAGTTACTAAGGCATTGGAACGGCAGTACGAAGAGTATAGTGGGACTCGTAGTAGGACCCTATCTACACAGCCTTCAAAGCCACCGTCCAAGAAAGACGACCTGAAGAAAGATGATGATCGACACTCCTCGAACCACAGTGCTCCATCTCAGCAGGTTATACTAAACCAGGGACCCCGTGACAAGGGTTGCTCTTATAAATATTTCGTTTCCTTCAAACCCCGGGATTTCACTGGGGAGAAAGGAGCCATTGACTGTATGACATGGCTGGATGAGATGGATACGGTTGTGGATATCAGCGGATGCGCTGAGAGAGATGTAGTCAAGTTTGTATCGCAGTCTTTTAAGGGTGAAGCTTTAGCATGGTGGAGATCTCTGATTCAGGCCACCGGGAAAATCCCATTATACAAGATGTCTTGGGATCAATTTGTTGCCCTTATCAGGGAAAATTACTGCCCTCAACATGAGGTGGAGAAGATAGAGTCTGATTTTCTATCATTGGTGATGACAAACCTTGACTGTCAAGCTTACCTGACGAGCTTCAACACGATGTCCCGGTTGGTTCCTTATCTGGTAACCCCGGAACCGAAAAGAATAACTCGTTTTATCGGTGGTTTAGCCCCGGAAATCAAGGCAAGCGTGAAGGCTTCTCGGCCAGCTACGTTTAGGTCTGTAGCTGACATATCTTTATCCCACACTTTGGATGCGGTCAGGAAGAGATCGCTGAGGAATAAGGAGGCTGAGAAGAGAAAACATGAAGATGATAGTTCACGGAGATCGAACAAGAAACACCGTGGAAACGGTGACAACAAGAAAGGATCGGAGTCAAGGAAAGATGGGCATAATTCTTGTGAGAAGCCCAAATGCAAAATCTGCAAGAAGCAGCACTTTGGAAAGTGCAGACTTGAGTCGAACTCACAGACTCAGTCAAAAACCTATGCTTGTGGTATATGCAAGTCCACGGATCACAAAACCTTGGATTGCAAGAAGATGAAAGACGCAACGTGCTATCGTTGCAATGAAAAGGGGCACATTAAAACCAACTGCCCCAAGTACACCAAGAAGCCTGAAGAGGCCAAGAAGACTAATGCTAGAGTCTTCAGAATGGACGCCAAGGAAGCGGTGCTAGACGACAATGTTATTACAGGTACTTTCTTTGTAAATGACGTCTATGCTAGAGTACTTTTTGATTCAGGCACTGATAAGTCTTTCGTTGATAACAAGTTTTGTGAATTGCTGAAATTACCTGTCAAAACCTTAAATGTGAATTATGAGGTGGAGTTAGCAGATGGCACCCTAGAAACCGTCTCAACTGTGTTAGATGGATGTGTTATATCCATTAAGAACCACTCTTTTCCTCTGTCTCTACTTCCCTTTAAGTTGGCCGGTTTTGACATAGTTCTGGGTATGGACTGGTTATCTCATAACCAGACCCAAATTGTCTGTAACAAGAAGCAAGTGGTGATAAAGACTCCGTCTGGTGAATCACTTACCATTCGGGGAGACACCCAGTATGGGCTACCTGAGCAAGTGACTATGCTCAAGGCGTCAAAATGTTTAAAGAAGGGTTGTGTCATCTACATGGCACAAGTGATTATTGATGAGCCTAAAACGAAGATGGAAGACATCCCTGTTATTTCTGAATTCCCAGAAGTTTTTCCGGAAGAACTACCTGGTTTGCCACCAGATAGGCAAGTGGAATTCAGGATTGATATCATCCCCGGAGCAGCACCAGTTGCTAGAGCACCTTATAGGTTGGCACCAACGGAGATGAAAGAATTGAGGACACAACTAGACGAGTTGCTAGCCAAGGGTTTCATTAAACCTAGTTCGTCTCCTTGGGGAGCGCCAGTCCTGTTTGTAAAGAAGAAGGATGGATCGATGCGTCTGTGCATCGATTATCGTGAGCTTAATAAGGTCACGATCAAGAATAGATATCCTTTACCCAGGATCGACGATTTGTTCGATCAACTACAAGGAGCAAGTTATTTCTCGAAGATTGATTTGAGGTCAGGCTACCATCAACTGAAGGTTAGAGATGAAGACGTGCATAAAACAGCATTTAGGACTCGTTATGGTCATTACGAGTTCCTAGTGATGCCTTTTGGGCTCACTAATGCACCTACCGCGTTCATGGATCTCATGAATCGTGTTTGCAAGCCGTACTTAGATAAATTCGTCATCGTTTTCATCGACGACATTCTTATCTATTCGAAGAATCAAGCTGACCATGAGAAACACCTTCGCTGTATTCTCAAGCTCCTGCATCAGGATAAGCTCTATGCCAAATTATCCAAGTGTGAATTTTGGCTTCGAGAAGTCCAATTCCTTGGACACGTGGTTAGTGAGCGTGGTATCCAAGTGGATCCCGCTAAGGTTGAAGCAGTTATGAACTGGCAAGAACCAAAGACGCCTACAGAGATTCGTAGCTTCCTGGGATTGGCAGGATATTACCGGCGTTTCATTGAAAATTTTTCAAGGATTTCTGCACCCCTAACTTCCTTGACTAAGAAGAAAGTAAAGTTCGTTTGGGGCCCTAAGCAGCAAGAGTCCTTTGATATTCTGAAGCAGAAGTTGAGCAACGCTCCAGTACTGACATTGCCTGAAGGTATAGAAGATTTTGTGGTTTACTGCGATGCATCTCACACTGGCATGGGGTGTGTGCTTATGCAGAAAGGCAAAGTTATTGCCTATGCATCACGACAGTTAAAGGTGCACGAAAAGAATTACACTACCCATGACTTGGAGTTGGGTGCCGTTGTATTTGCACTAAAACTGTGGAGGCATTATTTATATGGTATTAAGTGTGTGATCTATTCTGATCACAAGAGCCTCCAGCATCTGTTCAATCAGAAAGATTTAAACATGAGGCAACGTCGTTGGATGGAGACTTTAAATGATTATGATTGTGAAATCAGATACCATCCCGGCAAGGCGAATGTAGTCGCCGATGCCTTGAGTCGAAAGGAAAGGATGAAACCCATCCGAATCAATGCCAAGCGCATGGAGATAAAGAATAATTTGATTGAAAGGTTGTTAGCTGCACAGAAGGAAGCTGTGTTGGAAGCTAACTATCCTAACGAAAAGCTAGGAGTAACTGAGGAGCAGTTAACTCTTAGCAAGGACGGAATTTTACGATTAAATGGACGAATATGGGTTCCAATTTATGGAGGACTTCGAGATGTCATCCTCCAGGAAGCCCATAGTTCCAAATACTCCGTTCATCCTGGAGCTGATAAGATGTACCAGGATCTAAAGGCAAATTATTGGTGGATAGGCTTGAAAAAGTCTGTAGCCACCTATGTAGCTAAATGCTTGACATGTGCGCAAGTCAAAGCCGAGCATCAAAAGCCGTCAGGCTTGCTACAACAGCTTGAACTTCCTACGTGGAAGTGGGAAATGGTAACTATGGATTTTATCACCAAGTTACCTAAAACAAGGAAAGGAAATGATACAATATGGGTTATAGTTGACAGACTGACTAAGTCAGCACATTTCTTGCCCATTAAGGAGACTTATAGCTCCGACATGTTAGCCCAGTTATACGTTGATAAGATTGTAGCTTTACATGGCATACCTGTGTCTATTATCTCTGACAGGGATACTAGATACACGTCCCATTTTTGGAAAAGCTTCCAACAATCTTTGGGCACACGTTTGAACTTTAGTACGGCTTACCATCCTCAGACAGATGGTCAGAGTGAGCGTACTATTCAAACGTTGGAAGACATGCTACGAGCATGTGCGATTGATTTGGGTGGTAGTTGGGATAAGCACCTACCATTAGTCGAATTCTCCTACAACAATAGCTACCATACCAGCATTAAGGCTGCGCCTTTTGAGGCATTATACGGTAGAAAGTGTAGATCGCCTATTTGTTGGGCGGAAGTTGGAGATGTCCAATTATCAGGACCAGAGATAGTCTTTGAAACGACGGACAAGATTGTCCAGATTCATGACCGTCTCAAAGCTGCCCGAGATAGGCAGAAGAGTTACACAGATCCAAAGCGTAAAGCTTTTCACTTTGAAGTAGGTGATAAAGTGTTGCTTAAAGTATCACCCTGGAAGGGGGTGATGCGATTTGGTAAGAAAGGCAAGCTAAGCCCGAGATACATAGGACCTTTCGAGGTTATCGAACGTGTCGGGTCAGTTGCCTATAAATTAAACTTACCTGAAGAGCTCAGTGGAATTCACAATGTGTTCCACATCTGCAATCTGAAGAAGTGCTTCGCTGACGAATCACTGGTCATACCACATACAGATGTGCATATATATGAGAGCTTGAAATTTGTGGAAAAACCTTTGTCGATTGAAGATCGACAGGTAAAGAAGCTTCGAAGGAAGCATGTACCTATTGTAAAGGTCAAATGGGATGCCCGTAGAGGTCCCGAATATACGTGGGAGGTTGAATCCACGATGAAAGAAAAGTACCCTTATTTATTTCAGTAAATCTCGGGTCGAGATTTATTTTAAGGGGGTGAGGATGTAACACCTCGAAAATTCACGTCCTATAATGTGTTGACACGTGTCATATGTTTAAAACGTGTGAAAGAATATTATAGAAGGACTAAAGTTGACAAACATGGAAAGTATGTGAATATACGTATTCTAATTGTCAACAGTGAATAAAAATAATGTACATTAACCCTACATGGTGTTTATGACATCAAACGGATAAATCATGGATCATGCGAAGCTAAAAGTGAGAAATTACAAACTACAGGGGTTAAATGTGTCAACATGTTTAAGATATACCTCTGAGTGACCTTTTGACAAACCTGAAGCTTTGTAACTGTTAATCATGCTCACTAGAATGCACGATATAAATTTCATAAAGTTTCGTTATCGTATGAGAAAGTTATGATCAAATTCGTGTGCGAAGGGTTAAAGCGTAAACGTTGGAAGTTAGGACTTTTCGGGTAACAATAAAGTTAACCGGGGACTTAACAAAGTGGGTATATGTTTTAAAGCCCTTATAGATCAATTATGAGGGTTCATAATGCAAGAAACAAGTGCCTAATCGAATTTTGAAGAGCCAAGGATCAAATCGCAAAAATCTAAAAATTTTGATTTTGTGCAGAACGGGGTCGCGCGACGCGAAGCCCCAGGGGGGGGGGTCGTCGCGCCACGCGAGGGCCTATCTGGTCTGACTTTCTTGCTTCTTTGTCTGCCATGGCCCTTGTGTTCGACTTTTAACCGATTTGCCTCATCTTGGACGACCCCTAGGCACCCCCTAAGCACTAGGAACACCTGTTAATCAGTTGTGGAGAGTTGTAGACCCAAGTGTCAACAATCTATGGTGAGGAATTCACTATAAAAGGGCCTTGAACTTGCAAACACTCTTCACACCTTCCTTCAAGCTTTCTGATCATTCCTGGAGCTCAAGTCTGCTTCCAAGTGATCACTAATCAAGCTTAGGACTTCAGTAAGTTGCTAATCCTTTCTTTTATTGAGTTTAGCTTAGTTATTTAGCTAAAAGTCAAACCGTCGTAATTACGGTTTGACTTCGAGATTAATTAATAATGGCTCAGTCAAATCTCGAATCAAAAGTAGTTATAAGTTGGTAATTATGTGGGTAATAAAACCTCAAAAGGGTTCCCCCTGATTCCCACTCTAACTAGGTCTAGTGTCGGGTCAAACGTGTAATTAAAAAGTCAACAGAAAGTTTAAATTACAATTTATGCATGATTAACAATGTAGAACACATATAACCTGTTTGATCATTAATATAACTTGGTAATTAGTGTAAGGACATGTCTAAACATGTTCAACCCGACAATGTCCTGTTTAGACCCGGTTCGGAACCGAAAGTCGCATAGTTTGACTTATACTTTGACTTTCAGTTCTGACCCGTTATGGCATGTTTTAGAAATGCCTTAGAGCTTTATTTGGACCAGGTTACATGCTAGTATAACCCTCTGTGATTATACACCTCGGATCATTAGTTATCCAATTAATATGCATGATTCCGTTAATTGCTCATATGTTGACCATTATGCCCTTTTCACCTTAAAATGTGATTTTTGGAAATGTAAAAGAGTAGAAACCTTAATTACTGATATATAAACTTGCATACAAAATTTGACATCAGTTTGAGGTGTAGGTTAAGAGTTATGCTCGTTAGCGTAAAATTAAAGCTTTATGTTAATTAAACGGCGTATTTAGCGTATAGCCTACTTAAACATACTTTTTGATATCAAACTCTTTACCCACTGATGTAATATATTATTTTGGGATTTTTAAAGATTTTTAATTAGTTTTAGGCTGAGCATAACTTATAGTCGTAGGCTTAATCCGGTAATTGTCGGTTTTGCCCTTACGGGCTATAAAATGAGTTTTACATATCTAAACGACTCCAAACCTTTTTCTACTGATCACATATGATAAATAAATTATTTTAAGCCTTCTGGAAATATAAAAATATCAGATTTAAGTATCGAACCCGGAAACGGCTTCTAATCGCCTTTTTAAGCGTTTTTAACGCATAGTATGTACTAAAACTATTTTAAACATACAAGGGTTGATACCTACTGATATTTGAGGCAAATTATAATATTTTAATAGTAAGCAAAGGTTGATGAACTCAGACTTCATTTTTGAGCTTTTCGGCTTATGTGAAATTACCAAAATACCCCTACGGGGCATAGTTTGGTTATAATTGATAAATTTCACTTATATACTTTAACCTACTGATATAACTTAGCAAATTGAGTGTATTTTCTGATTACATCAGGCCTGTAACTCAGGTTGACACTTAAACTCTTTTACAACCTTTAAAATGACCAAACTACCCCTACGGGGCATAGTTTGTGATTAAATTCGTTTTGGGCATAGTAAAAGACATATTACTGATGTCACAACATATATGAAGCATATTAACTTAGGAAACCTGTAAATAGCTCTCATGAATACCCGTTACGCTTATTACGCGTTCGGTTCGGTTTATGTAACTAGTTTACATAAATTAGCCTAAACGGGTCAAACCTTAACGGTTTTATCTCAAATCCAGAATGTGTATGAAATACCCATATTAAACAAGTCTCTGAACTTGTCGGGTCTAAATCACATTCTATCCGGTCTTCGCTTAATCGTGCGTACGGACCGTGTCTTTGAAACTAACCGGTCTAAGCTTAAGCTTAACTAAAGACCCGTTAGGATTCTAATAGGTTATTATAAACCTTCGTTCCAGATTAGGAGTACCAGTGAAAGCTACTTGCGTTTGCTTATTGTGATTTATACATTGCTCAGGTAAATACTTTTAACTTATTTTCCCTATACGGGCTTGGGTTACGGTATATAGCATACCACTTGATCGGGCATCAAATCTTCCATCGTTGGGTGGTTAATTGAATAATTTGATCGGCTCGTTTAAACAGTCTTGTTACTTAAAGCCTTTGGGGGTTAATGACTATGTCCCGGATGTCCTTCGCATCATTTTACGAAATGACCACGACTTAAGCGCGGGGTGTAGGCGTACACCCGTCAGTGCACAAAAGGAATAATGTGGTGTGTCTATGGATCTTTAACCCGGACTTGATCCGGGCTACTGAACGCACAAGGAACATGTAATTCGTTCACAAGATTATATATTTAAATAATTCTCCCAAGTTAAAATAAAATGTTTATGCCATGTGCATCCAAACCAATTTTCAATCATTTTCCAAAATGAGTCAGTTGATTGTATTTACCAGTGTAAACTGACGTATTTTCCCAAAAAGATTAAATGCAGGTACTAAGCGAAATTGGCTGGGATTTCTCCTTAGCATCATTAGAAGTCTCGAAAGCTTAAGATGCCTGAAGTCTGTTGAACTATTGTTTCATATTTTATTTTCGATCCTTCTGTGGATAAACTTCCGAATATTGTGACATTTGATATTACAATATTAAATTCGGCTGTATTATATCTTTTAACTTGCTTCCGCTGTGCATATTAAATATTGTGTTGTTTGACTATTATGTTGCCAACCACGTCACGATAATTCCCCACCGGGCCCACCGGTGACACGTGGAAATCAGGGTGTGACACCTAAATTGCTCAAATTGATCAAATTGAAAGGCCAAATCAGTCCCAAATCAAAATCCAACTTCATATTAGTGATCACCTAAGTGAAAGGATCACAAGGTATGTTAAATTTTGTCTTTTGATTACATCTTGAAATTTTGATGAATGTTAGAAATCGAAATATAAGCTTGATTGATTGATGCTTAGATGAAATTAGTAATGAAAACATGTCTAGGAGTAAACCCTAGTCAATAACTTGTTGAGTTAGTGTTTAAATTATGAAGTTCATGATCATCTATTATGGGTGTTTAATGGGTTTTGTAGAAACATGATGAACACTAGAATCATGATTGTCAAACTAGTGTTATTTGAACTCTATGAAGTTAATCTTGACATTGAACCATGAATTTGATGATTATCTAGTAAAAGATGTTGAAATTGGAAAGATAGGTAGCCATAAAGTTTGATTGTTAAATTTTATAAAAGTATGCTCACTAGGTGTTTGATATAATGCCTAAGAGAAAGCCAAATGTTGAAATTTCGAATAAAACGCGCATTTGAATAATATGGCAAATTATGTGAAATGTGAAGTGATAAGGGTTCTAAACATCATGTTGAATTAGAATTAATTGTGTAAATCATGTGATCAAAAGTGGTTGACATTTGATAAGTTAAACTAACCAATGATGAAGTCGAATAGTAGTTTCGACATAGAAAATCCGTATGGTGGAATAGTCGTGATTGTTAATGACTAATCTAACCACCTTGTAAATGATGACGATAGTTTGACGCTTAACGAGCTAGGTGGCGACTTGGGAAAAGAAGCGAGTCAAACGGCTTGAATACGCGGAGAAAGAGCAAAATTAGATGAAAGGTAAGTTAAGCTTACACTCCCTTTTAAATTACAATACACTTACTTGCGAGTATTAAATATGAATTATGTTAAGTAATCGAAATACGATGTTCCGGCACGATATAATGCAAGCCGGAACAAGTGCGAATGGTAAGAAACCATAAATTATAGTAAAAAGGGTAAAAACGGTAAATTAGTCGGGCGATGACAAATAAATAAGGAATTTTGAACAATGAGTTATGGGGTGAGCCGTAACGGGTAAAATTGGTTAAATAGTAATCTGGACACGAGTTGACGGATAAACTAAAGGATTTGAAAAGACCCTATTTTGGTAAAAGTCATAACGGGTCAAATGGTGTGTTAACGCCATTTGACAATAACAACTGACGATTGCTTGCTGAGTTTTGGTGATTACAGGAAAGTAATATAAGCTTCGCGACGCTGTTAATTGGTAGTTAATAGTGAAAGGTATTATAGAAGGGTCAATGCTATGACCCGAGCCAGGTACGCATAATTAGATTTGTAGTAGAAATGGTATTTTGGTCAAATAATTAGTGGAAGTTCTTCGTCGTAAAAAGAGGAACTAAAATTGACCAAAACGCCCTTGATGGGTAAATCGAGCAAACAACCTTTAAGAATTGTTTAGAAATAAGCATTTTGATAAATTGAATCCTTGGGATAAGTATAAAATGGAGATAGGATGTAAACTAAAAAGAAGCGTGATTTAAGCTTGAAAGTGTTAAATACCCTTAACGGGTCAAAATGAGTAGATGTGTAAAACGGGTTAAGACTTGCATAAGAAACCCGTAATTTGAACCTTGAATAATAGTAAACGGATATAACGTGATGTCCATGATATTTTAAAGGTGGCACACAAGTTTGTTTGATAAAATCATGAACGGGTCAAAAAGTGTCATAATTGAAAAAATTTTGAGAATTCAGATATCGGGTCTTTACTCCATGAGATAGAGAATTAAATTACGAACGCGTACGAAAAAGAATCGCGTAAAACGGATAAGTAGATAAAAAGTTATGACACTTTGAAGTTCGTTTTTCGATTAAAACTATAGATGGGCAACTGCAGCAGCAAACAAGCAACATTCTGTCAAAAATGGGGCGTGGCGTCGCGCGACGCCCCGTAGCGTACGGCGATGCCCCTAAATTCCGATAATTGTTTGAATTTTGTTGTTTTGACTCATGAAACTAGTTTTAACATGTATTTAACTTATCAAAACTAACTTTTTTGTTGGTTTTGAATTTAGGTGATCGAATTATGCATTTGGATAAAAATCAAGCTCGATGAAGAACCGAACACGCGAGATTAAAGCTTCCGCACGTTGTTTTGTCGTCATTTTAAACGACGAATCCATACATATTAAATTGTATTATTTTCAAATTGTAAAAGTTTTAATTTACCCGTATTAATGAACAATATGTGCATATAGTTACATATTTAATTTTCATAATTTATACGAAAATCGTTATTTAATAGTAAGGGTGTTACAAGTTGGTAATCAGAGCTCATGGTTAAAGAGTAAGTGTGTTCGGTTCGAGGCTTGATTGCAAATCTGGTAAGTACATGTATGTTAATGGTTTAGCATGTTAAAGTGTTGTAAACAACACACAGGGTTATCGCGTAATACACGCTACCCCAATTAAAATGATTGATACAGTTAACGAAATTACGTGCGTTGACACGTACAATAAAAAGCCTTGTATTACAATACGGACGTTTATTATTGTCGAAATTACTAACATTTGTAAATGTTTAGTTGAAGGACACTCGCATCTGAAGATGACGAGAGTTGAACGAATTGCGAATATGACGGTGGAACGGTCCGAGGTATAACAAGCTGAGCATACTCACTGAGGACCTAAATCGCGTGATAATCGTGAACAAAGTTAACGGCAAGAGAAGCTCGTTAGGGCAAGCACTACCAGGTGCACGCTTTTAAATTTAATCGCATAAGTAGTAATATGCAACAAACACGTAGGGGATAACGGTTGCATATATCTGATAAAACCTGAATAGGATATCTATTCAGGATGATGTTTCTAAAAGAAGTTTAACAGAAACATGTGTTATTCACGATGATGAATAACAAAGAAATAATAGGATTAGTTCATATGGAAACTTGGACGGGGGGTAATTATCCAAGTGGAAAACTCTCAATATAATGATATTGAGAAAAATAGCGATCACATTAACGAATGTGATTAAATAATAGTTCGATAGAAAAGAAAAACATTTTTATATGTTCAAATGTAAAACTAGTAAAACTAATGATTGTTGTTTCGCAAATAAATAAAGTTTTACTAAATGAAATCAGAGATATGAAATAAATAGAGGCGTTACTTACATAGGGTGTGATGTGAAAACTATAAAAAGGTCATGTTTATCATGTGCTGATCGCTTACTCTTGCCAAGTAAGTAGTGGCATATGATACCATGAACTTCTTGTAGCGGACACATTTACGTCCGATGTAGTACGAACGGGGTGAATGGGACTAACTTAAATGGTACCCAAATGAATCAAACAAATAAGATGTTTGATAGTAAACGTAAACGCAAGTCGGATGACGGAAGCGTATTACGTTAGAATGACGAGCCCGAGAGAAGGGACAAAGATCGAGGTAAATGAAAATACAAACCAACTAATGAGAATGCTAAGGCATAGGGATAAAAGTTTGACTGTCATAAGTGATGAAATTCACATGGACAAGTCAAACGAATTAAATAAAGAATAAAGGACTTGACTGAACAAAAGCGATGGATCTCGCTAAGACGACCAAATAAATTAAAATGACGTCTAAAACCATATAAGAATGGTTACTTGAAAATGATTTCGGTAAAGATACCCGATGAATGGGTAGGATTTGGAAAGTATGCGTAAACCAAGAGACGGGAACGCGAAACAGCAGGTCAAAAGACTCGGATTGTGAATTATAACTAAGAGACAGTGAAATTTTGCAAACATAAATTTTGATAAATTACGCTCAACTATTTTAAAGTTGAATGGGTCAAGTAAAGAATGAAGTTTGACATTCGAATTAAATAAAGAATGACGCTTGCTAATATAAGTAAGCGTGAGCCGAATAAATAAAAGCACAAAATATTAATAAACCAATGCAAGGGGTTATGGGTGCTAAAAACATTAAGATAAAAGAACCCGGGTAATGGGCTGTAAAGAAATACATGATAAAAGTTACGGCCCATGAGGCCATACACATGAAAGACGCACACGTCAATACAAATGATAACTATAGATGGAAAAGAAGGAAAACCTTGAAAACGAAGCTAAGTTCGTTTGGTTTAACCAACGAGCTACATAAAGAAGGTTTCGGGGACGAAACCTCTTTAAGGGGGGGGGGTAAACTTGTAACACCCTAAAAACGGGTTTGGTAATCAAACCACGTTAATAGTAAAGACGGGTAAAATAGCCTTAGTGGTAAAAATTAATCTGGTAAATATTAGGATTTAAATAAATAAACTTGATGTTAATTAAAAGGAGGATAAATACTTTGGGAAAAACAAAATATATAGAAGGCCCGAGTTAACGGGACTTAAAAATAAAACGGGTTATGACTTTCCCGAAACCACTAAGTAACTGGGAATATCAATCTAGTTAGTTAAGTATGGTTAAAACAACATTGAAAACATGGGTTAGTTAAACCTTTATAAAACTTGAGAACTTGAGGAAAGTAGAGGGGCCAAACATGAAAAACTGGAAACTTCTTTTAATTAAATAAAACTCTACACCAAAACACACACACTAAGTGTGTGTTCTGGTTGAAATTTCCAGAGGAGCCAGGAGCTCTCATCTTCAAACCCTAAATTGCTCAAATTGAAAGGCCAAATCGGTCCCAAATCAAAATCCAAGTTCATATTAGTGATCACCTAAGTGAAAGGATCACAAGGTATGTTAAATTTTGTCTTTTGATTACATCTTGAAATTTTGATGAATGTTAGAAATCGAAATATAAGCTTGATTGATTGATGCTTAGATGAAATTAGTAATGAAAACATGTCTAGGAGTAAACCCTAGTCAATAACTTGTTGAGTTAGTGTTTAAATTATGAAGTTCATGATCATCTATTATGGGTGTTTAATGGGTTTTGTAGAAACATGATGAACACTAGAATCATGATTGTCAAACTAGTGTTATTTGAACTCTATGAAGTTAATCTTGACATTGAACCATGAATTTGATGATTATCTAGTAAAAGATGTTGAAATTGGCAAGATAGGTAGCCATAAAGTTTGATTGTTAAATTTTATAAAAGTATGCTCACTAGGTGTTTGATATAATGCCTAAGAGAAAGCCAAATGTTGAAATTTCGAATAAAACGCGCATTTGAATAATATGGCAAATTATGTGAAATGTGAAGTGATAAGGGTTCTAAACATCATGTTGAATTAGAATTAATTGTGTAAATCATGTGATCAAAAGTGGTTGACATTTGATAAGTTAAACTAACCAATGATGAAGTCGAATAGTAGTTTCGACATAGAAAATCCGTATGGTGGAATAGTCGTGATTGTTAATGACTAATCTAACCACCTTGTAAATGATGACGATAGTTTGACGCTTAACGAGCTTACTTGCGAGTATTAAATATGAATTATGTTAAGTAATCGAAATACGATGTTCCGGCACGATATAATGCAAGCCGGAACAAGTGCGAATGGTAAGAAACCATAAATTATAGTAAAAAGGGTAAAAACGGTAAATTAGTCGGGCGATGACAAATAAATAAGGAATTTTGAACAATGAGTTATGGGGTGAGCCGTAACAGGTAAAATTGGTTAAATAATAATCTGGACACGAGTTGACGGATAAACTAAAAGATTTGAAAAGACCCTATTTTGGTAAAAGTCATAACGGGTCAAATGGTGTGTTAACGTCATTTGACAATAACAACTGACGATCGCTTGCTGAGTTTTGGTGATTACAGGAAAGTAATATACGTTTTCGCGACGCTATTAATTGGTAGTTAATAGTGAAAGGTATTATAGAAGGGTCAATGCTATGACCCGAGCCAGGTACGCACAATTAGATTTGTAGTAGAAATGGTATTTTGGTCAAATAATTAGTGGAAGTTCTTCGTCGTAAAAAGAGGAACTAAAATTGACCAAAACGCCCTTGATGGGTAAATCGAGCAAACGCCCTTGATGGGTAAATCGAGCAAACGACCTTTAAGAGTTATTTAGAAATAAGCATTTTGATAAATTGAATCCTTGGGATAAGTATAAAATGGAGATAGGATGTAAACTAAAAAGAAACGTGATTTAAGCTTGAAAGTGTTAAATACCCTTAACGGGTCAAAATGAGTAGATGTGTAAAACAGGTTAAGACTTGCATAAGAAACCCGTAATTTGAACCTTGAATAATAGTAAACGGATATAAGGTGATGTCCATGATATTTTAAAGGTGGCAAACAAGTTTGTTTGATAAAATCATGAACGGGTCAAAAAGTGTCATAATTGAATTTCAAACCAAGAGCTTGAAATCTAAAATTTTGAGAATTTAGATGTCGGGTCTTTACTCCATGAGATGGAGATTTAAATTACGAACGCGTAGGAAAAAGAATCGCGTAAAACGGATAAGTAGATAAAAAGTTATGACACTTTGAAGTTCGTTTTTCGATTAAAACTATAGCTGGGCAACTGCACCAGAAAACAAGCAACATTCTGTCAAAAATGGGGCGTGGCGTCGCACGACGCCCCGTAGCGTACGGCGACGCCCCTAAATTCTGAAAATTGTTTGAATTTTGCTGTTTTGACTCACGAAACCAGTTTTAACATGTATTTAACTTATCAAAACTAACTTTTATATTGGTTTTGAATTTAGGTGATCGAATTATGCATTTGGATAAAGATCAAGCTCGATGAAGAACCGAACACACGAGATTAAAGCTTCCACACGTTGTTTCGTTGTCATTTTAGACGACGAATCCGTACATATTAAATTGTATTATTTTCAAATTGTAAAAGTTTTAATTTACCCGTATTAATAAAAAATATGTGCATATAGTTACATATTTACTTTTTCGTAATTTATAGGAAAATCGTTATTTAATAGTAAGGGTGTTACACCTTCGTACGAATGGACACATTAGTCAGTTCGTGCGAAGCCACAGGACCAAACCCAGGTTCGTACGAAGGCACTAGGTGGGTTCGTACGAAGGCATGATGCCTATATATATGGGTGTTGGGGTTTTGTTTTGGACAAGCTTTGGTTCCCTAAGGGGAGATGTTTTCCAACTGGTTTCGCGGGTATGTAACTTCAAATCATCAATAGAAACCAGATTAAATTGACTTTTTCGGTGTCGATTATACTTTTACTCCTTTCTTATCAATAATACTTCACCGAGCCGGTTATCTCGGGACCAAAACTCCGTCAAACCTGTCGGATCCTGGAATCTCAATTGTTATCAGAGCTACGGTACCAATTCAATTGATCTAACAGTTGATTGAATCACCTACGCTCATAAATTTTAGAGTTTTTGGAGGTTTTGACGTTAAACATCGAATAAACATTAAATTGAAAGTCAATTCACGGATGGATTTTGAAATTGTAGACATCATTAGATTCGTGATTGATTTTCGCACAATCCTGTGAAGTTTCATCATGAAATTCGTAGAAATAAAGGTCCTGGATCGAAAAATGTGTTTGGGAGTGTTCTTGAGGAATCAGCCTCTCTGGTACGAAAGCACAGCTTCGTAAGAATCGGCATTCCAGGTTCGTACGAATCCACTCATGTCCAGATTCATACGAAGGGACCAGGTTCGTATGAAGGGACCTCCCTTTTGTTCAAAATATCATTTCGTTCCAAATTAGCCCATTCGTACGAATGGAGTAGGTTCGTACGAATGAGCAAATGCATTTTTGATCGCAATGACGAGTTGCTTCAGTGAACAGATTTGATGATACGATCACAGATTGTGGAAATTAGTGGGGTAGTCATGATACTGGTGCAGAATGTTTATCATCTGGGTTATCTGACTATTAATGGGTCGTAACGTAAAATCCGCAATGATGAAAAACTGACGTTTGAGGAAAAATTGTCATATTTTCGGTATAGTCGAGTTTTTCAGAGATAAAAGAGATATGGATTGCTCAATTTGAGGGGGAATTCAGTGATAAGACGTCAGAATTTGCAAAAATGAGGGAGAATAAAATTTCATAGAATATATAAATTCCGGTATTTTTGAAATTCGTGACAGTGCAATAGTATTCGGGTGGTTCCGACTTCAGATTGTCTGGGAATGTGAATCTGATTGTGGATGAAAGCTTCTGAGATTTAGATTGTCTGAGAAGATGAATCTGATTATGGACGAACGCTTCGGAGATCAGTATACGTTACAAGATGATTTGATCCGTTGAAGATTTGCTGACTGTGGAGATACCGTTTATACTGATCAATCATTCTTATAGGTGCTTAAAGGTGATCACGGAAAACAGGATTTCAGATGTTCGTGAGTAATCACAGATTTTAGGTTAACCAGTGGGGTGTTCGAAGTTTCTATCTATTGCCGGTTGGGTTTTTATACATTAATTAGATCTAGCAGGCGGAATGCGTGATCGATGGTGCTGAAATGATATATCAAAAACCGAACGCGGATGTGGTTAAAGCTGAAACAGAGAAGCTGCATTGATTAGTTTCAAGTTGATTATTCGTGAAGATTGCAGTTGAGCAAATCAGGGGAGGAGTCGTGAACTGTGCAAACAAAGACCTGAAGATTCATTTCAGGGGGAATGTGTGTATAACATTGTCAAAGCAAACCCGAATCATCAATCAAGGGGGAATTGATTGAAGATTTCAAGATGCCTGATTGAAGTTGCAGAATATTCAAAACACGGCTCTAGGTTTTCAAAGAGACGATTCGACAGTGACGGCCAAGGGGGAATCTGTTGGTGCATGTTTCGTATGTCCGCCACTGTGCGAATAGGCTAGATAGTGCGTGTGTTGAATATTGTATAGAATAGTGTGAAATCCGGTACGTACTGAAAGGTTTTGTGATGTAACAGTTCCTTCGTACGAAGCCACAAGACCAAACCCAGGTTCGTAAGAACGCACTAGGTGGGTTCGTACGAAGGCATGATGCCTATATATATAGGTGTTGGGGTCTTGTTTTGGACAAGCTTTGGTTCCCTGAGGGAGATGCTGTCCAACTGGTTTCGCGGGTATGTAACTTCAAATCATCAATAGAAACCAGATTAAATTGACTTGTTCGGTGTCGATTCTACTTCTACTCCTTTCTTATTAATAATACTTCACCGAACCGGTTATCTCGGGACCAAAACTCCGTCAAACCTGCTGGATCCTGGAATCTCATTATTATTTTTGTGTATGTTTTTAATTTGAAAACCTTTTTTTGGTTAATGTGCATTTTAGAAAATTAGATGATTACATTTGTTTAGGTGCAAATGTCAAAAAGAGTGATGGCGACATGAATCAAGAGGGAGATAGGTTTCCAACGCCACATATTGCATCAACATTCACAAAAATTGCTATGAAATCCGCGGACGTTAGTGAGGATGTAATAGCTGGTGCATATGATACGTAGAAAATGAATGATATTCTATCATTCAGCCTCGATATCACACAGGATGACCCGTGTCAAGCAAATTGTGTGCCTGAAAAAAGTGCAACTCTACCAAAGGTGTCGGAAGTTAAGGATGTAGAAGGGAAAGGGAAACGGAAGAAGATCTCAAAATATGGGCAATCACCGTTTTTTATCAGAGCTGTAAATATGGACAGCTGGATGAGTAAGAAAGATAATGTTCTATGGAAATATTTGTCCTGTTGCGCAAATGACAAACAGTACGTTTACTTTTAATAATGTGTAACTGGTAATTTTCACTTAAATTATTATACTTTTGATTAATTTGTTATTTTTGAACTGTTGTTAATTTATAGGGTGGCGAAACAAAAAAAAAGAGCGGAAAAGACGAGGGGGTTGAAAAAGAACTAAACGAGATTGCATCTACGAATGCGTAAGAAACATTTTTTTTGAAAGCATAAAGCATATTGAGTAGATACGTAGAGTAGACTGCACTAGATATAGTGACTAGATATGTTCAGCAGACTGCACTTTTTTGAACAATATGTTTGTTTTGTACGGTGTACACACGTGTATACACTTTTTATTCAACCAAATACACCTGTGTACTCATATGAGTATAGGTGTATTTGGTAGGGTCGATGGTCTGTATCTACACGAATAAGATGAGGATTGACACACTCATCTATGATGGTCATACTCGTTATTCTTCTTTGGAGGATCTAATAAATATGATCCTCAGTAGGGCTCCGTTTCATTTTATTGTGTACACACCAGCCCTCTAAAAGAGAAAAAATGGTCGTACAAATCTTTTAGATTTAAGGGCGATTTATCAATACAACGTGCCACATCCCTATGACGTTCAAAGATGTACCAGTCACCGACAAGAAAGGGACGATACAAAAACATGGAAAAAGGGGCATTGTCACATCCCTAGGTACTTTGTTGTGTGCCCATAAAATAATCCTAAAGGTGTACAATAAAATAAATTTAAAGATGAAGCAATAAAAGCAGGCATTTTGAAGACACAGAGATTCCATTACAATGGCACCAAGAGTTGGCCTTTTGACTACAGTCACTTGTGAGTACATACGTAAATCAAAAACTTGCAATTTGCTAAGAAGACGACTGCATGTTTATAGCAAGTTCATGAATGCACACACTTAAACGCCTTTGATTCTCGTCACAATCCATCTTTATACACTCTGTAATTTTTTTCATGACAACGTCCGCTTCTGCACGCAAAGTAGAAAAAGATGGTTGAATCGTAGCCCGGTTTGATGCACGCAACCCTGTCATTACTTGGTTAATAACTTCCAGTAGTGAAATAATGACGGAAGCCTTTTCTTTCCCTTTCTCAATCTGCGCACTCAGATTTTTCCAGCTTATATCAATATCAACATGCGTCTTCCCTTGTTCATGCATCTTTGCCATTCTGGTCTCGGTAGCAGCTTTCTCCTTCTCGAGGAAGGTGCGTAACTTTTTAACAAGGCTTTGGGCTAACTTGGTGTCTTGTATAGCTCTAGCATCCTGCAGAGTTTACATGGATATTGATAAAACTTTAAGAAACATTAATCCTACTCAACAATTTATACTGCAAAAAGGGGGTTTTTTTTAGCCAGAAGTCTCATTTTCTATCTCCAGACCTTACTCTACTCTATGAGTGAGATTTTACTGGGTCCGTTAGTTTTGTTTGTTTACAATACTACTCATCATCTTTGTCACAAATCTCCAAATTAATATCATATAAAAATGGGGCAACATCGGTATCTGTGATAAACTTTTATCACGACTCTTTTTTATTTATTGAAACAAAATAAACCAGAATTCCAAAACTTACAAAAATAAAGAAGCATACACACCTTGCTTAAATACTCAATCAAACTTGACAAAGAAGTATGCTAAAAACCTAACAGGAATACAAGGATAAACCTACAACAGTTCTTCCCAGTCTTTTTCAAGATCATTTATCATTTTGATTCTGAATTTCATTTGTACAGTTCACAATTGCACTAAAACAAATGTAAATAATTGCCAAGATCAATCAATCAAGACCTAACCAGTCTCAATTCCCCGTCGATATTGACGGCTGCGATTAAGTTTACCATGCAGCGGCCATGGAAAATAATTCCTTGCAGGTTTATCCTCTGCATTCATTGTATATTCTTAGGGTTTCCAAAAAAAATGATTCATTTTAGAATTTAAATCATCAACCATTAAATTCCACCTCAGCAAGAACTAAAAAAAATGAAACCTGACATGCCATCAAAAGTGTAACCTGTTAACCTAGAAGATGCAAAATTTGAATAGAAAATGAAAGTTGGGTGACTTTGAAGAGATAAAAAAACAAACTTCAGTTACTTTAGTGAAACAAATGAAAAACTTTGTTACTAGTGCGTCAAGTGTCCCCTTAAAATCAAACTTCTTTATAATCTAAAAGCAGCAAGGCATAGTAGTTTTCAACTTAAAGATATACTATACATACAAGTTTCTACTTTCTACTACAAAATTCACCTTAAAGATAAAGCAGTTAAAACAAATATATAAGTTGTATGCCATAATATTGTTTATAACATAGCTACAAGTATGATACATGGCAAATAATGTAAAAAATACCTCACGTGATGCCATTGTGAAGGTGGCACCGGGAGAACTATCTAGCAGATAGCCTCTAACTTCTGCAGACATCTTAACTCTCTCATGTTCTCCCACCTCCAGAAGGTCGTCTCTTTCTGGATGAATCTTTAAACGTTTTAAGTTAGCAAATGGGGAAGGTTGATTTGACAGTAGTTCCGCAAATGAAGAAAGAAGCTGCATGAAAAACGCATTTCAAAAAACTATGTATAAATGAAAAGTAGCTAATTAGGGTGTAAACAAGCCAAGCTGCTCGTGAACTACTCGAAATCGGCTAGCTCGGATCGAACCGAGCATAAACCAGCCCGAGCCTAAAAATAAGTTTGTTTAATATGAGGCCGAGCTTCGCTTATCAAGCTTGATCTGGCTTGCGAGCGTAAACATACAAGCCTGTTATTTATATACTTTATAATAAAAATATTAAATATATATGTATTTATATAATTATTATTATTATTATATATCAGGTTATATATAATGTATAATTATACTTTATATACAAAAAATAATCATAAATGTATATAAATCCATTATTAGATAATAAACGAGTTGAGATCCAGCCTAGCTCGGCATGAAAAACTATTCACGACCCAACCTCGAGCTCTAGCAAGTTAAACGAGTCGAGCTCAGGCTCGGCTCGTTTACACTTTACACCCCTATAGTTGATGACTTGATGCAATCATCATAATGATGAGTACATATTTATAAATGTATGCACCATGTCTTTTTTAGAGCATGACCTTATCTTCAATACGGTGTTTGGCTAAAGGGTGCTTAAGAAAGAAGAAATAGCCAATGGCTTTTCAAAGTATCAAAGCATGCATCGAATCTAGCTTGACCACCTAATTGTTATAGGGATCCTAGTTTCTGTTAAAACACTTATGTATCTTCACTATTTTTGCAAGCGTATAATTCAAACCAAGTTAACCATCATAACATTCAACACAATAAAACATGAAAAAGGGAATGTTCCTTTCGTAACAAAGAAGACTAACCTTTTAATTTGCTTTTCTTTTTCGTAATTCAGAATTGCAAATCATAATTGGATGCATAACAAAAATAGTAACACTACTAATTACCTCTACAATTTCCAAGCTAAGTGTAAGAAACTTGACATTATGAAGTTGTTGAAGCAAACGTAGAACTTGATGAGCACATTTTGGATAGGATACACAAATATCCGCCATCTCCAAAGAAAGATAATCATTTCCAACAAGTTGCAAACTATGATAACCTTTATAGAACAAGACTAGAAGATTGGGTGCAGAAATCAGATAATTCTTGTATTGGCAATCAATTATATTGAGATTCTTGAGTTGAGGTGCATCAATTTTGATAACCTCCACACTCCCGTAAGCAGACTGATTAAGTTTAAGATTAGAAAGTAGAGGAAGACAAATACTTAAAACCTTGAATCCCTTCGTAGTGCAACCTATTAAGGTGAGATTCTTCAGGTTTGCACACTTAGAGAAAATATCGGTATTTTCATCACAACACAAAGTGGCAAAGTGAAGATACAAAGTTGTTAAGGCAGGGAGCTCCCAAGTAGCTGTTGCTTTAAAGACATATGAAAAATTTTTCATCGTACGATAAGGATAAGCTCGAGCTGCAGTATATTCCATTGTCAAACTAAGATGTTTTAGAGACTGAGAACTAAAGAGAGAAAAAGGGATTTCAACATCATTCTCAATCAAGCTTGCAACATTGAGCGTTTGGATATTGTGAGAAAACGCATACTTTATAATTTGTTTGACGAACGCATCAGTATCCTCTCCATGAAGACTAAGCTCAACAGAGGACACTTCTGTTTGATCGTTGCGGTCAGAGAGAAGATGCGTAACAAATTCAGAGAACTTGGGCAACAAAGTAAAATCATCTCGTGAGAGATTGAGATAAGGCATTGAAGTCCATATAAACCTCCATCTAGATGACAAAACACTGGTTTGAACAGCATGTTTGATGCTAATAAAAGAGAGGATTTTATGGATAAGACCGTCTGGCAAGCTGCTTAGTCTATCGTCTTCTACATTCATTCTCGTTTGATCATGGCTAGAATCCATTCTCTACCTCGATACAAACATGCATTTATATATCTGCTAACTATTAGTATTACGTCATCATCATGACTTCTCCTTTGACTCCGAAAACTGCAATTTGATGGAACACAACAATCAGAACATTTCAAAAAAAACTATTGTTACATTCAAAGTGTATGCGTTGACTTTCTACATAAAACTAGGCATAAGGTTGGTTGTAATGACAACAAATAAGTCTTAATCATACATAAGAATAACAAATGATCATCAGTCAATTCCCTTTGTTCTTATCAGAAGAATAACAACCAAACATCAATCAAACACTGAAGTTGTCAAATAATAATTGGCTTATTTACAAGGGTTTATGCTTCGATTCTTGATAAAGCATTTACAACAGTGAAACAAATCAAGAGAGGAATGATTATCTTTATGATGAATTAAAAGAAGACTCTATAGAGCTTACTATGAAATACCTCCTCCCTCCGTAGTAAATTCAAATGGCAGCTGCTAGGGTGTGAACCAATTTAGGGCTCCGTCTAAAATGCAATTCCTTTTCCTTCCCCCCTTTTGTCGGTTTTTAGTGACTTTTTTTTCTTTTTCTAATTAATCAATGTCTAAAGCCCACCAGTTATATCTCGAGCCCTAAGAGGAAACAGCCCAAAACATGCACACAATAATAAAACGATGAGTAAATTAGAAAAATCATTTTTTATATTGACGTTAGATTGCACAGTGTGTCATTTGTGTTTAAAAATACAAAAAACATACTCAATGTTTGCAAACCTTTGCATGTTATGTCCTTTAGCCCTAACTCAATTAATTTTCATGGTTAAATCTGATCAAGTGGAACCCTTGCGAGGGTATTTTGATGCAAAACTACTATCGAGTCGGGGGTCTCACTGGAAGCAGCCTCTCTATTCTTATGGGGTAGACAGGGGCGTAGGATAATGGGGGCGGGAGGGGGCGGCCGACCCCCCGAACTTTTCGCTCAGTAGTGGAGAGTATGCAGTTTTCGTATAGAAATTTTTGGGTTTATGCGTTTTTGACCCCCCGTTTTATAGAAATTTTTTGGTATATATGTTTTCGACCCCCCAGTCAAAAATCTCAAGCTTCGCCACTGGGGGTAGAGGTAAGGCTGTCTACATCTTACCCTTCTCAGACCCTACGTTAGCTTTGCTATTAGTGGGATTTACTGAGTATGATAATGATGATATTTATTTATGTGTTTAGGGTAAAAAGACCAAAATACCCTTGCATGGAGTCCACATGGTCAGATTTAACCATGAAAACTAACTGAGTTAGTGCTAAAGAACATAATGTGCAAGAGTTTGCAGACATCAAGTATGTTTTTTGTACTTTTTGAAGACAAATGACACAATTTACAATCTAGTATTATCATAAAGGACGATTTTTGTAATTCACTCTAAAACGATTAGAAATATTGAAGTGTTATTTTAACGAGGATCCAACAATTGGTATTGTTTTTTTATATATTTTTTTTGTTTTTTACTTTTATTTTAATTCCTAAAAATCGTACATCATAATTTTTTTTTTCAGACACGCCTATGCATATGGTTGTCCAAAAAGCTCGCGGCTCGGAGCTCGCTCGAATTTAGCTCGGAAAAAGCTCGCTCGATATGGCTCGGTTTGAAAGTGAGCCTAGCTCGACTCGGCTCGTGACGAGCCAAATTGGCTCGGTTTGGCTCACTTGGTAGCTCGACTCGGCTTAGCTCTAATTATTTTACTTATAATATATTTTATTTTTATATACATATAATATACTACAAAAACATGATTATTATTTACATGTATTTAGGATTCTAGTTTGATATCTATGACATATTTAAAGGTTGATTGTTGTGCTAATGAACAAATATTGTATTTACTTGAAATATAAAACTTATTTTGTGTTGTTGAACGTGATTTTGGCTTGTAATGTATTAGATTGAACTTATTTTGAATATGTTCTTTTAAAGTATTGAATAATATTTTAGAATACTGAATTTTAGGAGCTATGAATTAATTTTTATTTTTAAAATCGAGCCAAACCAAGCCGAACCGAGCCAGCTCGGTTTAAAACCAAGCCGAGCCCGAGCTTAGATTTTCAGCTCGGATTCAAATCCGAGCCGAGCCAGCTCGGTTTATAATCGAGCCGAGCCCGAGCTTGCCCTAGCTCGACTCGGCTCGGCTCATGAATAGCCCTACCTATGCATACTTTACCTGTTTTGATGATAGTAAAAATATAAAGATGTGGGTCAAATAATAAGGGTGGAGATACAATAGGAAGTTAATTTGGCTAGGAAAGCTAGGAAGTGATATTGACCATCCATTTAGTTAATCAAGGGCTAAGATTAAATCAGGGAAATTGAAAAGAAGAAAAGAGGCGCGTGAGTTTGTTCAAGGGCATTCTAGTCAATCCAAGTCAATAGTTTCTCTCTCCTCCAATTCCCCCCATTTTTTAAACGTTAATAACTCTTTCATACGACATTATTTTTTTATAAAAATTGCACCAAAAAAACGAGCGTTTTTTTATCTTTAAAACGAGTATACTATTGCTATATTTAAAAAAAAAATTAAAACCAGTTGTGTAAAACGCAATAGAAAAACCACCAGTTACGTAAAACGCAATGAGAAAAAAAAAACCTAAAAAATGACATTTTTTTAAAACGCAATGCACAAAAAACACAAAGAAATGACTTATTTGTAAAATGCAATGGCCAGAAAACACAAAGAAATGTCTTATTTCTAAAACGCAATAGACTGAAAACACATAAAAAATGTTTTACCTATAACGCAATGCACAAAAAACACAAAGAAATGTTTTATTTGTAAAACGCAATGGCCAGAAAACACTTAAAAATGTCTCATTTCTAAAACGCAATGACCTAAAAAAACAAAAGAAAGTGTTCTCTGTAAAACGCAATGGACTGAAAACACCTAAAAATGTGTTTTACCTAAAACGCAATGAATAAAAACACTTCAAAAATGTGTTTTACCTAAAACGCAATGACTAAAGATACTTAAAAATGTGTTTTTTTCTAAAACGCAATAGCCAGAAAACACATAAAACTCTCTTATTTCTAAAACGCAATGGACACATAAAACTGTTTCTGAACTTTTTGTGAGTTGTCTGTGAACTGTCTGAATTGTCTACGAATTACTGTCTTCGAAATGAGCCAATTTCTGGAAAATTAAATTTTCTGATGCGTTTTTAGTACAGCTCAACCCCAGCCAGGGGCTCTGCCCCTTGGACCCCGCCAGGGGCTGCCGCCCCCGGACCCCCGCCAAGATCGTAAAACGCAATGACTAAATAAAAACCCAGATCGTTAAAATGAAATTAAAGAATTTCTTACATGGATCGAAGCCGGTTTCTTCATCAATTGACGAATTTTGAAATGATAGAAACACTTATCAACGATTGAATCGAACAAATTGAGTGATTATCTTCAAAATCAACGGAAAAAACGAGATTTTGTATGAAATTAAACTGGGTTTTCTTCAAAAAAAACTGAAGAACACGTTGATCGGGGGTTTGAATCATTGATTGGTGATGAAAATCTCACTATAATGTAGTGATTATCGAGATAGAAAGTGAAGAAATGGTTGAAGATGGTGGGTTTTGAAAATGGTGGGTTTTGAAGTTACTGGGTTTTGAAAAAGGAAGAAGAAAGGGTTTGATTGACTAAAATACCTTTTTCTTTATTTTAAATGTTGTCACATGTCATCCTCTTATTGCTTTCTATCCTTCCTAGCGAAATTAATCTTCCTATTTGATCTTTACCCCAAATAATAATATATGTCTTCCGTAATAAATTAAATTAAAATCAAATACAAAATACAAAGAAGATAAAAACACTACGATGGGTGCATGGTTGGAATGTGCATCGACCGCCATTTTTCCATGCTACTAAAAAGGAACTGAATAGCGGTTATCACCTCTAAACTAAAGTTATTTTGCAACACATCATAATCAAGGTTGGACATACTATGCAACATCTGAATGAAAAAAATAACTTAACTCAAAAGTATGCCTCGGTAAGTTGAAAAAAAAATGATTAATCAATTTTGTTTGTTTCTTAAATATTTTGATTTACTTTACCCCTTTTGTGAAAATCAAATATATGTATATTTATAATATAACATTAACCCCCACAAGCCATCTCCATCGCCTCCATTTCTAGCGAGTGGCGAATCTAAAACTTTTGTGTAACACCCCAAAAACGGGTTTGGTAATCAAACCACGTTAATAGTAAAGACGGGTAAAATACCGTTAGTGGTAAAAATTAACCCGGTAAATATTATGACTCAAATAAATAAACCTAATATTAATTTAAAAGAATGAAAAGAATACTTGAGAAAACAAAAGTATATAAAAAGGGCCCGAGTTAACGGGACTTAAAAGAAAAACGGATTTTTAAACAAGATAAAGTAACTGGGGATAAATGACCAAGTTAGTCATAAGTCTTATAGTGATAAGACAATTTGTTAAAAACACACTACATGTAACTTGTTAAAGTATAGGGACCAAAGGTGACAAACTTGAAGCAAGTTTGTATTAAATAAAACATCTAACACCAAAACACACACTTTAAGTGTGTGTTCTGGTCGTGAATCGCAGGAGAGCCAGGGGGTTCCATGCCCAAACCCTAGCCAGCAAAAATCAAGCAATTGAGAAGCCAAATCGACTCCAAATTGAAATCTAAGCTTGGATTAGTGATCACTTCAGTGAAAGGATCATAAGGTATGTCAAAATTTTCACTTTTGTTCCAACTCAAATCTGGATGAACACATAAGAATCTGAAATTTATGGTTGCATGTTTGTTATATGGATAGAATAGGAACATAGTAGTGTCTAGGAGTAAACCCTAGACAAGTATATGTTGAAATCATGCTTAGCTCAAGTCTTTGTTGATACCAAATTCATGTATGAGATGTTTTTAGGGTTTTGATTGCAAAAGAATCGTGTTATGATGTCAAGAACAAGCTTAAACTAAAAGCTGAATTCAAATGATTCTTGATCAGAATTTACAGCCGATTTGTATTGGCTGTAACCTGGACAAAACCTGATAAAATCATGTGTTTCTTGAGTCTAAAATGTAATTCCAGGAAATATCTTTAAAACCCCACTGGAATCGCATTTTTTCGACGAAAATTGAGTGTTTTATGAATTTTTCCGTATCAAAAGTTCAAGCTGCGTTTTCTGGCAGAATTTGCAGCCCATTACGAATGTCATAACTCAATTTAGGAATTGAGTTATGATCTCAAATTTGTACAGTAGAAAGTGCTAAGTGATTAGAAAAATCGCCAATTGGAATTTCGTCAATCGGATAAACGAGGAATTTTAAATGAATTTTTCCGTAAGCTGCAGTCAGAAGTGACGAATCTGATTGCAGCTTAGTAAATGAATTTTCACGAATTTTTGGTAAAGAGTTAGATCTTGAAATTTTAACTCAAGGGCTAACCCTCCGAGAGGTACGCCACATAAAAAGATCATAATTTTTGAAGACTTGTAAACAGGTTAAACAAGTCACCAAAAACAGCCAATTTTCATTGATATGAAATGCCTAAATGAAATCGCGGCTTACTAGTTAGTATGTAAAAATTGATTTTTTGTTAAGAGTTCGGATGAAATATGCCTAAGTGAGTTCAATGAACCAAATGTGCATATGAATATGTTGGTAAGTCAATTGACTTTTAAAAGTCAAACTAACCAATGATAAAGTCAAATAGTAGTTTCGACATAGAAAATACGTGAGGTGGAATAGTCGTGAATTGAAATGACTAATCTAACCACCTTGTGAATGATGATAGTTTGTCGCCTAACGAGCTAGGTGGAGGCTTGGGAAAGAAGCGGTCAAACGAATCAAGCACGAGAAGAAAAGCATATTCGGATGCGAGGTAAGTGGAGCTTACGCCCCTTTACATTGCTTGCAAAATTACTTAATTTCAAGTATTGCATATGAATGCTACTTAGTGTTGGTATACAATGTTCCGACACGATTCAATGAGAGTCGGAACAAGGGAAAATGGTAAGAAATCATGAATCATGGTAAAAGGAGTAAAAAAGTAAATTAGTCATGTAATGACGAACAAATAAAAACGGTTTTAAGTAAAACAAGTTAAAGGAAAACTGGGTTAGGTTTAAAGGGATGAAATGGTAACTAAGTACCATCTCATATGGATAAATGGCAAATTAGACTAAATGGGTCAAATGGTGTTGTTAGCACCATTTGACAATTACATTTGACAATCGCTTGTTAAGTTTTGTAATCACATGAAATAACATAAGTATGCGTTGCTTAAACTAGAAAGATTTAAAGCAAAAGTTATGTAAACGGGTCAATACCTTGACCCGATCCAGGTACGTTTAAATAAGCTTTTGGTTAAACATACAATTTTTGGTCAAATAATTAGCGAAAGTCCTTCGTCGTATAGTGATTCATATTCGTGGGTCAAATGCTCAAAAACGGTCATTTGCGTAAAATGATCAACCAATGGGTAAATTTGGGAAAAAGGGATTCATTATGTTAAATCCGCCACAAAATAGTTGTGGTGGAATATTTGTAGTTAATTAGACATGGACTTTTGTGGCGTCAAAAGAAAAGCACAAGTTCTAGACTAAAATGCGTAAATACCTCAAACGGGTCAAAATAAGCATATGGGTGAAATGGATTAAAGAAGGTATATAATTCTATAATCGGAACCTAATATGTTAGAAATTATTGAATTTAATAGGTTTGTGAGAAATAAGGGTCGAACAAACTTGTATGTTCGATAAAATCACAAACGGGTCAAATTTTGGTAAAAGAGTATTAAGCCGAAGACTTAAAAGTCTTAAATTTTATCAAGCCGGATATCGGATTTTAACACTATATGATGGAGAATCAAATTTTAAACATGCAGGAAGAAACGGTAAGTCAAACGGATAAGCGGTTTGAAAGATACGAAAGATTTCGTGTCAAATTACGGCAAAATGGAAAAGTTGCATACAGGGCCCACCGTAATTTACGGTGCCACCGTAAGTTACGGTGGAGCTGATATGGTTACGGTGGTAACCTACTGTTGTACGGTAGAAGAGTATGAACTCAGGGGCCACCGTAACTTACGGTGCCACCGTAAGTTACGGTGGAGATTATTTTCAAGTCCTTGTTTTTCTTTCGAACATTAATTGTTTCCCGTACTCGTTTGGACATGATTTAAACCCCGTAAGACTAAAGCATTTCATGTTTATGAGATGTAGGTACACCTTGGGATGCCGGAAGACGATCAAGCTCAACGAAGAACCGAACACACTATAGATACACGCTTCCGCACTTTGCTATGTTGTAAATTTTAAATAACAAATTCAACCACGTGATGTAGAATAACTTATGATTTGTAAAAGTTTTAGTAAACCCGTATTTCCGATGTATATGTAATTGTAATTACATGATTGTCTTCGTAAAAGATTCATTAAACCTTAAATTAACTTAACGGGTGTTACATTTTGAATAGAAGAGCGCGGGGGAGGGGAACTCAATACATATATAAATTTCGAAAATATTCAGTAAAATTTACAACTTGAAGCGAATAATTTACAACGCTTGTGTAACTTCGCTGTTTTACAAGCATATAATTTAAACGAACTTAATCACCATAACATCTGACACAAAAAACAAAAAAAATGGAATAAACCTTTCAGAATAATGTGTCATTTTATTAGATTGAAATTCATTGTAAGATGCAAAAGATAAACACTAACAATTACCCCCACAATTTCCAAGTTAAGTGTAAGAAACTTGACATTGTGAACATGATGAAACCAGTGGCGGAACTAGATAGAAGACTCAGGGGTATCCCATTTTTTTTAACTAGGGTCACCCTTAAAAATTGAGGGCCCTATGCGGCTAATAAAACGAGCCCTGGAAATTTTCTTTTACCTAGGGTCATCGCTGAGAATTCGAGAGCACTTAGTGGCCCTATGCAACTAGTAAATATATATATATATATATATATATATATATATATATAGGGGATGGATCATGAGAAAACATAAAAAACTAACTAAAAAAAGCCTAAAAACATACCAATTTTTTTTTACATTTTTTTATAAAAATTGCTATATTTTATGTATGGAAAAAAATTTTCAAAAAAAAAATAACTTTTTTGTTGTTGTATTGCACATGTGTACTATTACGGATATAATGCACATGTGTAGTACACATATAATGCACATGTGCAGTACAACAAAAAAAAAATTGAAATTTTTTTTATATATAAAAAACAGCGATTTTTATAAAAAAAATTGTAAAAAAAAATTGGTATATTTTTTAGCTTTTTTTAAGGCTTTTTTAGTTAGTTTTTTAGTTTTCTCATTATCCTCTCCCAATATATATCTATACTACTTTATAAAGCATATTAGAAGGACTTCTTAAAGTCATAAAAATTTCCTTAAAACACCCATAAAGCATGCTGTACAAGTCTTTTAAGCATCATAAAACATCACTTTCCACTTATACCCTTACTTCACTCAAGCTTTTAACTACAATAAAACACTTCACACGGATCATAATCTCTACCGTTCATTTTGATACATGGATTATAATCTGGACCATTCATTTTGAAAACCTTGTCCATTGTGAAAACACATATCGAAGATGGATCTATACTCACTGCACCTTTCCTTTTCGTTCTCTCTCTCTCTCTCTCTCAAAGATTAAGATTTTAGATCGATCTATTCACCATAAGCTGTTTTAAATCAGAAGGATGAAGCTTCGATGTAGTTGCAATCAGGTAGATTTTTTTCTATTTTCTACTTATAGTTTTCTCAAATCTACCATTCTATCGTTAATTTTGATGTTTTTGGTTGCTTTATTGTAGATGAAGATGGCAAGAAAAACTGTGCAAATCTGAGTTTCTATGCTACATTCAAGAATTTTACAAGCCCAGATCTGAGGCTTTTTCTTTCTTTAATAACTTTGCATCGTGCTACCATTAATTTTGAGAAAAAGATCCAGGTAGGTTTATTTTTTTTTTCTGCTGAATGTTTTCTCATATCTAAGGTCATTTTTTGAAGTTTTCGGTTGGTTTGTTGTAGATGAACATGCATTTTAAGCTCAGATATGAGTTTTACACTCACACAAGAGAAAACACGGATACAATATTAGGGTTTCAGGATCTCCCAGTTATCATCCGCCTCCATCTACTCTCTTTCCTTCTATGGCGATTTATGAAGACCTCCCTAAGATCTGCGATTCCTCTTCAGATTAGAGTTTGTTTCTCTTCAGGTATGTGATTCCTCTTTAGATCTGTGTTTGTTTCTTCGTCAGATCTATGATTCCTCTTTAGATCTGTGCAATTAGCCAGCTTCGCAGCTACTTTTTGTTCAACTTCGCTTATACAAAAAAAAACGTATATATAGAGTAATACCGTTAATGTTTTTGTTGACTGATGTTCAGGCCTTTAGCTTTGTTTGTAGCAAGAACAACTTCAGCAATAAAATAGGTATATGTGTCTATTTAGATGAACTGAAAATAATGTTTTTGTACAAGTGTGAAGTAACTTTGAACTGTTTATCTTATAAATCATGCTTTTTTATTTCCAAGATTACACGGTAATATAATGCACCAGGTGGGTGTGGAAGATTTCACCAGATCGGTTTGGATTTTGCTCTCATTGGCTGCTGTAAATGGCGGTTGTCTGGTTAAGCTAGCGATTTCGACTACTTGACAAACTTTAAGGTATGAATATTCAAGATTTGATTCAAGTTAACTGATTTCATATGGTTTTATAAGGGTCTTTTGCTAAATCTTGCTGCAGGTTGAATTCAGTATATTATATTCTTAGCATTTAGTTTGAGTATTTAAGATTTGCTTCAAATCATTTGATTCTATATGGGTTGTTAAATGTTTATTTGTTGAAGATTTGCTTCAAATCATCTCATTCCAGATTTGCTTCAAATCAAGCATGTTAGTAGTTCTGTGGTGACCGATGGTGAGCGTATCTTAGGATTGGGAGATCTTGGGTGTCGGGTACAATAAGCTAATCTTCTTAACTTTATGATTACGTTTCATCGATGTCATAGAAGTTCTATCCGATGTAATATATTGTTGTCCAATAATGGAACTTTTTAAATTCGTACTGGGTATGAGAATTCCAGTTGGGAAACTTGCGTTATATACTGCACTTGGAGGAGTTGGGCCTTCTGCGGTAAGCCATATTAAGTAAACTGTTCTTTCAAATTTTGTACTCAGTTTAAAACTGGAAGCAGTTTTAAAACCGGTCTGTTGTAAATTTAAATATGGTCTTTAACTTGCTATGTAGTGCTTGCATGTTACCATTGATGTGGGGACGAACAATCAGAAGCTACTAGACGGTGAGTTCTATATTGGACTTAGACAAAAGAGGGCCACCGGAAAGGTACATCGAGACCGTTAAACTAAATTAGGGTCATTAAAGTTATATAGATTTATTGTTACTTTTATCATCTTTTTTTATATAGAGAAAAGCTTTAACATCTATTGTTTATGCAGGAATATTCTGACTTGCTTGAAGAGTTCATGTCTGCAGTCAATCAAAACTATGGTGAAAAAGTCCTCGTGCAGGTAATAATTCATACATCTTCTAAAAGATAAAGAGTCATAACTCATAAGCTTATCTTTACATGAACTCTTGTGTTGGTGCTGTCAAAAATTTGCAGGTTGAAGACTTTGCTAACCACAATGCATTTGAGCTGTTAGCCAAATACAGAACCAATCATTTGGTTTTCAATGACGATATACAGGGGACTGCATCGGTGCTTCTTGCTGGTCTTGTTGCATCGCTGAAATTACTTGGCGGTAGCTTGGCTGATCACACGTTCTTGTTCTTTGGTGCTAGGGAAGTAAGATATTATATTACAATTTTTGTTACAATATTTTGTGTAATCATACGGATACCTTATGTAATATGCATCTTTGTATTTCAGGCAGGGACTGGTATCGCAGAGCTTATAGCTCTTGAAATATCAACAAAGGTAACAGCTTTATGTTGAAGTTTACCTTTTAGTACTATCACATGCAATAATATTTGCTGCTTTTCTTAACATTTTGTTTTAACTTTTATAGACAAGTATTCCCGTTGAAGAGGCTCGTAAGAAGATATGGCTGGTGGACTCTAAGGGGTTGATTGTAAGCTCTCGTAAAGGTTCCCTTCAGCATTTGAAGAATAAGGTTTTTGTAAGTGTTATTGTTGCTACTGTCTTTTTCCAGGTTGTAATAGTTTGAGTATTTAGGTATCTTTGCTAACACGTCGGCGCTTACAGCCACACAATGGCTGTTTAGTATTTTTAAGGGATTTTTAAGCATGCCGGTTCCTGTGATCTTGAAGAGAATCCTTGTTTAAGGGTAAAGTCCTACTTAAAAAGCCGTTGAACTTTTACTGTCACCCGATCTGGTAAACTGATCGGGTGATAGTAAAATCTAATGGCTTCAACATTACCTCAAACAGAGATTTTGTTTAAGAGCACGGCAATTGACATGCTTAAAAATGGCTCTTTAAGCATGCCAAGTGATGTGCTCTTGAAGAGAATCTTTGTTTGAGGTAAAGTCCTACTTAGAAAGCCGTTAGATCTTGAAGAGAATCTTTGTGATCTACAATTTGGCATTCCATTCACCTGACCAGAAAACTTATTCAAACTAAAACTAAAATCTGCGACAAAGCCTACCAGAATCCTCCATTTTAGTTTTACTAAAATCTGTGAGAAAGGCGCAACATGTCTTGATTTGTTATTTGTGAAGGTACTTCATAGGACAGTTATGTACTTCATTTGTTTTTTTATTTTGAATATTGGGTAAATTACTTTTTGAGTCCCTGTGTTTTATACGTTTTAACTAGTTGAGTCCAAAAGCAAAAAGTTTAACGACCTGAGTCCCCGTAAGCATTTTCTTTAACCATTTGAGTCCAAATTTCTAACACTGTTAGAATTTTTTTGTTAAATTTTATTAAATGACCAAATTACCCCTATAACTAAAAAATAAATAAAAAAAACTAATTTATCCAGCACGATGGAGATATATATCAGCAGAATCCGGTATGCCATAGTTTGTGACGATGTTCACTCGTTCGATATCAATACCCCTACCGACTAAATTTGTTTCCACTAAGATTCTTTTGTGCCCTTCCTTGAACCCCTGCTTACACTTTTGACAAATATTACGACTTGATCTCGCTCAATTTGATGTAGTGCTGCCATGAATAGATATGTAAGTGAAAATAATTTCAAAAATATGATATTGATAACGACTGGAAGAACAAGCCCTTACCTGTACGAGACCATGTAGAGTCAACTTTGCTTCATGACCTTTCGCCTAATTATTACCGGCACCGGACTGCCCAAACATAACGTTATCCGGCCGTACGTTCCAGATCTGAGACTGTTCAACGTTCCTGGCTCCAGATCCATAAGCACGACGCGTGGAACAAACCTTCCGTCGCTAGACTCATTGTAATACACATTAATCCTCTCGAGCTACAGCTCAGAATCTCCTCTCCGGTATACTTTCCAGTCACGTCAATACCGTGTTCTGCACAAACTACCTCCCAGAACTTTGCTCCGATCTGGTTTCCGCATTGGCCGCCTTGAATATGGAGAATCTCACGCATCTTCGTCGGTGCCGTAGATCGGAGTTGCAGGTTAGGGTTAGAGGTTTGACAAGATGATAGTTATAGAGAAACAGACAGAATGAATGATTTTTATATATATTAAAAGTTTATGCATTAAAGACTTGTTCCTTGTACTTATGTGCATATAAGACTTGTACTTTGTGTGTAAATGACCAAATCACCCTCAAAGTTAACAGACTTGATGGATGGAGTTAGAAATTTGGACTCAAATGGTTAAAGAAAATGCTTATAGGGACTCAGGTCGTTAAACTTTTTTGCTTTTGGACTCAACTAGTTAAAACCTATAAAACACAGGGACTCAAAAAGTAATTTACCCTTGAATATTAGTTGGTAAAACTATGTATTTAGTCCGAATTATAATGTACATTATTTTGTTAATCTTTGTGGTTATTTGTTATTTTCAAGAAATTATCTCTGAGGGTGTTATTTTTTACTACTTGCATGTTAACCACCAGAAGAACCAACAAACCCTGGGAAAAGAGAGGGTGGGTCATAACTAGATGTTTTTCAACTGAAATTAGCAAGTGGGATAGATTTTAAGGAACCTGTGAGGTCTATGTTTAATAACTTGGCTGCATAAGTAATCTGAACCATGTCAGCAGACTATGTGACAAAATCTTGCACCAGCAAGTGATCATTTTATAAGTGTCCCCCACTCACACAATGATTACATGCTTCATCTGAAGTTATGGTTGTGGGGATTGGGGAAATAAGAAGGTAAGAGAAGTTCAGTGATTTTTCGGCCAACAAGTTACATGTGTTGATAACAGAACATCTAGATGCACCACCTATACAAGATAAATAATTAGATGAAGACGGTATGTGTGGACATGGATGATGGTATTCATCACACCTGATACACCAATACATGATTGAACTTGGATCGAATGAAACAATAATGATACTAACTGATAAACAAACTAAACTTGTATGCTTCTGATTATAATCAACTGAACGTGTGTACTGCATCTGAAAAATATCTTCATATACTAAGTGCTCGCTAATGAGTACTGCATCTTCAGAATTGTAACCTTCCCATGGCATATTGTCAATTTTTGGTAATCAGAGATTCAAAACTCACTAAAATCTTCAAATTCTATACAAAAAATAAACTGAAATAAATGAAGCACAACACTTAATCTACCAGCAGATCATCTGATGACCCGAGACTCTCAATCGATTTAACAGACATGAACGGATGGTTTGATTAGTTATGAGCTTATGGTTGTGCTTTTGTTGGCTTGGCGCAGTTCGGTTTGTTTACATCCTTTTAAAACTCCCTAAATCCCCATGACCGGTTTTGAAGTACCTTAACCGAAAATTTAGATTTTAGTTATGACCCAACTGAACTGAAACTTCTCATGCACACCCTTAGAATTACTAACACGTGTTGTGTTTTCCATTGCATCACGAATTTGGTTTTGGTTATGGCTCAAAACCGAACCGCCCCGTACATAGCCCTAAACTCACCAACCTAAGTGATATGTTTCCCGCCGCATCACGCGGGTAAACGGCTAGTGTATATATATATATATATATACACACATTAGGTTACAGATTCGTGTTTAGTTGAATAAAAAAATAAATAGTTATAATAAGATTTAGAAATTATAATATGGCATCAAGAAAAGATGGTATTGATACGTGTGTTGTGAAACTATTTTTAAAAATAAATTTGTTATTCAGTCTTTCTTAATCGATACTGTATAATATAGTGTCACTCTCTAACAAAATGAGAGAATGAAAACAAGTTAATTATAGGATTCAAATATAATTTTATTTTTACCTTTTAAAACATACTAGTTTTTTAATGTTGTCGCGTTGCGGCGAACGTCTTTTGTTGTTTAGTCTGTGTTTACATGTGTTTTGAAATCACTACAAGTGCATTGCGCACGGAACCGCTCATAAGAATAAAAAGAAAATATATAAAAAAAACACTAAAAGATAACCAAAAGAAAATCAACTAAAAATTTTGTATGGTAAATGATGTTCGTATGAAACCTGTGATCAGAGATGAGCAAATGATGATACTGGGTACCGGTATCGAATTTCCCGTACCGAAAGATTTTAAGTACCAATTTGGTACGACTTTTGGCGTTCCTGGTACCGGTTCGCTACTGGTTTTTTACATTCATATACAGTACCGATTCGATATTGGTTGGCACCGAGCTCATCCCTACCTCTGAAACTAAAAAAAGAAATCATTAAAAGTTGAAGAAAATAAACAAAAAGTTCCACGATACCGTTGTTCGTACGGTACCCGTGAACAGGGATGAGCAAATGGTACCGGGTAGCAGTACCGAATTTCCCGAACTAAAAGATTTTCAAAATCAATTCGATACCGACTTTTGGCGTTTCTGTAACAGGCTGGTGTCGGTTTTTACCTTCATGTACTGATAACTGTACCGGTATTTTCGATACCAGTATCGGTTGACGCAAACTTATCAAACTTAAAAGTAAAAAAGATAACAAAAGTATTAAAAAAACTATATATTATTATAACATTTAAAAACTATTCATTGTCTTATCATTTTAATATAAATAAATAAATATAAATATAAATATAATATAATATAATATAATATAATATAATATAATACATGTATAATGTTAATTATCAATTTTTTTATTAATGGGTCTACCAAATACACAAAACATTATCAAAAAAGTTTATATAAAACATTAAATGTTATTTGTTATTTTTATAGATAACTAGGGAGAAAGCCCGTGCGATGCACGACATGCATAATAGCTATTGTTTGTTCGTGGTAAGACGTCTGACACGGCCGGTGCATAACATGTAAGACAATACGCCTACAAAGGGGCGTGCTAAAACTTTATTAAACCATGGACCATAAGTTGTTTCCTTGCAAAATTTGCCGGCCAAAAAGAAGTGAAAAAAGATGTCTTCCAAGGAAAAAAAACATGAAACAGAAAAAGGAAAAACGCATAAACTCTCGCACGTCTTCCTATCTTATTGGATAACACATAGACCAAAATTTAGCTAACGCATGCCACCATCATCCCCAATCCCATCACCAGCCAACTTACTTACTGCAGTGAAATAACGAAAAGAAAACTATTAAAAATGGTATACTATGTTTACGTATATATGCATCGAAAAGTAGTACGGGTTTTCATTACTAACACTAAGTGCAGACGGTATACCTTTCATGTGGGTCACTGTCAACTGTTTCTTCTGAATCCGAATCTGTATAAGCAGGCCTGGGAAGGAAAAGCACGAAACATTTATGTAGACGGTTATCCAAAAATAAATATGCACAATTACATTGTTTATGGAAATCAATCAATTATGGTTGAAAGTTTTTTGTTGCCTTTCCATTTATAACGACACCAAGTTTATTTTTTTTCAAAAACCAACTTCTCCCCTTATATGTCTTTACACATTCGAAGTGATGCGTTACCAAGTTTTTTATTCCTAATTTTTTAATGTAGAACAATGCACTTTTATATTTACGAACTCAAGTTTCCGACTGTTGTAGCCTCCTAATTTTAAAATAGAGTAAACATATACCAGGT
Organism: Helianthus tuberosus; assembly: GCA_030545235.1. Classification (NCBI taxonomy): domain Eukaryota; kingdom Viridiplantae; phylum Streptophyta; class Magnoliopsida; order Asterales; family Asteraceae; genus Helianthus; species Helianthus tuberosus. The sequence goes on along the minus strand of CM060429.1, from coordinate 12,817,673 downwards.
ATGTAAATAACATTTCAGATCGAGTAGAAAGGTAAATAGCACATCTTTAATTAAAATGGTTTATTAAACAGGGCACGAATAAAGTGTAAGCCGATATATACCTTCCGATCGCTTCAACGCGCTTAACTGGTGTCGGTATGGGTAGCACCCCTTTGTCTTTGGCGGGGATCGATGGAGGTATGGAAGAACCAAAGGGCTTACAACCATCCCCATCTAGGAGGACATTCTTGCAGTTGAAGGATTCAAAATGGCCATGATCATAATACGTACACGAATCAAGCTGGAGGGTCTGAGTGCTGCCCACAAGAGAGTTCAAACAATTCGGCAGTGTTGAAATGCTTTCATCAGCGTTCCTTACCATCACCGGAGTGAACTTATCCTGTATGTCAGTGGAATAAAGGCTGTAGACGTGTGACAGGCCAGACTCTGATGTGAGTATACTATGAGCAGTTGTCTTTGTCAAGCGTTGGGCGGTGTCTTCAAAGCAGACAACGACAGCTTCAGCTGTTGAGTAAAACACCTCGAGTTCTAGCCTGAAACTGTGTAAGGTTTGTAATTTATTTTCAGTTATAAGCCTGCATGAGAATGGCTACAAATTAATACAACTAAACATTTTTAGAAACAAACCTTGCTCCCGGGAAGACAACGGGGTTTTCGCACCCATCACACCACATATCGTTGTCTTCACGCCCCACACCTTTCATGCAATTCCCACCGCCACATGTCAGCCTGAACCACTCTTGGCTATTGCGTATGCGTTTGACTTCAACATGACAGGTGAATTCAGCACTCTGCATATATTACCAGCATAACTATAAACTTTAACCATTTGATTAAAAAATGATAACCAATATTGTGTTTATCCAAAATATATCCTAAGTGTATATTACATTCTAATGCAAACCTGATTTGACCTTAACCAAAATGACATTAGTATATTGTAAACAGAGGTAAAGTTGATGAACATCTTTTTTTAATTGTAAAGTACTTAAACCAAAATGAGGAAAACATTTTGCTTAAGAAAAACTTATTATTTGAAAGCAATACATGTAGTCAAGATTATACCACCATGCCGACATACATCTTTACGCTTCTAATAAACTACTTATTATAGGAATAGTATAATATAGATACCATGAGCCCAACTTTTTTAGCCTTTTTACGTTGTTTATGTGTGACAACTCGAAATTTAGAACCTTTCGTTGTATGCTTAAACGTGTGAATAGTTAAACTTATGTGATTAATGATAAGTGAACCTTTATATGATTTTGTGTTATGATACATGTATGCTTGTGTGTATGTATTCGAGTATATATATGAGCCGAAAGCCATGAACCCGACTCGAGACCATGTGGTCTCGAGTGAACTAGTGTGACCTATGGGCCGGTTGGGCCGCACCTCATGTAACCCACACGAAACTGATGTATTGCAAAATACATGCTTATATCGTGTATAATTTGTACGTTCTTTCGTTATGTTTAGTTTAGTTTTAGTTTGAATTACGTACTATTGATCAAAGTTTCGTTTTCCAGGTCTTAATATGATAAATGGCTGAAAATTGAGTGGAAACGAGCTTGATGCTGAAAGTGTATGTCTTGGAATGAAGTGAAAAGTGTTAGAATTATTTTTGAGGAGTTTTGAGATGTTAAAGCTGGAATTTGGACGAACATTCTGTGAAAAACTGATCACTCGCGTAGCGCGAGAGTGAAGACGAGTCAGTCGCGCTACGCGACTGAGGTAATAGTTGACTTGCTGACTTTTTAGTCTCTAGCGTAGCGCTAGAGGTAGAGGAGGGCCAGTCGCGCTACGCGACTGGCATGAATTACGCGTCTGATGGTTTGGCAGCTAGGGTTTCATATATAATGCCCAAGAAATTTAATCTAAAAGGAGGTTACGAACTAATTGAGATTAGAGGCGATTTTGGAGCCGTCTGAGAGCTGAATCGGAGATCTTGAAGGCGTGGAATCATTGAATCAAGTTCAGGACGAAGAATCGAAGATTTCTCGGGTTTTCTAAATCCTTGTTTCGTTGATTTCTTCCTTGAAACTTTTTACCATGAATTCTATGATTGATATCTTTGATTTGTTTTCGTTTATTAAGATGCTTGGCTAAATTGTTTAACTACCTAGACAAGATGATAGTTTGATTTAAAGTTTGGATTTTTAATGGTTAATTATCGTTTGTGTATGGATTGATTCTAAAAGTAAAGTGTTCTAGTATTTTTGATTTGGTGCATATGCATACTTGATAATTGTTTTAATATTGTTTGTTGCTTCGCTTGAATCTTAGTGACGGTCTTTATCACGTAATAGAATCAGGCTAGGGTTTTAAGTTTTGGTGAGTGTCTATATCACATAATAAACTTTTGATCCTTTAGGGTGAAAATAGCTTAAGTAACCTTAGAAGTAACATTCGGTAGTTTAATAAAATCAAGTGTTCTGCTTAACTTGTCGCTGAGAGGCTCGAGTTAGTTATTAGGTCGCAGTGCAATATACATCTAAGATAGGTTTTGAGAGAAGTCGATCTTATTTCCCTATTTGCATTTGTGTCTAGTAAACCAAGTTAGAACCTAGAATTGCCTTAGATTATCGCGCTGAGAGGTAGATAGTCATATTAGGGCACTTTTAGAATCGTTAGAGGACTGAGAGGAAGTCTAACAGTCGGTATTCACAACAGCCTTGTAGGGTTTCCTAGGTTTCTTCCTGAGAAGGGTCGGGAAGTCTTAGCATTGAAATACCTTAAGGTTTAGTATTTTAAGATCCCGGCTCCATACAACTTTAATACCATTAGAAGTCCATTCCCATTCAAACTGGATTCGAGTCTAGGTAGTCGTTAATCTCATCTGAATACAAACCTCAGTTTTCGTTCGTGTCTTAGTCTAAGTCTAGTTAAGTAATTTAGTTTAACATAGATTTCCTAGATTTTCAGTAACCCCCCCCCAAAACAATTAAACAAGTTTAAGTCGCGTCAGTCAGTGTCTGTTAGAGTCTAGTTTACGTAATACATAGAGTCTTTGGGTTCGATACTCGGACTTGCTAGGCTATACTACATTGACCGGTACACTTGCCGGTTGTGTGGTTTAGGTTTAGAGAGTCTTAGTTATAAATTTAAAGCTTTTCGTGTCTAGTTTAGAGAGTCTAATTTAGTTTATATTTTATAGTTTGTTTAGCACACATCAAGTTTTTGGCGCCGTTGCCGGGGACTCTTGGCAATTGCGTTTATTAGCTTTGATAGACCTAATTGATATATACGTGCTACGTGTTTTCTTTGTTTTGTTGAGTCTTTGTCTTCTCTTGTGTCTCGGTAACTAGTGTTTGCTTTTCTTGTGTTCAGGTTTTTGCTAGTGGTGGATGCCACATCTGCGCTCGCACGGACCACCACCACCAGTCAAGCAGTCATCATCTCAGGTTACTTCTACATCTTCATCTCGTTTCCCCGAGTTCGATTTCACCCCACCACCCACACCACCACCTTCGCCTAACCATTCACCTAAGGTTACCCCACCCAATAGTCCTACTTCTAGTACTTCTAGTAACCTAGAAAACTTAGAACACATGGCTAACCCTAGGCAAACCGTCCATCAGCAGGCCACTCAGAATTTCACCGGCCTAGCTTCACCCATTACCGTCCCACCTATAGTGAATGAGAATTCATGGCAAATCCCGTCCTATGCCATGCAGGCCATAACCAATAGTATCCAATTTCATGGCCGAGATGATGAGGACGCCCCGGCCCATATTAACCGTTTCTCTAGGATGCTAGCGACTTTTAGCCTTAGCGGTGCACCTAATGATGCCACATATTTACAGCTTTTCCCGTTCTCCTTAGCCGGCCGTGCGGCTACTTGGTTGGACTCTCAACCAACCGGTACCTTTACTACTTGGGCGGGGCTTCGTCAAGCCTTTCTTAACAAGTATTTCCCGCCCGCCAAAGCTTCACGGCTTAGAGACGAGATCCATTCTTTTCGCATGGGGCCCGACGAGCCCTATTACCTTGCTTGGGAAAGGTTTCAAACCCTTTGCGCTCGTTGCTCCCAGCACGGTCTTTCTGATTGGGCCCTATGTGAGAAGTTTTACAATGGACTTACCCAGGAGACTAGAGATAGATTTGATACAAATGCAGGGGGGCACATGATGGGTATTCTTACAGTTCCTGAGTGTCTAGAGCGTTTTGAGGCATTTGCTCAGTCTCAATCACAGTCACGATCCGATCAGAGGTCTCAAAGTGGTAATTTAAATACCACTACTAGTGCACCCGCCCGAGGGGTGAACCATGTCACTATGGATCCTAGTTTGGCCTCTGTTTTGGAAAATATGGATAGACAACTTAAGGAAATTCAGGCTAAGATAGATAAGTGTGAGTTGTGTCGAGGCGGTCACGGTACTAGTTCGTGTCCTTTGCTAGTCGGTGAGGAGCAAGTTGGATTTGTAGGAGGAGGTTTTGGTAGGAGCCAGTCTAGTGGGTTTGGTAATAATAATGTAGGCTCGGGGTGGCGTAGTAATAATAATAATAATAATAACAATTTTCGCTCAAGTGGACCGCCTGGTTTTCAAATCGCTCAAAATCCAAATAGGGGTCTAGGTTCGCTTTTCAGTGACGGTTCGAGTGGGCAGGTTAAGGATGGAGGGTCAAGTGGTCAAGGTTCAAGTTTTGATGTAGGGGGTAGCATGGAGAGAATGGAGGCTATGATGAGTAAGCTAGTTGAGAGGGATCAAAATACTCAAAAGAAACTTAGTGAACATGATCTCATGCTTAGAAATCACCAATCTGCGGTTCAAGATCTTTCTAGGGTTGTAGGTGATATTGCTAGGAAGTTAGAGGAGAGATTACCCGGTAAATTTGCGGGTAACACCCAACAAAACCCTAATGCACAAGCTAATGCCATTTACACTCGTAGTGGTAAGATTGTGGGGAACCCTAGTGTAGAGGAGAGAGAGGTAGATGAGGATGGTGATGTGATTGATGAGGAGATTGAGGTGGAGGCTCCCGGCAAAGTGCAATCTAGGTTAACCCCAGCAAGTACCGCACAGCCCGGTGAGTCTCGAGAGAAGAGAGTAGAGAAAGAGCCCGTAGTTGTTAGGCCTTCACCTTATGTGAACCATCAATATGCTCCGTTTCCTTCACGTCTTAAGAATAAAAAATATTCAAAGGAATACGGGCAATTCTTAGATATCTTCAAGCAATTGAAGATTAATCTCCCGTTTGTAGAGGCTCTCCAGTCCATGCCTAAATATGCTAAATTTTTAAAGGACCTTCTTAGGAATAAGGAGAAGTTAGGAGAGTTGTCGAATGTCCCGTTGCATGGGGGGTGTTCGGCCATTGTTTCAAATAAGCTTCCCGAAAAGCTTACCGATCCGGGTGTGTTTACTATTCCGTGTTTTTTTGGTAGTAACACCAACACGAGAGCTTTAGCTGACCTAGGTGCTAGTATCAATTTAATGCCCTATTCCTTGTATGAGAAGTTAGGTCTAGGAGAGCTTTCACCTACCAGAATGACATTGTCTTTAGCCGATCGGTCAGTTAAGTACCCGAGGGGGATTGTTGAGAATTTGCTTGTGAAGGTAGATAAATTTGTTTTTCCGGCCGATTTCGTTATTTTAGATATGGAAGCCGATGAAAATATACCGCTAATTTTAGGTCGCCCGTTCTTAAACACCGCTAAAGCTCTCATAGATGTCTCTTTAGGCACCATTACACTTAGAGCGGGTGAGGAGTCGGTGGTGTTTAACGTTATGCATTCGAGAGGTTTGGGCGATAAAGTGGAAGCGATTTCGTTGGTGAGGGATAGTGAGAAGGAAGAGAAAGTTGAGAAGAAGGTTGTGAGGGATGTGAGTATAGAGAAGGAACTAGGATTCAAGTGTGGGGATCCTCTAGATAGAAAGTTGGAAGACTTGGAGAAAAGAGTGGTGTGTTTAGAGTCTAGGATTGAGAAACTGAGCAAGGCTCAGTGTGGGGATAGTTACAAAGATGATACTTATAGATTCAAACCGCCCGATGATGACTTGAGAGAGTATGAGAGAGATGGGGGAAGTGCTAGGAGTGGTAGTGCGATAGCCCGTAAGGTGAGAAAGATGTTGGATGGTGAGTTGCACATCCATGATCCTCCATAAGTAGGTGAGAAAGTTGGTATTATTTTGTAGAGTTTGTATTTTTGAGTATTTTATTTTGTACCATGAGTCTAAGTAGTAGTTTTGAGTCTTTATTTTTTGGAGTCGGTACTGCGTTGGGTTTTGTTTTGCTTTGATTATGCAGGTTTGGATCGTACCTCCCGTACTCAATTGCCATTCGGGTGATTTTGGACTTGCTATTTTGATAAACCCAAGCAGACTAGTCAACGATCGCGAATGGAATGCTATACGATCGTTCGGGGGATGCAAGATTCGTACGGCTGGCACTGACTTTTGTCCTAACCAGCTAAGTCGTTTCCCTTTTGTTGTTGTTGTAATTTTATTTCGTTCGCAGTTTCTTTTCGTAGGTAGTTGTTGAGTCGTATTTTCGTTCTTGCATTAGGGACAATGCAATCTCTAAGTGTGGGGATGGGATACTTGTATATAGTTGAGTCATTAAAATTTAAAAAAAAAAAAATTAAAAATTTGAAAAAAAAAAAAAATTGAAAAATCAGAAAATGTCTTTCGAATAAAAAGAAGTTTGCAAATTAAAGCGGAAAATGATAGAAAAGGTATTTTGTTGCTTGGATTGAATAATAATAATATGAGATGATAATAAATCGAGCTTGCGTCTAGTTAGGGATATGTGGATAGGCCCGGGTTTGGTTTTAAGTTCCTTTGATCTAATATACTTAAATTGTCGGTCTGCTAGTGGGTTTTCGCCTGGGAAATACGGGAAATCAAAACTGTCGATAATAGTATAAGGGGCACCGTTATAAGTTAGAACCGTTAGAGTTTGTGATCATGCGAGAAAAAAATGAAAAATGAAAAAAAAAAAAAATAGAATAAAAGTGAGCTAGAAACTAAATGAAAGTAACACAGGCCTACGTATTCCGAGTTGGGGATAGCGACTCTACAGCCGGTTTGCCTCTGGGATGTGTGAAATCGATTTGCCGAATAAAAGTACCGAAACCTATGTATTCTGTGATTGGGGATCGCGACTCTACAGTCGGTTTACCTCTGGGTTAAGGGAAAGCATCGTCTAGTCTCACGAATAAATGCGAAAAAAAAAGAGAAAAAGAAAGAAAGAAAAAAAAATGAAAAAAAAAAGTTGATTGTTTACTCTCTTGGTTTTGATATAAAACGGTTAGGAATTGATCCAGTGATCGTTCTTTTAGTCCTATAAGCTTGAGGTGGGAGTAGATGGACTGTAGATTCTAGTGTGAGACCCTAGGTGGATTGACTGCACTTAAATTAAATTCACATGATAAGGGCTTAGGATTAGATTCGGGTTTAAAAGGATCAGTATATTCGCAATCGCGGCTAACGCAAGTCTTGGTTTTAATAAGATATAAATAATTTTTAATCCAAGTAATGAGTTGTCTCTGATTCCGTTGCACAATTCTTTTTCGGGGACGAAAAAAGTGTAAGTGTGGGGATATTTGATGTATTGCAAAATACATGCTTATATCGTGTATAATTTGTACGTTCTTTCGTTATGTTTAGTTTAGTTTTAGTTTGAATTACGTACTATTGATCAAAGTTTCGTTTTCCAGGTCTTAATATGATAAATGGCTGAAAATTGAGTGGAAACGAGCTTGATGCTGAAAGTGTATGTCTTGGAATGAAGTGAAAAGTGTTAGAATTATTTTTGAGGAGTTTTGAGATGTTAAAGCTGGAATTTGGACGAACATTCTGTGAAAAACTGATCACTCGCGTAGCGCGAGAGTGAAGACGAGTCAGTCGCGCTACGCGACTGAGGTAATAGTTGACTTGCTGACTTTTTAGTCTCTAGCGTAGCGCTAGAGGTAGAGGAGGGCCAGTCGCGCTACGCGACTGGCATGAATTACGCGTCTGATGGTTTGGCAGCTAGGGTTTCATATATAATGCCCAAGAAATTTAATCTAAAAGGAGGTTACGAACTAATTGAGATTAGAGGCGATTTTGGAGCCGTCTGAGAGCTGAATCGGAGATCTTGAAGGCGTGGAATCATTGAATCAAGTTCAGGACGAAGAATCGAAGATTTCTCGGGTTTTCTAAATCCTTGTTTCGTTGATTTCTTCCTTGAAACTTTTTACCATGAATTCTATGATTGATATCTTTGATTTGTTTTCGTTTATTAAGATGCTTGGCTAAATTGTTTAACTACCTAGACAAGATGATAGTTTGATTTAAAGTTTGGATTTTTAATGGTTAATTATCGTTTGTGTATGGATTGATTCTAAAAGTAAAGTGTTCTAGTATTTTTGATTTGGTGCATATGCATACTTGATAATTGTTTTAATATTGTTTGTTGCTTCGCTTGAATCTTAGTGACGGTCTTTATCACGTAATAGAATCAGGCTAGGGTTTTAAGTTTTGGTGAGTGTCTATATCACATAATAAACTTTTGATCCTTTAGGGTGAAAATAGCTTAAGTAACCTTAGAAGTAACATTCGGTAGTTTAATAAAATCAAGTGTTCTGCTTAACTTGTCGCTGAGAGGCTCGAGTTAGTTATTAGGTCGCAGTGCAATATACATCTAAGATAGGTTTTGAGAGAAGTCGATCTTATTTCCCTATTTGCATTTGTGTCTAGTAAACCAAGTTAGAACCTAGAATTGCCTTAGATTATCGCGCTGAGAGGTAGATAGTCATATTAGGGCACTTTTAGAATCGTTAGAGGACTGAGAGGAAGTCTAACAGTCGGTATTCACAACAGCCTTGTAGGGTTTCCTAGGTTTCTTCCTGAGAAGGGTCGGGAAGTCTTAGCATTGAAATACCTTAAGGTTTAGTATTTTAAGATCCCGGCTCCATACAACTTTAATACCATTAGAAGTCCATTCCCATTCAAACTGGATTCGAGTCTAGGTAGTCGTTAATCTCATCTGAATACAAACCTCAGTTTTCGTTCGTGTCTTAGTCTAAGTCTAGTTAAGTAATTTAGTTTAACATAGATTTCCTAGATTTTCAGTAACCCCCCCCAAAACAATTAAACAAGTTTAAGTCGCGTCAGTCAGTGTCTGTTAGAGTCTAGTTTACGTAATACATAGAGTCTTTGGGTTCGATACTCGGACTTGCTAGGCTATACTACATTGACCGGTACACTTGCCGGTTGTGTGGTTTAGGTTTAGAGAGTCTTAGTTATAAATTTAAAGCTTTTCGTGTCTAGTTTAGAGAGTCTAATTTAGTTTATATTTTATAGTTTGTTTAGCACACATCAGAAACCTACTAGGACTAGTATATATATCATACTTCTAGCAAACTAGTCCATTCTTTGGACAATTCACTCATACTCTCCAACACATACTCTCCACTCTCTCACACTAAAACCCTAAACACTAAACATCACCCTTCTCCTTCTTCTCGGATCAAATCGGTGACCACAAGGAGACCCGGCTAAGCTCCTCATCATCACTCGGACACTCACCTTCTTTACCAACTCGGCACCACCTCACAATCGGTTAGTGTTTATGATGTTTGTTAGTGTTTATGATGCTTGTTAGTGTTCATGATGCTTGCTAGTGTTTATGATGTTTGTTGGGTAGTGTTTATGATGTTTGATGTTATGGATGACATGATTGAACTAGAACCGTTGAACAATGATGATGTGCTTGTGAATCGTGTGTATGATGTTGATAATCGGAACATGCTTTGATTTCGGATATGTGGCATAATGAACTCATGATGTTTTGTGTTTAAATGTAATCTAAAACACTAGTTGTTGATGCTCATATAAATCGGATTGTGTACTTTTGTGTTAAGAACCGAATGCTCATTAGTAGGGTGATTCATTGTGTTGATATCATAGGATACATGTTGGTGTTGATAAGTTGTTGGTTATGATTTTCTTGTTGGTTAAAGTTCATAGGAATGTTTGATGAACATGATGAACACATGAAGAACTTGTTGAATATCATAAGAACATGGTTGAATATTTGAAATCTGATTTGTTTGATCCATTTTAGGAAATTGCTAGACAAATAAACATGTTTATGAGAGTAGTACAGACTGTTTCATGAAATCAAAGTCTCATTGGATAGTACACTGTTCCGAATCAGCTTATGTCCACTCGAAACCATCAGTTGCGACTCGAAACCAAGCACAACGAGTCGAGATCCCCGATTGCGACACCGGTTGCGAGTCGCAAACACCTGGTTGCGACTCGAAACCACACATGATCAGCACATAAACCGTTTGACTCGAAACCCCGGTTGCGAGTCCGGTTGCGACTCGTAACCAAAACAGCACGAACCGAAACCACGATTGCGACTCAGGTTGCGAGTCGCAAACGCCTGGTTGCGACTCGAGACTATACACACTGTTGGACTTGTTTAATTATGGGCTTAGTGTTTGGGCCGGACCTTGGACTTGGTTTAATTCTGGGCATGTTACTGTTCGTTCAACTCGTATGCATTACTTGCTAACTGCCATGATTAACGTGTATACCATACGTGCACTACTTGAATACGAACCTGATTGTATGATACAACTATGATAGGACGTGAGTAGCCTCAACGTTGCTTGTTTGACTTTTCTGTGTTTTCTACCGAGCAAACCAACGTGAGTTCACACCCTCTACAAAGCATGGGATTCCCAGGGGTCGGGAATTGGGGTTAAGGAACTGGGTTCCTCGTCCTCCTTGGGTAGGACAGCAAAGGTTCAGGAATGTAATTCCTCGTCCTCACGGACAGATAACTCGTACTAGACCAAAACTCTATCACGAAGTCCCTCATTTTTATATCGACTTAATCGCCGGGCCAATGGCGAGCGGGTCATTAGTTAGATAGCGCTATTTAGGTCTGACAAACCTCACACCGTGCCGCAGAGGACGGGCGTGAACTAATGGATCTGGGGCACGTCAATGATGATAGACATTGACAGTTTCAGGGCACTTAAACATGACTACAGTCAGCAGTCGATATGGTAACGAGTCTAGTGTATACATGGGGTAGCCCCCACGGCCGAAATGCCAGATAACTAACACGGGGTAGCCCCCACGGCTGGATAGCCAGAGTAACCGGGAATAAACAAGTCACGTTTTTAACTATGGGGTAACCCCCCACGGCAGGATGCCAGCTAAAGGAAACTGTTTTCGAAACAACTTAAAACGAACACCCAACCGTGAACTCACTCAACTAGTTGTTGACTCGTTACTACATGCTTTGCAGGTCCTTAGGTTTCTTAGCTGGAGCTTGCATGGAGGAGGATCGTTGTGGGACATGGACGACTGCGTATCATGTTAAACTATGAAACAATTAAACTTATGTTTGACTTAAGACTTATGCTTCCGCTTGCAACTTAACTATGTTTTGTTTGAACACCAATTGTATTGGTTGGATTTTTATAACTACTTACATGCTTGTTCAATATGATTGGTGGCTGGATCCTGGTCAGTCACGCCTCCAAGCGGTAGTACTCCGCAGGTGGATTTTGGGGGTGTGACAGATTGGTATCAGAGCCATTGGTTATAGAGAACTTGGTTTTAATAAAGGGAAAAACGTTTTTGTTAAAACCAGACTATAACCTGTACAGTGCTCAACGGTCCACAACGATGCTTCACTCCACATGCAAGGCTCGACATTCTAGGTAATATGATCTGTGTATATATTGCCTACTTTTTAGTTACATGGTACATTGCTTATGGTATGCTTGGTTAGTATAACTACTGTTGCTTGAACACGTGCGTGCTTACTCTATCCTATCGTTGTACTTTCGCGAACCTCTCTCACTCACGTTCTTCTTGATATGAAGATCATGTCTGGACGCGTTAACATGACACAAGCCCAGTTGACGGCTTTGATCAACGAACGAGTTGCCGCAGCACTTGCAGCTGCACACGCAGGAGGTATATCCTGCAGTCCGAACTTATTCTAGGATCTTTAGGATCCTACTCTCGTGAACCAACCTTTGTGTTAAACTCTGTCTTTTCTTTCACCTACGATAGGTCAACACGTTCAACCACCCGTGTGCACTTTTAAGACTTTCATGGACTGCCGGCCAACTACTTTTAGCGGCACTGAAGGAGCAGTAGGACTCCTACACTGGTTTGAGAAGCTAGAATCTGTGTTCGAAATGTGTGAATGCCCTGAGGCGCGCAGGGTGAAGTATGCTACTGGTACTCTCGAGGGTTTAGCCCTCACATGGTGGAACGCTCAAGTTCAGATGCTAGGGTTGGTCGCTGCCAACGCCACCCCATGGGAAACTTTTAAGGAGATGATCAAAGAAGAATACTGCAGTCGCGATGAGATTCACAAACTAGAGGTGGAGTTCTTCAACCTCAAGATGACGGGGTCGGAAATTGAAGCTTATGTGAAAAGATCGAACGAACTGGCAATTCTGTGCCCTACTATGGTGGACCCTCCCATCAAACGCATCGAACTATTTCTTCAGGGCTTAGTGCCAGAAATCCAAAGTCATGTGACTTCAGCGAACCTCGCCACCTACCAGCAAACCGTTCAGTTGGCTCACCGCCTCACGGATCAAGCGGTGGAGCAGAACAAGTTACCAAAACGCATAGGTGCTGCAACTACTACTGGTACCTCAAGTGACAACAAACGGAAATGGGATGGAACTTCAAGTAAGGGTTCGACTTCTGTTCAGTCCCAGTCTCAGCAGAGAAAGACTGAGGACTACAAGAGCCCTAATCAGCAATCGTCTGGTGGTGGATACAAAGGAAATCACCCCAAATGCAATCGCTGCAGCCTGCACCACAGCGGGCCATGCACCAGGGGCAACTGTCATCGGTGCAACAAGCCTGGTCACGCTGCAAAGGATTGCAGGAGCTTATACCCCGCCAATCAGAATCGTCAGCCAGCTCAACAGAACCAGCGCCAGCAGCAGCAGCAAGGTGATAACAAAGGGTGCTTTCAGTGTGGAGCTGAGGGCCACTTCAAGAGAGACTGTCCTCAATTGAACAGGAACCAGAACAACAACAACAACAATAACAACAATCAGGGGAATGGTAACAATGGGAACAACAATAACAATGGCGCCAGGGGGCGGATGTTTGTGATTGGCCAAGGTGAAGCAAGGAATGACCCCAATGTTGTGGCGGGTAAGTTCCTTCTCGACGACTTTTATGTTTCAGTTTTATTTGATTCGGGTGCCGATACTAGCTACATGTCACTAGAAGTTAGTCGAATGCTTAAGCGTATTCCAACCCCTCTGAACAACAAGCACACCGTAGAGCTAGCAAATGGTAAGAGTTTAGAAGCCACACACATAGTCAAGGGTTGTAAACTTATTCTCGCTGACCAGACCTTCCCTATCGACCTCATTCCTATTGTCTTGGGTAGTTTCGACGTTGTCATTGGGATGGATTGGTTATCCCAACACCGAGCAGAGATTCTTTGCAACGAGAAGGTTGTCCGTATTCCAAGTCCCGATGGTGAACCTCTCATGTTTCATGGCGACAAGAGGAGTGCTGTTGAGAACGTCATTTCTCTCCTTAAGGCCCAAAAGTGCTTGCGAAAGGGCCACACTGCCATTTTGGCTCTCGTTACTGACACCTCAGAAAAAGAGAAAAAGATTGAAGATTTTCCAGTTGTACGCGATTATCCAGAGGTATTTCCTGAGGAATTACCTGGTCTTCCGCCTCATCGCCAAGTCGAGTTTCAGATCGAACTAGCTCCTGGAGCTACGCCCATAGCCCGTGCACCTTATCGTTTAGCCCCATCAGAATTGAAGGGACTCTCCACGCAACTACAAGAACTCTTGGATAAGGGTTTTATTCGTCATAGCTCATCGCCATGGGGAGCTCCAGTGCTATTTGTAAAGAAGAAAGACGGTACCTTCAGAATGTGTATCGACTACAGAGAACTCAACAAGGTGACGGTGAAGAATCGTTATCCTCTACCGCGTATCGACGACTTGTTCGACCAGCTGCAGGGATCGAGCTACTATTCGAAGATCGATTTGAGATCGGGTTATCACCAGCTGAGAGTCCGAGAAGAGGACGTCTCCAAAACAGCTTTCAGAACTCGATACAGGCACTATGAGTTTTTGGTCATGCCTTTTGGGATGACAAACGCACCTGCGGTTTTCATGGACTTGATGAACCGAGTGTGCAAGCCTTACCTAGACAAGTTCGTTATAGTTTTCATCGATGACATCCTGATCTATTCCAAGAGTCGGGAGGAACATGAGCAGCATCTGCGACTTATTCTGGAACTCCTTCGAACAGAACAGCTTTATGCAAAGTTCTCGAAATGCGACTTCTGGCTTCGAGAAGTCCATTTCCTAGGCCACGTGGTGAACAAGGATGGGATCCACGTTGATCCATCCAAGGTAGACTCGATTAAGAACTGGCCTGCACCTCGTACACCAAAGGAAATTCGCCAATTCTTGGGTTTGGCAGGATACTACCGGAGATTCATAAAGGACTTTTCCAAGATTGCACAGCCTCTCACCTCACTAACGCAGAAGGGCGTTGTTTATCGCTGGGGAAACGCACAGGAGTTGGCATTTCAGCACCTAAAGGATAGACTTTGTAGCGCACCTATCCTTTCCTTGCCGGAAGGCACAGACGACTTTGTGGTTTACTGCGACGCATCAATTCAGGGTCTTGGTTACGTGTTGATGCAACGAGACAAAGTTATAGCCTACGCCTCACGCCAACTTAAAGTTCATGAAAAGAACTACACGACGCACGATTTAGAGCTGGGAGCTGTTGTTTTTGCACTTAAGTTATGGCGGCATTACCTGTATGGTACCAAGTGCGCCATCTACACCGACCACATGAGCCTCGAGCATATCTTCAAGCAGAAGGAACTGAATATGCGGCAACGACGATGGGTCGAGTTGCTAAGTGACTACGAGTGCGCAATCAGATATCACCCGGGCAAAGCCAATGTTGTGGCTGACGCCCTCAGTCGGAAGGACACAGCGCCTAAGCGCGTACGAGCCTTACAACTCACGATCCATTCTAGTCTTCCCTCCCAGATACGAGCAGCTCAGATAGAAGCACTGAAACCAGAAAACGTCAGGGCTGAAGCCCTACGCGGATCAAGGCAACGATTAGAACAAAAGGGAGACGGTGCTTACTACGTAACGGGACGCGTTTGGGTCCCACTCTATGGCAACCTGCGAGAGCTCGTGATGGATGAAGCACACAAGTCTCGCTACTCAGTACACCCCGGATCAGATAAGATGTATCACGACATCAAAACTACGTATTGGTGGCCTAGCATGAAGGCCCACATAGCAACCTACGTCAGCAAGTGTTTGACTTGTGCGAGAGTCAAGTCGGAATACCAGAAACCATCAGGCCTGCTCCAACAACCAGAGATACCTCAATGGAAATGGGAGCAAATTTCCATGGATTTTGTTACTGGCCTACCTAGATCCCAGCGCGGGAATGATACTATTTGGGTGATCGTGGATCGACTCACAAAGTCTGCACACTTCTTGGCTATCAAGGAGACGGATAAGTTCTCCACTCTTGCAGAAATATACATCAAAGAAATCGTTTCGAGGCACGGGGTGCCCACCTCCATTATCTCAGATCGAGATGCACGTTTCACTTCAGAGCTGTGGCAAGCAATGCACAAATCCTTCGGCTCACGATTAGACATGAGCACAGCGTACCATCCTCAGACGGACGGGCAGTCCGAGCGCACTATTCAAACCTTAGAAGACATGCTTCGTGCATGTGTAATCGACTTTGGCAACCGCTGGGAAAAGCACCTGCCACTTGTGGAATTCTCGTACAATAACAGCTACCACACCAGCATTGGAGCTGCTCCGTTTGAGGCATTGTACGGACGTAAATGCCGGTCTCCTCTTGGCTGGGCAGAGGTGGGAGAAAGTCAGATCACTGGCCCAGAATATGTGGTAGATACAACCGAGCAAATCGCTCAGATACGAAAACGCATGGCGGCCGCTCGCGAACGTCAGAAAGTTTACGCCGACATGGGCAGGAAACCACTTGAGCTCCAGGTTGGGGAGCGGGTACTACTCAAAGTTTCACCCTGGAAGGGTGTGGTTCGTTTTGGTAAACGCGGTAAACTTAACCCACGATACGTTGGACCTTTCGAGGTCATTGAGAAAATAGGCAGGGTGGCCTACAGATTGAACTTACCAGCGGAACTCGGAGCAGTTCACAACGTTTTTCACGTGTCGAATCTGAAGAAGTGTCCGTCAGATGAGACCCACGTAGTTCCTTTGAAGGAACTCACTATCGACGAGCAGTTACGATTCGTCGAGGAACCAGTCGAGATCACGGACCAGGATGTTAAGGTCCTCAAGAGCACCAGAATACCTCTCGTTCGAGTTCGTTGGAACTCACGTCGCGGCCCAGAGTTCACCTGGGAGCGCGAAGATCAGATGAAACAAAAGTATCCCCAACTGTTCGCAAACAGTACACCCACTACTGAGGCCGAAGCTACGGAATTTCGGGACGAAATTCCAGATCAACGGGGGGTGGATGTGACACCCCAGGAAAACCGGGAAAACCATACAACTTAACTAGCTTCCTCAGTGAGTGCCTACCAAATTTCGGGACGAAATTTCTTTCAACTTGGGGATGATGTGACAACTCGAAATTTAGAACCTTTCGTTGTATGCTTAAACGTGTGAATAGTTAAACTTATGTGATTAATGATAAGTGAACCTTTATATGATTTTGTGTTATGATACATGTATGCTTGTGTGTATGTATTCGAGTATATATATGAGCCGAAAGCCATGAACCCGACTCGAGACCATGTGGTCTCGAGTGAACTAGTGTGACCTATGGGCCGGTTGGGCCGCACCTCATGTAACCCACACGAAACCTACTAGGACTAGTATATATATCATACTTCTAGCAAACTAGTCCATTCTTTGGACAATTCACTCATACTCTCCAACACATACTCTCCACTCTCTCACACTAAAACCCTAAACACTAAACATCACCCTTCTCCTTCTTCTCGGATCAAATCGGTGACCACAAGGAGACCCGGCTAAGCTCCTCATCATCACTCGGACACTCACCTTCTTTACCAACTCGGCACCACCTCACAATCGGTTAGTGTTTATGATGTTTGTTAGTGTTTATGATGCTTGTTAGTGTTCATGATGCTTGCTAGTGTTTATGATGTTTGTTGGGTAGTGTTTATGATGTTTGATGTTATGGATGACATGATTGAACTAGAACCGTTGAACAATGATGATGTGCTTGTGAATCGTGTGTATGATGTTGATAATCGGAACATGCTTTGATTTCGGATATGTGGCATAATGAACTCATGATGTTTTGTGTTTAAATGTAGTCTAAAACACTAGTTGTTGATGCTCATATAAATCGGATTGTGTACTTTTGTGTTAAGAACCGAATGCTCATTAGTAGGGTGATTCATTGTGTTGA
The DNA here is from genome assembly GCA_030545235.1 of Helianthus tuberosus. Taxonomy (NCBI): domain Eukaryota; kingdom Viridiplantae; phylum Streptophyta; class Magnoliopsida; order Asterales; family Asteraceae; genus Helianthus; species Helianthus tuberosus. The sequence continues at coordinate 12,800,238 of CM060429.1, read as the reverse complement.
TATCATAGGATACATGTTGGTGTTGATAAGTTGTTGGTTATGATTTTCTTGTTGGTTAAAGTTCATAGGAATGTTTGATGAACATGATGAACACATGAAGAACTTGTTGAATATCATAAGAACATGGTTGAATATTTGAAATCTGATTTGTTTGATCCATTTTAGGAAATTGCTAGACAAATAAACATGTTTATGAGAGTAGTACAGACTGTTTCATGAAATCAAAGTCTCATTGGATAGTACACTGTTCCGAATCAGCTTATGTCCACTCGAAACCATCAGTTGCGACTCGAAACCAAGCACAACGAGTCGAGATCCCCGATTGCGACACCGGTTGCGAGTCGCAAACACCTGGTTGCGACTCGAAACCACACATGATCAGCACATAAACCGTTTGACTCGAAACCCCGGTTGCGAGTCCGGTTGCGACTCGTAACCAAAACAGCACGAACCGAAACCACGATTGCGACTCAGGTTGCGAGTCGCAAACGCCTGGTTGCGACTCGAGACTATACACACTGTTGGACTTGTTTAATTATGGGCTTAGTGTTTGGGCCGGACCTTGGACTTGGTTTAATTCTGGGCATGTTACTGTTCGTTCAACTCGTATGCATTACTTGCTAACTGCCATGATTAACGTGTATACCATACGTGCACTACTTGAATACGAACCTGATTGTATGATACAACTATGATAGGACGTGAGTAGCCTCAACGTTGCTTGTTTGACTTTTCTGTGTTTTCTACCGAGCAAACCAACGTGAGTTCACACCCTCTACAAAGCATGGGATTCCCAGGGGTCGGGAATTGGGGTTAAGGAACTGGGTTCCTCGTCCTCCTTGGGTAGGACAGCAAAGGTTCAGGAATGTAATTCCTCGTCCTCACGGACAGATAACTCGTACTAGACCAAAACTCTATCACGAAGTCCCTCATTTTTATATCGACTTAATCGCCGGGCCAATGGCGAGCGGGTCATTAGTTAGATAGCGCTATTTAGGTCTGACAAACCTCACACCGTGCCGCAGAGGACGGGCGTGAACTAATGGATCTGGGGCACGTCAATGATGATAGACATTGACAGTTTCAGGGCACTTAAACATGACTACAGTCAGCAGTCGATATGGTAACGAGTCTAGTGTATACATGGGGTAGCCCCCACGGCCGAAATGCCAGATAACTAACACGGGGTAGCCCCCACGGCTGGATAGCCAGAGTAACCGGGAATAAACAAGTCACGTTTTTAACTATGGGGTAACCCCCCACGGCAGGATGCCAGCTAAAGGAAACTGTTTTCGAAACAACTTAAAACGAACACCCAACCGTGAACTCACTCAACTAGTTGTTGACTCGTTACTACATGCTTTGCAGGTCCTTAGGTTTCTTAGCTGGAGCTTGCATGGAGGAGGATCGTTGTGGGACATGGACGACTGCGTATCATGTTAAACTATGAAACAATTAAACTTATGTTTGACTTAAGACTTATGCTTCCGCTTGCAACTTAACTATGTTTTGTTTGAACACCAATTGTATTGGTTGGATTTTTATAACTACTTACATGCTTGTTCAATATGATTGGTGGCTGGATCCTGGTCAGTCACGCCTCCAAGCGGTAGTACTCCGCAGGTGGATTTTGGGGGTGTGACATTATGTATAATAAATGTTGATTGTATATTATTTAAAATATGAAAAAAAAGGTTTTTCTAGCACATAAAATTTTAATACAACTTTATGTTTGGCTTTTGTAGCACATAATATTTCGTTATTTTTCATAACCTTGTCATTTTAAAGCCATGTTTATTAATTCAACAATTGTCTCTTACTTTCATCAATCACCAACCACTATCAATGTTTTGACATGGCCAAGATCACGGTAAATCATTTTTTGCTATGGAAGCCAACATTAGCATCATTTTTTGCTATGGAAGGCAACATTAGCTAAATCATTTTTTTGCTATGGAAGCCAACATATGCATATGATAACCTAAATAAAAATACTAACTTTTTAAATGAAAAATCAACCCTGCCTTGGTTCTAGTAACACGCAGATTGCAAGTTGACATTAGACCATTAGACCATGTGTAGTGGTTAAGAAAAATAATGCCCCCACCATGGGACATTATCCGACACGTGCCAGTCCAGTCAGCATAGGGTGTTATTGCAAAAGTGGCGTAGTGGGAATAATGCCCCTTCCAATCATTAAACAAAAAAAAAACCAAACTAATTTCTCATTGGCCAGTCAAAACCCAGTCAACCCATCACAATCCAAAAGTGGCGTTTTTATAAACACGCCTAACCCATTTTTTTTGAAAAATAATGCCCCATAATGCCCTATGTAATTGTAATGGGGTGGGGGGTGGGGGGTTTGGATTTTTTTCAAAAATAATGCCCCACTACGGGTGGTCTTAGGATAGTAACACCCAGATTGCAAGTTTTGACGTTAGACCATATGTAGTGGTTAAGAAAAATAATGCCCCACCATGGGGCATTATCTGACATGTGGCAGTCTAGTCAGCATGGGGCGTTATTGCAAAAGTGGCGTAGTGGGAATAATGCCCAAATAATGCCCCTTCCAATCATTAAACAAAAAAAAAACCAAACTAATTTCTCATTGGCCAGTCAAAACCCAGTCAACCCATCACAATCCAAAAGTGGCGTTTTTATACACACGCCTAACCCATTTTTTTTGAAAAATAATGCCCCATAATGCCCTATGTAATGGGGTGGGGGGCGTTTTTTTTTTGGATTTTTTTTTTCAAAAATAATGCCCCACTACGGATAGTCTTAGATATCAATGGTGTCAAGTGGTAAACAAATTCTATGCATTAGACACTTTGGGCGCTACCACCCATTTACTGACAATCAAAACTGACAATCACAATCAAAACACTAACGTAACCATCAAAAATCAAAAATTAAATCATTGCAATTCTAATAAAATTCTTTGAAAATTACCAGAGTGACTGCATGAGTTGAGATTTTAAAGGTTATTCGGCTCCTTGCTGAATTGAACGCTCTGGGTTCCATTACCGAACTCCCTTACGTGAAGTCGCCATTTCTGCTACTATTTAAGCCTGTGTCAATTAACAAATTTAGATGAAATCATACATCAATAACATATAGTTTGAGATGAATTGATATTCCTCACCGTCTAGGATTTTGCTAAGGCGGCCTTGTGGTGTCCAATTCAACTGCCAATCACAATCAAAATCAATATATGTGATGATGATACACCTTAATAGGCAGTGAAAATAAACAAACGAAAGCGTTCGGTACTTTAAAAAATCGAGATCAATTTGATACATTGAGCAATACAATATCGATTAACATTGACCTTAACACAAAATCGGCAGACGGCTTCTGGGAAAAGACGGAGGAAGACAAAGAATGGACCAGAATCTTATTCAATTTGAGTTGAGTTGAGTTGTGATTATCATGAATTAAAAAATTGAAGAGAATAATAGAGATATAAAGAATAGGAAACCCTTTCCACTTTCCATTATTAAAAGCCTCACTATAGGGTTCTTTGAATGTTGAGGAATGAAAGGTTTTGTAACCGATGGATTGAGTCCTGGGAATGTCTGATCAGTTTCGACATTACTTCACATTTCTCATATGTATTTATTGTAGCTTTTGTGTGAGTAGGAGGTAACATAAGACCTTTCATATGTCATCTTAAATAATGTAGAAATTTTAATTTTAATTCAATTAATAAATTATGGTTTGAGAGATGTATTAAATGGGATTCAATTTTCATTTAAGCCAATTCAGTTTAATACTATAGGGTCTGTTATCTTATTTTAATTTAATATTTTATGATTAATTGAATATAGTTATGTAGAAAGACAACTTTATCCCTAAACTAATCTCATTTAGTATTGTACTATAAGCATTAAAACTTGCAATATTATTTTAAGTACTGCATTTAAAACATCATAAATGTTGATTTTAAAACAGAACATGTAACTAAATTTTAGATTATATATAGATATTAGGTTTGTAATAAAAAATATATTCAACAAAAAACTTAAAAACCGAAAACTTATTAGTTAAGTAAATCTAAACTTAAAAAAGTTAAATAAGCAAAGTAAAATAAATAAAAGAAACAAGCGATGTCTATATCATCATCATCATACTCAGTATATCCCACCAATAGCAAAGCTAATGTAGGGTTTGAGGAGAGAAAGATGTAGACAGCCTTACCTCTACCCCGTAGGAATAGAGAGGCTGCTTCCAGTGAGACCCCCGGCTCGGTAGTAGTTTTGCATCAAGCCTTGGACATAAGGCACATAACACTCAGCAATTGGGATAAAAGCCGATTAGCGCATATACCCCCTTGCCTTTCGGCTATCAACGCCACCACATGATGCATGATTAACCGTCCCTCGCTTTTAAACGTTATTTTCACGAAATTAGTAAAATAACGTTAAAATTAGTGCACTTTCATTTTTGCCCCCTAAGGGCCCACACATATATATATATATATATATATATATTATATGCGCATACCACAAGCGGGGCGAAAGCAATGTCCACAATAAATTAAATAAAGTAATTCGGAGTTTAACTTCTATGTTCAGAAAATAAAAAAGGAAGTTTGACTTCTGACTTTAGATATGTGTGTTGCTTTTTTTATTGGTGCTCTTTTTATCTTTCCCAATGTTTATTCTGACTTCATCTTCTCCGTTCATCTTCTACAATTTTTCAAGAAGGTGCCGCTGCAAATTTTGTGACCGGATTTTTTCGATTTTAGAAATTTATTTCATCTTATCTTCATTTACATTCAGGGGTATCTTAATATTTGCTTGAATGTATCCCTAATAAACGGAGATTTAAAAAAAAATACACTACAAAAAAGTTGAGGGGTATCCGGGCTACCCCTAGTCTCCATGTAGATCCGCCCCTGGATGAAACAGAAGTAGAACTTGCTGAGTGTTGCGAGCCTTTTCTAGTAGGCAAACTAAGAACAATAGAGGGAAAACGAGTTTTGGAACAATTTTCTAGATATTTTCTCAAAAGCAAGTTACAAGGAGGTTATGAGCACATGATGCCCATGTCCCTTATTTCTTGGAGACATGCATGTAACAACTCTTACCATGCTCCACTAACTAATGCACTTGCTAAGACTGCCCGTAGTGGGGCGTTTTTTTTTTTTAAAATTGAAAAAAAACGCCCCAAAACGCCCCCCACCCCATTACATACGGCGTTATTGGGCGTTTTATTTGGAAAATTTTGTTGTGGGCGTGTTATTTAAAACGCTATGCACTTGAACCCCACTTTTGTTTTAACCAATCACCTTTGAAAGTTGCCCTGACAACCTTTGACCATTTTGAGAACCCCACTTGAACCCCACTTTTGTTTTATTAAATGGTCTGACAACTTTTGACCATTTTGTTTTGTTTTTTTTTTTCTAAATTGGAAGGGCGTTATTGGAATAATGCCCCACTACACCACTTTATGCCATAATGCCCCATGCTGACTAGGATGCCACGTGTCGGATAATGCCCCATGGTGGGGGCATTATAGGGCTGTAAACGAACCGAACGAACACGAACAAGACCTTGTTCGTGTTCGTTTGTTAAAAAATATATGTGTTCGCGAACCGTTCACGAACACTTATCGAACAAGATTTTATATTTGTGTTCGTTTGTTAAAGAAATGAACTTGTTCGTGTTCGTTTGTGTTTGTTTGTTAATTTTAGGCAACGAACGTTGACAAACACTAATGAGCACAAACTAATGTTTATGAACACAAATGGAAACAAATTAACACAAACAATCGTTCATGAACAGAATATATAATACACCGACACTTATTAGATATTTAATTTGTCAGAATTTTGATATATTTAAATAAATATAAAAACTAAAAAACACTAATGAACTATCGAACACAAACGAACACGTTACCGAACGTTCACGAACATAAACGAACGAACGCGACCTCAGTTCATGTTTGTTCATTTAACTAAACGAACGAAATTTCTTGTTCGTGTTCGTTTGTTTAATAAACGAACGAACACAAACGAACTTCCCGCCGAACGGTTCACGAACTGTTCGCCGAACGTTTGGTTCATTTACAGCCCTAGGGCATTATAAGTTGTTACCACTACGGGTGGTCTAACCACTAATGCAATACTCAATTAACATGTGTCAATTAAAGAAAATGCAACTGCCAATTCCTTAGAATATTCCGATGCTCCCTTGTTGGCCTCCTGTGCACTCTTTTGGGCCGATTACTAGCCTCCTTGTTCAGCTGGGTCGCTTCCTCCTGGGTTTGGATTGGGCCTGTATGCGACGAGCCTGCATGGGCTGCATCACTGAGCATCGTTTTCATTGGGCTACATGAATGATAACCTTTGTAGACCAAGAATACAAGGTTGGGTGCACAAATCAGATATTGATGGTTAGGTAAACCTGTTATAGTGATATTCTTGAGTTGAGGTTTAACGATACTGAAAACCTTCACACTCATGACAACAAATTCAAGTGTAAGATTAGAAAGTAAAAGGAAGACAAATACGTAAACCCTTGAATCCCTACTATAGCAATATTTTAAGCTGAGATTCTTCAAGTTCGCACACTTAGAGAAAAGATCAATGCACTTATCTGTATTTTCATCACAACACAAAGTGACACCGTGGAGATCAATGCACTTATCTGTATTTTCATCACAACACTTAACTAAGTTGTCTTCATTGAAAAAAAAAAATCAGTGAATAGCTCTAAAGCACTCACCTCGGATATATTTTCATTTAAATTTCTTGTAGATTTAATGTTTGACCCATCTTTCATCATGACGAAATACATGATGTGCTTTGTTGCTATGGGAAATAATAAAAAAGGTAACACGAGTTTCATAATGTGTCAAAATTCGTAACGCAAATCAATAAAAAAAACATTGACACTGATCAATAACAATAGAAAGGTTTGATAACCAAAACTGGAGCAACCGTAAGGTCACGGGTTAAGGTAGTGGAAATTGTCCCAAGTTGGCCTTGACACCATAAGTAACAATATCTCGATTACAACCAAAACACTTCAGAATCTTACTTATGCATAATAGCAGCAAACTAACATGTCCGAACAAAAGGACAATATGGCACTAAAAGTTGGTCTTTTGATTATAGTCATCACTTGCGCGTATAAGGTAAATCAAGAACTTACAATTTGCTAAGAAGACAGTTGTGATGCTGTGGTAACGTCATCAATGCAGACGCTTAAACATCTTTGATTCTCATCACAAACCATCTTTATAAAACCCGTTATTTTATTAGTGACAATGTTGGCCTCTGCACCCAAAGTAGAAAAAGATGGTTGAATGGTAGCCCGGTTTGATGCAGGCAGCTCTATCAATATTCCATTAATCTCCATCAACTTTGACATGATGTCAGAAGTCTTTTTTTCCCCTTCCTGAATCAGCACACTCAAATATTTCCAACTCATATCAGTATCAACATGTGCCTTCCCGTGTTCGTGCAACTTTGCCATTTTGGTCTCTATACTAGCTTTCTCCTGCTCTAGCAACGCACTTAACTCTGTAATATGGTTTTGGGCTAACTTGGTGTTCTTAATAGCTCTAACATCCTGCAATGTTTACATGTATAAGTATACTATATATATAAGTTGCTTGCCTTAATATTCTTTATGACATATAGCAACAAGTATGACGCATGGCAGACACGAATATAATTGATAATGTAAAAGCATACCTCACGTGAAACCGTTGTGAAGGTGGCATCGGGAGAACCATCTAGCAAATAGCTTCTAACTTCTGCAGGCATGTCTGCTCTCTCATGTTCTCCGAGGTCCGAAAAATCTATGTCTGGTTGAATCTTTAAACTCTTTAAGTTAGCAAACGGAGAAGGTTGATTTGTTATTAGTTCCACAGATGAAGAAAGAAGCTGCACAAAAGTATATTTCAAAAAATTCTGTATAATTGAAAAGGAGTAGTTAATGCAATCATCCTAATGACGAGTACTGAGTACATATTAATAAATACTTTTATGCACCATGTCTTTTTAGAGCATTACTTTATCAGTTTATCTTCAATACGGTGTTGGGCAAACTTGTGTTTAAAAAAGAGAAATAACCAATGAACAATGGCTTTTCAAAGTATCAAAGCATGCATCTAATCTAGTCGGACCACCTAATTGCTATAGGATCCCAATTTTTGTTAATACAATTTTGTATCTAAGATAAACACCAGGGCCGTCTCCGAAAATGTTATAAAAAATTTGGGCCCTGTGCGAGATAAAAAAAAAACCGGGCCCTACCCGCCCTAGTAAAACAAGAATTTAGGGTGTTGTAGCATCACTCAATAATTCGATCAAACCCTTTTCAAAATCTAACATCATTGTTGTTGTTGCCTCACTCGTCTCCACGTCACTGTGTTTTTTCTACCGCTCCTCCCACCTTAATCAACATTTAGTGTTTATTTTAATTGGGTTTGAATGTTTGAACATCGGAGCCTGGGGGTTGGGTTTAGTTGTTTAAACATATTGGCATTTAAAATCTGAATCATATTTTGGGCCACTTAAACAGAGATTGGTACTAAAAAACTCAAGCAAATTTCAGCCAGTTAAAAAGTACTAAACAGAATGGCGAGGGCCCAGTTTGGGTTTACTTTGGACCTATCCGATTCGGGTATTGTAATGAACCAAACCAATTCGAGTAAGTTTCTAATAAAACTTACATCAAAAAGTAGAGAAATATAAGCACGTTGTAACACTATATTTAGAATTTTGTAAAACATTATACATACATTAGTACCCTATTACGATTACTGTATAAGTTAAAATGACTTGCACATATCAATGGTTCTTTTGTACACAAAATGAATTATAAGGGTTAGGGATGACAAGTATAAATAGTTGCAGCATCACTGAAATAAACCAATAAATGGTAAAGCTAGCAAGTTGCAGTATCAATTTTAAAAACAATCAGCAAGTTGCAGCATAAATTAAAATAGCCAGCCTCGATCCCGAGACAAGCGATTTAAGAAAAAAGCCGGCTGCCACTGGACTAGATTGCTGTTTATGCTGAGTTAGTATTAATTATATATGTGTATAACATATAAAAAAAATTAAAATATTTTACGAGCCCTTTTACGTTTTTGGCATTGGGCCGGCGCCCACCCCGCGCATGCTCAGGGCCGGCCCTGATAAACACTACCAATTACCTCAACGATTTCCACGTTAAGAGTAAGAAACTTGACATTGTGAAGATGTTGAAGCATACGTAGAACTTGATGAGCATCTTTTGGACGGGGTACACAAATATCTGCCTTCTCCAAAGAAAGGAAATCATCTGTAGAAAGTTGCAAACAAGAAGAGCCTTGGTAGAACAAGAATACAAGGTCGGGTGCATAAAGCGAATATTGCTCGTCAAAGTAACTTCTTATGGTGAGATTCTTGAGTTGCGGTGCAACAATATTGAAAACCTCCACGCTCCCGCAAACAATTTCAATCGTAAGATTAGAAAGTTTAGGAAGACAAATACTGAAACCCTTGAAACCCGCCATATAGCAACATTTTAAGGTGAGATTCTTCAAGTTTGCACACTTAGAGAAAAGATCAATGCATTTGTCAGTATTTTCATCACAAATCAAAGCGGCATTGTCGAGATACAAAGTTGTTAAGGCAGGGAGCTCCCAAGTAGATGTTGCTTTCAAGACATATGTTAAAGAATATGTGCTAAGGTACTCTATATCTGATAAAACTTTCATTGTCAAACTAAGATGTTTTAGAGACCGAGAACTAAAGAGAAAAAGTGGGAACTCAACCTCATCCGCGGTCATGCTTACAACATTCAGTTGTTGGATATTGTGAGAGAATGCATACTTAATAATTTGTTTGACAAACACGTCGCTATTCTCACCATAGAGATTAAGTTTGACAGAGGACACTTCTGTTTGATTGTTGCGGTCTGAGAGAACATGTGTAACAAATTTGGAGAACTTGGGCAACTTAGAAAAATCATCCCTTGAGAAATTGAGAAAAGGCATTGAAGTCCATAGAAACCTCCATCTAGATGACAAAACACTGGTTTGAATAGCATGTTTGATGCTAATAAAAGAGAGGATTTTATGGATAAGACCATCTGGCAAGCTGCTTAGTCTATCCTCTTCTACATTCATTCTCGTTTGATCATGGCTAGAATCCATTCTCTATCTCGATACAAACATGCATTTATATATCTGCTAACTATTAGTATTCATCTTTGTGTTGCTGTTACATCATCATGACTTCTCCTTTGACTCCGAAAACTGCAATTTGATAGGAAACAACAATCAGGACATTTGAAACTAGACATAAGTTTGGGTGTATGCCTTGACTTTCTACATAAAACTAGACATAAGTTTGGTTGTAATGACTGACAGCAAATAAGTTTTAATCATACATACATAAGAATAACAAATGATCATCAGTCAATTCCCTTTATTCATATCAGAAGAATAACAACCAAACACACTCAATGACAACAACTTTACTTGTGCATACCTTAAAGGTGCCAAATATCACTTAAAGCAGCAGGCTATATATTAAGGTTGATGGATGAAAACATTAAAGTTATAGCCCTAATATTTGCATACAACATTTCTATCTTTTTTACTATGCTTCAATTCTTGAGAAAGCATTTACAACAGTGAAACAAATCAAGCAAAAGAGGATTATTAACAAGAAGAACACTGACTAGAGTTTATGAAATACCTCCTCCTCCTCCGTAGTATCTATCAAATTCAAATGGCAACCGTCTGAAAATGCAATAGTTCCCCCCTTTTGTCAGTTTTTATCTTTTCGTTTTTTTTCCCTAACTACTCATGAGTAAATTACACCTGGTTTGCTCAAATTTCGGTATTAGTCCCTATGTTTTAAAAAATTGGGCATCTTGTCAGCCAAAACGGATTTTGTCTCTTGTTTGAAGGCTCGTCTATATTTTTTTTTAACGGCAAAATCACTTTATATATATATATATAAAGAGCCAGCAAGAAGCTGAGGACAAATTACAAAAAAACCAAAAACAGAAACCGAAACAACGGAAAACAAAGCGGGAAAAATTACATCAGACCCGAAAGATCGAACGACCTCCATTTATCCCACTCCAACTGCTTGAACATGGACCGATTGCTTATCCAAATGAAAGCATCCTCCTTAATTTGATCCACTGATTTATTAATGGTAATAAACTTTCCTTCAAACGCCTTCTGATTTCTAGCTTTCTAGATTCTCCAGAAAGTAGCCAAAACAACCGTCAACATGGCCTTCTTCCAAAGGGAGGAACCCGGCCTGTTGAGAAGGTAGTCAAAAAGCTCCTTAATATCGACAAAATTCATCGGGAAACTGACCCGCATCCAGGACATCACACTCCACCAAATGCTACGAGACCAAAGACACGAGAAGAAAATATGGTTCGGGTCCTCAACATAGAGGCTACATCACTCGTCTATATTAAACAAAAGACTCTTGTGTTTGGTTATTTTCCTCCCTGATATTTCAAGTTTGTCGCCAGTTTACTCTCTGGCTCTAACTCAGTTAAAACGTTCAGTTAAAAGTAGGAGTATTTCGGTAGTTTACACCCTCGCTCTAACTCAATTAAAACGTTTAGTTAAAAGTCGCGATAGCCGTGGTCGACAGGTGGTAGTTGCAGATGGTGGTGGATGGTTGTGGATGGTAGAAAGAGTGGTTGGAAAGATGGGGGATCAGAAAAGAATTAATTATATACATGTAAATAAACAAGTTATAGGTTTGTTTAGGTGAAAAGACTTACATGCCTTTACTTTTATCTATAAAATTACCAAAATACCTTCTAGTTAATGGATTTTTTGGATGGAGTTAGAGGTGAGGAGTAAAATGACGATAAGTTAGAAAAATCAGGAAGGAAAATGACTATTTTTAAACTATTGGGGCAAAACCGTTAAAATGACCAAATCCCAGAGAGCAAAATAGAAGTTAACTCAAAACAAAAAAAAACGACTAATTTTACTTTGTACGTAGTGGCGAAACTTAGTTTGGTTCGTCACGTTAGCGAGATGAAGGTTGAACCACCAATGGGTATGATAAAAAGTGCTAGCGAAAATCACAGACTTATGTTCAATGATTAACACGCTATCAACACGAGAAGATTGTTTTTTTTCTTTTAACATTTTTATAGTATGTATATACATAATCCGATAAAAAGATTGTTTATTTTCTTAAACTTTTTTTTAGAAAAGATATCTCTCTATATAATAAAAGTGTTATTCAAATATAAAAAAGCAAAAAATTGTTAGATTATAAACTACTTAAGGGATAAACAAATGAAACAAAAAAAATCTAGAATCTTTTTATATAAACTTAAATGAATTAATAAGGAAAAATAAATAAATAATGGAAACCATTTCCTTTCGACTAAATTATATATATATTAGAAATGCACATGTGCATCTATATGTATGAACTTGTTATAACGTTAACAACACTAAAAATGTAAATGTGCATCTATATGTATGGACATGTTATAACGTGTTTTGGTACACCATTTTGAATAGACTTTCCCTTTCATCTATTATACCATACATAATACATTATCATTACCTCCTACCATCCGTAATACAATATCATTGCCTCCTACCATTCATAATACGTTACCATTACCAATATTTCACTTTATTAAATGTACATCAACACCCTTTATACTATCCAAACAACATATTACATCATAAAGTGACAAATATAATCAAATCATCAACCACTATATATAACTAACCAAAACACATGTATATGAGCCTAATTCATCATTTAAAATCACAAACTTTTTGTACCAAAACACGTTATATCATGGTTACACTTAATGATGCACATGTGCATTCTTAATATCGGTAATGTAAAAAGTAGTGTATTGCGGATGGTAATGTAAATGAAAGTGCATTTTTTTACTACTAGTAATATATTACGGAATTTGTCCAAGAAATGATACATATGCATATGTGCATCCACAACTGTTACTCGAAAAAAAAAGTTTTTTTTTGTTAATGAAATATAGCGATTTTTTTTTAGAAAAATATAAAAAAATTTGTGTGGTTTTTGATTTTTTTTTAGGTATTTTTTTGTGTTTACATTGGTTCTCTCAATAAAGGTGGTTCTCGCATGAACCCTTCCCTATATACAGGGGAAGGTTCAACTAAAAACCAATAGTTAAAGTGAAAACCAGAAAACTAGCTAAAAAAGCCTAGAAAAATACCAATTTTTTTTTACCAATTTTCGCTAGTTTTTGTATATAAAAAAACTTAAAAAAAATCTGTAGTGCACATGTGCATTATATGTATACTACACATGTGCACTACAATTTTTTTTTTGAAAAAAAGTTTTTTTATATATATATAATAAATAACGATTTTTAATTAAAAAATTGTAAAAAAAATTTGTATGTTTTTTAGGCTTTTTTAGTTAATTTTCGAGTTTTTGCGATAAAAGGAGTTTTCACTTGAACCCTCCCATATATATATATATATATATATATATATATATATATATATATATATAGGGGATCGCTAGAATGAGAACCACCACGAGTTATGAGAACCACGAGAATCGCGCCCCGCGGGTGGCCGTTGACCACGAAATTTTTTTTACACCTAGATCCGTATATTTTAAGACCGGGTGTAAATTTTGGGTTCAAACGGCGCGCCCGAGGGGGTAGTTTTTTACGCCCAAAGTTTGGGTTTTTTTAATTTTTCTTTTTTTTACCAAACTTTGGGCGTAAAAAACTACCCCCTCGGGCGCGCCGTTTGAACCCAAAATTTACACCCGGTCTTAAAATATACGGATCTAGATGTAAAAAAAATTTCGTGGTCAACGGCCACCCGCGGGGCGCGGTTCTCGTGGTTCTCATAACTCGTGGTGGTTCTCATTCTAGCGGCTCCCTATATATATATATATATATATATATATATAGGGAGCCGCTAGAATGAGAACCACCACGAGTTATGAGAACCGCGAGAACCAAGTGCCACGGAGGGCCGTTGACCACGAAATTTTTTTTACACCTAGATCCGTATATTTTAACACCGGGTGTAAAGTTTGGGTTCAAACGGCGCGCCCGAGGGGGTACTTTTTTACGCCCAAAGTTTGGTTAAAAAAAAAGAAAAATTAAAAAAACCCAAACTTTGGGCGTAAAAAAGTACCCCCTCGGGCGCGCCGTTTGAACCCAAACTTTACACCCGGTGTTAAAATATACGGATCTAGGTGTAAAAAAAATTTCGTGGTCAACGGCCCTCCGTGGCACTTGGTTCTCGCGGTTCTCATAACTCGTGGTGGTTCTCATTCTAGCGGCTCCCTATATATATATATATATATATATATATATATATAGGGAAAGGTTATCATATAAAAACCCTTATCGTACATCATGTACGCGACGGGCGTAACCGTCCAATCAGGCACTAATCACGCATGGGACACAAAATAACGCATGGGATCCTTTTTTTTGACCTAATCACGCATTGGAACACTTATTACGCATGTTCATTTTGTCAAACCTTGCTAATAATAACACATGGAACCTAATTACGTAAGTTCTATCGTTTGTCGCGTACGATAACGTAGGATAAGCCTTTTTGTACATTATACTTATTATATATATATATATATATATATATATATATATATATATATAGGGGACCGCTAGAATGAGAACCACCACAAGTTATGAGAACCGCGAGAACCACGTGCCACGGAGGGGCGTTGACCACGATTTTTTTTTACAACTAGATCCGTATATTTTAACAACATTTGTAAAAAAAAAAATTTCAAACGGCGCGCCCGAGGGGTAGTTTTTTACACCCAAAGTTTGGTGTTTTTATTATTTTTTTGTTTTTTCTTTTTTTTTTACAAACTTTGGGTGTAAAAAACTACCCCCTCGGGCGCGCCGTTTGAAATTTTTTTTTATGAATGTTGTTAAAATATACGGATCTAGTTGTAAAAAAAAAATCGTGGTCAACGCCCCTCCGTGGCACGTGGTTCTCGCGGTTCTCATAACTCGTGGTGGTTCTCATTCTAGCGGCTCCCTATATATATATATATATATACACAAAAAAAATTGGTATGTTTTTTTGGCTTTTTTAATTAGTTTTCGAGTTTTCACAATAACTATTGGTTTTCATTTGAACATTCCCCTATATATATATATATATATAGGGAGCCGCTAGAATGAGAACCACCACGAGTTATGAGAACCGCGACCCGCGGGCGGCCGTTGACCACGAAATTTTTTTTACACCTAGATCCGTATATTTTAACACCGTGTGTAAAGTTTGGGTTCAAACGGCGCGCCCGAGGGGGTAGTTTTTTACGCCCAAAGTTTGGTTAAAAAAAAAAGAAAAATTAAAAAAAATAAAAAACCCAAACTTTGGGCGTAAAAAACTACCCCCTCGGGCGCGCCGTTTGAACCCAAACTTTACACCCGGTGTTAAAATATACGGATCTAGGTGTAAAAAAAATTTCGTGGTCAACGGCCACCCGCGGGTCGCGGTTCTCGTGGTTCTCATAACTCGTGGTGGTTCTCATTCTAGCGGCCCCCTATATATATATATATATATATATATATATATATATATATATATATATATATATATATATATATGGAGGGGCTCATGCGAGAACCACCCTTATTGTGAGAACCTTGAGAACCAATGTGAACACAACCTAAAATAGCTAAAAAAACCTAACCCCCACCCCCCCCCCCCCAAAAAACCTAAACCCCCCACCCCT
The DNA here is from genome assembly GCA_030545235.1 of Helianthus tuberosus. NCBI lineage: Eukaryota > Viridiplantae > Streptophyta > Magnoliopsida > Asterales > Asteraceae > Helianthus > Helianthus tuberosus. The sequence continues at coordinate 12,784,493 of CM060429.1, read as the reverse complement.
CCCCCCCCCCAAAATAAAAACCTAACCCCCCCCCCCTAAAAAAAAAACCTAAACCCCCCCCCCCCCCCCCCCCACCAGCTAAAAAAAACCTAACTCCACCCCCCAAAAACCTAAACCCCCCCCCCCCCCAAGCTAAAATGCTAAAAACTAAACCCCCAAAAAACCTAAAAAAATCTAAAAAAGTAAAAAAAAAATCTAAAATTTTTATTTTTTATTTTTTAAATATTTTTTAGGTTAAAATCGCTACTTTTCGAAGCAAAAAAAAAATGTTTTTTTAAAAAAAAAAATAATAAATTTTTTTTTTTTTTGCTTCGAAAAGTAGCGATTTTAACCTAAAAAATATTAAAAAAATCAAAAAAAAAAATTTTGTGTGATTTTAAGCTATTTTTAGGCATTTTTTTTTTACATTGGTTCTCGCGGTTCTCACAATAAGAGGTGGTTCTCGCGTGATCTTCTCCCTATATATATATATATTTATATATAGGGGAAGGTTCATTTGAGAAGAAAATTTAATTGAGAAGAAATTTAACAAAGGGTACAATTGTAAAACATTAAATATTTTTTTTCACTTATCTCATTTATTATCATCTTTGACTAATTAATTAGTCGTAAAAACTACAATCTTTCACACTAATGTTTTTTACTACACACATCAAAAGTTACCCTACACCTTTCGAAATTTACCCTACACATGTTGAAATTTATCATACACAACCCGTAATTTATCATATACACATTGTAATTTATCATACACTCTAAATTATTTTATTTATTTTTTTGAAAAAAATATATATTTTGAAGATAAGTTACAAATTTTAATATAGTTAGCTCTTAAAGAGAAATACTACTAATTAATGATCTTTGTAGGTTTACCACATTACCCTTATAGTAACATTAAATACTTATATTAAATGAAGTAAAATGAAGCATTCTTATTGGTTGAAAGTTTCTTCTTTTTTCTTCTTACAAAAAATTTCTTCTCATTTGAACTCTCCACTATATATATATATATATATATATATATATATATATATATATATATATATTAGGGTAGGGTTCCAGCGTGAACAACCTCCCAAGAGTGAACTGCGTGAACAGATCTGGACCCTTGATTTCCTTTTTAGTTATTAAGGGTAGGATTGTAATTATATAAAAATTAGATTTAAATCATTATTTTAATAATTGAATTAAGTTACATCTTTCCTATTTTAAATTCATTATCCACATTATGTTTTATTTATTAATAAGATAATTATCAAAACAAACAACAAATCACCAGATTTCAATTTTAATTTTTATTTCAGATTTCATCACCAGAATTCAAATTTTGAATTTTAAGATCCACGTAACCTTCATATTTCAACGGTATACACATGTGTACTTGGATATATATAGAACAGTACACATGTGTACTCAGCATCGTACATATGTGTAATTAGCTACATAATACATACATAGAAACAATACCTGTAAAACTATTTTATATTTAACAAATTACAAGTTCCATAATGTTTTCCAAACCAAACAAAAAAAACTTATAATTACAAGTTCCAGTTTCGTAGAAACAATAAACCCAACATAATCGGAAAAACAAAAAAAACATAATCTTTTACAATTATTCGCCACGTTGTATGCTGAATCATCCTTATCGACCAAGCAAACAAACATATGTGAATCATCCTTATCGACCTCATACGTGAATCATCCTTATCGACCTTCCATCTCCACTTTTCTCGTTACGACATCTCCTATAATAGCGCAAAAAAACTCATCAACTAATATTTTGCATAATTCACAAGTGTACATCAACAACCTTACACATTCAATACACAAAAAAATTATGAGATATCACAAAAACAGACGCTATACACATGTGTACATCGCGTTAAAATCAGAATACACATGTGTATAACGCATTAAAAAACAGAGCAAAATCAGAATACACATGTGTACATCGCGTTAAAACCAGAGCAAAATTAGAATACACATGTGTACATCGCATTAAAACAGAGCAAAATCAGAATACACATGTGTACATTGCATTAAACATTGTACCAATAATCATTAAAATTAAATATTAAGTAATAAATTAATTAATTAAAACATTAAAAAAGAACCCACCATTTAGGATCTAAATCAAGAATCTCTGCAGCCCATTATTTCTAATGAATTTCGATACACAATTCAAATAAAAAAAATCATATTATGTAGGAGTTTCAAAGGACATATTTCACAGTCATGACGCACATCCTTGTTTCAATAAATCAACAAACATATATGTAAATGCCTAAACTAACAGTTTGTTATCAACATGTGCACACTTTCCTTTCACAATCAAAATCACAATGGATTAAAGGCAAACAATCGGCTTCCAGATCAAGCATACTCCAACAACAACCATTTTACTCTATTCCCAATTTTATATTTAAAACAGCTTATTACTATCACACAAATTATCTGCAAATATGATTTTAACTACGAGCCACAAGATTTCCAAGATATATACTTCACAACAATTTAACAATTCTCTATATCTTAACCAAGACTTACAAGCATAGGCAATTTATACACATTGGCTAAGATAGTTAACTATTGTATGTACCCAAACTTCAAGAATGCAAGAAACATCTTATTTCTCTTTTAAAATCATATACATAACAGACACCTTAACAAATACCTCACTAACCGAGGGACTTCGAGACAAGGGGGAAGGTGCCCTGTTGCCACCGTTCATCGCCGCCGCGTCTGAACCCCTAACCGCAGCCGCCGTCGCAGACGGCTCCACCGCCGTTGTACGCCGTTGAACCACAGTCGGGCGACCTTCGATCTCTACTTTTCCCGTTGATGTCGGCGATGCAGTTCGGGCGATGGATCTGTGTGGTGTGGGATTTTCTTTAATGTTGGCTTTGATATGTGAGAGAGAGATATTTGTGGGATTTTGAAACCTAAACGTAGATATAAATGAGATTTATGCAATCAATATGATATGGAGATTACATATTTACCCTTATTAGCTTAATTAAATAGTATCAAATAACCTAATAATTACAATCATGTCACCCATTCAAAATATCAAGATCCTAATAATCAATGGTCCAGATCAGTTCACGCAGTTCACTCTTGAGATTTTGTTCACGTTTGAACCTAATCCTATATATATATATATATAGGTAAAGAGTACTGTACAAATCTCCTTATCGTACATTACGTACGCTACAATCTCAGCCGCCCGATCATCTTCCCGCATTGAATTCGCATGTTGTTTTTTGTACCACATGCGAAATTGTTACAAAAAAACATGCTATTTCATCAAAATTAACACATGCTATTTCATTAATTCGCATGTGGATTAATTAGAGACATATAAAATTTCGCATGTGGACAAAAATATAATTAGAGACATACAAATTTCGCATGTGGACAAAAACAAATTTCGCATGTGGACAAAAATATAATTAGAGACATACAAATTTCGCATGTGGACATGGCACTAATTCGCATGTGCATGGCACTTGGATGTGGATATGGCACTTGGATGTGGACATGGCACTACTTCGCATGTGGTGTTGATCAAATTCGCATGTGGTGTGGACATGGCACTGTCTTTGAGAACAAGAGAGAGAAACAGAAAGATGATGATTATTCGAAGCAGTGGATCTTGTTTGTGATGGAGTTTTCTGGATGGTGGTCGTAGGAGGTACGGTGGTTGAAGGTGGTTGATGATCGGAGAGAATGAAGGTGTTCAACGGTGAAGATGATTAAACAGTGACCGGCGATGAAAGGTTGAGGATGATGATGAATTGATGAAGATGAGTTGCAGGTTTTAGGGTCGGAGTTCGAATAAGATGATTGAACCGGAAACGAAGAACGAAGGTTGCAGGTGACCGGAGGGAGGTTAACGTCGCCGTATTGTTGCTTGCTGATCTTTTTCGAGTCCGGCGGTAGTGAAGGAAAAAGGCGACGAGGAATAATGGTGATGGCTGTTTGAATTTACGGTGGTTATCAATGTTTGCCCGCGTTTGATGGATTGAAGATCGTACGGCTGTGGGCATCGCGTACATAATGTAGGATAAGAGGTATTGTACGTTAACCGGCCTCTATATATATATATATATATATATATATATATATATTATTTTTAAAATGAAAGTGAAACAGATTTGTCTCAAACCATTAGCATTGATCTTTGAGAAGGGAAAGAGACAATGGCAATTGGGTTGTATTTGAAAGATCTTAACATTGTAAGTGTCTGTCTCCTTAATTATGCATTGTATCAAATAAAAATATCTAGTTTTATGGAAATTAGAAAGTGTTTAGAAAGGTCAAAACAAATGTTTAGGATTTTAATCAATTCATCTATTTGTGAGATACAACATAGTTGGAGAAAAGTGAAATCTATATCTATCTATATAATCTATTAAGGGAGCTTAGAAGATGACCTCGAATTGCATACGTGTCAACTTCTCAGGTATGCCACATAGGTTTTGCTGATGTCATAAATAACATTTTATTTAATATTAATAATACGTTAATAAAATTTTCAAAATTCAAAACCTAAATCTCTACTCTCTCCCATCGCGTCATTTATTTCAAAATTCAAACCTAAATCTCAGCTCTCTCTCCAACCTAAATCTCTGCTCTCTCTCACGCCTCTGAACACCACCTCCATCAACGTCGATTCTCTCCTCCAAGACGAGAGATGGAATATTGATTCAGCAACTTCGATTCTCTCCTCCAAGAGCAGCAGACTTTCTGTTTTATAGCCCCCATTTCGTGGATTCAGCAACATCGATTCTCTCCTCCAAGACGATACTTGATTCACGATTGTACTTTCGATTCTCTCCTCCAAGACGATACTGGATTCACGATTGTACTTTCGATTCTCTCCTCCAAGATGATGGAATATTGAACGAGTAATTTCACCTTTAAAGTAGTCTCTCAAGGAAGGTTCTGATTTTAGGGTTTCTGATTTTAACATGGACAACTATCAGTTTTAGGTTTCCAGTTACAACTATCAGTAATTTGGACTGAAATCGTACCTTTTCTTATATCAGTATGCTTTTAGCCTGTTGGGATCTCCAGTTTATCGCATTTAAACAGAGTAATTTGATATTTTGCAGGTTTAATGTTGTTGTTCTTTTGGCCAATCTGCATGAGTGTTTGTTCTTTATAAATCATGTTTACAGGTAAGTAATTTATTCGCTCAACTATTGAATGATGATTGTGTGCTAGAACTGTTTGATTTTGAATTTGTAACTTTCTGTATCAAATTTTATGTTTTGGTTAAGTTAGGTTAAAGTTTGATCTGAGAAATTTCCTTTTTCTGATGTTGTATGAGATATATTTGATTGAAACGCTTCGAAGATTGTGATTTGTCTACTGATTATGTATTAGATGTGTTTGATCTTTGAATTTGTAACTTTATGTATCAGTTTCATGATTTGTCTACTGATTTTGTTATTGTTGTGTTTTAGTGTGTGTGTGAGATAAAGAAAGAAAGGAGAAGCAAGAAAGAGAAAGAGAGATGGCTGCTAAATCATCGAAGAAGATGACTAGGGTTTCAAGCCATGGCTTTGAGGGAAGAGTAACCGCAGTAGTAAATGATGAAGCTGGTAAACCATCTATAACTTTTTCTATATGCTATTTCAGTAAATGCTTTTTATAACTGACGATTTATTAAACTTATATTGACCATTTTATCCCACCAGGAATTGAAAGACCCGCTGCTGTTACAAAAATGAATGTAACGTTATCTGTTGATGTGTCACACCCCGATATTTCCACATATTTCCGGTGAGCCCGGTGGGGGAGTATCGTGACGTAGTTGATATCATTATAGTCAAACAACACAATATTTAAATGCACAGCGGAAGCAAAAGATAGATTCATTTCAACCGAATAAAATTGTAATATCAAGTATCACAAAATAGTTGAAAATAATCCACAGGTGGATCAAATAAAAAGAAACATTGTTCAACAGACTGAAATGCATCCAAGCTTGCGAGACTCTTAGTGATGCTAAGGAGAAAGCCAGCCTATTACGAGTAGTACCTGCACTTAATCTTTTTGGGAAAATACGTCAGTTTACACTGGTAAATACAATCAACTGACTCATTTTGAAAAGGTTTAGAAAGTTGATTTAAATGCACGAGGCACAAACATTTTATAACTTGGGATAATTATTTGAATATAATCTTGTAAAAGAATTACATGTTTCTTATGCGTTCAGTAGCCCGGGTTGACACCGGGTTAGAGCTTAATAGACACACCACATGATATAGTCCCGTGGCGGTTTATTCCCGAAACCGGCGGTTATACCTTATTATTTATTTATGCACCGTCGGGTGTACGCCTACACCTCGTGCTTAGGTCGTGGCCATTTCGTAAAATGATGCCAAGGATATCCGGGACATAGTCATTAACCCCCCAAAGGCTTTAAGCAAACAAAACAATTTAAACGGGTCATTTCAATGAATTAACCATCATACGATTAAAGATTCAATGCCCGACCAAGCGGTATTTTATATACCGTACCCCAAGCCCGTATAGGGAAAATAAGTTAAAAGTATTTACCTTTGCAAGTAATAATCACAACAAGCAAGTGCACGTAGCTTTTACCGGGTCTCCTATTCTAGAATGAAGGTTTATAATAACCTATTAGAATCCTAACGGGTCTTTAATTAAGCCCAAACTTAAACCGGTTAGTTTTAAAGGAAGATACGGTTCGAACGCATGATTAAGCGAAGACCGGAATAGAATGTGATTTAGACCCGAAAAGCTTGAAGACTTGTATAATATGGGTAAACTAAACACATTCTGGATTTTGAGATAAAAATGATAAGGTTCGACCAGTTTCGGCTAATTTATGCAAACTAGTTACATAAACCGAACCGAACGCGAATAACGCATAACGGGTAACCGAATGAGTCACGAACAGGTTTCCTAAGTTAATATGCTTTAAATATGTTGTGATATCAGTAGGATATCTTCCATTATGCCCAAAACGAGTTTAATCTCAATTTAAGCCCCGTAGGGGTATTTTGGTCATTTTAAAGATTATAAAAGAGATTAAATATACTTCTGAGATATGGGTCTGAAATAATCAGTAAAACAACTTAATTTAATAGGATATATCAGTTGGTGATAAGTCTTATATGACAAAATGGTTTTAAACCCATACTATGTGTTTAATACGCGTAAAAAGCCGTTTTAAGCGATTTCCGGGTTATAACTGGAAATCTGAGTTTTCTGATCAGTTTATAAAGTTCAACATACTTCATTTATCATATAAAATCAGTAGCCAAAGGTTTGGTGTCTAAATGTTATGTAAAACTCATTTTATAAGCAAAAAGGGTATAATCGGTATTTACCGAATCAAGGCAATAATCTTAGGTTATGATCAGTTTAAAAATAATTAAAAATCTTCAAAAATCCCAAAATATTATATTACATCAGTGGCTAAAAGTTTTGGTGTCAAAAATTGGGTTTAGATAGGCTTTACGCTAATTATGCCGTTTAATTAACAAAAAGCTTTCTAATTACGCTATTGAGCATAACTCCTAATCTAGACCTCCAACTGATGTGAAATCTTAGGGACATGTTTATAAATTAGTAACAAAGATTATTGTACTCTCACATTTCCAAAATTCTCGTTTTAAGGTCAAATGGGCATATTGGTCAACATTAGGCATTTAACGGAAACGTCGGACAATCAACGAGTCGAGTAGTATAAACGCAGAGGGTTATACTATCATACAAGATGGTCCTAACGGAGCTCTAAGGCATTTCTAAATCCATATAAATCGGGTCAGAAGTGAAGTCAAAACAAAAGTCAAAGTTTTGTGACTTTCGGTTCTGAACCGAGCCAAAACAGAAAATTGTCGGATCAAACAAGCTTAGACCAGTTCTTATACTAATTACCAAGTTATATGAGTGATAAAATAGGTTGCACGCCTTCTACATTGCTAATTATGTGTTAATTTGAAAATTATGTTTTTGTTGACTTTTTATAACAAACTTTGACCCGACAAATGATCTAGTTAGAGCGGGAATCAGAGGGTGCCCTTTTAAGGGTTTATTGCCCACATAATTACCAACTTATAACTACCTTAAGTTTGACTAATCACTGGACCATTAGTGATTAATCAATAATTCAAACCTTAATTACGACGGTTTGACTTTAAGCTAAATAACTAAGTAAAACACGATTAAGGAAGGTTAAGGAAGCTTACCAAGGTCCAATGCACGACTAATGATGCTTAGGGGGTGGCCTTGTGCTCCAGAAATCTTCAGAAGTGAAGTATGGAATGAGTGATCAAAAGTTGCAACAATGTGGTCTTTATATAGTGATCTTGATTGATCAAGATGGTGCCAAGCAAGTCTAGGATGGATCCTTGATCAACACAAGTGTCCCTAATTCCTAAAAACATGCTAGTGCAGCCCATGGTATTGAAAACAAGTGATATAAATCGGTTAAACGGGCTGGAAAGGCACCTGCCATATTTTTCTGCATCAGAGGACCCCTCGCGTGACGTGTAGGTCTCCTAAGGGTCCTACGCGTCCCGCGACGCCCCTTCTGACCAGATTTTCAACTTTCTAAGTTTGCTGTTTTGGTCCCTGGTCCATAAAATCTTTATTTAACATGGTTTCTTGCATTTTTAACCCCCACACTTGACTTTTAAGGACCCCAAGTCATAAACCAACTTTTTTAAGTCCCCGGTTATTCATACGATCACCGAAAAGTCTTATATTTCAACGTTGACGCTTTTAACCCCTCGTATACGAATTTTATCATAACTTCCTCATACTATAACGAAACTTGGTGAAATTTTTATCATGCATTCTAGTGAGCATAATTAATCGTTACAAAGCTTTGGGTTTGCTAAAAGGTCACTCAGAGGTATACTTTGAACATGTTGACACATTTAACCCTTGTAGTTTGTAATATCTCACTTTCTTTCACAATAAGCTTCGTATGATCCATGATTCATTCATTTAAGGGTATAAACATCATGTAGGGTTATTGTGAAGTATATTTATCCATTGTTGACATTTTGAACCCTTATATTCACATACTTTCCTTGTTTGTCAACTTTAGTCCTTCTAAAGTAATCCTTTACACGTTTAAAGTTCATGACACGTGTCGATATTATACTGGACATGAAATTACGAGGTGTTACATCCTCACCCCCTTAAAAGAAATCTCGACCTCAAGATTTACTGAAATAAATTAGGGTATTTTTCTTTCATTGTGGACTCTACTTCCCACGTGTACTCGGGACCTCTACGGGCATCCCACTTTACTTTTACGATCGGTACATGCTTCCTTCGAAGATTCTTAACTTGTCGATCCTCGATCGACACAGGTTTTTCAACAAACTTCAAGCTCTCTTCTATGTGCACATCTGTATGTGGTATGACTAGTGATTCATCAGCTAGACACTTCTTCAGATTGTAGATGTGGAATACATAGTGAATACCACTGAGCTCTTCTGGTAAGTTTAACTTATAAGCAACTGATCCGACACATTCGATGATCTTGAATGGTCCTATGTATCTCGGGCTTAACTTGCCTTTCTTGCCAAAACGCATTACCCCTTTCCAGGGTGATACCTTAAGTAGTACCTTGTCACCTACCTCGAATTTCAGAGGTTTACGCCTTAAATCCGCGTAGCTTTTCTGCCTATCCCTGGCAGCTTTGAGACGATCGCATATCTGCACAATCTTATCTGTCGTCTCCAGGACTATTTCAGGTCCTATCAGTTGGACATCCCCAACTTCCGCCCAACAAACGGGCGTTCTGCACTTTCTACCGTACAAGGCTTCAAAAGGCGCAGCCTTAATACTTGTATGATAGCTATTGTTATAGGAGAACTCGATTAATGGCAGGTGGTTATCCCAACTACCACCTAAGTCAATCACACATGCACGAAGCATGTCTTCCAAAGTTTGGATTGTACGCTCACTCTGCCCGTCTGTCTGAGGATGGTAAGCCGTACTAAAATTTAAGCGCGTGCCCAATGATTGTTGGAAACTTTTCCAAAAATGTGATGTGTATCTAGTATCTCTGTCAGAGATAATAGACACCAGTACGCCATGCAGAGATACAATCTTATCTACGTACAATTGGGCTATCATGTCGGAGCTATAGGTCTCCTTAATGGGTAGGAAATGTGCTGACTTAGTCAGTCTATCCACTATCACCCATATAGTATCATTTCCTTTCTTTGTCTTTGGCAACTTGGTGATGAAGTCCATTGTCACCATTTCCCACTTCCACGTGGGAAGTTCAGGCTGTTGTAGCAAACCTGATGTTCAGCTTTGACTTACGCACACGTCAAACATTTAGCCACATAGGCAGCTATAGACTTCTTCAAGCCTATCCACCAAAAATTTGCCTTCAGATCCTGGTACATCTTGTCAGCTCCAGGATGAACAGAGTATTTAGAACTGTGTGCTTCCTGGAGGATAACATCCCGAAGTCCTCCATAAACAGGAACCCATATTCGTCCATTTAATCTCAGGATTCCGTCCTTGCCATAGGATAACTGTTCTTCAGTTACCCCTAGCTTTTCATCAGGATAGTTAGCTTCCAATACAGCCTCCTTCTGCGCAGCTAACAACCTTTCATTCAAACTATTATTTATCTCAATGCTCTTGGCATTGATTCTTATAGGCTTCACTCTTTCCTTTCTACCCAAGGCATCGGTGACTACATTCGCCTTCCCGGGATGGTATCTTATCTCACAGTCATAATCATTCAAAGTTTCCATCCAACGTCGTTGCCTCATGTTCAAGTCCTTTTGGTTAAACAGGTGCTGGAGGCTCTTGTGATCAGAATAGATTACACACTTGATACCATATAAATAGTGCCTCCATTGCTTCAGTGCAAATACAACGGCACCTGATGTATTGCAAAATACATCTTTATTCGCGTCTAGGTTTGTTCGGTTTTAGTTAGATTTAGTGTCGTTTTAGTTTAGATTGTATTTGCTTTTGATTTATTTGTGTTTTCAGGTGTTTGGAGCTGAAACGTGCAATAAACGAGTAAAATGTGACAAGGGAAAGTGTCGGGTCAAGAATCGAAAGCTCGTGAGCGGAAATATGTTGAAAAAGCAGATCTGGAGAGCCCAGGCGGGCCGCGATGACTATTAAGACATTTTAAAGCGGGCCGCATCAACTTACAATATGTTTTCCGGAGTATAACTGGCGGGCGGCCCGCGTTAACTTATGCTGAAACCCCAAGCGGGCCGCGAGGCCCTTATGTCGCGAAACAGACTTGTATTCAGCTACGGGATTTAGGGTTTTGAAGAATATATATCATCATAATCGTGCACAGTCGAGGGGGAGACGAATTTAGAGTTCTTTAGACGAGTTTGGAGGCTGATTGAAGGCGTTTGAAGCATTCGGGAAGCGTGGAATCATCGGGTGACACTTTGGAGCGTTCGGGAGTGAAGAATACGGGTTTAAACTTCCTGTTTCCTTGTTTTTCGTTCGTTTTACTTTGTTACAAGATGAATTCAGATTTGATTGCGTTGCTTGTTATGTTTTTGATCATGTTTCTTGGCTAAACTTCATAAACTACCTAGGTTAATGACAATAGCTTAATAAAGTTTGGATCTTTATTTGATTTTTAGCGTGGTTGTGGATATTCTTGTATTGTAAAAGCTTTGGGAATCTACCTTGGTGCATATGCGTGTTTGACAATTGTTTTATTATTGTTTATTGCTTCATATAACTCTTGGTGACGGTCTTTATCACATAATAGGGTTGTATTAGGGTTTCTTGATTTAGGTGACGGTCTTTATCACATAATAAATCATTAATCCTTTAGGGTGAAAATAGCTTAAGTAACCTTAGAAGTAATACTCGGTAATATTATAAAATCAAATGTGCTGCTAAACTCGTCACGGAAAGGCTCGAGGTTATTGATAGGTCTAGGTTTGGTTATAAGTCCTTAACATCCCATAGCCTATTAAACCAAGATTAGAAACCATTGTCGCTTTAGACGTTCGCGCGGCAAAGTAGAGCGTCTTACATAAGCACTTTCAAGAAACTAGAGGACGGAAAAGAAATCTAGCAAACCGGTAAGCGTAACAGCCTAGGTAGTGCTACAAGAATCGCCTTGAGAGTGTTTGAGGGGCTTAGTGGTGTCTTAATAGGTTTAGTATCTTAAGATCCCGGTTCCACACCACAAAATCATCGAATAGAGATCCATTCTGAGTTAGCTTGCGTCTAGCCTAGGTAGTCTTCATCCATCACTGGTCAGAGCCTTCGTGTGAGTTCGTGTCTAGTTCGTCTAGTATAGTTAGTATTTGTTATTTGCATTCTTAGGATTTTTAGAAACCCCCCCCCAATCAACAAACATTTAGTTAAGTCGTGTCAGTTTGAGTCTAGATAGAGTCATTAGCGTAATCAGTAGAGTCTCTTGGGTTCGATACACAGACTTCCTTAGGCTATACTACATTCGATCAGTACACTTGCCGGTTGTGTGTTTTAGGGTTTAGAGAGTCTTAGTTTTATAAATTTAAAGCTTAGAGAGTCTAGAATTAGGGTAAATTTAGTTAGTTTAGTTAACCCGTTTCGAGCACATCAAGTTTTTGGCGCCGTTGCCGGGGACTCTTTGGTAATTGCGTTGATTGCTTTGTTTGGACTTGTTTGACATTTTACGTGCTATTTGTGTTCGTTGAGTCGTAGGAGTCTAAAAATCATAAAAAAATCCAAAAAATATTTGCTTTAGTGTCTTTTCTAGGTTAGTGAGTCTTTGTTAGAGTCTCTTCGTAGTTCGTCTTTGGTGGATGCCCCATACGCGTTCACAGGGACCTCCGCCACCTCTGTTTACAGTTGAGTCGTCTGTTTCGTCTTCTTCAGTTCCGCATTCCACCCCCGCCTTCGATTTTACACCAAAGCCATCACCACACGTTTCACCTCACGTTTCCCCACCACCCTCCCGTTCTCGTTCGCCTAGTCCTCCACCCGTAGTTCACATGGCGAACCGTACCGTTTACCAGCAGGCTACCACCGGTTTCACCAGTGCTACTTCACCCATCACCCTTCCGAATATTGCGAATGATAGGTCCTGGCAGATTCCTTCCTACATCATGACCGCCATCACAAATTCTTGCCAGTTCCATGGTCGTGATGACGAGGATGCACCCGCCCACATAAATCGCATCACTCGTCTTTGTGGCACCTACTCCATTGAGGGTGTCAATCTAGATGCTAGGTACCTTCAGGTATTACCGTTTTCACTCGCTGGACGCGCAGCCGTCTGGTTCGATTCTCAGCCCGCAGGCACTTTCACTACTTGGGCAGGTCTTCGCGATGCATTCTTAGCCAAGTATTTTCCGCCAGCCAAGGCGTCTCGCCTTCGAGATCAGATCCACTCCTTCCGTATGGAGCCTGATGAGCCATATCATTTAGCTTGGGAGCGTTTCCAGACGCTTCTCTCTCGTTGCTCACAGCATGGTTTGTCCGACTGGGCGTTAGTTGAGAAGTTCTACAATGGTCTTACTCCTGAGATTAGAGCTCGTTTCGATACTTCAGCAGGAGGTCGGCTTATGGGAAAGAAGACAGTGACGGAGTGCAATGATTTGTTTGAGAGCTTTGCACATTCTGATATGGATTACAGCACTACTGGCAGGACTTCCATTCCTGTTACTACCACCTCGGCCGGTCGAGGGGTAAACCAGGTTAGCTTGGGTACATCGGTAGCTGCTATAGTCGAGAGTGTGAAGCAAGATTTGAGGCAAGAGATGAGGAGAGAGATAGATGAGATTAAGAAGAAAGTTGATAGGTGTGAGGTTTGTAGGGGAGGCCACGATACACTCGATTGTCCCACACTTACGTAAGAGCAGGTTGAGTACATAGCAGGCCAGTCTAGGGGTCAGTTCAATAATAATAATAATTATAACTCCAACTGGCAATGTAGTGGTAGTAGTTTCCGCCCTTCTGGCAATCCCCCTGGTTTTCCATCTGGTCAGTATCAAAATGGGGGGCCGGGTCTTTACACGAGTAGTGGTTCGGGTCAGAGTAGTCAGTATAGTGGTTCAAGAGGTCAGTTTGCGAGTGGAGGGTCGAATCAGGAGAGTCAAGGTAGTGATAAGGCTTTACAGGGTAGTTTGAGTAGGTTAGAGGAGATGTTTGCTCAGATGATGACGCATAATCAGACTGTAGCTAAGAATCAGGAGCAGATTAATAAGAATCATGAACTTCAGCTTAAAAATCAAGAGTCCACTCTTCTAGATCTTCAGAGAACAGTAGGGGATATAGCTAGGCAGTTGAAAGAGTCCCCTTCTGGTCAGTATTCAGGTACTACTCACCCAGTCCACCATTCTGTTAAAGCAATTACTACTCGCAGTGGGTTGAGTCTAGGAGAGGTCGTGCGAGAGAGAGTTGAGGAAGGAGAAGATGATGATGTAGATGAGGTGATTGAGATGGAGGCTCCAGGCAAGGTGCAACATAGGCTAGACCCAGCAAGTACCGCACACGCCGAGGAGTCGCCAGTAGAGAAGAAAGAGGAGAAGCAGCCGAAGAAGGTTCGGCCACCACCACCTGTGATTGATATTTCGCGTCTTCCGTTTCCCGCTCGTGCTAGGCAGCAGATATATGCTAGGGAATACGAGAAATTTCTTGAGATGTTCACCCAGCTGAAGGTGAATCTTCCGTTCATAGAGGCCTTGAGATCCATGCCTAAGTACGCTAAGTTCCTTAAGGATTTTCTCAAGCGTAAGGATAAGGTAGGTGAGAGTTCTAGTAATCCGTTGAGTGGAGAGGTTTCTGCTGTGATCTTAAATAAACTTCCTGAGAAACTCACTGATCCGGGCATTTTTACGATCCCTTGTTTGTTTGGTGGTGATGTTAAAAACCACGCGTTAGCAGACCTAGGTGCTAGTATTAATTTGATGACATATTCATTTTACGAAAAACTAGGCCTTGGTGATTTGAAGCCGACTCGTATGACCCTCTCGTTAGCGGATAAGTCAGTTAAGTATCCTAGGGGGATAGTAGAGAATTTGTTGGTGAAAGTGGATAAATTTGTGTTTCCGGCTGATTTTGTAGTGTTAGATATGGAGGCCGATGATAGAGTTCCTTTAATTTTAGGGCGCCCGTTCTTGAACACGGCTAAAGCGTTGATAGATGTCTTCTTAGGCACAATTACACTTAGAGCGGGTGACGAGTCGGTAGTGTTTGAGGTGAATAATGCGAGAGGGGCGAGTGCGAGAGTTGAGGCGATTGCATCGGTAGAGGAGAGCAAGAAGGGTGAGAGAGACGAGAAAGAGATGTTGAGTGAGCCGATTTTAGAGGAGATGTTAAAACCTAAGTGTGGGGATCCACCTGATAGGGGAGTCGAAGAGTTGGAAGAGAGAATGAGTAGGTTAGAATCTAAGATAGAGAAACTGAGCAAGGCTCAGTGTGGGGATAGGTTTAAATATGATATGTCTAGATTCAAACCGCCCGATGGAGAGTGGAGAGAGTATGAGAAAGTTAGGAGAGATTCGGGCGATTTTGTGAATTGTAGTGCTACGGCCCGTACGACTTGGTGTGGAGGTGAGCTCCGCATATACGATCCTCCGTGAGTGCGTGAATAGTTGTGACCCACTTGTAGAGTTTGTACATTGAGTCTTTGTCTGCGTCGTGTCTTTAGTTTAGTGTTTTTGTGTTTTAGCGTCTTGTGCGTCATTTTCGTATTTTTGCGTCTTTTGTGTGTCGTGAGTATGTTTTGCAGGTTGCATCACTTTCACGTGGCCGAGATCGACACCCGAGCAGATTACCAGGTGCGCATAATGTTAAAAAACGAGGAAATACGTGCAGGGGCAGTTTGGGAATAAAGGAAAAATGGATTCTGCATTTTCTGCTGTTGCTGCAAGCTGTGTTGTTGATGTTTGCTATTCAGGCGGCCCGCCTCGACTTAATCCATATCTTACGCGGGCCGCGCGGGTTATAGAAGTTTTGCCGGTTGTTTAAGTTCAGTCGGCCCGAGTTTACTTACTCATAACTTCCAAGCGGGCCGCGAGCCATTTCTGATGTCAGTGGGTTGTTCCGGCCCAACAGATTCAGCCATTTGATCCATGTTCCATATCGACCTTCATCCATATTTCACCATCATCATTCGGTTGGTTCGAGGCGACGTTCAGGTATGTTTTCCTGTATTTGTTGTTGTTGTATTTGAGTCGTTTGTTACCGGGTTTATTTCCATCTTAAGTGTGGGGAAACGGGTTGTATATTTTTAAGGAATTAAATTGTGATTTTTCACTAAACATTCGACCCGTTATCCGTTGCATCCACACTTGGTTAGGTTTGGCACTTGGGTTGTTCGAGGGCGAGCAAAGTGCCGGGAGGGGGTAAGATGGAAATTCGGTGGTGTAATTTTGAGTCTTTTATTTTGTACCATGCGTCTAAGTTAGTAGTTTTGAGTCATTTTTGTGTTTCGAGTCGGTATTGCTTTGGTATTTTGCTTGTTTTTGTTGATGCAGGTTCGAATATGTACCACCCGTACTCAATCTCCATTCGGGTGAATTTGGAACTGTTTATTCAAATTTCAAGGCATTTATCGAGCATGTTAGTCAGTTAGTGTTAAAGCCGATCGCGAATGAAATGCTATACGATCGAGCTGGATTGGATGAGAGCTTTGGAGCGTACGCTTTGATTTAACCAGCTAAGTCCTTTCCTTTTATGCCCTACGTTTTTTTTTTATTTCTTAGTTATTTTTAGTTTTTGAGTCGGTTTCCATCCTACATTGAGGGCAATGTAGAGTTTAAGTGTGGGGATGGGAACTTTCGTTTAGTGTCATTAGTTAGTGTGTCTTTTGAGTCATAAAAAATTGAAAAAAAAAATTAAAAAAATAGAAAATGTCTTTTGAAACAAGAAGTTTGCAAAAATAAAAACGGAAAATGATAGAAAAGTTGGATTTTTGTTCGGGTTCAAATAATGATAATATGAGATAAAATAATCGTGCTTGTGTCTAGTTTGGGATGCGCGGGTAGGCTCGATTCGGTTCTGGGTTCCTTTGATCTAAAATATACCTAATTGTCGGTCTACTAGTGGGTTCTCATCTAGGGAGAGTGGGGAAATTGAAACCGCCAAAAATAGTATAAGGGGCACCGTTATAAGCTAAGATCGTTAGAGTTTTTAGTCATTATCTCGTAGAAAAAAAAATAGAATAAAAAGTGAGCTAGAAACTAAATGAAAGTAGCACAGGTCTATGTAATCCGAGTTGGGGATAGCGACTCTACAGCCGGAATGCCTCTGGGATGTGTGAAATCGACTTGCCGAATAAAAGTACCGAAACCTATGTAGTCTGTGATTGGGGATAGCGACTCTACAGTCGGATTACTGCTTGGTTAGGGAAAGCATCGTCTAGTCTCACGAATGAAAAAAAAGAGAGCAAAAAGCAAAGGCTAAGCTCGTATGAAAAAAAAAATAGATTTGATTTTAAACTCTTTGGATCTTGGTATAAGGCGGTTAGGAAATAACCCAGTGGTTGTTCCTTTTGTCCTATAAGCTTGAGGGGGGATCAGGTGGACCTGTGATTCTTAGCGTGAGACCCTAGGTAGATTGACCGCACTTGAACTAAATTTGCATGATAAGGGCTTGGAACCGGGTTGGGTTTAAGTGGATCATTATACTTGCAATCGCGGCTAACATGAGTTTCGATTTTAATAAAATAACTTAATACTTTTGGCCCGTTCGATTATTCCGACTATGATTCCGTTTGCAGAATTCTTTTTCGAGGACGAAAAAAGAGTAAGTGTGGGGATATTTGATGTATTGCAAAATACATCTTTATTCGCGTCTAGGTTTGTTCGGTTTTAGTTAGATTTAGTGTCGTTTTAGTTTAGATTGTATTTGCTTTTGATTTATTTGTGTTTTCAGGTGTTTGGAGCTGAAACGTGCAATAAACGAGTAAAATGTGACAAGGGAAAGTGTCGGGTCAAGAATCGAAAGCTCGTGAGCGGAAATATGTTGAAAAAGCAGATCTGGAGAGCCCAGGCGGGCCGCGATGACTATTAAGACATTTTAAAGCGGGCCGCATCAACTTACAATATGTTTTCCGGAGTATAACTGGCGGGCGGCCCGCGTTAACTTATGCTGAAACCCCAAGCGGGCCGCGAGGCCCTTATGTCGCGAAACAGACTTGTATTCAGCTACGGGATTTAGGGTTTTGAAGAATATATATCATCATAATCGTGCACAGTCGAGGGGGAGACGAATTTAGAGTTCTTTAGACGAGTTTGGAGGCTGATTGAAGGCGTTTGAAGCATTCGGGAAGCGTGGAATCATCGGGTGACACTTTGGAGCGTTCGGGAGTGAAGAATACGGGTTTAAACTTCCTGTTTCCTTGTTTTTCGTTCGTTTTACTTTGTTACAAGATGAATTCAGATTTGATTGCATTGCTTGTTATGTTTTTGATCATGTTTCTTGGCTAAACTTCATAAACTACCTAGGTTAATGACAATAGCTTAATAAAGTTTGGATCTTTATTTGATTTTTAGCGTGGTTGTGGATATTCTTGTATTGTAAAAGCTTTGGGAATCTACCTTGGTGCATATGCGTGTTTGACAATTGTTTTATTATTGTTTATTGCTTCATATAACTCTTGGTGACGGTCTTTATCACATAATAGGGTTGTATTAGGGTTTCTTGATTTAGGTGACGGTCTTTATCACATAATAAATCATTAATCCTTTAGGGTGAAAATAACTTAAGTAACCTTAGAAGTAATACTCGGTAATATTATAAAATCAAATGTGCTGCTAAACTCGTCGCGGAAAGGCTCGAGGTTATTGATAGGTCTAGGTTTGGTTATAAGTCCTTAACACCCCATAGCCTATTAAACCAAGATTAGAAACCATTGTCGCTTTAGACGTTCGCGCGGCAAAGTAGAGCGTCTTACATAAGCACTTTCAAGAAACTAGAGGACGGAAAAGAAATCTAGCAAACCGGTAAGCGTAACAGCCTAGGTAGTGCTACAAGAATCGCCTTGAGAGTGTTTGAGGGGCTTAGTGGTGTCTTAATAGGTTTAGTATCTTAAGATCCCGGTTCCACACCACAAAATCATCGAATAGAGATCCATTCTGAGTTAGCTTGCGTCTAGCCTAGGTAGTCTTCATCCATCACCGGTCAGAGCCTTCGTGTGAGTTCGTGTCTAGTTCGTCTAGTATAGTTAGTATTTGTTATTTGCATTCTTAGGATTTTTAGAAACCCCCCCAATCAACAAACATTTAGTTAAGTCGTGTCAGTTTGAGTCTAGATAGAGTCATTAGCGTAATCAGTAGAGTCTCTTGGGTTCGATACTCGGACTTCCTTAGGCTATACTACATTCGATCGGTACACTTGCCGGTTGTGTGTTTTAGGGTTTAGAGAGTCTTAGTTTTATAAATTTAAAGCTTAGAGAGTCTAGAATTAGGGTAAATTTAGTTAGTTTAGTTAACCCGTTTCGAGCACATCAGTACCCAACTCCAAGTCATGGGTGGTGTAATTCTTTTCATGCACCTTTAACTGACGTGAAGCATAGGCAATAACTTTGCCTTTCTGCATAAGCACACATCCCATCCCGATGTGTGATGCATCACAATATACCACAAACTCTTCTATTCCATTAGGCAATGTCAACACAGGTGCATTGCTTAGCTTCTGCTTAAGGATATCAAAGGATTCTTGTTGCTTCGGTCCCCAGTCAAACTTAATATTCTTCCTAGTCAAAGAAGTTAGGGGTGCAGCAATCCTTTAAAAAATTCTCAATAAAACGCCTGTAATATCCTGCCAATCCCAAGAAACTGCGAATCTCTGTGGGCGTCTTCGGCTCTTGCCAATTCGTGACAGCTTCAACCTTAGCGGGATCTACCTGGATTCCGCATTCACTAACCACATGTCTAAGAAATTGGACTTCAAGAAGCCAAAATTCGCACTTAGAGAATTTGGCGTAGAGCTTTTCTCGATGAAGCAGTTTCAAAATGCAATGGAGGTGCTTCTCATGGTCAGCTTGATTCTTTGAGTAAATAAGAATATCATCGATGAAGACGATGACAAATTTATCCATGTAGGGCTTGCAGACGCGGTTCATGAGGTCCATGAATGCGGCTGGTGCATTAGTGAGTCCAAAAGGCATCACTAAGAACTCGTAATGACCATAACGAGTCCTAAATGCAGTCTTATGTACATCTTCATCCTTGACCTTCAGTTGATGATATTCTGACCTTAAGTAGATCTTGGAAAAATAACTTTCTCCTTGAAGTTGATCGAACAAGTCGTCGATCCTGGGTAATGGATACCGATTCTTGATAGTAACTTTGTTAAGTTCGCGATAATCGATGCACAGACGCATCGAGCCATCTTTCTTCTTCATAAATAGGATTGGTGCTCCCCAAGGAGATGAGCTAGGTCTAATAAATCCTTTGCTTAACAAATCATCCAGTTGAGTTCTCAACTCTTTCATCTCCGTTGGTGCCAATCTATACGGCGCTCTTGCAACAGGTGCTGCTCCAGGAATAATGTCAATCCTGAACTCCACTTGCCTATCTGGGGGTAAACCATGTAGTTCTTCAGGGAATACCTCTGGATATTCAGAGATAATAGGTATGTCTTCGATCTTAGGCTTTGGTTCATCAAGGTTTACTTGTGCCATGTAGATAACACAACACTTCGTCAAACACCTTGATGCCTTGAGCATGGACACTTGCTCAGGCATTCCGTACTTAGTATATCCTTGGATTGTCAAAGGCTCGCCATGAGGAGCTCTGACAACCACTTGCTTCCTAGCACAAACAATCTGGGCTTGGTTGCGAGACAACCAATCCATGCCTATTACTATATCGAAACCGGCTAATTTCAAAGGAAGTAAAGTCAATGGAAAAGATTGGTTCTTAATGGATATAACACATCCATCTAACACGGTTGACGCTGTTTCTATGGTTCCATCGGCTAATTCCACCTCATATTTCACACTTAGGGTTTTAACAGGTAAATTCAGTAACTTACAAAACTTATTATCTACAAATGATTTATCAGCCCCTGAATCGAATAGCACTCTTGCATAAACATCATTTATGAGGAAGGTACCTGTGATCACATTGTCGTCCTGAATAGCTTCCTTTGCATCCATCCGGAAGACCCTTGCATTGGTCTTTTTCCCATCCTCAGTCTTCTTTGCAAGCTTTGGGCGTTTGGACTTGATATGCCCTTTTTCATTGCAGCTATAGCACGTACCATCCTTGATTTTCTTACAGTCTAGGGTCTTGTGCTCAGAAGACTTGCAAATCCCACATGCCCTTGGCTGTGACTGGGATTTCGACTCATATCTGCACTTCCCGAAGTGCTGTTTCTTACAGATCTTACAATTGGGTTTATCACCCGATTGATGACCATCTTTCTTAGATCCAGAACCCTTTTTTTGGTCATTGTTTCCCTTATGTCTCTTATCCGATCGTCGTGAGCTATCACCCTCACGCTTCCTTTTCTCAGCATCAGTGTTTCTCAGCGATCTCTGCCTGACCGCTTCCAGAGTAAGAGATAATGCTATATCAGCTGCAGACCGGAAAGTAGCTGGTCTAGAGGCTTTCACACTGGCCTTAACTTCTGGGGCCAAACCCCCGATGAATCGAGCTATCCTCTTGGGTTCTGGTGTCACAAGATAAGGAACCAACCTTGACATGGTGTTGAAGCTTGTAAGGTAGGCTTGACAATCCAGGTTTTTCATAACTAGAGACAAGAAATCAGCTTCAATATTCTCAACCTCATGCTGAGGGCAGTAGTTCTCATTGATCAATGACACAAACTGTTCCCAAGTCATATTGTACAATGGGATTTTCCCTGTAGCTTGCATCAAAGACCTCCACCAAGCTAATGCCTCACCCTTGAATGACTGAGACACGAATTTCACCACATCCTTATTAGCGCAACCACTGATATCTACCACAGTGTCCATTTCATCCAACCATGTCATGCAGTCTATAGCTCCTTTTTCCCTAGTGAAGTCCCTGGGTTTGCATGAAACAAAATACTTATAGGAGCAACCCTTATCACGGGGTTCTTGGTTCAGTACGGTCCTTTGAGATGGAACACTCCTTTGGTTTAATGAGTGATGGGAATCACTGTTGTGAGCAGTGTGAGTTTTAGAGGGTGGTTTAGAGTGTGGTGCAGATTGGGTCCTTACATGGGTACCACTGGATTCATGGAACTGTCTATCCAAAGCTCGAGTAATGGCATTGTCTATCATTGCCTGCAGTTCTGCACCTGCTACGTTAATTCGGGTATTATCATGATTCTCCCTTGGGTGACTGTTAATCTCATCCGAGTCAGCCATGTAGTTTGAACTGTTACATAAGATATTGACAATAATTTATTTGGGAGTTTATTATGGAATTGTCTTTTATGGCAATTCATTAACCATGGTAAACATAGACCATATTTGGTTAATTTGTTAATCATATTTATTTAGGATTTTTATTATAATTTATCCTAATTATAAGACAATAACAGTATTATTAGTGGCACAAAAGGCCTAGTCACAGGGACATTCTAAATAATAAGCCAAGATTTCAGAGAATCAAGGCATTTAAGGTTTGAACATAGTTCTTTACCTTTTTCTGACAGGGAGTCGTAGACTACATCTGTCTTTTGCCTTATATGACAATGAGTATGGCCCGTAGGCACTATATTACCAATGGATGTTTAATATATGATCATCTTAATTGATGATTTAAACCCATGATTTACAGATCATAAAGTTAGGTTAGGAATCTTTTGAAGAACCCTATTATAAGAATGACGTGTGTGATTTTAACGAATCACGTCTGCCAGGAGCGTTAACATGTTTTCAGATGTTAACAGGGATTTGAATCTTTTTAAACAGGTCCTACCATTTTGGCCAAATGACATGCAGGCTAGGTTATACCTTTAAGATCCTTATTTAATATTGAATAGGCAGATTGTTTTTAAGAGGAATGATTTTTGATTTATTTATTTCATGTATAATATATTATGCATATAATGATAAAAATGAAATTTTTTAAAACTTAACATTCCATTAAACATTAAAAGGAGTACATATTGCCCTAAACGGGACTTTTAACAGAAATAACTTGCCCACGCAGGAGCTAAACTGATAATACAGGTCCTCGCAGGGACTGATTACTAAGATAGGTGTCCACGCAGGGACTAAAAAGACAAGCCCATGCAGGGACTAAAGAAATACAAGTCCACGCAGGGACTAAGTACATAGATAAATGTCCACGCAGGGACTTGATTGAAATAAGGAAATACAACAATACATATAGGGATTCAATAATCCCTCTTCTTCTTTTCTTTTAACAAGCTTGCTAGGCCCTTGAGGAATCCCCGGTTGTTCCTACGTTCTTCTTGAAATTCTCGCTCTACCCTGTTTAGCCTGTGGAGGATTTCCTCCTGTTCCGGTGGGGAAAACCGTGGTGGCTGCGGCTGGTGCTGAATCGGAGGTCGAGCAGGTATTTGATACCCATGAGTTGGGTATCCCACTCCCCAAGGGGCTCCGTATGGTCCTTCAGGATGAAGGGCGTTGTAGTTTGCTGCTACAAGATATGGGTCTGCTTCAGCATAGTTGTAATGAGTGTGAGCCGGCTGCTCAAATGGATTGTATGCTGTTGAACCAGCGTATGTAGGAATCGGGTTACCAAATCCCAATGGTGGCGGTGGTGGTGCAACTGGTGCAAAATTCACCTCTGAAACTGGGTTTGAAGGCCCACCCATTTGTGGGTCTTCATGCAGTGGCGGATAGTGACTGCCACTTGAGTGTTGGGGGGTGCTAAAGTGAAAACCCCTTTCTCGCACGGACATTCGTGCGCCTGTTTTTCTATGCCTTGGTGGTTCTGGAGGTGCTTGATGAACCGGCGGCGGTGGTGGCGGTGGCGTGACTGCCATGAAACGCGAATCCTCGGAGGGATCCTGCTGCTGCTGCTGGTGGGGCGATGAATGGTGAGAGGGTGTAAAGTACCATTCATACTGGTTAAATCTTGCCTGGTAGCTGTCTGGGCCATGGTAAGGTGATCCATGGAAGGATGACCCATCTGAAATCTCGATGGGGTTAGTAGGTGTCCCAGAAGGTGGTTCAACAGGATCCGTGTCCTCATCTATATCCATTCCCTGAGCTTCGGGGAAATGGTCTTCAGGTCCTAGTGGGTTAAAACCCACTGGTTCTTCGATATAGTTTGCCGGGTTGAACCAGCCCTGGAAGACAGGAGTGGGGTCGCCAAAGGAATGGTGCGAAAGGGATCGCTGCAACGGCAAGAAGGAGTGGCGTGAGTCTTCAGGCTCATTCTCTGATTGCCGCCCAAAGGAATGGCGGTAAGGAGGCGTTGAGCTATACGAAGTAGATCGCCTAGAGGGCTCTGAATGGATCCTCCAGTCTCCTTGAGGACCGGCACTCATAGTTGCAGAAGGAGTTCGCCGGTGTGAAGGCCCGGCCTCGTGATCGTTGGGGGCGTGGATTGGCCCCTTGCCTCGTCATCCTCTTCTGAACCTCGGTGACATATTTACTGTCAAAACAAATGAAAGATACAACAAAGAAATATAAAGGACAAAATTAGAATTAAAAACAATTTGGATTAGTCCTAAGTTCTTTGTCTAAACTCGAAAATTTAGGAATGTGCAATTGTGTAACTGAGATTAAACACAAAAGGCTAGTGTTTAATTCACTCAGTGTTGGCTCTGATACCAACCTGTCACACCCCGATATTTCCACGTATTTCCGATGGGCCCGGTGGGGGAGTATCGTGACGTAGTTGATATCATTATAGTCAAACAACACAATATTTAAATGCACAGCGGAAGCAAAAGATAGATTCATTTCAACCGAATAAAATTGTAATATCAAGTATCACAAAATAGTTGAAAATAATCCACAGGTGGATCAAATAAAAAGAAACATTGTTCAACAGACTGAAATGCATCCAAGCTTGCGAGACTCTTAGTGATGCTAAGGAGAAAGCCAGCCTATTACGAGTAGTACCTGCACTTAATCTTTTTGGGAAAATACGTCAGTTTACACTGGTAAATACAATCAACTGACTCATTTTGAAAAGGTTTAGAAAGTTGATTTAAATGCACGAGGCACAAACATTTTATAACTTGGGATAATTATTTGAATATAATCTTGTAAAAGAATTACATGTTTCTTATGCGTTCAGTAGCCCGGGTTGACACCGGGTTAGAGCTTAATAGACACACCACATGATATAGTCCCGTGGCGGTTTATTCCCGAAACCGGCGGTTATACCTTATTATTTATTTATGCACCGTCGGGTGTACGCCTACACCTCGTGCTTAGGTCGTGGCCATTTCGTAAAATGATGCCAAGGATATCCGGGACATAGTCATTAACCCCCCAAAGGCTTTAAGCAAACAAAACAATTTAAACGGGTCATTTCAATGAATTAACCATCATACGATTAAAGATTCAATGCCCGACCAAGCGGTATTTTATATACCGTACCCCAAGCCCGTATAGGGAAAATAAGTTAAAAGTATTTACCTTTGCAAGTAATAATCACAACAAGCAAGTGCACGTAGCTTTTACCGGGTCTCCTATTCTAGAATGAAGGTTTATAATAACCTATTAGAATCCTAACGGGTCTTTAATTAAGCCCAAACTTAGACCGGTTAGTTTTAAAGGAAGATACGGTTCGAACGCATGATTAAGCGAAGACCGGAATAGAATGTGATTTAGACCCGACAAGCTTGAAGACTTGTATAATATGGGTAAACTAAACACATTCTGGATTTTGAGATAAAAATGATAAGGTTCGACCAGTTTCGGCTAATTTATGCAAACTAGTTACATAAACCGAACCGAACGCGAATAACGCATAACGGGTAACCTAATTAGTCACGAACAGGTTTCCTAAGTTAATATGCTTTAAATATGTTGTGATATCAGTAGGATATCTTCCATTATGCCCAAAACGAGTTTAATCTCAATTTAAGCCCCGTAGGGGTATTTTGGTCATTTTAAAGATTATAAAAGAGATTAAATATACTTCTGAGATATGGGTCTGAAATAATCAGTAAAACAACTTAATTTAATAGGATATATCAGTTGGTGATAAGTCTTATATGACAAAATGGTTTTAAACCCATACTATGTGTTTAATACGCGTAAAAAGCCGTTTTAAGCGATTTCCGGGTTATAACTGGAAATCTGAGTTTTCTGATCAGTTTATAAAGTTCAACATACTTCATTTATCATATAAAATCAGTAGCCAAAGGTTTGGTGTCTAAATGTTATGTAAAACTCATTTTATAAGCAAAAAGGGTATAATCGGTATTTACCGAATCAAGGCAATAATCTTAGGTTATGATCAGTTTAAAAATAATTAAAAATCTTCAAAAATCCCAAAATATTATATTACATCAGTGGCTAAAAGTTTTGGTGTCAAAAATTGGGTTTAGATAGGCTTTACGCTAATTATGCCGTTTAATTAACAAAAAGCTTTCTAATTACGCTATTGAGCATAACTCCTAATCTAGACCTCCAACTGATGTGAAATCTTAGGGACATGTTTATAAATTAGTAACAAAGATTATTGTACTCTCACATTTCCAAAATTCTCATTTTAAGGTCAAATGGGCATATTGGTCAACATTAGGCATTTAACGGAAACGTCGGACAATCAACGAGTCGAGTTGTATAAACGCAGAGGGTTATACTATCATACAAGATGGTCCTAACGGAGCTCTAAGGAATTTCTAAATCCATATAAATCGGGTCAGAACTGAAGTCAAAACAAAAGTCAAAGTTTTGCGACTTTCGGTTCCGAACCGAGCCAAAACAGAAAATTGTCGGATCAAACAAGCTTAGACCAGTTCTTATACTAATTACCAAGTTATATGAGTGATAAAATAGGTTGCACGCCTTCTACATTGCTAATTATGTGTTAATTTGAAAATTATGTTTTTGTTGACTTTTTATAACAAACTTTGACCCGACAAATGATCTAGTTAGAACGGGAATCAGAGGGTGCCCTTTTAAGGGTTTATTGCCCACATAATTACCAACTTATAACTACCTTAAGTTTGACTAATCACTGGACCATTAGTGATTAATCAATAAGTAAAACCTTAATTACGACGGTTTGACTTTAAGCTAAATAACTAAGTAAAACACGATTAAGGAAGGTTAAGGAAGCTTACCAATGTCCAATGCACGACTAATGATGCTTAGGGGGTGGCCTTGTGCTCCAGAAATCTTCAGAAGTGAAGTATGGAATGAGTGATCAAAAGTTGCAATAATGTGGTCTTTATATAGTGATCTTGATTGATCAAGATGGTGCCAAGCAAGTCTAGGATGGATCCTTGATCAACACAAGTGTCCCTAATGCCTAAAAACATGCTAGTGTAGCCCATGCTATTGAAAACAAGTGATATAAGTCGGTTAAACGGGCTGGAAAGGCACCTGCCATATTTTTCTGCATCAGAGGACCCCTCGCGTGATGTGTAGGTCTCCTAAGGGTCCTACGCGTCCCGCGACGCCCCTTCTGACCGGATTTTCAACTTTCCAAGTTTGCTGTTTTGGTCCCTGGTCCATAAAATCTTTATTTAACATGGTTTCTTGCATTTTTAACCCCCACACTTGACTTTTAAGGACCCCAAGTCATAAAGCAACTTTGTTAAGTCCCCGATTATTCATACGATCACCGAAAAGTCTTAAATTTCAACGTTGACGCTTTTAACCCCTCGTATACGAATTTTATCATAACTTCCTCATACTATAACGAAACTTGGTGAAATTTTTATCATGCATTCTAGTGAGCATAATTAATCGTTACAAAGCTTCGGGTTTGCTAAAAGGTCACTCAGAGGTATACTTTGAACATGTTGACACATTTAACCCCTGTAGTTTGTAATCTCTCTCTTTCTTTCACAATTAGTTTCGTATGATCCATGATTCATTCATTTAAAGGTATAAACAACATGTAGGGTTATTGTGAAGTATATTTATCCATTGTTAACATTTTAAACCCTTATATTCACATA
This sequence comes from Helianthus tuberosus, assembly GCA_030545235.1. Taxonomy (NCBI): domain Eukaryota; kingdom Viridiplantae; phylum Streptophyta; class Magnoliopsida; order Asterales; family Asteraceae; genus Helianthus; species Helianthus tuberosus. The sequence goes on along the minus strand of CM060429.1, from coordinate 12,756,488 downwards.
CTTTCCTTGTTTGTCAACTTTAGTCTTTCTAAAGTAATCCTTTACACGTTTAAAGTTCATGACACGTGTCGATATTATATTGGACATGAAATTACGAGGTGTTACATGATCATCGTGTTTTTTATGGAGAAGTTGCGGGTATGTGATCTGCATCGAGTATATGTATAGATGGAAATTTAACCCCTTTTACTTAAAACTGATCAATATCTGGGGTTTTTTAAAGTCTACTGTTAATGGGAGGTGATTTGCACATAATATTGACCATTTTACCCTCATGTCTGAACTACTTTGACAACTTTTCATGTCATAAGGGTAATCCTCTCCGTCATCGTTATTGAAGAGGATTAGGTGTAACACTAAGAGTGATAACTGTGTAGCGGTGAAGGAAGGGGTTTCGGAAGCAGAAAAGGAAGATTATGTGAAAGCGGGTGGATCAGAATTGGTTTTTGTTCGAATGTAATAGAATAAGGTTTCAAATATGCATCATGTCCTTTAACTGATTATTAATCACATATAATTAACTCATTATCCACAAAACAAAATTCTTCATAAGAATCAGGTGTTTATTTATGTTGAACAGGTTATTGATCTACAATTCAAGCATTATTGGCTGATAAGAATCAGGGAACCTTTGTTCAAAACGTGCTTGAACTATGTTAAACAGGTTATTGATCTTCTTTTAATCAGGTTATTGATCTTCATTAAGGTTTCAAGCATCTTAATTCATCATCTTAAGATAATAATAGCTTTAATTCTATAAATTTATAAATCTTCATTGGGAAACTGGTTACAGGGTCTCTGGCATACGACGATATTTGGTTCGGTGGTCGAACCAAAAACCCATGGAACATTGAGGAGTTCACCACCGGTTCATCAGCAGGGCCAGCTGCCTGCACCTCAGCTGGTATGGTTCCTTTTGCAATTGGGTCCGAGACGGCTAGTTCGATAACTTACCCTTCTGCTCGGTGCGGCGTGACTGCATTGCAGCCAGCTTTTGGTGCTGTTGGTCGAACCGGTGTGCTGAACTTGTCCAAGAGCCTGGTAACAATAATATCCAATTTTCGGTTCAGGCTTCAATTGCATTACGTATGTTGTTTTATTAATAAATATTTTTTCTTTATAAGGACAAACTTGGTCCTTTATGTACAAGTGCTGTTGATTGCGCAATTGTTCTAGACGTTATCCAATGTAAAGATCCCGACGACCTTTCTTCAAGAAAAATCTTTCTCGACGACCCGTTTTCTGTAGACATTACAAAGCTTACGGTTGGCTATATTGAGGATGCCGAGATGGAGGTCAGTATTTTATATTATGAACTATTATTATTATTATATGTATTGATGCTTAACAAATGATGAATTCACTGGTTATGTCAAATTGCTAGGTTGTTGGCTCATGTAGGTTTTTTTATTGATTAAGAAGACGAACGGGCCAGTTTGTGCAAACAAGAAACGCAAAGCACTCTGCAATTCTATTGACGAGCTTAAACGAGCTCGAGCTCGAACCCGGGCCAGTTTATTACATATTATTGTTTTGTTAGTTGATGCTCATACATATGTGCTGAAATAAACTTTGCTGTAGGGGGGAGGTTGACGAAGAGGCATATCAAGACAAAAGTGCCTTGCAAGTTGAGGAGGACGATGCAGAAGAAGATTTGAACAGACTAAAGGAAGAGAGTAGAAGACGTATTCAAGCCATTCTTGAAAAGTACAAGACTAAGCCAATGCAGCAGCAGCAGCAACCACTGCCACCTCAGTTAGTGGATGAAGGTACGTCTTTTTTTATGCCCCGTGCTGAAATATGATGATTTATGGTTAATTTGATACTCATTTGGCATTGATATCTATTGCATTAAACATCTAAAGAGAACGTGGAAGAGTCTGTAGGTGAAGCTAATGTAAACTCACGCGACCTTTGACTTTTGCACAGACACTCTAGAAACTGAAATCTGATAGATTTTGTAATTGAAATAGTTTTTATGAAAGTTTAAGTTGATCAGGGCATATGTGAATTAGAGCTGTTTGGTTCATGTAGATTTTTTTTGGCTCATGTAGGTTTTTTTTATTGATTAAGAAGACGAACGGGCCAGTTTGTGCAAACAAGAAACGCAAAGCACTCTGCAATTCTGTAGACGAGCTTAAACGAGCTCGAGCTCGAACCCGGGCCAGTTTATTACATATTATTGTTTTGTCAGTTGATGCTCATACATATGTGCTGAAATAAACTTTGCTGTAGGGAGGAGGTTGACGAAGAGGCATATCAAGACAAAAGTGCCTTGCAAGTTGAGGAGGACGATGCAGAAGAAGATTTGAACAGAATAAAGGAAGAGAGTAGAAGACGTATTCAAGCCATTCTTGAAAAGTACAAGACTAAGCCAATGCAGCAGCAGCAGCCACTGCCACCTCAGTTAGTGGATGAAGGTACGTCTTTTTTTAAGCCCCGTGCTGAAATATGATGATTTATGGTTAATTTGATACTCATTTGGCATTGATATCTATTGCATTAAACAGCTAAAGAGAACGTGGAAGAGTCTGTAGGTGCAGCTAATGTAAACTCACGCGACCTTTGACTTTTGCACAGACACTCTAGAAACTGAAATCTGATAGATTTTGTAATTGAAATAGTTTTTATGAAAGTTTAAGTTGATCAGGGCATATGTGAATTAGAGCTGTTTGGTTCATGTAGATTTTTTTTGGCTCATTTAGGTTTTTTTATTGATTAAGAAGACAAACGGGCCAGTTTGTGCAAACAAGAAACGCAAAGCACTCTGCAATTCTGTAAACGAGCTTAAACGAGCTCGAGCTTGAACCCGGGCCAGTTTATTACATATTATTGTTTTGTCAGTTGATGCTCATACATATGTGCTGAAATAAACTTTGCTGTAGGGAGGAGGTTGACGAAGAGGCATATCAAGACAAAAGTGCCTTGCAAGTTGAGGAGGACGATGCAGAAGAAGATTTGAACTGAATAAAGGAAGAGAGTAGAAGACGTATTCAAGCCATTCTTGAAAAGTACAAGACTAAGCCAATGCAACAATAGCAGCAACCACTGCCACCTCAGTTAGTGGATGAAGGTACGTCTTTTTTTATGCCCCGTGCTGAAATATGATAATTTATGGTTAAACTCATTTGGCATTGATATCTATTGCATTAAACAGCTAAAGAGAACATGGAATAGTCTGTAGGTGCAGCTAATGTAAACTCACGTGATCTTGACGGTCAAGGAGAAGGGTCTGATACTAACATTGGTGACACGCCGTTTTCTGTTGGGAGATCGCCACCACAAAATGGCAATTATGGCGTTCAAAGGGCATCTGGTGCTGGTGGTCTGGGAGAGGGTACCCCAAAGGTGCGTTTTTTATTTTTTTAATTTAGATTTAAGCAGGCTCTCTATCACTCTATGCATACTCATTTATCCTTTAATGACTATTACAGACTGAGAGATCAAACGGGGATGATATATTTGGAGAATCTACACCTAGAGCACGTGAAATGGTAAGTTATTTATAGTTATTAAACTTCTTATTCATTAGCTCTGTAATGTTTCAATTAAAGATTTTTGTTCCTTTGAAATATACAGAATGAGAGATCAAATGACATGTTCTCTGATGATATATTCGGAGAATCACCAGCTGGAGTGCGAAAATCTGTAAGTCACATGCCATCAATTTTCTTAAATTTTAATAGTGGATTAAATATTTAGTACACTAGCTTTCTGCATGCTCACTTGGTTGTGCTTGCAGGGAAAGGGTGACGGTTTGACCGTTCAGAGAAGTGGTCTTCAGGATAACTGGGATGATGCAGTAGGTTACTACAGTAAGTATCATAATTGACTTTTCATTTCACATTATAATAGTGTATATTGATATCAATTTAGATTTAAAATTTACATTATGTTCTCCCTGCAGGTTACCGTTTTGGGGAAATACTTGATGGTAGGTATGAAGTTATCGCTGCTCATGGTAAAGGTGTCTTTTCAACAGTGGTTCGTGCTAAAGATCTCTAAGCTGGATCTAATGATCCAGAAGAAGTAGCTATAAAAATCATACGCAACAATGATAAAATGTAAGCAATGATAGAATTCATAATCTTTATATCCATTTAGTTATGCACTTAATATTAAGTGATGATCGGTTTTATCGATTTATTTGGTTTAAACAGGTATAAAGCTGGTTTAGAAGAGTTGGTGATACTAAAGAAATTAGTCGGTGCTGATTTGGAGGACATGCGTCATTGCATTCGGTTTCTTTCTAGTTTCAAGTACCGGAATCATCTTTGTTTAGTTTTTGAATCTCTTCATATGAATCTTCGTGAATTGTTAAAGAAGTTTGGTCGTAATTTGGTCTGAAATTAACTGCTGTACGGGCCTATGGTAAACAACTTTTCATTGCTTTAAAACATCTTAGAAACTGTGGAGTCCTTCATACATACATCAAGCCTGATAACATGCTGGTTAGTACTCCATAACTTTTTTATTATCATTTATTGTTTCTGAATGTTTTGTAGCTTCACTTATGACTTATAGCTGATGTTGTTGTCAATTCATAACTATAATGCAAATGTGATGTTCTTGCAATTATTTACTCACATCATATTTTACATATAGAAGTAGGAAAAAACTTTGCACATTATAAACTACTTAGTTTATTTCTATATCAAACATGTACACTAACACATACTGTCTTTAACATTGTTTTATAAAGATATGTAACTAAACACAAAGAATTTAAATAATATATTATAATATGTTTTTTAGTATTTGATTTCGATCGTTATTAAACAAACCCGTGTATTCACACGGGTGTACAACTAGTATATATAACATATGAATAAGGTTTGGGACACGTGTCATGTTCTGGTGCAACTAATTGTGATTTTTGGCGGGAAAAGATGGGAAATGTGTTATTTTTACACGGGATCCGCGTATGGTATCCATACCCGCATGGTTTAACCCGGGTATATAAATCATGGAATAACCTAATTCCCTCATTCTTCTCATTCAAGCTGCTTCCAGGATACGTTTCTTCTATAAAACCCTAGCATCGGCATCTTTAATCGCCACCATCGCAATCTTGGTTATTTGTCTGTCACCGCCATGTTTTACAAACCCTAGATATCAACACAGGTGCTTCTTCTTCTTTCTTCGTTAATCGTTGTTTTAACACTTCATTTTCATTTTGATTTTGATTTTTAAGATTTCATAGATTTTAGATATCAATGTTTCTTCATTTTTTTTCCAGATTCAACATTTGTTTGAAGGTTTAAATCGAAAAATTGATATGATGCTGTTATATAGAAGAAATATATATTTCTGGTAAAAAGGGCACCTTCAAGTTCATCGCATGAATACCGATTCGTCTACAGTGGCATCATTAAGGTTTGAGTTTTGTGGGTAATTTGGTTTGGTTTTTGTGGGTTTGAAAATTATTTGAATTTTTTTGTTTTCTGCAAATGTGATTGAGGGTAATTTGGTGGTTTTTGATGGTTTGGTTCAGTTTTCTGGTTAAATTGATGTTGAATTTTGCTAAAGTTTAATTGTTTGGGGTAATTTGGTGGTTTTTGTGGGTTTTAAAAATCAGGGATTTTGAATAAATTATTTTAAGTTTTTTTTTTGTTTGCTTAAATTGGAGTTTAATTATGTGAATTGGGTTTTGAGTGGAGTTTGGTTTTGCTACAGTTGAAGTGTTTGGGGGCAATTTGGTTTGATTTTGGTTGGTTTTGAAATTAGGGTTTGGATTGTGTGTTGTCTGCAAGCGTGAAGTGAACTGTTTTCAGATTTCAATGCGTCTGAGTGAAATTGGTCAAATATGAGATTGTCCGCATCTTGGCATGGCAACCCGGATGGTCATGTGGTTTCACATGACAACCGTAAGTATGCAGCCATGGCGGATTTATCCATTCTGTTTGATTGTTTACAAATCTGAGCCTCATAATCATTTTGTAACATCGACAACAGTACTGGTATACATCTCTTATGTTTTTGGTTTTGGTACTTTCAATGATGCCAACACTGAACGCACAAAAGCGGTAGCCTTTGTTTTACAAATTGATGACACCCTTATTGTAAGGTCGGGTTATAACCGACAATGTTGTCTGTCACACCCTGGCTTTGCGGAAGCGTGGTTAATTTGGTGTGACTTCTTAATACCATAGCTTAACCATAACAAAGCTATATGAAATAAAACCATGCAAGATCATCCATTTAATTAAGTTTTAAAAAAAACCAAATACAACAACATTGTCTCAACGGAAACACATCCTAACGACATTGTTCAACAAACACAAACATCAACATGACATAAACACAGTTTAAGGACTGTGACTTGTCCAGGAAAGAGTCACATTCCCCAAACCCGGATGACCTCGTAACTAGTGCAGCGGGAAAACGTGTCATACCGCGCCAGATCCTTTAATTCCCTGAAATACATGTAAGTTGAAAAATCAACAATAATGTTGAGCGAGTTCATGTGTAAGTGAGTAAATAAACCTTTGTATATATAAAAATCCTGGTATGTAGCAAATAAGGAAAAAGAGATCACCAATGGTTTGCAAGGCCATTGATATGTGTGAAGTGCAAGTAGGAAGACTCAAACCTAGCGGATTTTGCGTTGGGCACAAAGTCACCCCGAGGTCCGTACTGTTGGACCTGGAGTTGGGCTCGCTACACCCAGATAGATCTGCCGCTTACGTCCCTCGGTCCTAGAATGAGGATTAATGGCCTCCAGTTCCCGCCTACCCACTCACATGATCTAAGTAGTAACCCTCCTTACGCTAACCATACCATGTATAAAGTACTCGTAATCATAGTAACATGTATTTCACCCCCGCAGTTTAGAAAACTGAAAACAGTTAAGAGAAAAGGGGGACATGAACTCACAGTGGTGCGTCTCTACCAAGTATGTCTCCTGATCAAGCAGCTGTGTGACGACCTACACGTACTAGTTCTATTAGACGGACGGACGGCCGTGCCTTAGCTTTATGGTTTAAGTTTTTGGGAAATAGTTAGACAACTATTTCGTGTTTACATTTAGTAAATACTTGGTAATCATTTTCCTTCCCAAGGATGGGGGGTTTAATACATGTGTGTTCGAAATATGTTATTAAGTCTCACTTAAAATATATTTTATTTCTAACTCCAAAATATAAATATTCTTCTCAAAAATATTATATTTTCTATTACATAAATTTTCCCAAAATAATACCTTGACAAAAGTACGCATTAAGTCATATTTTCTTAAAATGCGTAAGTTACGTTTTAATGATCGAGTGGTAATAATAATTACCGGTGTAACTTATATATTTATTGTAGAGACGTTCGTATTATTTTGGATCCATTAACATTCGATAGTATTATTTTTACTCTAAAAATAATACTAGTATTTTCACAAAATGATCATAAACACATATCAAGTGACTTTATGAAAAATATATACTAAATATATATTTACCAAGTTTTATTTTGTGAAATCCCACCTCCGATGTTTTGTAAATAAAGTCGTGGCGAAATCTATAATTTGAAAACAAGTCGAAAAGTATTTCTAACACTTATAGTGAAAATATTTCTAAGTGTTAGGTTTTTGGAAAAATTTCGCCAGAGTTTCCCCTGTAACTGGAGGTGGCCACGCTTTTAAGCGTATCATTTTCTTTCATAAATCAAACCAACATTCTTTTCATTCAATCAAAACAATGTCCAAAACAACAAACTAGTAAATAAATATGTATATCGCATAAATTACATGAACTTGCGTTTTATCCAAGAATATAAAGTAAATTCCATTACTTTTAGTGGATCTTTATATAAATCAATCCGGTTTCGTAAAAACCCCGTTTTTAAAGAAATTCCATCTTTACAACTTCTTATCAATTTTTTTTTACAAAGATAGTTATTTTGTCGAAACTTAGTGCTACACAAGTGTTTACACACTTGTGTGTTCTAAAAATCATTCTTGCTCATGTAAAATCCATTTTTAGAAAAATGTGGTTTCTTCGACACTCGATCCTTTGAAAATACCGCTTGTAGATCCGTAGATCTACTAGTTTTAAACACTATTTCGTAAGTAAAATCATTTTTACACAAGTTCAAGTTTGATGTGTGGTAGAGTTTCATCACTTAACCCTTGTTACACTTAGACAAGCTTTATGTCATAATCCATGATCATGACCAATCCGGGTTATACGATGATCCGAGCTACCACAACATAGATCGGGCCTAAATAACCACACAAATCAAATACTACAAGATTTACACAACATTCAAGCTTTTAACCACCATTACTAGCATTTTTAGTAGACTTTTATGTATCAACTTGTATGTTTACGAGTTTTAGCCGTTACAAATCATTTTAACCACTTCAAAATAGTTCGAGAGGGTGATTATAGCAACTTACTACTAGCTCGAGGCTAGGGGAGAATCTAGACGCAAAATGAGAGGATAAAAGCAATAGAGTGAGGTCCTTCGCCTTCCGATTGCACCAAGCTTCCTTGTAGGTGATCCTTAGCACTTGTGTGATCTTGGAATGAGAAGATCAAAATCGAAAGATGGATGGATGGTAGAGGGGTGTTCGGCCGAGAGCTCTTAGAGAGAGAGAGAGAGAGAGAGAGTTGTGAAGTTGAGTTGTGTGATGGAAATGTTATGGTGGGTTAATGGGTTTACTTATAGACAATTAGTATGTGCATTAACCATTGGATTAAGTGTCTACTAGATACTAGACATAGAAGATTAAGTAAATCAACAAGGTACAAGGGGTGTCCCCCAAGGGGACGGTTCGGTTGAGGGGGGGGGGGGGTAATCCGGTTCCATTTCAACTAAACACTAAGTATTAGTTAGTTAAGTGTGGAGGTTAACTCGGTTATTAATGTGTCATGCGTTACAGCGGGTGTTAGGGTATTCAGGGACCCTAACTGGCTCAGAAAAAGAAAAAACTATGTTAATGACAACATTTTTATGTTCCGGGTAAAGCCCGGTTGTTCGGTTGGATAGTAATCCGTTAAAGTGCTTAACAAAGCTTTAAAGTGTCGTTATTATTATTTTTAGTGACACAACTTATTCCTCCAAGTTTCGGGAATATTTTCCTCATGTTTTGGCACTTTATTAGTTAGCCAAATGCTGAATTTTGTACTTAGAGTACGTTTTAGGCACATCCGGTCACTGTAATTTATTCCTAGTGACGCAGTTCTACAACCCTTATATCCCTACACTCACCACTAGTGTAGAAAACTATCTCAGGCTCTTACAGGCCTTAGAGGCAGTACCTGCCTGGTGCTAGTTATGACAGCACGTTTAATAGGTTATCCGTTCATTATGCTACTGTGCTTTTGGTGCATCAAGGTTGTCACAAAGGTGCTGTAAGCAAAACATGGAGTGACAGCAAGTAAAGTATGATGCAAGTAAGTACATGTATCAGTATTCAAGTAGCAGTTTATCCACAAGTTCAAGCAAGCACAGTAATTAAGCAGTAATTAATTATTAATTAAGTCGTACGGATACCTGGTTTAGTGAGGGTTGTCACATTCTCCCCCCGTTAGTAAAATTTCGTCCCGAAATTTTAAGTTCTGCTTGTAGATGCAGCGTTCTTAGGAAATAAGTGGGGGTATTTCTCTTTCATCCGGTCCTCACGCTCCCAGGTGTATTCAGGACCATGTCTGGCATTCCAACGAACTTTGACGAGCTTGACACTGCTCCGGCGGGTCTTGTTTACTTTCCAATCCGTAACCTCAACCGGTTCTTCAACGAAATGGAGCGTGTCGTCAACATGAATCTCGTCAGTGGGAATGGCAATGGTATCTTGAGTTGGACTTTTCTTCAGGTTGGATACATGAAATGTATCGTGAACTCCATTTAGCTCAGCAGGTAAGTCCAACTTGTACGCTACTAGTCCTATTCTTTCCAAAACTCTGAAAGGACCAATGTAGGGCGGATTTAACTTTCCACGCTTTCCGAAGTGTGCCACACCCTTCCAGGGTGAAACTTTCAATAAAACCATATCTCCAACTTGGAATTCCAAATGTTTCCGGTTTGGATCTGCATAGGCTTTCTGTCTGTGGCGAGCTGCTTCGATGCGTTTTCGGATGTGCGCAATCTTGTCTGTCGTCTCTTGGACGATTTCAGGACCAACAAGCTGTCTATCACCTGAGTCAGCCCAACATAGGGGTGATCGACACTTGCGTCCGTAAAGAGCTTCGAATGGCGCGGCACCAATACTGGTGTGGTAGCTGTTGTTGTATGAAAATTCGACCAAAGGCAAATGCTTATCCCAGCTACCGCCCAAATCCATTACACATGCTCTCAGCATATCTTCTAACGTCTGAATCGTTCGCTCGCTTTGACCGTCAGTTTGCGGATGAAACACAATGCTCAGATTCAATTGTGAGCCAAAAGCTTCTTGGAAGGATTGCCATATCCTTGACACAAACCTTCCGTCTCTATCAGAGATGATCGAGAGAGGCACTCCATGACGTGCGACGATCTCTCTCATGTAAATTTCAGCCAATTTGCTAGTGTTATCCTTCTCTTTGATTGGCAGAAAGTGTGTGGACTTTGTTAGGCGGTCAACTATCACCCAGATAGTGTCATGACCTCTTGGCGTTCTTGGCAACTTTGTAATAAAATCCATTGAGATTTGTTCCCATTTCCACTTGGGAATCTCAGGTTGTTGCAGAAGTCCTGAAGGCTTCTGGTATTCGGCTTTAACCTTAGCGCATGTTAAACATTTGCTCACATAAACAGCAACATCGCCTTTCATCCTAGGCCACCAATAGTAATCCTTGAGATCTTGGTACATCTTATCCGCTCCTGGATGGATAGAGTACCGCGATTTGTGAGCTTCATCAAAAATAACTTTCCTTAAACCACCAAACAGAGGAACCCAAATCCTTTTCTCAAAACATAACGTTCCTTCCTCGTTTGGTACCAGTAGCTTCTCCATCCCACGGAGATATTCTTCTTCAAGGTTTCCTTCCTTGAGAGCTTCTTTCTGCGCGACACGAATGCGCAAGGAAAGATCGGTTCGGATAATCATTTCTAAAGCCCTAACCCTTATGGGCTTGATCCTCTCCTTTCGACTTAGGGCATCAGCGACCACATTCGCCTTCCCTGGATGATACTTTATCTCGCAGTCGTAATCGTTCATCAACTCAACCTAACGGCTTTGCCTCATATTCAGCTCCTTCTGGTTGAATATGTGTTGTAGGCTCTTGTGATCTGTAAAAATTGTACACTTTGTACCATAAAGGTAGTGTCTCCAGATCTTTAATGCAAATACCACTGCGCCAAGTTCCAAATCATGTGTGGTATAGTTCTTTTCGTGCACTTTCAATTGACGTGATGCGTAAGCAATAACCTTTTGGCGTTGCATCAACACGCAACCCAATCCTTGACGCGAAGCATCACAGTATACCACAAAATCATCTGTACCTTCCGGTAGTGCTAAGATTGGCGCATTGCAGAGCTTATCCTTCAACAGCTGAAACGCTTCTTCCTGTTTGATTCCCCAATCAAACTTCTTATCTTTCTGGGTGAGGAGCGTCAATGGTTGAGTGATTTTAGAAAAATTCTCAATGAATCTTCGGTAGTAACCAGCCAAACCTAAGAATTGCCGAATCTCGGTTGGCGTCTTTGGCATTTCCCAATTCTTGATTGCTTCGATCTTGGTTGGATCCACATGGATTCCATCTCCGTTCACCACGTGTCCAAGAAATTGTACTTCACGTAGCCAAAAATCGCACTTAGAGAACTTGGCATACAACTGTTCCTTCTTCAGCAACTCCAAAATAGCTCTTAAATGCTGTTCGTGCTCAGCCTTTGTTCTTGAATAAATCAAGATGTCGTCGATAAACACAATCACAAACTTGTCCAAGTACGGCTTGCAAACTCTATTCATCAAATCCATGAACACTGCAGGTGCGTTTGTTAACCCAAACGGCATAACTAGGAACTCGTAGTGCCCATAACGAGTTCTGAAGGCTGTCTTTGGGATACTCTCCTCTTGTATCCTTAACTGATGGTATCCAGATCGAAGATCGATCTTTGAATAAAAGCTTGAGCCTTGCAGTTGGTCAAACAGATCATCAATCCTTGGCAGAGGGTATCTATTCTTGATCGTCAGCTTGTTCAGCTCCCGGTAGTCTATGCACATTCGAAAACTACCGTCCTTCTTCTTGACAAACAGGACCGGAGTTCCCCAAGGCGAGAAGCTTGGTCGGATAAATCCCTTGTCTAACAACTCTTGAAGTTGTGTCGACAATTCTTGCATCTCAGACGGGGCAAGTCTATAAGGTGCCTTAGCCACAGGCGCGGCGCCTGGAACTAAATCGATGTGAAACTCTACTTGCCTCTGAGGTGGCAGTCCAGGCAAGTCCTCTGGGAAGACTTCTGGATATTCCCTCACGACAGGGATGTCTTCGATCTTCGGTTCTGCAGCTTTCTTGTCTACAATGTGTGCCAGGAAGGCAGCACATCCTTTCTGCAAACACTTTCGCGCTTTCAGGCAGCTGATAATTCTTAACGGCGTATCACGCTTTTCACCATGAACCACAATGGTTTCACCCTCTTCGGTTGGGATACGAACAACCTTTTCGTGACAAACTATCTCAGCCTTATTGCCTGATAACCAATCCATTCCTACCACCACGTCGAAGCTTCCCAACTGGACTGGTAGTAGATCCAAAGCAAATTCACGCTCTCCCAATTCGATCACACAACCTCTGATAACTTCATTGGCTTCTACTATCTTTCCATTAGCCAATTCGATTGAGTACAGAATATCTAATTTACTAGCGGCTAAACCAATCATATTCTTAAATTCTAACAACACGAAGCTATAATTGGCGCCAGTATCAAATAAAACGGATGCATAGCGTTGGTTTACAGGGAACGTACCAGTGACAACATTGGGATCCTGGCGCGCCTCCCTCGCTTCGATATGGAACACTCTTCCTCGGGCTTGGTTCAACTCTGGGCAGTTCCTTTTAAAATGCCCAATGTCACCACAGTTAAAACAACCCATTCTTTGACCATTTCCTGCTCCATTCCCAGCTTGATTGTTGTTTTGGTTCGCATTACCAGCTTGTTTCACATTGTTGCCTCGATTCCCGTTTCCTCCATTGTTCCCCTGTGGGCGATTCCCAATACCACCACGATTATTATTTCTATTCCCAAATCCTCCTTGGCCTCCCCGGCCAGCACTAGCCCAGCAAGAATCCTTCAAGTGACCAGTCTTTCCACAAGCTTCACATACTTTTGGCCCGCATCGGCCAGGGTGATGGCGTTGGCAGAGTTACACTTGGGATGTGCACCCATATATCCCTTTCCTTTCTTTCCACTACCAGCTGTAACCTGAGCTGGCGTGCCTGATCCTCCTTTCTTAACCACCACACTGGCGCCCTGCTTGAAGTTCGAGAACTTCCGTTTGTTACCTCCTGATGACTCGACGTGAGTCTCTTTCTTCTTAGGCTTAGCATCATCGAACTTGTTCAGGCGAATTGCCTCCTATGTGAGAGCCACGCTCAGATCAATTGCCTCAGTAATTGTCGCAGGCTTGGATGAGGTCACCATGCTTATGATTTGAGGAACTAATCCCCAAATGAAACGTTCAATCCGCTTGAACTCCGAAGTGACCATGTAGGGTACCACATGCGATAAGTCATGGAACCTCTGAACGTATTCTGCGATCTTTGGACCTTCCATTTTCAAATGCCAGAACTCAGTTTCCAATCTTTGGATTTCCGCGCGAGAGCAGTACTTTTTGCGCATAAGTTCCTTCAGTTCGGTCCAGGTTAGCGCGTAGGCAGCAGCTTCACCAAGTGTCTGTACTTGCAAATTCCACCAAGAGAGGGCTCCATCCAAGAATAGCCCCGAGATATAGGTGACTTGCTGATCTAGTGCGCATTTGCTCATGCGAAGAATAGATTCAGTTTTCTCAGCCCAACGAACAAAGGCGACAGCACCTCCTGTGCCATTAAAGTTGACCGGTTTGCAGTCTAGAAACTTCTTGTAGGTGCACCCTGCACACACATTGTAACATGTGAACGGCATTAGCATCTTTGCTATAGATATCCAATTAGGTCATGGTATGTCTAAATGACTTAGTATTACCATGAGGTGGATTGTTGTTGCCATTGTTGTTTGAGCTGCTTCCGCTGGGTCCTCCTTGCGAGGCGGCGTATTGCGCGATGGCAGCAGCGATGACTTGTTGGAGTTCTGCCTCATTGGTAGGCATCGGCGTTTGACGTCTCGGCGACATCTTCTAAAAGATGGGTTTACGTCGGTCAGGCCATAATAAAGATCCCATGTTATAATACGTACGCTTTATTATGATAGTAATAGTACATAACATCTCATGTTATAATCATATCAATCACACAACATCCCATGTCACAAACATCAACCACACAACATCCCATGTCATAGAATATAAATAACCAAATCAAGCATCAAATATGATGAGAATACTGCGATTGCCATATATTGAGACCACATAGTAAGCGTACAAGTACATCACAGTGTCATACAATCATCAGTCGACTAAGGGCTACATCACCCTAGTCCAAAAACTATATCAAATCAGTGTTAATACATCAAATACATGTCAAAAAAAGTCAGAATCATAATGTAGTCTCCAAAAATGCTGTGCAGTCAAAAGCAATCGCCGTCTTCTCACCAGCGTCTACCCATACGGTACTGAAGAGCTCTACACGGATGGCGGTGGAGGAGGGGGAAAGTGAGTGTAAAACAAGCGACGCAAATGGAGCCAGTCCTCCTCCATGGCTCTCTGGGTATGCAAGAAAGAAGCAACCTGCTGCTCTAGGGAAAAAAGGCGTGCAGCATAGTCTGGTGGTAAAGGTCGAGAGGGTTGCAAATGAGAGTGGGTCTGACCCTGGCACTGACACGGCGGCGGCTGGGCTCTCTCAAGCTCCTGAATGCGCTGCGTGTGTGCCTCGTGCTGGGCGACAAAAGACATCAAAACATCCTCAATGGAATATCCCATATGGAAAGGATGGTAAGGGTCGGTCGGTGTCATGGCAGGTGGTGATGACCAGAGAAACGGCTCACTGGTGGGATCAAAAGGTGCCGCATGAAATGGAGAAACGGGGGGGGGGGGGAAGTAGCAGACGGTGGTATAGCAGGGATAGATACCGGTACATGTCCAAAAGGGTGAGCCGAAGAACCCTCTCCAGGTCGCACTGGAGGTGTAAACCGAGGAAATGAAAAGGAGGTATCAATGTGACGGGTATCAGTGATCTGAGGGGGAATAGGTGGGACCTCGTCATCAACAGGAATCCACCCATGCTGGGCGTGCTCATCTCGTGGGTCCATCTGTGCCTCAAAAAGTGCACGATCAAACTGAACTGGCATAGGATCATGGTGAGGTGCAACAAGAGGGTCAACTGGTGCATCAGCAATAAGTGGGGGATCAACATGATCAACAGCAATGACATGATCGCCCTCCAACAACGGAGCATCCACTGGGTGATCATCAATAGGTGGGTCAGCAATGACAGGCTCAATAATAGGTGCGTCAGCATGAACTGGGTCGTGCTCAAACGCAGGGTCTAGAGCGGCTACCTGCTCAGGGGCCATGGCAGGCTCGGGGTCATCAAAGGCCATCCCAAAATCAAACGCGGGATCGATGGGATCAACTGGGTCTACTGGGTCGACTGGATCCTCCATAGGCTGATCCATGGGTATAAACTCTATATCCTGATCTGGGTCGAATCCTGGGGGAAAGACAGGATCAGAATCCTCCACATCATCATGGTCGAAAGCAAAACTAGGAATAGGGGCAACAGAGGATGCCTGGTCGGGATCTGATCCATGTGAGAAGTGCTGCGCACTCTGGGTGTGTGAAGGTGCGGAGGCCACAGACTCGAAAGAGTCTGGGACCGGAGAGTGAGCGGGTGACTCCTCGGCGGGAGCATCTGCGATCATCAAGAGATCACCAGCAGCAAGAAGGGCCTCGCCCTGAACATCCTCCTCTAAGGGCTCATCATCATACAGATCGACGTCGGGAAGCAAATCGTAAGCATGATATGAAGCAAGTGGTATGGGAGCAGGGATCTCTACAAGTGGTAGGTCCCCGGCCAAAGGGCCATCAACGAGCTCGTCAGCACCATCAGGTAAAGCAAAGGGCTGAAAGTCGTCCTCGTCCGTGCTAGTAACGTCGGATGTGTGGACCTCGTGCTCTGAAGACTCTAGGTCATCTGATACTATAGGTCTAGGTCCTGTGGTGTCTGAGTCACCTGTGCCAGAGGTGTCCATGGTGTCTGTAACATAAACACAAACATGCAAAAACAGTCAATCATACAATCAATTAATCACATAAGTCACCAAGTAAGCATTCAAATAATTCTCCTAGTCCCACTAGCCTCCCAGTCTCCTAGACTGATACTCCTAGTCTCACTAGCCAAATTCTCCCAGCCTCTTAGACTGCTCTTCCTAGTCCCACTAGCCAAATTCTCCCAGCCTCTCAGACTGACTCCCCCTAGTCCCACTAGCCAAATTCTCCCAGCCTCTCAGACTGACTCCCTAGTCCCACTAGACAACTACCTCGGTCTCCCAGACCGAGCCTCAGCCTTTCCAGACCGAGCCTATAAATAATAAATAAAATGTGCTCAACGTTTGTTTGTAAAAAGTTTTGGATCTGGACTTAAGTGGTATGTAGTGTAAAAATGTTTTCGTGAGAGCCCTAGTGATCATAGTCTAGACTCGAGAAGGAATCCTAGTTCGCTATGATTAGAGCTCTGATACCAAGCTGTCACACCCTGGCTTTGCGGAAGCGTGGTTAATTTGGTGTGACTTCTTAATACCATAGCTTAACCATAACAAAGCTATATGAAATAAAACCATGCAAGATCATCCATTTAATTAAGTTTTAAAAAAAAACCAAATACAACAACATTGTCTCAACGGAAACACATCCTAACGACATTGTTCATCAAACACAAACATCAACATGACATAAACACAGTTTAAGGACTGTGACTTGTCCAGGAAAGAGTCACATTCCCCAAACCCGGATGACCTCGTAACTAGTGCAGCGGGAAAACGTGTCATACCGCGCCAGATCCTTTAATTCCCTGAAATACATGTAAGTTGAAAAATCAACAATAATGTTGAGCGAGTTCATGTGTAAGTGAGTAAATAAACCTTTGTATATATAAAAATCCTGGTATGTAGCAAATAAGGAAAAAGAGATCACCAATGGTTTGCAAGGCCATTGATATGTGTGAAGTGCAAGTAGGAAGACTCAAACCTAGCGGATTTTGCGTTGGGCACAAAGTCACCCCGAGGTCCGTACTGTTGGACCTGGAGTTGGGCTCGCTACACCCAGATAGATCTACCGCTTACGTCCCTCGGTCCTACAATGAGGATTAATGGCCTCCAGTTCCCGCCTACCCACTCACATGATCTAAGTAGTAACCCTCCTTACGCTAACCATACCATGTATAAAGTACTCGTAATCATAGTAACATGTATTTCACCCCCGCAGTTTAGAAAACTGAAAACAGTTAAGAGAAAAGGGGGACATGAACTCACAGTGGTGCGTCTCTACCAAGTATGTCTCCTGATCAAGCAGCTGTGTGACGACCTACACGTACTAGTTCTATTAGACGGACGGACGGCCGTGCCTTAGCTTTATGGTTTAAGTTTTTGGGAAATAGTTAGACAACTATTTCGTGTTTACATTTAGTAAATACTTGGTAATCATTTTCCTTCCCAAGGATGGGGGGTTTAATACATGTGTGTTCGAAATATGTTATTAAGTCTCACTTAAAATATATTTTATTTCTAACTCCAAAATATAAATATTCTTCTCAAAAATATTATATTTTCTATTACATAAATTTTCCCAAAATAATACCTTGACAAAAGTACGCATTAAGTCATATTTTCTTAAAATGCGTAAGTTACGTTTTAATGATCGAGTGGTAATAATAATTACCGGTGTAACTTATATATTTATTGTAGAGACGTTCGTATTATTTTGGATCCATTAACATTCGATAGTATTATTTTTACTCTAAAAATAATACTAGTATTTTCACAAAATGATCATAAACACATATCAAGTGACTTTATGAAAAATATATACTAAATATATATTTACCAAGTTTTATTTTGTGAAATCCCACCTCCGATGTTTTGTAAATAAAGTCGTGGCGAAATCTATAATTTGAAAACAAGTCGAAAAGTATTTCTAACACTTATAGTGAATATATTTCTAAGTGTTAGGTTTTTGGAAAAATTTCGCCAGAGTTTCCCCTGTAACTGGAGGTGGCCACGCTTTTAAGCGTATCATTTTCTTTCATAAATCAAACCAACATTCTTTTCATTCAATCAAAACAATGTCCAAAACAACAAACTAGTAAATAAATATGTATATCGCATAAATTACATGAACTTGCGTTTTATCCAAGAATATAAAGTAAATTCCATTACTTTTAGTGGATCTTTATATAAATCAATCCGGTTTCGTAAAAACCCCGTTTTTAAAGAAATTCCATCTTTACAACTTCTTATCAATTTTTTTTTACAAAGATAGTTATTTTGTCGAAACTTAGTGCTACACAAGTGTTTACACACTTGTGTGTTCTAAAAATCATTCTTGCTCATGTAAAATCCATTTTTAGAAAAATGTGGTTTCTTCGACCCTCGGTCCTTTGAAAATACCGCTTGTAGATCCGTAGATCTACTAGTTTTAAACACTATTTCGTAAGTAAAATCATTTTACACAAGTTCAAGTTTGATGTGTGGTAGAGTTTCATCACTTAACCCTTGTTACACTTAGACAAGCTTTATGTCATAATCCATGATCATGACCAATCCGGGTTATACGATGATCCGAGCTACCACAACATAGATCGGGCCTAAATAACCACACAAATCAAATACTACAAGATTTACACAACATTCAAGCTTTTAACCACCATTACTAGCATTTTTAGTAGACTTTTATGTATCAACTTGTATGTTTACGAGTTTTAGCCGTTACAAATCATTTTAACCACTTCAAAATAGTTCGAGAGGGTGATTATAGCAACTTACTACTAGCTCGAGGCTAGGGGAGAATCTAGACGCAAAATGAGAGGATAAAAGCAATAGAGTGAGGTCCTTCGCCTTCCGATTGCACCAAGCTTCCTTGTAGGTGATCCTTAGCACTTGTGTGATCTTGGAATGAGAAGATCAAAATCGAAAGATGGATGGATGGTAGAGGGGTGTTCGGCCGAGAGCTCTTAGAGAGAGAGAGAGAGTTGTGAAGTTGAGTTGTGTGATGGAAATGTTATGGTGGGTTAATGGGTTTACTTATAGACAATTAGTATGTGCATTAACCATTGGATTAAGTGTCTACTAGATACTAGACATAGAAGATTAAGTAAATCAACAAGGTACAAGGGGTGTCCCCCAAGGGGACGGTTCGGTTGAGGGGGGGGGGGTAATCCGGTTCCATTTCAACTAAACACTAAGTATTAGTTAGTTAAGTGTGGAGGTTAACTCGGTTATTAATGTGTCATGCGTTACAGCGGGTGTTAGGGTATTCAGGGACCCTAACTGGCTCAGAAAAAGAAAAACTATGTTAATGACAACATTTTTATGTTCCGGGTAAAACCCGGTTGTTCGGTTGGATAGTAATCCGTTAAAGTGCTTAACAAAGCTTTAAAGTGTCGTTATTATTATTTTTAGTGAAACAACTTATTCCTCCAAGTGTCGGGAATATTTTCCTCATGTTTTGGCACTTTATTAGTTAGCCAAATGCTGAATTTTGTACTTAGAGTACGTTTTAGGCACATCCGGTCACTGTAATTTATTCCTAGTGACGCAGTTCTACAACCCTTATATCCCTACACTCACCACTAGTGTAGCAAACTATCTCAGGCTCTTACAGGCCTTAGAGGCAGTACCTGCCTGGTGCTAGTTATGACAGCACGTTTAATAGGTTATTCGTTCATTGTGCTACTGTGCTTTTGGTGCATCAAGGTTGTCACAAAGGTGCTGTAAGCAAAACATGGAGTGACAGCAAGTAAGGTATGATGCAAGTAAGTACATGTATCAGTATTCAAGTAGCAGTTTATCCACAAGTTCAAGCAAGCACAGTAATTAAGCAGTAATTAATTATTAATTAAGTCGTACGGATACCTGGTTTAGTGAGGGTTGTCACATTGTCCACTGTATTTTCTATTATTATGTTTTTTACATTTTCATGATAGACGAGATTGGGATTGATGTAATGGTATTTGGACTGAAATATAAGCTAATAGTTAGTGATATTGTGTTTAAAAATTAATTTCCATATTCATTAAGTTGGTTTAACATGAAGTTTATGTTTCCTTGAAATTTGGGATTGATGTAGTCGTATTTGGATATATGATGGCAGAACTTGCAGGCGTTTTGACAGAATGATATACATGGAAGGATGTGGGTACCTGATTTTTTCAACTTTTCATATTATCATATATAAATTTGATTCTACTTGTACTTAATGTATTCAAGTAGTAATTAATTGGTATATACTATTATGACAATGAGACTGGCAATATACTTTATGTATATTCAGTTATGCGTCTCATATTTTTATAATTTTGTTATCCACACAGAATCACTCAATCATGGCACATAAGTACATAACCAAAGTGCAAAACTAAGCCCTTAAAAAGATGACTTCACTGTCTGGGCTACTTGCCGACTTGCATAGCACTTCTGATATATTATCTGCCTCTGAATTCTTTTTCTCTTTCTCTTTTCACTTGGCCAAACAGACAGCAAAGGTGGAATGTAACACCCTTACTATTATTTTACAGTTTTCGTTCACTTTACGAAAATACACATGTAATTATAGTTTCATATACATTGTAAATACAGGTTAATTAAAACTTTTTCTAGATTTTAATATGTTACAACATAATGTAATTGAGTTCGTCGTTTAAAAGTTACGACGTAATACCGTGCGGAAGCTTTAATCTCGTGTG
Organism: Helianthus tuberosus; assembly: GCA_030545235.1. Classification (NCBI taxonomy): domain Eukaryota; kingdom Viridiplantae; phylum Streptophyta; class Magnoliopsida; order Asterales; family Asteraceae; genus Helianthus; species Helianthus tuberosus. The sequence goes on along the minus strand of CM060429.1, from coordinate 12,735,528 downwards.
TTCGGTTCTTCGTTGAGATTGATCTTCATCCGGAAATCCCTTGACATTCACCTATGACCAAAACCAACATAAAATTTAGCTTTGGTAGTTAAATAACATGTTTAAACAAGTCATATGGGTCAAAACAACAAAATTCAACAATTTTCGTAATTCAGGGCGCCGCCGTACGCTAAGGGGCGTCGCGCTACGCCTAGCTCTATTTTAGGGCGCCGCCGTACGCTAAGGGGCGTCGCGCTACGCCTAGCCTTGTTTTTGACAGAAAGATCACTTAGCTGGTGCTGCAGATGCCCATCTCAAACTTACAAACTTATAATTGCCATAACTTTCGTTCTACATGTCAGTTTTACGCGATTCTTTTTCCTACGCGTCCGTAATTAAATTCTCCATCTCATGGAGTAAAAAACCCGACATCTGAAATCTCAAAATTCTAGATTTCAAGCTCTAGGCTTGAAATTGAATTTTGACACTTTTTGACCCGTTTGTGTTTTGATCAAACAAACTTGTTGGTTACCTTTAAAATGTCATGCAAATCACGTTATACCAGTTTACTAGTATTCAAGGTTCAAATTACGGGTTCTTATGCCTTCTTTACCCGTTTTTACTTGAAATCTTATTTTGACCCGTTAAGGGTATTTATGTACTTTTAAGCTTAATTTACGCTCGTTCCTTGTATGCAACATAAGTCCACCCATTTATATTGAATAGTCTTCCACCATAATTATAATTGTGGTGGATTTAATGTACTTAAATACTTATTCCGAATTTTATCCCTCGGATATGTCATTTTACGACAAGACGCACTTTAAGGCGTTTAACCCTAGAAAGTTTATGCCTACAACTTTTATATGCATCTAAGGGTTGCAAGGTCATAATATAAGTTTCTAAACAACCTCTAAGGGTCGTTTGCCCGGTTGACCCATCAAGGGCTTTTTGGTCGATTTTAGTCCTTCAACTTGCGATGAAGGACTTTCACTAAATACTTGACCAATCATTGCACTTTTAACTATAAGACTATATATGCGTACCTGGCCCGGGTCAACAAATAGACCCGATTTATACCTTGCTTTAAATATCACATATTCTATGGTGATGCAATTATCCGAATTGCTAATTGCTCCTGTTAACATAAGACTTGACAAACACATTAATCGATATTGTCAAATGGTGTTATCACCACCACTTGACCCGTTTGGCCTATACGACCAAACATTTACATATGTAGCAAAACATGGTTATTAATTACCAATTTGCCCATCCGACCCATTTCGGATTTTTCTTTCATTAGATCCCTTTTTTTTTTACTTATTTAGCCCATTTTGGCTTATGCCATGGGTATCCTTTTAGCTTCGGTTGTTACATTTGTCGCATATATGGTTTATAAAATAAACACGGGCCCTACATAAAGGGTGTAAGTTTTACTTACCTTGCATCCGGTTATACTCTTTTTCCGCGTTGTCGATCCGTTTGACCCGCTTCTTTCCCGAGCCTCCATCTAGCTTGTCAAGAGTCAAACTATCATTATTATTCACAAGGTGGTTAGATTAGTCATTCAAGATCATGACCTTCACACCTTATGAATCTTTTACCACTATTCTTAATGAACTTTATCATAGGTCGGTTTGACTTTTAAAACTCAAACCACCAATTTACAAATATGGATGCACTAACAAGTTCACATGACTCAATTTAGGCACGTTATCAACCAGTTAGTGAGCATCATCTTTTGAGATGCCATATCAACTAACATGTTATCTAATTCATACCTCAAATAACCATAAATCAACATGTAATTTTAGTCATTGTATGCACATATACACTTTGACCATCATAACCATGGGTTTAACTCTTATGTCCAAACCCACTTCTAATCACTTATGAACTCTTAACAAAATCTCTAATTTGTTCAAGTAGTTCATTCCTACGAGTTAGTATGATGTTTATAAACACCAATACAACATCAATTTCATCAAATCAACAAAACCCACTTAGCTCATACTTGGTTAGTTGATTAATCACTTGTTTATGGCACAATTCTACAAGTTTGCATCTAGGGTTTGTTCCTAGACTTGTACTCACACCAATATCACTATAACATTCAACATCCATACAAGAATTTCGTTCATGCATGTTTATCACAAATTCGAAATATCACTAAACGTCAAAATTCAACATACCTTGTGATCCCCTAAGCTTGGTGAATCACGATTTTATTAAAAGCCCCAAATTTTAGCTTGATTTCTCCTTTGATTTGATCAATTCTTTGTAGCTTAGGGTTCAAGAGAAGAACTCCTTTTTGGCTTGTGAAAATGTCGACCAGACTGTGTTTTTGGTCTAAAATTTAGTTTTATTAAAAGGACTTTCACCTTTACCCATTTTAGTCCCTCTAGTTTCAATTTTGTAAAAAGACCACTAGTTCATGCATTCTTTATTGTTTTAAAACAATTTAATTAACTAGGTTAATCATTCCTGGTTACTTAGTGGGTTCAGGGAGTTATAACCCGTTCTATTTTAAGTCCCGTTAACTCGGGCTTCTTATAACTTTGTTTTCTCAACCCATTTATTCTCCTTTTTATTAGTTATTAGGCTTATTTGTTTAATCCTAAAATTTTCCGGGTTAATCTTTACCGCTAACGGTATTTTACCCGCTCTTTAGTATTAACGGGGTTTAATTACCCAACCCGTTTTCGGGGTGTTACAAGTCTACCCCCCTTAAAGAGGTTTCGTCCCCGAAACCTTATTTACGTAGTTCATTGGTTTAATCAAACGAACCTAGTTTCGTTTTCAAGGCACCCGTTTCTTTTGGTCAAAAGTTTTCTTTTTTATTTTGACGCGTACGTTTTTCGGGTGTAAGGCCTCGTGGGCTGTTACTTTCAGCTTGTATCTATTATCTTTATTGATTATTTATTTTGGCGGTTAGACTTATTTGTCACCGGTTACCTTATACCCCGTCGCTCGGGTGTGACAACCCTAAAAATTACAGGTATCCGTACAATTAATTTATACTTAATTTGTGCTTAATTACTGTGCTTGATTACAATTGTGATTAAACTGCTTTCTGTTCTCTGATACATACATACTCATGCATCACATTTTATTACTGTCACTCCATTCATTACATACAAACATTAGTGACAACCATGATGCACAAAGCACAGTTAGCACAGTGAGCGGATAACCCAGAAACATGCTGACAATGCCAGCACCTAGACAGACAATATTTTTGAGGCCAGTATGAGCCGGGAATAAAGTACTACACTGGTAGGGAGTCTAGGGAAGTGAGAATCATTAAACTGCGTCACTAGGGGATAGTTATAGTGCCGGGCAGTGCCTAAAACACACTCTAAATGCAGAATTTCTGCACTAAATACAAAATTCAGCATTTAACAATGCTAGTAAAATGCAAAAACTTGGTAAAATAGTCCTGTATACCTTCTAAAGTGTCGGGAATTTATTGTGACACAAAAAACATTATAAAGGACACTTTACGGAACAATTAAGCACTTTAACGGAACGGTACCCAACCGAACAACCAGACTTTACCCGGAACATAAAAATAATGCCAAACACATTGTTTTTATTTTTCTGAGCTAGTTAGGGTCCCCGAACACCCTAACACACTTTATATTATAAGACACATAATAATATGCTAACTAAACATTAGAAGTCCTAACTAAATGGTTACCTTAGAATTACAACCCAACCCCCTACCCCCCTCTCTACGGTTACATGTGGGGTGGGACAACCCCCACATTCTTTTGATTATTATAATTGGTATTGTTGGATAGTAGGAAACATAATGCATGATGGACAATGAAGAATAATGGTTTATAAATAAGCACACAAGATAACCAATCTCTCACTTCCAAACTCAACATCAACATAAGCTTTCTCCTCTCCTTCTTCACCCCTCACGGCTGCCATCATACCACCACCATATCATCACCTTCAAGTGCTCCTTCAAGCATTCTATACATACCCAAGGGTGCAAGAGATCATACAAGCAAGCTCGGAGCTTTCGGAAGTTGAAGGACCACTCTCGTTTTCTTTTATCCACCACTTTTACGCTTTGAAACTTCCCTAGCCTTGTGCTAGTAGTAAGTGTTTTAAATCTTCATCTTGTTCTTATTTCTAGTGGTTAATAGTTGAAAGAACAATAAAATATTAAGAACTCTAAAGAACATCATCAAAGTCTTGAAGTTTAAACTAACTAGAAAAGATGTATGGTTAAATGATGAAATCATGATAAATCTGAAATAAACAAACCATAATCTACTGTAACAAAATTATGATCCGATTTTAATCGTATTAGAAAGGATGGCGAACGTATGTGTGCGTTTTAGTAACATTTAACCCTTAAACATCATGCTGATTTGCACTTTCAGCCGACTTTAACTGGTTGTAAACAGGTCATAACTTAACAAAAACTTTATTTTCTTGACTCTATAACATGTTATTATGAAATACGGTTCTAATGGCACTAGAATCATAATTTTTGGATTCCGTTTACTATTTTTCAAGTGTCATTTTCTAACAGCAACTAAAGCTGCATTTTTCTACTGAAAATATGTGTTGTATTTTTCGTCATAACTTGAGTTCTGTGAAGAATTAGCTCATAAAATTTGTACTATAAATGACCACCGATGTATTTGTAATTCTCCCACTGGAATTTCGTAAATCGGATGTACGAGGAATTTTAAATAAATTATTCCGTGGACTGCGGTCAGAAAAAGATGAATCTGAATGCAGTCCGGAAAATGATTTTCTATAAAATATTGGTGATGATTTGGACCTCGATATTTTTACACAATAATTTTTGGAACGTATAACACACTCTGTAAAAATTTGGGAATTTTTGGAATAAGATAACTATTTTATTAAAATACCCGAAAACAGCCCAGTTTTGTATATCAAAACTGAAACAATATAAGTAGTATTTTGCATGCCTAAATGTCGGGTTGGTTAATTAAAAGCGATCTAACGTGTTATATATTAAAGAAAATGATACGCTAGTAAGCGTGGACGCCTCCATTTACAAAAGAAACTCTGGCGAAATTTTTCCTAAAAACCCAACACTTAGAAAATATTTTTCTAACAATTATTACAAGTATATTTTATAACTTGTGTTTCAAATATAAACTTCGCCATAAATTTTGTTACAAAATACAAAGTATCGGAGGTTGGTTTTCGCAAATAAAAATGGGTAAATATATAGTTAAAAATATATTTTTTCTAGTATATTTAGAAGATATATAATTTTTGAGAAAATATATATTTTCTGGGACAATACATGATTGAACAAAAATAAGTTTATGTATATTTGAATGAGACTCGAAAATATATTGTTGAAAGTGATATATTGAGAATAGATTGGCATATTATTATTTGGGATACTACACCGGGATACGACGCCAATACATGGCAAGTTATACAAACACAAGTATACAAATACTCAAGTATAAGATACTCCCATCCTTGGGAAGTTAATGCGAATAACAATACTCGAGAAATATTATTACACGAACATATTGGAAACACTTTAAAACGTAACTCAAAGGCATTAATCAATACTAAGACAAGACACGACCCGTTCGTCTAATAGACGTTAGCCCATTGTAGGTAGTCGTATTTGCCGCGGAGATTTGGGTTACATTGGATACGAAGACGCAAAACAGTGAGTTCATGTCCCCCTTTTCTCTTAATTGTTTTCAGTTTTATACTTCGGGGGTGAAATACATGTTACATACTGCTACGGACAATTACGAATGGTATGGTCAGCTAAGGAAGGAACTGTTAGGTTATGTGATTGGGTAGGTGAAATCTTAAGAACATTAGTCCTCGTAGTACGATCGAGGGATACAAGTGATAGGCCTATTTGAGCATAACAAACCCCACCCATGCGCCCTAAGGTTGGACCATGTGGTGACCTTGTCTTAACCCCACCCATGCGCCCTAAGGCTGGACCATGTGGTGACCTTGTCTTAACCCCACCCATGCGCCCTAAGGCTGGACCATGTGGTGACCTTGTCTTAACCACACCCATGCGCCCTCAGGTTGGACCATGTGGTGACCTCGTCTTAACACCACCCATGCGCCCTCAGGTTGGACCAGGTGGTGACCTTGTCGTAACACCACCCATGCGCCCTCAGGTTGGACCATGTGGTGACCTTGTCCTATCCCCTCCCATGCGCCCGCAGGTTGGACCATGTGGTTACACATTAACTGATATGTTTCCTTATTTGCTTTCATACCAGAGTTTACAAAACATACATACTTACAATGATTATAAAGGTTTATTCGCGCGCACATACTAAACACATGAACTCGCTCAAATTTATGTTGATTTTTCAAACTACATGTATTTCAGGAAACTAGTGGATCTGGCACGGTATGCACGTATTTTCAAGCTGCGTTTGAATAAAGAAGTCATTCAGGGTTGTAGGGTTTAGAAGGTGTAACCTCTACCTGGACGGGTTACATATCTCCTAATCTAGTTTTGTTTAAGGTCTTTGCCAAGTTTTATGAACTCATTTAAATAAGTCAAGGTTTGTAACTTATTTTGGGATTGATGTTTTAAGACAGGTATAATATGGTATTTTTTTTCTAAACTTTATTAATGGATGAACTTCTCATGTTTTTATCATATAGCATTGTTATGATTGGTTGCTATGGTATTAAGAAGTCACACCAGATAACCACACTTCCGCAAAAGTCAGGGTGTGACAGCTTGGTATCAGAGCTTCGGTCGTAGCGAACTAGGATTCTTTCTTGAGTCTAGACTACGATCATTAGGGCTCTCACGAAAATGATTTCACAACATGTTTTCATTGCATACACAAAACGTCCAGATCCAGGGAACAAACTTTTTACAAACAAAAAGGCACAAATACACATTCCAGAGTTCATATTTATAGTTCAGTCTTAGTGACTGAGAGGTAGGTCATAGAGACCAGGGATTCAGTCTTAGTGACTGGGAGGTTGGTCATAGAGACCAGGGAATTAGTCTGAGAGACTAGGGAGTTTAGTCTGAGAGACTGGGAAGGATAGTCTGGGGAAGACTAGGATGATTACATGCTTACATTGTTGTTACTTACACGCTTAATTGCTGATTATTGATATACGTGCAAATGTGATGAATATTTGCATACACTAATTGATAATAATTACTATGGGTAAACATGCTATGACTATTATAAACCGGCACACACGTCACAATATTTAAAAGGCGAGTTATCAGACATTGATAACCCTACGGCCGCTGTCACAAATGATGAGACTACATCTGCGCCAGAGACATTTACGTCAGACCATGAGAGTGATCCAGATATGCTGACCAAGGACGAGGACAACTTCCAACAGTCCGCGCTACCAGATTTTGGTGATACTTTACCCTTTGCGGGCGGTTTCTCTGACAAGAATCCTACTGTCACTCTTATTACAGTCCATGACCCCTTCGTCACTGGATATCCCGATGCTGAGCACACCATGGCTCCAATCCTAGACAATGCGCCTCTTGTGGACATTCCTTCCGAAGGTTGATTACTCGACGAACAATTGATAACGATACTGACGTGATATTGATGATCCTTCCAATAACGCCCATAATGATGGAAAGTTAGACAAGAACGATATTGCTAATTTCACTTTTTGAGACCCCTGTTAACAAGCTATCTTCCGATTCTAGCACGCGTTCGATTCCAGACTCCTTTGAGTCTGTGGCATCTGCAGCCTTACAGACAGCCGGATTACAGCTATCCACTACTGACGCAGACAACGACGACACGACTGCTGCACTATCACCTGACAACCTCCTTATTGGTTGAAGCGTTTGTTTTTGCTCCCATAACTGCTGATGTTGCACTTTTACGTGATCATGATCCTGTTTCTTTTTGGTCTACCAGACATTGCACCCCTTATATCCGACCCAGTACCTGCACAGATGATATCCTTATTGGTTGAGACGTATGTTCCTGCACCTTCAACCGCTGATGCTGCCCTCATAAAGACCGACGCCTATTGAGCCAACATGCCTATTGCTTTCATTCAAGACATACCCGCACCACGGGAAGGTACACCAGGCCAGCAACCGCGTAACGATCCCAATTACTACAGCAGCATTTTCTACAGGCCGCACCGTTTGCTACTTTCACCTCTACAACGCTGGACAAGCCATTTCGACGGTTCCTATGCCACACTATGCTGATTTTAGACCCTTGTCATCCCTCACATTATGGAGGCTACACACGGAATGAGTGCTCCCGTAACAACAGCTACAGTTTAAGGATATAAGTCGCAAAGTTTTGGAGCTTGAGTTGACACCACAACCTCCACCCTATTTATTGCCAGTATACTTTGATCCTCCACAATTATCAAAGACTTCTTTTGCACTCTCATCTGCTGCTATAACACCTTTTCCAGGTTTTCTTTTGATGCTCGTTCCTTTACTATCGAGCGGTAAATCAGTTGACTACTTCGATGTATATACTAGATCGAGGAGGAGTTTACGCATGCTAGCATTTACTTTCTTTCCACCTCCACCTCAGTCACCAATACAGTTGGTTTCTGGATTTATGCGGATCGCAATACACTTGGGGAAAGACACTAATGATAAGCCGGGATTGCGGAGACTTTTGAGGACCACTTCTGACTACGTAATTTTGATGCACTAATATACTTGTTGGACATGGGTAGGGTGACCCTGTGTTCCTTCTGATATGATACATTTTGTAAGACACAGTGATTGTGGCTGGAGGATAACGAAAGCCCAATCCTCTTTAAACATGCGGCAATACTTATGACTAATGACTAATGAAAAACTCAGTCGCCATATTGGTCCATATGTTTGTGCAATAATTGTGATGCTATATGCTAGTTTGTTATGTCCTCATTAAATACGCTCCCACCTACATGTTTGTGCTTTAATGTTATTGCTTGCTATGATGATTTCTTATATACGTATGTATACGCACCACCTAGGTCATATTTGTTAAGTGGATGCATATGTGCTTATGTCCTTAATAAAGACCTGACCTACCTAATCTTCTTCTTAGAAGATGCCGCCACAAAGGAACATTGATACCAATAACCCTCTACCAACGACGGAGGCGGAATTACAAGAACGCATCTCACAGGCCATCGCACAGCATGAGGCCCTTCGCTCCGAACATAGCGGGGGTACCTCAGGAAATAACCCATCCAACGGGTGCACCTACAAGCATTTCTTGGGCTGCAGGCCCTTGGAATTCAACGGCACTGGGGGTGCCTTAGCCCTTGTGCGCTGGATTGAGAAGACGGATTCTGTTCTACAGGTGAGCAAATGTGCCCCAGAGCATCAGGTATCGTACATTTCCGGATTGTTTCAAGATGGGGCTCTGTCATGGTGGAACCTTCAGGTTCAGACGTTGGGCGAGACCGCTGCGTATGCATTAACATGTGACAAACTGAAAGAACTAATGCATAAGAAGTACTGTTCAAGAGCAGAAATCCAGAAATGGGAAACTGCGTTCTGGAACTTGAAAATGGAAGGTCCAAAGATAGCTGAGTACGTGCAGAAATTTCATGATCTGTCTCGGATTGTCCCCTACATGGTAGATCCAGAGTTTAAGAGGATCGAACGCTTCATTGGGGGATTGGAACCTCAGATTCTAAGCCTGGTGACAACATCAAAGCCTCAAACAATTAATGAAGCAATTGACTTAAGTGTGACGCTCATTGGGGGATTGGCACCTCAGATTCCAAGGAATTTACGTCCAAGGATTTATCCCCTTTCGTTGTCATTTCGGTAATGACTTCGCCTTTTTTTTGTGACGTAACACAATTTAAATAATTGTGAATTCTTTTGTCATTTAAGCCTGTTTAAATGTTTTAGTGAAATTCTTCACTTTTGTCAACCAGACCTTTCACAATCTCTTCGCTTTAACCCATTCAATTAACTTAGCGAAACCCATAGCTTTTATACTAACTTTACCTCCCGTTATTATTTACGCGGGGAGTTACAACCATTTTTCTTGTTTTACGTTATTGACCCGTAGGTTCTTTCACATAGCCTCACAAGCTTTTTCCTTAGGTTTCCACCTTCTAATGTAAAACCCTATCAGTTCGTTTCCTTCTATTCATGACCCAAGGGTCTTTTTGGTCCCGTAGACTTAATCATTAATTATACTCCCGTAGGTTATGATGATCCCGTAGATCATCTTCTATTCGAGTCTTTATTCAACTGTATGTACATATATATATGTATATATATGGCGTCAAGGCACCCTTTTTTTATGTTTAGAATTATTTACTTTTGCTTTTGTATTTCATTTGACCTTGACCGTAGTCTAAGGCTACTTTTGTTTTCTTTTGAATTATTCATCCGACTCTATGACTTCTTCCGTCATTTACACGTCGGTTTGTTCTTACGCTTACCGTTACCCGGTTCTTACCTATACTTCCTTACGAACCGTTACCCAGGTTCTTTATCTTAATGTTTTTAACATTCTTGTTTTGCTAATTTGCGTTTTTCCTATCTATATTACCAAGCGTTATTCTTAATTTAACTCGTTTGACTCGTTCGTGTGAAATTTCATCACTTGTGAACGTCAAACTTCATTCTTTATTCGACCCATTCAACTTTAAAATAGTTGAACGTAATTATCAAAATTTCTGTTTGCAAATTCTCATCGTCTTTTAGTCATGACTCATAATCCGAGTCTTTTGACTTTCTATTTCGCGTTCCCGTCTCTTGGTTTACGCATACTTTCAAAATCCTACCCATCCATCAGGTATCTTTACCGTAATCATTATCAAGTAACCATTCTTATATGGTTTTAGACGTCATTTTAATTTATTCGGTCGTCTTAGCGAAATCCATCGCTTTTATTCAATCAAGTCCTTTATTCTTTATTTAACTCGTTTGACTTGTCCATGTGAATTTCATCACTTGTGACAGTCAAACTTTTATCCCTATGCCTTAACATTCCTATTGGTCGGTCTGTATTTTCTTTTACTTGATCTTTGTCCCTTCTCTCGGGCTCTTTATTCTAACGTAATATGCTCCCGTCATCCGACTTGCGTTTACGTTTACTATCAAACATCTTACTTGTTTGACTCATTTGGGTACCTTTTTAATTCATCCCATTCGCCCCGTTCTTACTACATCAGACGTAAATGTGTCTACTATAAGAAGTTCATGGTATCATATGCCACTACTTACTTGGACAGAGTAAGCGATTAACACATGACACACATGACCTTTTTATAGTTTTCACATCACGCCCTATGTAAGTAACGCCTCTATTTATTTCATATATCTGATTTCATTTAGTAAAACTTTATTTAATTGCAAAACAACAATCATTAGTTTTACTAGTTTTACTAGTTTTACATTTGAACATATAAAAATGTTTTTCTTTTCTATCGAACTATTATTTAATCACATTCGTTAATGTGATCGCTACTTTTCACAATAGCATTATATCGAGAGTTTTCCACTTGGATAATTACCCCCCGTCCAAGTTTCCATATGAACTAATCCTATTATTTCTTTGTTATTCATCATCGTGAATAACACATATTCCTATTAAACTTCTCTTAGAAACATCATCCTGAATAGATATCCTATTCAGGTTTTATCAGATATATGCAACCGTTATCCCATACGTGTTTGTTGCATATTACTACTTATGCGATTAAATTTAAAAGCGTGCACCTGGTAATGCTTGCCCTAACGGGCTTCTCTTGCCATGAACTTTGTTCACGATCATCACGTGATTTAGGACCTCAATGAGTATGCTCAGCTTGTCATACCTCGGACCGTTCCACCGTCATATCCACAATTCGTTCAACTCTCGTCATCTTCAGATGCGAGTGTCCTTCAGCTTAACATTTACAAAAGTTAGTAATTTCGACATTTATAAACACCCGTATTGTAATACAAGGCTTTTTACTGTACGTATCAACGCACGTAATTTCGTTAACTGTATCAATCATTTTAATTGGGGTAGCGTGTATTACGCAATAACCCTATGTGTTGTTTACAACACTTTAACATGCTAAACCATTAACATACATTTACTTACCGGATTTTCGATCAAGCCTCGAACCGAACACACTTACTCTTTAACCATGAGCTCTGATTACCAACTTGTAACACCCTTACTATTATTTTACAGTTTTCGTTCACTTTACGAAAATACACATGTAATTATAGTTTTATATACATTGTAAATACAGGTTAATTAAAACTTTTCTAGATTTTAATATGTTACAACATAATGTAATTGAGTTCGTCGTTTAAAAGTTACGACGTAACGCCGTGCGGAAGCTTTAATCTCGTGTGTTCGGTTCTTCGTTGAGATTGATCTTCATCCGGAAATCCCTTGACATTCACCTATGACCAAAACTAACATAAAAGTTAGCTTTGGTAGTTAAATAACATGTTTAAACAAGTCATATGGGTCAAAACAACAAAATTCAACAATTTTCGTAATTTAGGGCGCCGCCGTACGCTAAGGGGCGTCGCGCTACGCCTAGCTCTATTTTAGGGCGCCGCCATAGGCTAAGGGGCGTCTCGCTACGCCTAGCCTTGTTTTCGACAGAAAGATCACTTAGCTGGTGCTGCAGATGCCCAGCTCAAATTTTCACCAACTTACAAACTTATAATTGCCATAACTTTCGTTCTACATGTCAGTTTTACGCGATTCTTTTTCCTACGCGTCCGTAATTAAATTCTCCATCTCATGGAGTAAAAAACCCGACATCTGAAATCACAAAATTCTAGATTTCAAGCTCTAGGCTTGAAATTCAATTTTGACACTTTTTGACCCGTTTGTGTTTTGATCAAACAAACTTGTTGGTTACCTTTAAAATGTCATGCAAATCACGTTATACCAGTTTACTAGTATTCAAGGTTCAAATTACGGGTTCTTATGCCTTCTTTACCCGTTTTTACTTGAAATCTTATTTTGACCCGTTAAGGGTATTTATGTACTTTTAAGCTTAATTTACGCTCGTTCCTTGTATGCAACATAAGTCCACCCATTTATATTGAATAGTCTTCCACCACAATTATAATTGTGGTGGATTTAATGTACTTAAATACTTATTCCGAATTTTATCCCTCGGATATGTCATTTTACGACAAGACGCACTTTAAGGCGTTTAACCCTAGAAAGTTTATGCCTACAACTTTTATATGCATCTAAGGGTTGCAAGGTCATAATATAAGTTTCTAAACAACCTCTAAGGGTCGTTTGCCCGGTTGACCCATCAAGGGCTTTTTGGTCGATTTTAGTCCTTCAACTTGCGATGAAGGACTTTCACTAAATACTTGACCAATCATTGCACTTTTAACTATAAGACTATATATGCGTACCTGGCCCGGGTCAACAAATAGACCCGATTTATACCTTGCTTTAAATATCACATATTCTATGGTGATGCAATTATCCGAATTGCTAATTGCTCCTGTTAACATAAGACTTGACAAACACATTAATCGATATTGTCAAATGGTGTTATCACCACCACTTGACCCGTTTGGCCTATACGACCAAACATTTACATATGTAGCAAAACATGGTTATTAATTACCAATTTGCCCATCCGACCCATTTCGGATTTTTCTTTCATTAGATCCTTTTTTTTTACTTATTTAGCCCATTTTGGCTTATGCCATGGGTATCCTTTTAGCTTCGGTTGTTACATTTGTCGCATATATGGTTTATAAAATAAACACGGGCCCTACATAAGGGGTGTAAGTTTTACTTACCTTGCATCCGGTTATACTCTTTTTCCGCGTTGTCGATCCGTTTGACCCGCTTCTTTCCCGAGCCTCCATCTAGCTTGTCAAGAGTCAAACTATCATTATTATTCACAAGGTGGTTAGATTAGTCATTCAAGATCATGACCTTCACACCTTATGAATCTTTTACCACTATTCTTAATGAACTTTATCATAGGTCGGTTTGACTTTTAAAACTCAAACCACCAATTTACAAATATGGATGCACTAACAAGTTCACATGACTCGATTTAGGCACGTTATTAACCACTTAGTGAGCATCATCTTTTGAGATGCCATATCAACTAACATGTTATCTAATTCATACCTCAAATAACCATAAATCAACATGTAATTTTATTCATTGTATGCACATATACACTTTGACCATCATAACCATGGGTTTAACTCTTATGTCAAAACCCACTTCTAATCACTTATGAACTCTTAACAAAATCTCTAATTTGTTCAAGTAGTTCATTCCTATGAGTTAGTATGATGTTTATAAACACCAATACAACATCAATTTCATCAAATCAACAAAACCCACTTAGCTCATACTTGGTTAGTTGATTAATCACTTGTTTATGGCACAATTCTACAAGTTTGCATCTAGGGTTTGTTCCTAGACTTGTACTCACACCAATATCACTATAACATTCAACATCCATACAAGAATTTCGTTCATGCATGTTTATCACAAATTCGAAATATCACTAAACGTCAAAATTCAACATACCTTGTGATCCCCTAAGCTTGGTGAATCACGATTTTATTAAACGCCCCAAATTTTAGCTTGATTTCTCCTTTGATTTGATCAATTCTTTGTAGTTTAGGGTTCAAGAGAAGAACCCCTTTTTGGCTTGTGAAAATGTCGACCAGACACACCTTCTTGTGTGTGTTTTTGGTCTAAAATTTAGTTTTATTAAAAGGACTTTCACCTTTACCCATTTTAGTCCCTCTAGTTTCAATTTTGTAAAAAGACCACTAGTTCATGCATTCTTTATTGTTTTAAAACAATTTAATTAACTAGGTTAATCATTCCTAGTTGCTTAGTGGGTTCAGGGAGTTATAACCCGTTCTATTTTAAGTCCCGTTAACTCGGCCTTCTTATAACTTTGTTTTCTTAACCCATTTATTCTCCTTTTTATTAGTTATTAGGCTTATTTGTTTAATCATAAAAATTTCCGGGTTAATCTTTACCGCTAACGGTATTTTACCCGCTCTTTAGTATTAACGGGGTTTAATTACCCAACCCGTTTTCGGGGTGTTACATGGAAGCTGAGTTAAGTACAAAAAAGGTCGACTAAATTACAAAAAAAAAGGCTGCCTTGAATGCAAAAGCAACAAACTCAGGCACTGAATCGGAGAAAAAAATCTGACCCGGTATGACTCTTTTGGTTTCGATGCATAGGATAGCAACATACTTAAGTTGGTCATCCATTTTCATAATTATACTTCATAATGTTCTGTGCTGGTAATTATCCTTTTCTTTAACATGGGTTGATTTAGTAATATCTAATACCTGATTACCGCTTTCATATTTTTGTTGCATTTTTCTTTTTTACTCTCTTTATTCCAGACATAAGCTACAATATTTCTCTTAAAAGTTTAAACAGTTATTTTGAAGGCTTTAATGCATCAAAAATTTGTGACATACTTTCACCTTTTCTCTTAAAAATTTGTGAAGTTTAATTTTCCCAAAGTTTAAGTTTTGTGGGTAATTTGGTTTGGTTTTTGTGGGTTTGAAAATTAGGGTTTTTGAGGGTTTGAATTTTTTGTTGTCTACAAATGTGATTGAGGGTAATTTGGTGGTTTTTGAGGGTTTGGTTCAGTTTTTTTCAGTTTTCTGGTTAAATTGATGTTGAATTTTGCTAAAGTTCAAGTGTTTAGGGTAATTTGGTGGTTTTTGTGGGTTTCAAAAATCAGGGATTTTGAATGAATTATTTTAAGTTTTTTTTGTTTGCTTAAATTGGAGTTTAATTATGTGAATTGGGTTCTATTTTAGTTAATTTAAAAAGTATACCCGTTAGGCTAGATAAAAGATATACGAAATCCTAATTAACCCATTTTTAGGTAAATGGGTCCGGGTAGGCATTTACTTGAGGAATATATTGGTGATCTACTGATATGGGTAGCTTTTGTCAATTACTGTGTATTGTTAAATGTTCTTATTGGTAAAATGATTGTATTTGTAAATTTGATGCAGCAAGAAGTTGGAGAACATGGAGTCTGACTGAGTACCTAATGCATATGATGCAAGCTTTACACCCTCCATGTTTCGTACAATGGTATCATGATCCCATAAATAAGAAACCAAATAAAGTGTTCGATAAAGTGCAATGACAGGTAAAACCTATAAGCCTCTCTTTCAATTCATGACTATGCATCAACTAAGAACGGATCCGAATGGGGTCCCCTGATGACGATGTTTGGATATTTTAGAACAAGGTATGGGAGACAATGCTAGAAAATAGAGGTGATAATTAGGCGAGTTGGGTATCGGGTTAAATGAGTCATTTTAAAAAATTGTCAAATGGGTTGGGTTGATGTAAATTAAAATTTGCAAGTCGCGGTTTAAAGTTAGTTTATTTTTTATGAATATATATGAGATCGTGATGTTGTGGACTTAATTTGAGACGAGAAGCTCCTGAAGCTACACATGAATTGGAAAATGGCTTTCTTCGTAGCCAATGTCTTCATGAATCTAGGGGTGTTCTATGGGTTGTTTTTCGGGTTTCAGGTATTTCGGGTCGGGGTTTTCGGGTTTTTCGCTAGGAAAAATGACCCGATAACTGACCCATTTAATTTTCGGGTTTGGGTTGGAATAAGAAATTTTGATTTGGTGATCTGATTTGGAAGATTTTATTTCAATAATAAAATTATGAACTGTTAGGTTATTTGTTTTAATAGAGATTAATTTTAGAAATCAGGTTATCGCTATCAAACAATGAAATTGCTAGATATTTGTACTTTGGATCAGACCGAATTCTTCTTTTTCTGTAAAATGGTTGTCCACAATTAGGAGAACATAGATTGCTATTGGAAAGAAAGAGATCGGTTTTTATTATTGAGTTACAATCTATGTGGAGGTATTATCACTCTACAATTACCACTACTTTCTTCGGCCAATATTGATCTCATTTTACTTTAAATTTTTCTGCAGGTAGGTTTCGTATCTGCACAGTTCTTCTTTCCGTTGAAGATTGTTTTTCTTCGTTCCTCTTTTCATTTAGTTTTTTTTAACTTGCGTAGTATTAGGTTTTAGGATTGTATACATGGAAGGGATGATGATGATGATACATTCATCTGGGATCTTGCTTATGGTTACTTGCTTCATGATTGGTTTTGAACTTTCAAAAGTTTAAGATTTTAGTACCACTTAAGAGATGAACTAAGGGGTTTGATTTAAATTGATTATGTGTTCACCTTTTTAGGTTGGAAATTTGATGTTATGCACGAAAGAAAAGCTGAGATGGCTCGCCAAGCTGATGCCTTTATAGCTCATCTAGGTATAGTTTCATTTATTGTTTCATAAAGATTAAAAATCTTGAAAATAATCTTGAAATTTGGTGAATTTTTTTCAAGTCGTTATGGCAACTACTGGAAATCATTACATGGGTCAAAATTCACCATAAACCCATACAAAAATTAACTCCCACAAGTTGTACATTATGTATAAAAAGTAGTACTCCGGTGATGTTAGATTCTCCTTTATGTTGGATCTCTAACAGAACCCATTTGATGGCCGCGTCATACAAACTACTGCATCACAAAACACATCAGTTATGAACTGCAATACTGCCACAGACACACTGCATTTTCGGCATGTACTATCATATGGTTCCGAATCCACGTTAATTACGCGTTTGAAGTTTCCGATTCGGTTCCGGTTGACGACCCAGGTAACAAAATAGCTTTATTCGTTTCTTTTGAGTTCCAGTGCATTATAAATTTCGATCTTTAGTTAATTTGTTCAGTTGATGGGGTAATAAATCTGAACCATGTTTATCATATATGTTTTGTATAGGTCCAAAGACATACTTATTGTAGGCTCCAGCCATCCTTTGTTGATAACTAGCCATCCTTATCCTTGCCAAATCCCTGAGCTCTTCTATAGTATCCAAGTCTTGAACCAAGTTTTCAGCATTTCCTTCAGGATCATGGATGCTTGTTCTTGTAGTAGGAACCACCATTTCTGTAGGGATCACTGATTCTGCTCCAAATACCAAAGAAAATGGAGTTTGACCAGTAGCATTCTTGGGAGTTGTTCTATCAGCCCATAGTACATAAGGTAGCTCTTCTGCCCATTTTCCTTTCTTGGCTCCAAGCTTCTTCTTCAAATTGTTGATGATGATCTTGTTAGATGATTCTGCTTGACCATTAGCTTGTGGGTGGACTGGTGTTGATGTTATCATCCTAATCCCCCAGCTGTCACAAAAGTCAGTAGTTCTACTCCCAATAAATTGGGATCCATTATCACAAACAATTTCAGAAGGAATACCAAATCAAGTAATAATATTTCTTTTGATAAAGGATATCACTTCTTTTTCTCTGACTTGAGCAAAGGCTTCAGCCTCTATCCACTTTGAGAAGTAATCAGTCATAGCAAGCATGAATACTTTTCCACCAGGTGCCTTGGGAAGTTTACCAACTATATCCATTCCCCATCTCATAAATGGCCAAGAAGAGGATATAGGATGCAAGAGCTGTGCTGGTTGGTGAAGGATGTTACTATGTCTCTGACAAGGATCACACTTCCTGGCATAATCCACAGCATCCTTCTTCATAGTAGGCCAATAGTATCCTGTCCTCAGGATCCTTGAAAATAATGCCCTGCCCCCAGTGTGGTTTCCACAATCTCCTTCATGAAAGTCCTTTAGGACTTCTTGGATTTCAGGATCCTCATTGCATCTTAGATATGGTCCTGCAAGATATCGTTTATATAACATGTTGTTCAATATTGTAAATTGAGATACCTTAATTTTGAAGGCCCTGGGGTTTTCTCCTGTAGGAATCTCTCCATATTGGATATATCTCATGATTGGAAGGATCCATGATCCTGAATGAGATTGTGTATCATCACTAGGGATGATTGCAGAATCCTCTCCTATCTCTATAGCTACATGATCCTCAACAGCAGGGCTTAGGATATGGATAATAGGGATCTTGGTATCCTCTGGAATCTTCAAGGATGATCCTAGATTGGCCAATGCATCAGCTTCTGCATTCTCTTCTCTGGGTACCTGTGTCAAACTAAAGGAAACAAAAGAGAGTGCCAATTCTTTGACTATCTCCAAATATTTGATTAGCTTTTTACCTTTAACAGCATAGGATCCATTAAAGTGATTAGTAATTAACAATGAATCTACATGTACCTCAAGATACCTGATCCTAATATGCTTGGCAATTTGCAAACCAACTATCAAGGCTTCATATTCAGCCTCATTGTTGGTTGTTTGAAACTCACAAGCTATGGAGTGGGGTATTATGTCCCCCTGTGGAGATTTTAGTAGTATTCCAAGTCCAGTTCCTTTGACATTAGAAGCTCCATCAGTGAAGAGTATCCAAGGATCCTTAGTTTCTTCAAGCTGTTGGACTTCTAACTCAGCTTCCCTCTGCAAGTCACTACTGAAATCTGCCACAAAGTCAGCTAAGGCTTGGGATTTAATGGAAGTTCTAGGCTCATATCTTATATCATAAGCACTGAGCTTCACTGCCCATTTAGCCATCATTCCTGACATTTCAGGTTTCCTGAGAACATTATTAATTGGAAAGTTAGTCTTAACAATAATGGTATGAGTTTCAAAATAATGTCTTAATTTAGTAGATGCCATAATTAAAGCAAAAATAAGTTTCTCTAAATGTGAATACCTGGATTCAGCATCAAGCAAACTCTTACTTACATAATAGACAGGATGTTGTGTACCTTCGTGATCCTTAACAAGGACAACACTTACTGCTTTAGAGGATATTGCGAGGTATAAGGATAATACATCCCCTTTTTCTGGTTTCATCAAGGCAGGAGCTGAGATAGGTAATCCTTAAGAGCTTTGAGAGCACTTTCATGCTTTTCAGCCCATTCAAATTTCTTGTTCTTTCTCAAAATGTCATAGAATTCCTTGCATTTTTCTGTTGACTTGGATATGAACCTGTTCAAGGCTGCGATCCTACTTGTCAATCTTTGCACATCCTTGGCATTGGCAGGAGACTTGATATTCACAATAGCCTTAATTTGCTCTGGACTTGCTTCAATGCCTCTTTTTGTCACCATATAGCCTAGGAATTTACCTGCTTTAACACCAAAGTGACACTTGGAAGGATTTAGTTTCATATTAAACTTATCAAGGATATTGAATGCTTCCTCCAAGTCTCTAAGGTGATCCTCAGCTTTCTTAGACTTAACCACCATGTCATCTATATAGACTTCCATAGTGTGTCCAATTTGTTCCTTGAACATCATATTGACTAGCCTTTGATAAGTAGCACCTGCATTTCTTAGTCCAAATGGCATAGCAATATAACAATATATACCAGTTGGGGTCATAAAAGCTGTATCCTCTTGATCAGATGGATCCATCTGAATTTGTTGAAATCCAGATGAAGCATCCATAAAAGTCAACAATTCATGACCCGCGGTAGCATCCACCATGGAGTCAATGTGGGGTAATGGGAAAGGATCCTTGGGACATGCCTTGTTTAAATCAGTGAAATCGACACATACCCTCCACTTTCCGTTTTTCTTCTGAACAACCACCACATTGGCTAACCACCTTGGATACTTGACCTCTCTTATCATACCTGTCTGGAGCAATTTATCTACCTCCTCCTGGATAATGGCATTTCTCTCAGGTGCAAACTTCCTCCTCTTTTGGTGTATTGGTTTGAATGACCTGTCAATGCCAAGTTTATGAGTAATTATATCTTTAGAAATACCTGTCATGTCTTCATGTTTCCAGGAAAAAGTAGTCTTTCTCTTCTTTAGGAAGGATATTAGCTCCTGTTCGATGTTGTTGAGGATCCCTGATCCTATGAAGATCTTGGATTCAGGATCCTGAGGATCCATAAGGATATCTTTCACATCCTGTTCCCTTGCCTCCAAGACATCTCTCGGAGGATGCTTTAATTGCTATTGCCCCCTTGGTCTTTGTCACACCCCGACCACGTAAAACAACAAAGCGTGGCGGAAACGTCGGGGAGTGTTGTAACAGAATTACCGTTTCATAACCATGGATACAAAAGTGTTTCGTTTTATTGATAATATTAAACAATAACATTGTCTTAACACATAACAAACAAGTTTTATATCGACTATCATTGTTTTATGTCACTAAGGCCTAGTCCAGATCCTATGTGACGCATGCATCCTAGAACGTCGATCAAGCAACAACACCTGAAACATATGTAAAAACAAAGTCAGCAAAGAAATGCTGGCGAGTACATAGGTTTTATAAGAGTATCGAAATCATGGCTTGTATTCTTATATTGCAATACCTCGAAAACCTTGTTTTATTAAAAAAGTGTATAATATTGCAACATGATTAACCAACTCAAATCAAGATGGTTATATTTTATAAAATTTCGTAGCCATGATTCTTATCCCAAAAGCTTTTTGTTTTAGAAAACCATCTTGTAAAACATCTCGTATAAACTCGTTAATATAACTCGTATATTATTTCGAAAACATCGTTTAGTGACATCGTTTCAATATCGTTTACCCAAGTGAACTAAATAATGCCACGGTATGTAATATGTTGAAAGCACTTATATATAAGAAGTACCAGCGGCGTATCTACCATGTTTTCACCACATTACACCCGTCCCGTTATCTAAACACTAGCCCAGAAGCCAATCGTTTACCCAAATCGTTTATCATCGTTTCCAAATCGTTTCCAAATTGTTCCCAATATGTTTCCAAATCGTTCCCAAATCGTTTCCAAATCGTTTACTCGTTTAAATCGTCCTCGTTTTAAATTGTGAAAACTTATATATGGTCATCTCGTTAATAACATTCAAACCTTCGTGTCTCATTCATCGTTCACTCGCTTCTCGTATTAACAAACCTCCAAAGGGTAAATTAATAATTACAGATTCAGTCGTTACCCACAACACCCACACATAACCATGGGTATAGTGCAATAACGGGATTCGTCAGATCCTATGGTACCATAACCTAATACTGGTCGGCTTGATCAATGCTAATGAATGTCATTCGTTATGTAACTACAACCAACAAGTTCGTTCACATTATCGAAATCGTTAATAGTTTAGTATAAATCGTTCTATTCGTTTTTGAAATCATCGTTTGAACCTTGAAAACATTTTGTACATATGAATCACCCCAAAACAATTGAAAATAGTAAAATAGGGGAACTATGTACTCACATGTAGTGCAAGGTATCCTCAATCAATAGTACTTCAACAAACTCGAGTAAACCAGAGAAATCAAGCAGCACCTAGTAATTGAATCACTAGTCAAACAATCGACGCCTAAATCAGAAGATCGGACAGAATGAGGTCTTGTAAACCAAGTGAGTGTTGGAACTCATGTGATATGGTTTAACAAAGTCTACATTCTAGATCGGAACCTAACCTAAGTGCTTTCGACCCATCGCGACCCATTAAGGTAGCTTACGCTACTTTAACGCATTGTGCGCGTAAAATGCGTTCAGAACGCCTAACTAGCCCTATGATAAGTAAAATATGCCTTAACATGTCTAATATTGTTTCCAAATCAGTTTAGATATAAAAAATTATGTTACATATGCTTTAAAGTAAATTTTGGCGTAAAAAGGGCATTTTGGTAATAAACCTAAGGCATATAAACTACCTATCATACAACTAACTAAACGTCGTGACCATAAGGTATAACCTCGGAAGGTTATTCCCTATACAACTATGGTCACCTAATGTGTTTGTTCGGATCCTAATGATCGACCAAACGGGTCGGGTTCGAAAGTATAAGCGATTGTTTAGATCGCTTACCTTTACGACCCTAGACAAGCACAAAACTAAAAGTGACGAGCTAAACACATTAGAACGTGTTTAACAAGTTTAGAAAACAGGTTTGGTATCAAAACAAACGGTTTTGATACCTAAGAGTAGTTTGGTTACAAAATACGCAAGAATGCGCATTTTGGCCGAAACTACGACTCGTCACTAAGCCTAGATAACGTGGTAATCAGTAGGTATAGTCACTAGGGACTATAACCATCGTGATTACGCTCACATTATGAAGTTCAAACGAACTTCACATTGACCATAAACTGGTCAATGCAGAAAGTCAAACGCAGTTTGACTTTAACGAATGAAAAGAACGAAAGAACACTTACAGAAGGTCCCCGCAAGCTCTTGATCCGATTTACTCTCAGGTATGAAGCATAAACTTCAACTTAGAGAGCCAAAATCAGATTCAAGTGTGAGTTTGCAAGGAAATGAAGGTGGGTATTTATAGGAATTCAAGAACCGTTAAGATCGTTCATCGAAAACTGAGCTTTGATCTGGACCTTACATGTGTGCCCATGGTTTTCTAAAACCATGGGAGCCCCTAATAATGGACTAGGTTCATTGAATACCAGCCAATGGTTTTGCAAAACCATGGGTTAAAACCACAACACTTCAAAATGGACTAGGTTCATTGAATCTAGTCAGAAATTTCAAAAATGGTCCCTGCACTTGTAAAACTTGATTTTTTTTGCACTTTTAAGCCCCGTTAACCCCATTTCAAGGCTCTAAAATAAAGCTAAAGTATAGGGAACTCAAAACATGCTCAAAAGTATCTCGGATGTCGGTTCGTTTGGTCGTACGGTTGCGTTATTCGCTTAATTACGACGGAAGTCATAACGAACGCAAAAACGATCCAAATTAAGCGACGAACGGAATTTTATCATGCCAAACACTAAAATAAAATATTTTAATGCTTACATAAATTTGTATGTCCGGATATATTCAGAACGTAAGATATGCGCGAAAATGCAAACTTGTGCACTTTTTGACGCTTTTAGTCCCTATTGATCAATAAAGTTTATTTTAGCATACCGAACCCCTCAAAGCCTATTTCTAAGCTATGTAAAGGTTATTTAGGGTATGTTTAACTTATGATCAATTTCCGGAATATTCGTTACTATACAAATCGGTATAGTTTCACAGTTTGACACAAATAGTCCCTGCGATCGAACAAACTTGATTTCAACACACCAAACCATTCAAAACTTATTTATAAGTTATGTGGGGGTTATTTAAGGTATGTTAAGCCTATGTCACTATTCCGGAGTGTTTTTCGCGTTATACTGACTGCGTTTACGCACCAGTTTGCGTATAACCTTCCAGAACGCGATTCAAAGCTTGCAATCGGAATCGAATCGAATTGAAAAATCACCAAACACAAATACACACATAGAAACACCAAAACACATATAATAACACCAAAGCACATTATTTTATTAATACATCATTGTTTTACATCGTACATCGATTACAGAACACAGTTGTCACAGTCTTGAGGCTGGCTTCATTGATGGCGTGTAGCAATTATTAGCTTCTTGTTGATCACTCTCAATTTTCACCACTCCCCATGGACTAGGAAGCTTCACGCATTGATGATAGGTAGACGAGACTGCCTTCATGTCATGTATCCATGGCCTGCCAAGGATAACGTTACAACAGGATAAGCAATCTATAACACATAATTTTTGATAAGAATGAAGTCCTTCAATATAGATGGGGAGTTTGATGTCCCCCAGTGTGTTCTTGGTTTCTCCACTGAATCCCACAAGAACTGAGGATCTTGGTACAATATCTGATTCAGGGATGTTCATCTTCTTAAGGACATCAAGCTGAATGATGTTTACCGAGCTTCCTCCATCTATCAGGATCCTGCGAACAAAGTGGTTAGATATAAATAAAGTAATAACAAGACCATCATGATGAGGATCCTGGATATCAACACGATCTTCCTCATCAAAAGTTATAATTTTATCCTTGGTAACAGTGGAGGTTCAAATGGGTCTATCCCCATTATCCATCTTGGTTTCCTTGGCATGTCTCTTGGCTGCTGAAAAGGAAGTACCACAAATGTCTGATCCACCCGAAATGAAGTTTATAACTTGTGCATCTGCTGGAGGGGCAGGAGCCCTTTCTGGAACCCTTTCAGGATCCTGGATCCTTGACTTTCTCCTCCCCAAAAGCTCCTTCAAATGCCCCTTGCTTAACAAATAACCAATTTCTTTTCTAAGTGCAATACACTCTTCAGTGAGATGCCCGAAATCCTCAGGATATGCACACCATTTGGACTTGTCCTTCGTTGCGGCTGGTTTATCACTTTTTCTTGGCCATCTTGCTTTCTCACCTAGATTCTGCATTGCAAGAATTAGTTCATTGTTATCAACAGAAAAACAGTACTCAGAAATTAGAGGATAATCCTCATCATCCTCTTCTTGTTCTACTGCATGCACTTTCTGGTTATCAGACTTGTCGTAGGACTTGAACTTGTTATTCTTGAAGTAGGATCCTTGCTTTTCCTGCTTTGAGGATCCTGTCAGTCTTTCCTGGATCCTTTTGTCATCCTCCAACCGGATGAACCTCAGGGCCCTGGTTCTCACTTCATCAAGATTTCTGCAAGGGCTCATGACAAGATCATCATAGAATAATGAATCCCTAAATAAACCCATTTTAAAGGCTTCTACAGCCGTAGCAATATCCAAGTTAGGAATGTCTAAGGATTCTTTACTAAACTTAGTGATGTAATCCCTAAGTGATTCATTTTGACCTTGCGTTACCCTATATAGATCATTAGTTAAACGTTCAAATCATCTACTACACGAGAATTGATTATTAAACAGATTAACTAGATTAGCAAATGAAGTAATAGAGTAAGGGGGAAGACTTAGCAGCCATTTAAGAGCAGATCCTATGAGTGTGGATCCGAAACCCCTGCATAGACATGCTTCTTTTAACCTCTCTGGGATGGGGTTGATCTCCATCCTTTCTCTATATTGAGCTACGTGTTCTTCTGGATCCGTCGAACCATCATACAACTTCATAGTTGGTATTTGGAATCTCTTGGGTATCTCAGCATCACAAATAGGTGGTGCAAAACGAGATATCAATTTCAGGGATGGGCTTAACCACTCCTGGAACGCTGGATATCATATCCTTCAGCTTCTGTAATTCCCTAGCCATAACTCGATTGATACCTGTATCCTGCATAGAGCCATGGTTAGTGTTACAAGAATTATTGAAAGTGTTACCTCCCAGAGGATTCAAGTTTGGAATTGCAGATGTGAATCCATATTGGAGGGATTCTGGTATGACTGATGGACCAGAGGAAGCAATGGTCTGCATTGGTATGAAGTCTCCTTGATGGACATCTGAACGTCCAGGTTGCATACTTCGTAAGGATCCGTGATCCTGAGAGATGTTGGATCCTTGATGTGCTGGAAATGGGGGTCTTGGAGGATAATCCATGGATCCGAAAACCTGTGATGAGGATCCTTGAGGCTGAAAGGAGGATCCTTGAACCTGAGAGAATCCTTGAACCTGAGAGGATCCTTGAACCTGAGAGGATCCTTGAACCTGAGAGGATCCTTGAGCTAGTTGCGTCCCCATGTACCCTCCCGAACTGGCGAAGGATCCCTGACGCTGGAAGAAGGATCCCTGATGCTGAACAGAGGATCCTGAAGGTTGAAAGTAGGATCCTAGAGCCTGAGTCATTGTCGACGATCCAGAGCGCATTCCTGTTAATCCACCCAGGTATTGGACATCCGGAGCTGCAGAGTGCTGGGAGGTTATGACCGGAGTGTCGAAATTCAACGATCTAGGCATCAATGGAGAATGATCCTCCACTAACCTCTTCTATTTCTTGATATCACCAATCTCCTTGAGGATCCTTTCGTTGGTTTTATCCTGATGTTGTATGTGGTCCTTCATCTGCAAAATCAAAGTAAAAAGATCACTAGTAGTAGGATTAGAAGAAACATAAGAAGTTGGTGGTTTTGAAAAAATGGGGCTTGGTCTCTTTGCAGCATTTTCAGCATTCTTCTGAGATCCAGAAGGTGGTGGAGGCAAAGGTGGAACGCCCTGTGAAGAACTGATTTCCGGCATTGAACTTGAAGTGTTCTTTGCTGAAGAAGCCATCTTCTTGGTTGTAACGAACCGAAATGATCACAAAAACAAAAACTTCTTAGGAATAAAGCACCAATTGCCCCACGGTGGGCGCCAAACTGTTTTGATCAAAAATCAAGCATGGATAATGTAACCAAATCTTTTGTTGTGAGGTGTGATGCTTGAATCTATGAACAACTTGCAAATCAAATAAAGAGGTGACAGAAGGATTTATACGAGGAAAAAGCCCTTGATCAAGAATTGATCTCCGGCATAAAAAACCTCGGGTGATGGAAACTACCGATCACCAACTAAGATTAAACAGAAAAATGTTACAACTCGGGATGATAACAAGCTTGTTACAAGGATCACTAGTGTGCAAAAGTGTTAAAGTGTATGAAATCGCCAAGTAAACTGCCGAGAGCTGTTCGAGAGTGTGTGTTTGCTAAATTAGCCAAGTGTTCTAACTCAAGCTTGTTATCCCCTTTTTAAAATTAGAAATAACTAAACTAACTAACTATCCGCTAATTGTGCAAGCTCCCCATGATCTCCATAACGTTCACAAAGCCATGCACGTGCGGAATATTGAGAGCATATTCCCCAAGAATATCGGTAAGAGTTGGTCCATGCCTATACTCCTGCAAAACAAGCTCACATAAACATGAAGACACCCGTTAGTATAAGGATAACAATAAGGACCCTAAATCCTGATCCTGCAACACCTACTGAGGATCCTTAATTCAAACAGAATTGAGGATCCATGACCCTTGCAATACTTGAGGATCCATGATCCTTAGGATTGGAAATCCTCCCCTAACAGTAACTATGTGTTTTAGGGTGATTTTTGTTATTTATTTAAAAAGAGTAATAATAATTGTAGTGATAGATTTATCATACGATGGTCGACTTTTTTATTTTTTCCATTTTTGTGTTTCGGTGTAAATTTATACGGTAACATATTGCACCGGGCGTGCATGGTTCAATGTTTTTACATCTAGTTATCGTTCGGTTTAGTGGTTTAGCAATCGGAACATATTTCCCCTTGGTTTTACGTTATATTTTTCCGATTACTTTACTAAGTGTCAACACTATACTAATACTTTAGCTAACTTACGTTTCTACCCCCTGAACTTTAATAGATTTCTCATATCGAGGTCGACTAAGTTATTTTTTTCTATTTTTTTATATTTCGACCAAATTATTGCGTGTTAACACGCTACAACGGGTGTGCGTTATCCAACGTTTTTACATATACTTTTCGTTTTGTGTTAGGATCTGAGTTTCTTTTGATTGTGTTTGTTTAAGAAGAATGAAGATGAAACAGAGATATATTGCAGCGGAATTAAATGAAATAAACTTTCAACACAATCAATGAGAGAATAAGTTTAAGCAAACATGTTTGACATGAAATCAAATGATGGTATTTATTACAATAATCAATTACAATGCATGCATGCACACAATCTCCCCCTCAGCCTGAGCTCACTAGAATGTTCATACAGAATGACTTGGTGATGAAGAGAGCTAATAGAACAGTACAGGGTACTGTTCTATTTATCGTACGGAACAACCATTGAGCATCTTAGGCTGACGTCACCATGAAAGTGACATCTAACCTCCTAACAACCTACAACCACTGACTATTACAACCATTGATAACTAAACAACTAATTACAAGTATAATACAAAGAATAAAGTTAACTACTGCTTCTTCATTCCACTGTTATAG
Organism: Helianthus tuberosus; assembly: GCA_030545235.1. Classification (NCBI taxonomy): domain Eukaryota; kingdom Viridiplantae; phylum Streptophyta; class Magnoliopsida; order Asterales; family Asteraceae; genus Helianthus; species Helianthus tuberosus. The sequence goes on along the minus strand of CM060429.1, from coordinate 12,706,936 downwards.
CTCCAGCAGTGCTTTGGGTCTTCAGCAGTACTTGAGGCATATCAGTAGATTGAGCATCAGTGCTTATCTTCAACAGTCTTTATATATCAGCAGTAGTTGTGAAGAACAGTACTTTGAGGTCATCAGATGTTAGGGCCACTTTCAAGGGGAAAGATCTGTTACAAACAACTGCTTATTGTGAATCCACTGATCTGAACCAGTTTTGGCTTTATCAACTGTTCCTTTCTAGGGTTCAATCCCAACAATCTCCCCCTGGAACAGAAGATGCCAAAACACTTCATTGTTCTGGATTTTTATTGCCTCACCAAGAATTCCCTAACTTTCCATTTGAATTGTGATTCAAAGTTCTAGCAATCCTCATCATCCTCATACCTGCACAGTGTAAGCTCAAGGAGATCTTGTAAGTCTTCTACACTCAGGCCAAGTGCATTTTCCCTTGATATATGTTTCACCTCACCACTAGACTTAGGCAGAGTCAATACGTGGGTCTTTTGATCAGACTTCCACTTTAGTATCTTTGAGTCTAGTGGGTTTCTTGGGAGAGTTTTTATTTTAGATGAGTTTGGAGAAGGAGGCCTTGTGATGACAACTTTGGCAGGGTCTTGAGATTGTGCTAAGTTTTGATTTTCTGCGAACATTTTCTGAAGAACCATCTTCATGATGTATTCTTCTTGAGCCTTGTCTTCTTTTGTTTCTGCATCCATCTGCTTTTGTTTCCTTCTTTGATAGAGGGTGGCTGCAGGTGGAGCAGTGTTTCTTCTAATTGGCAAGGCCTGTTTGACTGGAACCACTGCTTCTGGATAATCAGGCTTTTTGGGAGCAGTGGGATCTTTCTTCCTTAACTCTTCTAGCCTTTTGTAGGTATCTAACACTTTTACCTCTGACCACCTTGTAACCTGGTTCCTTGACCCATAATCTGCAGCTATAAGCTCTTCTTTCATACTTTCAGCTTCACAGCCCTTTCTGGTACATTCTTTTTGTAATTGGACCAGACTGGAGGAGTTTGCTTTACTTTGTCTTCAAGCATCTTTTGAATTCTTGCTATCTCCTCTTTGAGTTCACTAATGGTCCATTCCTTGTACTGATACTTTTCTGCCCTGTATTTCTTGTATGCCATGATGTGCTCAATGTAGTCTTGTTTCAAACTTTCATCATCCTTTTCTGATAATTTCTGACAAAGTTCTTTTGAGAACTACTCTAAAGTTCTGACTTTGGTGAGCAGGTATTGCAAATTCCTCTGAATGTCTTTGTCAGACTTTCCCTTTGTGTATCTTTGAGATATATCCTCTGCTTGTTTGGCCTTTAATTTTAGATACTCTTCTATGTTTCTTGGCAAAGGATAACCTTGAAGAGATGGGAGTTTCCTTTTTTTAGGATCATCTTCAGAGTAGAAGGATTTGATCTCCTCCCTGACTGCTAGAAGATCTAGTGGATATTGTACTCCCAAAGGGGCTAAGGCAGTGTTTGGATCAAAGGCTTGAACTGAAGAGATTGGAACAGGGTTTGGAATAGTGGCTAGGGTCAGAGGTTGTGAAGATGTTGGAAGTGGAGAAGTATCATCTTCCAATACAATGTTTGTTACCCTTCTCCTTTTGTGCTTTGGAGTGGTTAGTGGTGTATTTGTGGGTTGAGTGGTAGTGTTTGAAATGATGGGTGACTGACTAACAGCTGTTGAAATAACTGGTGTTTCAACCACTGTTGTAACTACAACTGTTGATGTGTCAACTGTTGTCTTCTGCTTTTTGGCAGGTGGTTTTTGTGATGGTGATGATGTTTTTGGTATGATAGTGGATTGAGTGTTGGTTGAAGAAGTGGTAAGGGCAGTGGTTAGGATAACATCTGTTGGTTTGGAGGTTTGATGTGAGGAACTTTTGGGAATTCTAGGAGGTGGTTTAGTGGTTTTGGGAGGTGTGGTTTTGGGTTGGCTAACCTTTCTGGTAGTCTTTCTTCTGTTTGAAGTACCCTGTGCCTCCTAAGCCATAAAAACTTTCTTTTCTTCTTCAAATCTTTTATCTCCCTTTGTTTCCATTTTCTCTTTTAACTTTTCTTTTTCTTCAACAAAAGCATTTAGAGTCACATCAACCTTCTTTGATCCATCTGGCTTTGGAATTTCTACCACAAGTTTAGACATTGGATCTGGTGGCAGATATAGACCTTCTTTTCCCTTGTTACCTTTCTCCCCATTTTTGGCATCATCAGGGTTTTCAACATAAATGATGGTAGGAGGAGAAGTGCCAGTGGTCTGAAGCAAATGGGCCTTGATTGCCTTGATATCAGCCTGTGTATCTTTGTACCTAGCTTACATCACATTTCTGAACATTTGAAGCTGAACCTCATGTTGTTGATCAGCATACAGTCTCTGTTTGTGAAGCATAGGTTGAAACATGTGCCACAGCTCAGTGGGGATGGAGCAGATGTTGCAGCAGTGGATGTAGCCTTTTGAGATTGTAACAACTGTTGCAGTATATTTTTGATATCTGCTGTAACAACTCTCATTAAAATTACTATTTCTTATTATAATTTGTCCAATAGGAAACCCTAATTGAGACCCCCCAAATAATATTGCATGACCCCTAAATTTTTCAGAACAATCGGAACTAGGATCAGGGCCCCTAAAACTCAGGGGGCGTATTCCCTACTTGACGATTATCCTTACAGTTTATGATAGGAATTGAATTTCGTCGAATGGTGACTCATATGGGCTTTATTGGACACGAAACTACCCTACCATAGGAGTGTACCCGTCGCGCCACGCGACGGGGCAATTTTTCAGTATAAGTAGAGGGCTTTGGCACTTGCATTTTGGCGTTGGTTCGACGTAAAAACTTGTTTTGTACGCTGAGATATCATCTGTTTACTCCAAAAAACACACACAAACACGAAATTCTGCCATGATAACAGGGTAATAACTCAATCACTGCTACGATTTAATGTCCGATCGATAAAAACCAATCCGATGGATGTTTAAGTGCTGCCCGTAGTTGGGCTATACTTTGTCATTCGTCGTGAAGGTTTTGGATCTCGTGAGTTGTCGTAAAAGTTGTATTAAGTTACTGACCTAGTTTTCGTGTGCATTATTATTTGAATTAGGTTAACCAGGCTAAAATCAGTAGGCTAAACACTGCCCGTCTAAATCTGCAATGTGAGTCATTCTCATTTTATCAAAATATTTTACAAAACCCTAAATATTTTCCAGTTATAATTACAGGGATTAAGTCTTTGTAATCTTCAATTACTGCCCGTATTTGGGGTTTTGTATACATTACTTGATACCCGTCACCATTGGACAACGGGTTAGCCAATGGGTGATCTGACCATAGTCACAGATACAGTCGAGTGACAAATACCGATTTGGGGTAATTGGTAGATAGAAACAATATAATCACCCTTAATACTGTAGATTATAACAATGTGTCGTTTTGTGCAACTTGAATGACTCACCAGTATTTCCCTGCTGATAAAACCTTTTTAAAACATGTTTCAGGTGATCTGCTGTGATCCAGGAAAAGTGCCGTGTAGCACTCCAAGCTTGAAGAAGTGGCTCAATAAAATAAAGACACATGTTTTTGTAAAAACAGGGATTTACCAGTGAAATCACCTTTATTGTAAATTATGGGTGTTATTCCCAAATTTGTGAAATAAAATAAGATGGGCATTTTCAAGTTTTAAAAGATCCTGTTAAAATTCCGCTGCCAACATAATAAGTACCACGGGTTTCTGTCCCGCGGCTCCTGTAACGGGTAAAACCGGGCCGGGGGCCGTGACAGAAAAAAGTGGTATCAGAGCCACTGATTTAAGCCAATTAAGTATTTAGAAATACTTAATTTTTTTTCTGATTGCCCTTCTGTGATTCTGTGAAAATTTATTTTACAAAATTTTAACTTAGAATTTTTGTGTGTTTCTTCACATATGCTAACAGCATGAATGAGTTGTCTGATGCTCTTCAGAATATCACTATCCATTCTGCTGATATGGAAGTTTCCGAGGGCTTTTCCGGTTATTGGGCCGAAACTGAGGAACCAATGGTATTCCAAGCCCAACCTCAGGAGAAACCAAAACTGAAAAAGAGAAGAAGACTCGTAGGCTGGAGGCGTGTCCTTAGGAAGAAACCAGCAACACAGAAAGTTATAAAGACTAAGGATCCCAAGGATAAAAGCAAAGGAATAGAGATCGGAGAAAGTTCCAGGCAAGCCCCGGAAATGCCATCATGGGAGGAGTTGGATCATAAACTGGCACTTAGTGACCTCATCGGACCTGCCGATGCAAACCTTTTCAATTACCCAGCGGAAGCACAACTTCCAGTTACTCTAGAGCCTGCTATCCCAGGTCCTATTATCCACCCCCGACCTCTACCAGAAGAGTTGGAAGATTGGTGGATAACTGACTGGCAATTTCAGAACCTTTTTCCCCCAATTTGACCCTGAGCCTCCACTACACCCACCAATGAGCACTGAGAACTTGGCTGAACTTCGCCACTATGGCGAGGAGCTGGTGGACGCAGGAAATAGAATCCGAGATGTGGGGGAGAGGATATCATGGATGTACGACGAGAGGGAACGTCGTTTTTGAGATGCCAGCTGACGGGGATGGTGTGACTGTGTAGTTGTGGTTGTATAATAACAAAATAATAATAATAGTAATAAAAATATAATCCTGTAAAATAACTTAAAATAAAACTCTTGTAAGATAACTGGTGTGTACGGACGCATAGTAATATATAAAATATGGAAGTCGAAAAATCGACAATTTTGGCTATACGTGTGACGTGATTTTTGTGCGATTGTTTTGCATTTAGTCGTTATTTATTTTATGCTAATAACTTATATATATTAATTACTAGATGAAACACGCTGATAATGACCCAGTTAACGAGATTAACCAATCTGAGCAAAACAATGAAGATCATTTCCTTAATAGGCAAGACATAGAAAATATCGTCACTCAAGGAATAGCCAATGCTATTCCGGTGATCGTCGCTACGGTTAAAAGTCCTGTTGAGCCTTCACAAGCTCACCCTAGTAAACGCACGCGCGACGATGATTTCAGTAATAGTGTTAATGGAGGCGGCGATAACGACAACTTGATTCAAGCCCCGATACTTAAGAGAATGAAAGCTGCAATGCCTGGTTGCACTTACAAGGAATTTCTTGCTTGTAAACCTGTCGAGTTCGCAGGCAATGAAGGGGCAACTGCTGCACTGCGTTGGTTGGAGAAAACCGAGGCAGTAATTAAAATAAGTAAATGTGCCGAGGAGGATAAAGTCATGTATGCTTCTCATCTTTTCAAGGAAGAAGCATTAGAATGGTGGAATACAGTATTACAAGTTAAGGGAAGCGACCTGGCTTATGCCATGAGTTGGGAAGAATTTAAGCATGTGGCGGAAAGAAAATTCTGCCTAGAATATGAAAAAGAACAAATGGTGAACAAATTCCTGAGCCACCGAATGGTGGATGTTGATTGTCGAGGGTATACTTCGAAGTTTTTCGAATATGCTCGAATTGTGCCTACTCTGGCTTCGCCAGAACCGGTACTTAGTTATCGCTACATTTGGGGTTTAATTAGCGAGATCCGTGATATTGTCAAAGCTGCGAGGCCCCGCACAATCGATGATGCGGTAGAATTAGCTAACACTTTGATTGACGGACTGGTGCGTACACGAGAAGAAAACCGGAAGAGAGAATTGGCTCAGAAAATTACCTAAGGATTTGGTGTGGGTAATAATAGCAATTTCAAGAGAAAGAGAACTGGGCAATCTTCCACTCTGCCATTTTGCAGGAACTGTAAAAAGAAACATTTTGGAAAATGCAATGAAACCTACAACTTCTGCAAAGCTCTAGGACATCGTGAAGAAGATTGCAGAAAGAAAACAAAGATCTGCTACAACTGTGGAGAAGCTGGGCATTTCAGACCAGAATACCCTAAATTGGTCAAACTAGCAGATAACAAAGCCAAACCTGCTGAAGGGACTAACAAGAAGAAGGCAAGAGCCTTCCAATTGACCACGCAGGAAGCCGAACTAATTCCTGACGTAATAGCTGGTACGTTCTTAGTTCACAACGTTTATGCGAAAATATTGTTTGACTCTGGTGCAAACCAAAGTTTTATAAATACTTCATTATGCCAAGCTCTTAAGTTACCCTTAACAAAACTTAGGCAAGTTTTCATAGTAGAAACGGCAGACGGGAACTCTGTTAACATAGATACGGTTTTGCAAAAAGACAATATACAACTTTCAGGTCATAAATTTTCTGCAAACCTATTACCCATGAATTTAGCTGGATTCGATGTCGTGTTAGGAATGGATTGGTTAGTAGCCAACCATGCTCGAATCCTCTGTGATAAGAATTCCATAGAAATTTGTGCACCCACAGGAGAAGTAATTATGATTACAGGGGATAAGCCGCATAAACCCATGAAGTTCATTTCAGTAATGAAAGTTGCTAGTTATGAACGAAAGCAAGGAATAGTGTATATGATTTCGGTAATCATTAGCACTAAGGGTAAGGAACTTAAGGAAATTCCTGTAATATCAGAATACCCGGATGTATTTCCAGAAGAACTACCAGGATTACCACCAGATAGGGAGGTAGAATTTAGGATTCACTTGATTCCTGGAACTACACCCGTAGCTAAAGCACCCTACCGATTAGCACCCACCAAAATGTTAGAATTGAAAAAGCAATTAGATGAATTGCTCGGTAAAGGATTCATACAACCTAGTTCATCCCCTTAGGGAGCACCAGTGTTGTTTGTTAAAAAGAAAGATGGTTCGATGAGAATGTGTATCGATTATAGGGAACTGAATAAGGTTACAATTAAGAATCGATACCCATTGCCTAGGATTGATGATCTTTTCGATCAACTTCAGGGGGCTAGATATTTTTTTAAGATAGATTTATGCTCCGGATATCATCAACTGAAGGTACAAGAAGAAGACATACCTATAACCGCTTTCAGAACTAGGTATGGTCACTACGAGTTTACAGTTATGCCTTTTGGACTAACAAATGCTCCGGCAGCATTTATGGATATGATGAATAGAATCTGTAAACCGTACTTGGATAAATTTGTAATTGTCTTCATCGACGATATACTCATTTATTCCAAAAGTCAGGACGAGCATTGTGAACATTTGCATGCACTCTTAACTTTGTTAAAAAAAGAGAAGCTTTACGCCAAATTCTCGAAGTGTGAATTTTGGCTACAAGAGGTGCAATTTTTAGGTCACATGGTGAATCACGAAGGTATTCACGTAGATCCTGCTAAGATAGAAGCGATCACTAAATGGAAGGTCCCGCAATCAGCTACAGAAGTTAGAAGTTTTCTAGGATTAGCTGGATACTATAGGCGCTTTATTAAGGATTTCTCTAAGATAGTTGTGCCATTAACTAAGCTAACCTGTAAATCGGTTAAGTTTGAATGGGGTCCTAAGCAAGAAGAGGCTTTTAAAGTTTTAAAGCAAAAGTTGACAAACACCCCAATTCTTGCTTTACCCGAAGGGACAGAAGATTTTGAAGTTGACTGTGATGCTTCTAAGCTAGGATTAGGATGTGTGCTAATGCAATGCAAGAAGGTAATTGCGTATGCATCAAGGCAATTGAAAAAGCACGAAGAAAACTATACGAATCATGACTTAGAATTAGGAGCTATAATTTTTGCCCTTAAGATTTGGAGGCACTATCTGTATGTGTGACAACCCGAACTTTCACGGTTAGTGACGTATTATATTGTTATTCTCAACTCCGTTAAATTTACACGTTTGTGATAACTCGGTTAACTAACATGTGTTGGGCCGCATGTGTATACATGAAATCACATCAGATTTATGATTGGGCCTAGAGCCCAACTGAACCTTAGAATCGAGCCCACTCCTCTTGGGCTCTACATGTGTTATTAGGATCTTATAGCTAATAAACCCACAAGTACCCTTGTTACCCTAGGCCTCAAATAACCGAAGCCCACCCCCTCCTTTAATCACTAAATATGGGCTGATAGCCAATATGTTTCGGCCCACTTATTATAACATAACAAAACCTGTTTATACTTCACAAATTATAACATAACAAAACCTGTTTATGCGATTAGGCTTGAGCCCATTACTTGGCCATTATTTCGGTTGTATCATGAACCGCCCCAACCTTTACAGTCCTATATGAATACATAATATGGATCAATTAGATTAAACTTATATCAAGAGTCATAAACCCTAAGGCTTTCCCCTCTGATCGCACACGACTTCAGTGAAGACCCCCCCCCCCCCCCTCTCGTGAGACATCATACTGTTATCAAGATCTTGGTTAGTAACTCATAATTGTTAAATGCTATGATTAATTATTAAGTTGATGACATGTTCATGAATAAACTTAAATGTTAGAATTATTGCTACATGTTATAAGCACTTGCCGTTTCTTGAATTTTGATTGAAAATTGGATAACCTTGTATAAGTAAATGGCGGTTTTGTGTGTGTGTAATTGTAGTCTTGATTTGATCAACCATGTGCAATGTCTTGATATTATTGTCAAAATAGTCAAAGAGCATTAATGCTAGGGGAATAAAGTGATGATGTGATGTTTGTTTTGTTGAGATTGGAATCTACGTATGCAGAATATAGAATTGACAATTCTTAGGTTTACATAAAATGATGATTATAACTTTAATGATGGAATAATATAGGGCCGCAAGTCCAGCCGGTTACATTATTGTTGCGGGCCGTAGACACTAGGATGCATGAATCATTAGATATATGTTAATATGAATGGGCCGGGTATGCTATTTTATCCGAACTATAGGTTTAACCAATGGGCCAATCGTTTGGACAACCCACTATTATAAGTGTTAAGATGAAATGTCAGGTTAATGGTGTTCATTGTTAATGATGTTACTGTTAATGAGGGTCACATATGATCAAGTGATATAATTTGGTTCATGCACCTTGTATAGTACACAACTGTTAAGCATTATTACTGAACACATACGTGAACTGTGGATTCAAATGAGTTATATTATGTGCCATACGGGAATTATTGTTGAAGTACATATTATTATTATATGTGAACTAGTGAATGAGGATTTAGGAAGCCTGTATTTACATAAGAAACATACTTATGATCTGTGAACTTGATTTTATTATATAACTATTATGTGATGCTCAGAAACTGATGTTTGAATACACACCATGAATAAAATTTATACGTGAACTAAGTGATTGCAAACTGATCCCGTGTACATGCATATCATAGGCTTTGACTGATTTATTTGTGAACAAGTAACTAACAAATTATACCGATCAAACCAAGGTGAGTTCACTGCTCTTTTTCCAAGCATGCATCCTGGGGAGGGATATCGGGTAACGTTCCGGGGAGGAACGCTTGTTTATTGGGGTGTTTGTTATTATACTCAGTTTCTATCACATAAGACCCCTTACATCTACCGACAGTTGCCGGGGAGGCAACGAGGTTATTAGTTGATAGCGCTATTAGGTTTGGCACCCTCACACCGTACCGGGGAGGACGGGCGTGAACTAATTTCCTTAAAGCATGACCAATGTTTTGATAGAGACATTGGGGTTGGGCACACACATCCTGTAGCCATTTCGGTAATCGAGTTAATAACAGCATCAAATCAACTTGTTAAACTATTTTGTACACATATCTGGTAACTAAACTCGGTAAAAAAACTTTGAACTCACCAGCATTGTCTGACACACTTATTTGCATGCTTGTAGGTTGTTAGTTGTCTTGGATTGGGACTTGCTGTCTGGAGTAGCAGGAGTGGTCATGGGTCGACTGGATGGATTTTTGTTAATGATTTCTTGATACTATACATTGGTTTTGAAACTGTTTAACTTGCTTCCGCTGAATACTTTGGTTTTCACTTAAACTTGTTGATGGTATTTTATTAATAATTCAGGATTTTATTTTGAAACTTGTACGTGTTCAATGTAATTAGTGGCTCGTTATTGGTATGTCGCACACCTAACAGGGACATTCCCTAGGTGGTATTTTGGGGGTGTGACAGTTTGGTATCAGAGCCACTGGTTATAGTGAACTAGGTTTTAAAACGTTTTTATAAAACCAGACTATAACCGAACAACTTCGAAAATCGACCATGACACTCAGCTCCAGATTGCAAGGTTCGTCTTCTGTTTACTTTATGCATTACTGGTTAAGTAGTTATACACTTACAGCTTGCACGAAACGACATATTAGCTACTATGGTGAGTTGATAGTGTGACACTACTCTTTGACTTTTGTAAATCATGATCCTGTAGTACCCACTGTTTGGCTACATGAATGCGGGGGAAACTTTGAGCGCAAGTTAAGAGGCACTGAGATAAGCATGCAAATTGCTTTATTATTATGGGTGCACACATAATAATAACGTGAGGTGCATGTAAGTCCTAGTGAGGCTTAACGAACGTGAGAAGGATTCTGCCCTATTATGTGTAAACTTGATAGTTGCAGATTTTAACATGATACTTAACTTTCACCTCATTTCGACCCTTAAGATTGATCCCTTCTCTTATATAGAACCATGAGTGGACGTGGAGGAGGCCGAGGTGGTGGACGTGGCCACATTGCTATGACGCAGGCCGAATTAACCAACTTAATCAACACTCGTGTAGCTGAAGCCCTAGCGGCTTACCAGGCTGGTACGATATGTGCCAATTACTTTCTATCCTCGTGTCATATACTCGAATCTCATCTGTGCATTGTACGTTCTTTCGTTTTAGGTCAACCCGCGAATCAAAACAATCTACCTGATCCACCTGCTTGTACGTTCAAGATGTTCATGGATTGTAAGCCACATACCTTCAATGGGACTGAAGGGGCTATAGGACTCCTGCGATGGTTTGAGAAGGAAGAATCGGCATTTGCGATGTGTAACTGTCATGCTGGGGACAGAGTGAAGTATGCTACGGGGACACTCGAGGATGGTGCCCTGACATGGTGGAATACCCAGGTTCAGATGTTGGGTATCGAAATGGCAAATGCCACCACTTGGGATGATTTTAAGGAATTAATGAGGGAGGAGTATTGCCCTCGAGATGAGGTTCAGAAATTGGAGAACGAGTATTATAATCTGAAAATGGAGGGATCTGAGGTAGAAGCATTTACGAGGAGGTCTAATGATTTAGCGACTTTGTGCCCTAACCTATCTCGACCCCCACATCGGCGAATCGATTTGTATCTCAAGGGTTTAGCATCAGCTATTAAGGGGTATGTTACTACTGCAAATCTAGACAATCTACCCCGTATCGTCCGTTTGGCACATAAGATTACTAACCAAGAGGTCGAACGTGGCAACTTGCCGCCACGTGTTTCTGCTACTACCTCGACTGGTACAGCTACCACACCTGCTAGTGATAATAAACGCAAGTGGAACGATACTGAAAAAGCAACCAGTGCAAGTAAATCTCAGAAAAGGTCTGATAACAACCATAACCGCAGTTTCAGTCAGTCTTCTTCAGTTAATCAAGGCCAGGGCAGCAATCACAATCAGGGCTCTTACGTTGGGAAGAAGCCACAGTGCAACAAGTGTGGCTATCATCACTATGGACAGTGTGTCCGGACTTGCCGTAGGTGCGAGAAGGCGGGCCATGAGGCCAAAGATTGTAGAGCCCCACAGCCAAAGAAGCAGCAATAGCAGAATCAGCAGCACCAGCGACAGCAAAGGCAACAACCTCAGCAGAATCAGGGTTTTAAGAAAGGGTGTTTCCAGTGCGGGGACGAGGGCCACATCAAGCGGGATTGCCCTCAGCTGAATCAGAATGCCAATAACAACAATGCTGGGAATAATAACAACAGGAACAACAATGGAGGCAATGGGGGAAATGGTGCACACGGGAGGATGTTCACTATTGGAGCTGGGGAAGCCAGGAACGATGGCAACGTAGTGACTGGTACGTTTTTGATAAATGATTTATTTGCTTCTGTTTTATTCGACTCTGGTGCTGATTGGAGTTATGTGTCCTTGGAGTTCAGTCGTTAGTTAGGGTTGACTCCCACACCTCTTGTAAATAAGCATGTAGTACAATTAGCTGATGGTAAATCGATAGAGGCTTCTCATGTTCTGTTTGGTTGTAAGCTTGATCTCAAGGGTCAAGTGTTTGACATTGACCTACTCCCTGTTACTCTTGGAAGTTTTGATGTGGTCGTTGGCATGGATTGGTTGTCCAAGCACCAGGCGGAAATTCTCTGCAAGGAGAAAATCGTGCGTATTCCTCTCCCTAGCAGAGAATCTTTATCGGTTCAGGGTCATCATAGTGGTGCAATGGTTGGTATTATCTTGGCAATGAAGGCTCAGAAGTGTTTACGTAAGGGCTACCCTGCTATTTTAGCTCTTGTTACTGACTCGCAGTCTGAGGAGAGAAGCATCGAGGACCTTCCGGTTGTTCGTGAGTTTCCTGAAGAACTCCCTGGTTTACCTGCACATCGTTAGGTGGAATTTCAGATCGACCTTATGCCAGGAGCAGCCCCGATTGCTCGTGCTCCATATCGTCTTGCACCAGGAGAGTTACAGGAGTTGTCGAATCAACTCCAAGAGCTGTTGGATAGGGGCTTTATCCGACCTAGCTCTTCGCCTTGGGGAGCCCCAGTGCTGTTTGTGAAAAAGAAGGATGGGTCCTTTCGGATGTGCAAAGATTATCGTGAGCTCAACAAGGTGACAGTCAAGAATCGCTACCCTTTACCACGCATTGACGACTTGTTTGAGCAGTTGCAAGGGTCAAGTTTTTACTCGAAAATCGACTTAAGGTCGGGATATCATCAGGTGAGAGTCAGGGAGGAAGATGTTCCAAAGACGGCTTTTAGAACACGGTATGGCCACTACGAATTTTTGGTCATGCCGTTTGGGATGACTAACGCACCAGCGGTCTTCATGGATCTCATGAATCGTGTGTGCAAGCCGTATCTCGACGACTTCGTTATCATGTTTATCGACGACATCTTGATCTACTCCAAGAGCAAGGAGGACCACATGCGACATCTACGTCTTATCTTGGAGCTCCTGAGGAAGGAGCAGCTTTACGCGAAGTTTTCTAAGTGTGATTTCTGGATTCGAGAAGTACACTTTCTTGGGCATATTGTTAATGAAAAAGGTATACACGTGGACCCTGCTAAGATTGATGCTATTAGAAATTGGGCGGCACCGAAGAATCCTTCGGAGGTGCGATAATTTCTTGGTCTTGTAGGGTACTATCGTCGGTTTATTCAGGATTTCTCGAAGATTGCTCAACCTCTTACCTCCTTGACATAGAAGAACGTAGTTTATTCTTGGGGAACGAAGCAGGAGGATGCTTTCCAGCTTTTGAAGCAGAAACTATGTAGCGCGCCGATTTTATCTCTACCTGAGGGTACCGAGGATTTCGTGGTTTATTGTGATGCATCGATTCAGGGTCTCGGCTGCGTATTGATGCAACGCGACAAGGTGATAGCATATGCTTCTCGACAATTGAAGGTACACGAGAAGAATTATACGACACACGACTTGGAGTTAGGAGCCGTGGTTTTCGCGTTGAAGATTTGGAGGCATTATCTGTACGGTACCAAATGCACCATCTACACCGATCACAGGAGTCTCCAGCATATCTTCGACCAGAAGGAATTGAATATGCGGCAGCGTCGTTGGATAGAGCTTTTGAACGATTATGAGTGTGCCATCAAGTATCATCCCGGGAAAGCTAATGTTGTAGCTGATGCACTTAGCCGTAAGGAGACGAAGCCTAAGCGTGTTCGCGTTCTACAGCTTACTATTCACTCTGGTTTACCTGCTCAGATTCGTTCCACTCAGATCGAGGCATTGAAAGAAGAGAACATGGAGGCTGAATACTTACGAGGCATGGAAAAGCGACTTGTGGATAAATCTGACGGCATTCATTACTTTATGGAGCGAGTATGGGTTCCTCTGTATGGTAATCTTCGAGAGCTTGTGATGGATGAAGCGCACAAGTCTCGGTATTCTGTTCACCCGGGCTCAGACAAAATTTATCAGGATCTCAGGGTCATGTATTGGTGGCCGAAGATGAAGGCTCACATAGCGACATACGTGAGTAAGTGTTTGACTTGTGCTAAAGTCAAGGTGGAATATCAGAAACCCTCGGGTCTACTACAGCAACCGGAAATACCTATGTGGAAATGGGAGCAGATTGCTATGGATTTCGTCACAGGTTTACCGAGGACTCAGGCCGGAAACGATAATATTTGGATGATTGTATACCGTCTCACAAAGTCAGCGCATTTTCTAGCGATTAAAGAAACAGATAAGTTCTCTCAATTAGTTTCTGTTTATCTGAAGGAAGTGGTTTCTAGGCATGGAACGCCAACTTCTATTATCTCTGATCGTGATCCGCGTTTCATTTCTGATTTATGGCAGTCGATGCATAAATCGTTTGGCTCACGTCTTGACATGAGCACTGCGTATCACCCACAGACGGATGGTCAGAGCGAGCGAACCATCCAGACACTTGAAGACATGCTGCGAGCATGTGTGATTGATTTTGGTAAGGGATGGGAGAAACATTTGTCGTTGATCGAGTTCTCATACAACAACAGTTACCACACTAGCATTCAGGCAGCTCCGGTTGAAGCATTGTACGGTCGGAAGCGTCGTTCTCCTCTCTGTTGGGCTGAGGTGGGTGACAGCCAGATCACAGGTCCTGAGCTTGTTCTTGAAACTTCAGAAAACATTATTCAGATCAGGAATCGTATGGAAGCGGCGCGTGATCGTCAGAAAAGCTACGCAGACAAGCGTAGAAAACCTTTGGAATTCGAAGTTAATGATCGGGTCATGTTGAAAGTTTTGCCGTGGAAGGGTGTGGTGCGTTTTGGGAAACGCGACAAGCTTAATCCACGTTACGTAGGGCCATTCAAAATATTGGAGCGGATCGGTAAAGTGGCTTACAAGCTTGAGTTACCTGCTGAGTTGGGTAATGTTCACGATGTCTTTCACGTTTCGCAGTTGAAGAAGTGTTTGTCTGATGAAACACTGGTCGTGCCGTTACAAGAACTCAAGATTGACGACAAGTTACAGTTTGTAGAAGAACCTATAGAGATCATGGATCGGGAGGTTAAGGTGCGTAAACATAGTCGCATTCCGATTGTAAGAGTTCGTTGGAACTCAAGACGTGGACCATAATTCACGTGGGAGCGTGAGGATCAGATGAAGCTTAAGTATCCTCAACTCTTTCCTGAGGACAAGTCTAAATCTGGTAAAGCTGGCAAATTTAGGGACAAAATTCCTCTTCAAGTTGGGGATGATGTGGCACCTGAGAAAAATCCGCAACAATCTTGATTTCCCATTTCACTCTTTTGTGCTTACTTGTCAAATTTCGGGACGAAATTTCTTTCAAGTTGGGGATGATGTGACAACCCGAACATTCACGGTTAGTGACGTATTATATTGTTATTCTCAACTCCGTTAAATTTACACGTTTGTGATAACTCGGTTAACTAACAGGTGTTGGGCCGCATGTGTATACATGAAATCACATCAGATTTATGATTGGGCCTAGAGCCCAACTGAACCTTAGAATCGAGCCCACTCTTCTTGGGCTCTGCATGTGTTATTAGGATCTTGTAGCTAATAAACCCACAAGTACCCTTGTTACCCTAGGCCTCAAATAACCGAAGCCCACCCCCTCCTTTAATCACTAAATATGGGCTGATAGCCAATATGTTTCGGCCCACTTATTATAACATAACAAAACCTGTTTATACTTCATAAATTATAACATAACAAAACTTGTTTATGCGATTGGGCTTGAGCCCATTACTTGGCCATTATTTCGGTTGTATCATGAACCGCCCCAACCTTTACAGTCCTATATGAATACGTAATATGGATCAATTAGATTAAACTTATATCACAAGTCATAAACCCTAAGGCTTTCCCCTCTGATCGCACACGACTTCAGTGAAGACCCCCCCCCCCCCTCTTGATGAACATCATACTGTTATCAAGATCTTAGTTAGTAACTCTTAATTGTTAAATGCTATGATTAATTATTAAGTTGATGACATGTTCATGAATAATCTTAAATGTTATAATTATTGCTACATGTTATAAGCACTTGCCGTTTCTTGAATTTTGATTGAAAATTGGATAACCTTGTATAAGTAAATGGTGGTTTTGTGTGTGTGTAATTGTAGTCTTGATTTGATCAACCATGTGCAATGTCTTGATATTATTGTCAAAATAGTCAAAGAGCATTAATGCTAGGGGAATAAAGTGACGATGTGATGTTTGTTTTGTTGAGATTGGAATCTACGTATGCAGAATATAGAATTGACAAGTCTTAGGTTTACATAAAATGATGATTATGACTTTAATGATGGAATAATATAGGGCAGCAAGTCCAGCCAGTTACATTATTGTTGTGGGCCGTAGACACTAGGATGCATGAATCATTAGACATATGTTAATATGAATGGGCCGGGTATGCTATTTTATCCGAACTACAGGTTTGACCAATGGGCCAATCGTTTGGACAGCCCACTATTATAAGTGTTAAGATGCAATGTCAGGTTAATGGTGTTCATTGTTAATGATGTTACTGTTAATGAGGGTCACATATGATCAAGTGATATAATTTGGTTCATGCACCTTGTATAGTACACAACTGTTAAGCATTATTACTGAACACATACGTGAACTGTGGATTCAAATGAGTTATATTATGTGCCATACGGGAATTATTGTTGAAGTACGTGTTATTATTGTTGGTGCAGTTGTCTGTCGACTTCATCTTCGTTCGAGTCTTAGATTAGAATTGATAGATTAGGGCTTGTATTACGAGAAAATATCAAATTTAGTATGTTTAGATGATGATTTCGCTTCAAGGGCTATTAATAGAAGATTTCGCTTGAAGCAGGTTCAAGCGAAATCCACATAATATGATTTCGCTTGAACAGTGCTCAAGCGAAATCTCAAGGTCTATAAATACCCTGAAGCGTAATCAGTTCTAGGTGACAGTTCAGTAGTTGGTTTCCGACGCCGAGGTGCTGTCGAGGTGTCTCCAAGTCTGTAATCTTTCAGAGATCAATACAAGAGACAGTAAATAGTATTTCTGGTGTTTTACAAGCTAAACAAAGACAGAATCAATGAATTCCGCCTCTGATTCTGTCTGAGCACTCTTCTGATCGACTCGCTAGGTCATTTCACGATCCTACATGTGGTATCAGAGCTCAGGAGGAAGAGTTCTTACTGTTTAGCTCGTTTTTCGCTGGAAAATTCTGACTTCTACACCTTCTTTTCAAAATTAATCAAGTTTTCATGGTTAAAATGGACTGATTTTCGTATATAGTGTGCGAAACATTGAATTAACAAATCCTTGAAAGATTCAGACCTAAATTCGACCTAGAACTTGATCAATTTTTCAAAAATCAGATCGACTTGATGATGTCAGCATGATTCAAGCGAAATTGAGAGGTTGATTTCGCTTGAAATCTAGGTCTCGCTTGAGAAATTGTCCAGATTCTGCTTGATTTCGCTTGGGAGGTTATTTTGTTTGATTTCGCTTCAGGGTGTTAGTCAGGTTAAGACCATTCAAGCGAAATTAAAGATTTCGCTTCAAAGGGTTTTTCTGCTTTAGTTGTTTCAAGCGAAATCAAGAATTTCGCTTGAACTGATATTGTAGTTAACCTTTTGATTTCGCTTGAAGATTGTTTGCAGGTATTTCGCTTGAAGGTTGCTGAGTGAATATTGTTTTGGAAATATGGCAAAGATGTTTAATGAAAAAGAAAACTATGATCTTAAAAGGTTAAATTATTGGTATCGAGGATATTTCAGTAGTTCCTATCAGAAATTGCCCAAAGAGGTTTGGAGTAAACGTTTCGAATGTTTTCTGAGTAAGGAAGATGAGAAATTGGATGATTTGGAAAAGCGGTTTGATTGTTTGATTGATCATTTGAAAGAAAACAATATAGTAATATCAGAAGCTGACATGGTATCAAAGTTTGCTAATGGATTACCTGCTGAATGGGATGATTTTTTGAAAAATCTGAGAGAAAATTCAAGTTTTTCAAAATTATCTCTGAATAAATTCATTAGTAAACTGAAAAATCATGATTATGAATTTTATCAAAAGAAAAGAGAATTGTTGGATAAGGTAAAAATGAATTTAGAAGAGTTGAAATTAGATGTGATATATGAAATCAACAAAAGAATTAATGTTTGTTGTGCAACGAAAAGAAATTTGAAGTATGATATGAAAAGGGGTTGTTATATTAATGATAATGGAAATTCTATTGATCTTGTTACTATCTTTGGTGCAGGTACATATAAGATAGAGAAAGAACAAGACTCAAAGAATGAAGAATCTGTGAAGCTTGGATCTTCAAGTTCTGAAACAGTGTGCTTCAAATGTGACAACTTTAAGACTGACAATGACAAACTATTGAAGGATGCGGAAAGTCTGACATTGGAAGTCAAGAAGTTGAAAGATGAGAAGCAAGCTGATGATAAACAGATTCTTGTTTTGCAGGAAAATTGTGAGAAGTTGAAAACTGAAAATGACAAACTGTTGAGTAATTTGAACAGTTTGACATCAGAAAACAAAGTTTTGAAAGAAAAAGAAAAAGAGTTTGAAAGCAAACAGAAATTTTCAGAAGATGAAGATTTCTGGATTAAGCTGGAAAACAAAAATCTGAAAGCAAATGAAACAAAACTTCAAGAACAGATAAAAGTTTTGGAAAATGAAAAGTCTGTTCTTGAAAACATGAAGAATGAGAATGAAAAATCAATCAAGTCTTATCTTGTACGAATATCTCAGCTTGAAAATGAAGCTGAGAATTCAAGGAACAAAATTGATGAGCTTGAAAAGAAATTGAAAGGTTTTGAGACTTCATTTGTATTCCCCTGTCCAAAACCGATCAATTCCGTTCCAATAAGTGACGATGTCACAAACTATGACAAAGTCGTAGTTGAAGATTGTGATGAAAAATCTGATGATGAAAAAGTAAAAATTGACAAAAAGAATTTATTTTTGAAGTTAAAAGAAAAGTTTCAAGAAACTGTTCCACAATCAACTGAAAAGGGAGAATGCTCTAAGCAAAAACCTTTGAAGAAGAAAGTGGAACAGAAACAAAAAATTAAAAATGTGAAAAATGTTAAAAAAGAGAATAAAAGTTCATCAGATCAATCATCCAATCGCAATCAAAAATTACAAAAATTAAAAAATGAAAATTCAAAAATAGTTGGTGAAAAGTGGTGCAGGTTGAACCACAGTGCTTCAAAGCCAAATCCAGCTTACAAGAGGAGAGATGGATATCACCAAGCCAAACAGTGTTATGATCTGAATGTTTGGACTGAAAATGGTGATTGGTACGATAACAGAGTGTGTTACAGATGCGGCTATCAAGGACACATTGCTGTTAACTGCCAGAGTTGGAGCTATGAGACGAGAAGATGCTATAACTGCCAAATCAGAGGCCATATTGCCAGAGATTGCCCAAGGAGATCAAATGACAGATTGAGGGTTAAATCTCAGAAATTGGTAAAGATCCCAGTCTCTGTCAAGTCCAAAGAACAGAAAGTTCAAGAACGTAAGAACCGAAAGTTCAAGAACCGAAAGTAAAGCTTTCTCAGGGGCAAAAAGACAGACTGAGGAAGAAGAGAAAGAAGGCCAGAGAGTATCTGGAAAGGATTTTGTCCTCGGATACAACTGGTAAAACAGATAAAAGTTCTGATAAATCGTCTTACTCACCAAAGAATGACAAATCAAGCAAAACAAATTCATCAGATACAAATCTGAGGACAGAAAAGAGAGTAAAGAAAGAGAAAGTTGGTGGCAATGAATTTGTTTCTCCGGAAACAAAGGAGCCAGTTGTCGGCGATGAATCTGGCTCATCAAAGTCAGACAAGCCACATTCAGGCAATGAATCTGGTGTGGTAAAGCCAGAAGAGCCATGTGTTGAGATTAAAGTTGAGAATTCTGGTCTAACAATGGATGATGCAAACTTTCCACCATTGTTGAACAAGAATTCGAAATCACCCAAGAACAGTCAGGCTTGGGTGAATCTGTTTAAATGAAAAACCTGACTTGCCGGAGTTCCTAGGTTGGTAAGTGTGGAACATGAATCGGCATATTTCTTGAGAAATTCACGAAAGTGATATTTCGTCTTACAAGTGGTAAATCAGGGACATTAAGTTGTACTTGATTTTCTACATGTGATTGTGTTGTTAAAATCGATAAATGTTAAATCTTACAAGTGATTGAAGAAAACAAAGTGATGAAAGTTCCCCGTATTTGTAAAAAAAAAAAAAATCACACAAAACTTATTTTCCGGAAAAACCATTTTGATTAAAACAAACTTAAGTGTTTTGAAATCATAATGGGAAAATAGTTTGTTGTGAGGGGGAGTTCTGATTGTTTATGCCAAGAGGATGGCGAATTGAGGTGATTTGATATCGGTTGTCTTTTTATTGTACAGTTTGTTTTCAAATTTCCTAAAATGTGTTTGCATTTTAGGGGGAGTAAGAATTTTTAGAAAATCCAAAAACATTTGAAAATTTGAAAAAGCCAAAAACATGATAAATTTTAAAAATGAGTTTTGCTGAAACAAGAGGAAATGATAGTACATCAGTGGACTATCACAGCACGCTAAAGAAATGGAAAGTTATAATGTGATAAACGGTCTCACTAAAGATGTGACGGTAGGCTCAGCTAGACTAGTAGATTTGCGATAACGATACAAACTTAAATGAAAAAGCCTAGTTCTAGTGGGAAACATGGTCGAAAGCATAGTACTTAGTTTTGTCCTTCTTGATTGTGTGCCTACTCAGTAATTGCTGATTGTCGAAAGACATAAAACTGGTTAAGTTTGTGAACTTTCACAACTTTGCTAAAAAGTCGCTGTGATTGTGCATTTCATTTTGCAAAGATTTAAACTTGTTTTATTTCTTTATTTTGTTTAAGCATCGGACATCCTCTGCGTATACGTGAGTATCGACCTGGATGTTGTTGCCTAAACGTTCTGCTTTATTTTCTTTGGTGTTTCGTTTAAGCTTTGGATCACCTCTGCGTATACGGGAGTATCGACCTGGTGGTTAAAGCCTAAACAACTTCAACTTATTTTTATTTTCTTATTTTGTTTAAACATTGGACTTTCTCTGCGTATACGGAAGTATCGACCTGATTGTTAATGTTTAAACATTCTGCTTTATTTTCGCACAAATCACAGTTGATAAAAGTTTAAAGGCATTACTTGAGCTAGTGTATTGCGTGATGAGGGGATATGCTGAGATCGTGTGGTCCATAAGAATTTAGTGCTATCTTAATATACCTTAAAGTATCGGTAAGCAGATTGAAAGTTTTTAGATTGAGTTTAAGTGGACAACAATATCGTCAATCAATGTGAATCGTTTAAAGCATAAAATGAAATCAAGCTTAATGGTGCTAGTGATTAGTCACAAAAACTGATATGATCCTCTTGCACGAACTCACAAAAATAGTGTCTGTAAATATTTCTTTACTGCATTTTATTCAATTCAAAAATCCAAAAAGATTTTCGGTGTGTTTTAGCTTAAATTTTGAAAAATCCAAAAAGATTTTCGACAACTGATGTTGAAGAGCTGATTTTCAAAATTACAAGTGCTGAACAAGATGAACAGGTTTGGGAGTGTGAGTTTTACAGAAGAAATCTGATTTTGAGAAAAAGAAATTGAGTTTAGTTAATCAGAGTCATTAATTTGAACTTGATGTAACTATTTCTAGTAAGTTTTTCTTATTGATTTAAGTGAAAACTTATGTTTTGGTAGAGAGATGTGTGTAGGAGAAATGAAGGTTTCTGATCCTGTTGCTACTAAAAGCCAGGAGATGCATCAGAACCTGTGGAGAGCTTAATTTGAGAAAAAGCCAGGATTCAATTTCAAAGGCGATAGCTAATTCCAGACTGAAAATCCCAGCTTGATGAAAGGGGGAGTCTGACAAAGTTAGAGCTAGAAAAAAGATCCGGGTACATGATTCCAGGAGAAAGTCCTGAAGAAGATCGATCAAGATTTAAGAGTCATTATGATGAAGACTCTCACTGAAGATTCCGTCAACATTCAAGGGGGAGTCTGTTGGTGCAGTTGTCTGTCGACTTCATCTTCGTTCGAGTCTTAGATTAGAACTGATAGATTAGGGCTTGTATTACGAGAAAATATCAAATTTAGTATGTTTAGATGATGATTTCGCTTCAAGGGCTATTAATAGAAGATTTCGCTTGAAGCAGGTTCAAGCGAAATCCACATAATATGATTTCGCTTGAACAGTGCTCAAGCGAAATCTCAAGGTCTATAAATACCCTGAAGCGTAATCAGTTCTAGGTGACAGTTCAGTAGTTGGTTTCCGACGCCGAGGTGCTGTCGAGGTGTCTCCAAGTCTGTAATCTTTCAGAGATCAATACAAGAGACAGTAAATAGTATTTCTGGTGTTTTACAAGCTAAACAAAGACAGAATCAATGAATTCCGCCTCTGATTCTGTCTGAGCACACTTCTGATCGACTCGCTAGGTCATTTCACGATCCTACAATTATTATATGTGAACTAGTGAATGAGGATTTAGGAAGCCTGTATTTACATAAGAAACATACTTATGATCTGTGAACTTGATTTTATTATATAACTATTATGTGATGCTCAGAAACTGATGTTTGAATACACACCATGAATACAATTTATACATGAACCAAGTGATTGCAAACTGATCCCGTGTACATGCATATCATAGGCTTTGACTGATTTATTTGTGAACAAGTAACTAACAAATTATACCGATCAAACCAAGGTGAGTTCACTGCTCTTTTTCCAAGCATGCATCCCGGGGAGGGATATCGGGTAACGTTCCGGGGAGGAACGCTTGTTTATTGGGGTATTTGTTATTATACTCAGTTTCTATCACATAAGACCCCTTACATCTACCGACAGTTGCCGGGGAGGCAACGAGGTTATTAGTTGATAGCGCTATTAGGTTTGGCACCCTCACACCGTACCGGGGAGGACGGGCGTGAACTAATTTCCTTAAAGCATGACCAATGTTTTGATAGAGACATTGGGGTTGGGCACACACATCTTGTAGCCATTTCGGTAATCGAGTTAATAACAGCATCAAATCAACTTGTTAAACTATTTTGTACACATATCTGGTAACTAAACTCGGTAAAAAAACTTTGAACTCACCAGCATTGTCTGACACACTTGTTTGCATGCTTGTAGGTTGTTAGTTGTCTTGCATTGGGACTTGCTGTCTGGAGTAGCAGGAGTGGTCATGGGTCGACTGGATGGATTTTTGTTAATGATTTCTTGATACTATACATTGGTTTTGAAACTGTTTAACTTGCTTCCGCTGAATACTTTGGTTTTCAATTAAACTTGTTGATGGTATTTTATTAATAATTCAAGATTTTATTTTGAAATTTGTACGTGTTCAATGTAATTAGTGGCTCGTTATTGGTATGTCGCACACCTAACAGGGACATTCCCTAGGTGGTATTTTGGGGGTGTGACAGTATGGAAGTAAGTTTACTATTTATACAGATCATAAGAGTTTAAGATACATTTTTGGGCAAAAAGAATTAAACATGAGGCAAAGAAGATGGATGGAAATTCTAAGTGATTACGACTGTGATATTCAATATCATGAAGGAAAGGCAAACGTAGTTGCAGATGCCTTAAGTCGTAAGTATCATGAAAAGCTAAAGCGAGTTCGTGCTCTTAGATTAAGTTTACAATTAGACTTAATGGAACAGCTGAAAAATATTCAAGAAACAGCAATCAAGGATGATGCGGAAGGAATGAAAGGAAGAATAAAAGACTTGGAACAAGGGGCTGATGGAATTTGGAGATTCCATAAGAAAAGAATTTGGGTACCTAAGCAGGGAAAATTTAGAAATAAGATTCTAGAGGAAGCCCATAAATCTAGATATACCATGCATCCTGGAAATAATAAAATGTACCAAGATTTAAGAAATAACTTCTGGTGGATAGGAATGAAAAAGGATATAGCTAGATATGTATATAAGTGTCTAACTTGTTCACAAGTTAAGGCAGAACACCAGAAACCTTCAGGGTTACTCCAACAATTAGAAATGCCGGTATGGAAATGGGAACTAATAACAATGGACTTTGTTACTAAGTTACCCAAAACCAGAAAAGGTAATGACGCGATTTGGGTAATTGTAGATCGATTAACCAAATCAGCTCATTTTCTACCCATGAAGGAAACTTTCAGCATGGAAAGATTAGCCAAGCTATACGTAGACGAAGTAGTATCTTTACATGGAGTCCCACTCTCCATTGTATCGGATAGGGATAGTCGTTTTACTTCCCATTTCTGGACTAGTTTTCAGGAAGCAATGAGAACCCGACTAAATTTAAGTACAACTTATCATCCCCAAACAGATGGACAAAGTGAAAGGAGGATCCAAACCCTGGAAGACATGCTTAGGGCATGTGTAATAGATTTTGGTGGAAACTGGGATGACCACCTACCTTTAATTGAATTCTCCTATAACAATAGTTATCATGCAAGCATTGAAGCTGCCCCATTCGAAGCACTGTATGGACGAAAGTGCAGAACTCCAGTTTGTTGGGCAGAAATAGGAGAAAGCCAATTATCAGGTCCTGAAATCGTACAACAAACCACCGACAAGATCACACAAATCAAGGAAAGACTGAAAACGGCTCGAGATCGCCAGAAGAGTTATGCAGACAATCGACGCAAGCCACTGGAATTTCAAGTCGGAGATAAGGTACTCTTGAAAGTTTCTCCTTGGAAAGGAGTAGTGCGGTTCGGAAAGAAGGGAAAGCTAAGTCCAAGGTACGTAGGACCATTCCCAGTAACACTGCGAATAGGACCAGTTGCTTATCGCTTACAACTACCAGAAGAACTGGCTGGAGTACATGATGTATTTCATGTATCCATCCTCAAGAAATGTCTATCTGACGAATCCCTGGTAGTACCTCTTCAAGATGTAGAGGTAAATGAAAAGTTAAAATTTGTTGAGAAGCCACTGCAGATAGAAGACAGAAAGGTTAAATTTCTCAAACATAAAAGACTAGTACTGGTCAAAGTCAAGTGGGATTCAAAGAGAGGACCTGAGTACACTTCGGAACTAGAATCAGAAATGAAGCGAAAATATCCCTACTTATTCCAGTAAATCTCGAGGACGAGATTTTAATAAGGTGGGGAGGATGTAACAACTCTCATTAAAATTACTATTTCTTATTATAATTTGTCCAATAGGAAACCTTAATTGAGACCCCCAAATAATATTGCATGACCCCTAAAATTTTCAGAACAATCGGAACTAGGATCAGGGCCCCTAAAACTCAGGGGGGGGGGGTATTCCCTACTTGACGATTATCCTTACAGTTTACGGTAGGAATTGAATTTCATCGAATGGTGACTCATATGGGCTATATTGGACACGAAACTACCCTACCATAGGAGTGTACCCGTCGCGCCACGCGACGGGGGCAATTTTTCATTATAAGTAGAGGGCTTTGGCACTTGCATTTTGGCGTTGGTTCGACGTAAAAACTTGTTTTGTACGCTGAGATATCATCTGTTTACTCCAAAACACACACACAAACGCTGCCCGCCTAAAATCAGTATTATTTGAATTAGTTTTCGTGTGCATTATTATTTGAATTAGGTTAACCAGGCTAAAATCAGTAGGCTAAACGCTGCCCGTCTAAATCTGCAATGTGAGTCATTCTCTTTTTATCAAAATACTTTACCAAACCCTAAATATTTTCCAGTTATAATTACAGGGATTAAGTCTTTGTAATCTTCAATTACTGCCGGTATGTGGGGTTTTGTATACATTACTTGATACCCCTCACCATTGGACAACGGGTTAGCCAATGGGTGATCTGACCATAGTCACAGATACAGTCGAGTGACAAATACCGATTTGGGGTAATTGGTAGATAGAAACAATATAATCACCCTTAATACTGTAGATTATAACAATGTGTCGGTTTGTGCAACTTGAATGACTCGCCAGTATTTCCCTGCTGATAAAACCTTTTTAAAACATGTTTCAGGTGATCTGCTGTGATCCAGGAAAAGTGCCGTGTAGCACTCCAAGCTTGAAGAAGTGGCTCAATAAAATAAAGAAACATGTTTTTTTTGTAAAAACAGGGATTTCCCAGTGAAATCACCTTTATTGTAAATTATGAGTGTTATTCCCAATTTTGTGAAATAAAATAAGTTGGACATTTTCAAGTTTTAAAAGATCCTGTTAAAATTCCGCTGCCAACATAATAAGTACCACGGGTTTCTGTCCCGCGGCTCCTGTAACGGGTAAAACCTGGCCGGGGGCCGTGACATCTGCAATAGATGTTTCAATTTTATCAACCCTCTCAGTCAATTCTTTGTATTTTAAACCATCACCCAAATGAATGGGATCATCTGATTTCCCACTGATGCCCCTTTTTCTTGGTACTGGGGACTTCTTTCCTCAGCAGAGGTTACCATAGTAAACACACCAGTGGGTATTGGAAACACACTAGTGGTCACTTTGGTTCCCAAAGAGGAAATTGTATTCAAGGGCGTCTGAGTGATGAAACAACTGGCCAGATGTAAATCAGTGGATTCAACACCTGTAGTTGCTGCTCCACTTGAACTACTGACAGGAATTACTTGTAACTCCTGCAGTGTAGCCTCCTTAGCTGTTGGTGGGTTAGTAAAGATAGAGGAACCAAACTCAGTCACTTGTTGATGTATATTCTCAGTGATAGGTAGTTGAGAAGAATTGATTTGTGTCTGATCCATATCAAGTGCATCCAATAGAAGTATGATTGATGGTGGAAGTTGTGCAGTGAGGATGGGGGTTGAAAGAGAATTTGCCCCGTGAGCAGGGCTGTGGAAGATGGATTCAAGTGAATCCAGAGCTTTATAATGTGGTGTCCCTGTGGATACAACCTGATCCTTTTGAGAGGATGCAGCAGGAGTTTTAGGCTCAGGTTGAGATCTTTCTTCCATCTGCTGTGAGGAAGTAGAAGCAGTGGTTATTGGTGACTTTTGTGTTATCACAGGATTTACTTATGGGATTTCATCTTCCAGCAGATCCTTTTTTGGAGGGTTTGGGGGCTTTTTGGTAGTTTTCTTTTTAGGCTGTTTGGTGATTTTTGGTGTGGGTTTCACAGCAGGGGTTGTGCTGCTGTGATCACCAGGAGCAGTGGGCTCACTAGCAGGAGCCTGAGGAGCAGAGGTTGTCTCAGCTAAATTCAGCTCAGGTTCCTCTGTTTATGTTTTGGAAGGTTTTGATAGCCTTGTGAAAGTTTCAGAAGATAGGCTGTTTATTTGAAAAGGATTTTCTTGGATAAGCACATGTGCATTATCCTTTCAAAATTTTCTTTTGTAAATAAAAACTTAAAAACCTTGGAAACAATAAGAATGGTTTTTTCTTTTCTTTGATATTATTAACATTTTTGACCATGTCATTGAAAATCTCCTGGGAGTAGTTAAAATCAACTTCAGCCATTATAGCATAACCCATGTATTGGATTTTCAATGGTATTTCATTAAAAGTTATTGTTTTATTTGACACACACATGAGGAGGCTATAGAATAAAAATCTCATGGCAGGTGGAAAACTTCCTTTTTGCAAAGTATCCTTTTTCATTTGTTCCTCATACCCCCTCTCAATCAAATCAGTTTGGTATTCTTCCTTTGGGAAATAACTTTTACCTGTAAGATCATTTATTTCAAAAACCTCTGAAATGGTTTGAGGTGTGACAACAACCTTAATTCCCCTTATAGTTGAAGTAATAGCCAAGGGCTTTTTGTCCTGAACTTCAAGCTTTGCATTTTTCCAGAATTCACGTAGGGTATCCAGGTAGATAGGCGCGTTACAGGTAAACAAGGTTTTGTACTTTGAAGACGAGAGAGCATCAATAACGGAGTGAATGGTTGTGTTTTGACTTGTTTTATCAAGTGTACACAGGTAGTTGTGAGGGGTTTTTAGTGCGAGAGCCATGGTGATTTGAAGGTAGTTGCGAGAGGAAGAAGACGATTAATAAATTGAAGGATTTTGATGGAAACTGCTTTTGAAAGGAATTTTGAATTCGATTCGACAGTGAAAACCCTGTTTGGGTTTTGATCAGGGTTTTATAAGGTGAAAAAGTGAATGCTGACGTGGCAGCGGTTACAAAGATCTGACGGTTAAGTACTGTCCACGTGACAACCTCTGATGAACAATGGATGACAGTTGTTTAGGAAACCACTGATGATCAATATCAGTGGTTTAAAGTGCTGAAAATGAAAACAGTGGCTGACTTTTAACTATCAGTCGATAGCCATTAGTGGGTTAAAACACTGATGTTTGACAACAGTTTTTAACAAGGACAATGGAAGAACAGGGGTTGACTTTCAGCAGTGGAAAACATCAACAGAACAGATGTTTGAACCAAAACAGTGGTTGTGGCAGACTTTTAAGGATTAATGAAAATTTTCATTTTTAGCTATTTTTAAGGATGAATTTTTGATTTTCTGAAAACATTTTAATACTTTTATTCATAGAAAAACAGGATTTTGCCTGTCATTCCATGTTCAGCATGCCAATCCTAGAGATCAAGCTTTCAAAGGTGGATGTGTCTAAAGCCTTTGTTAGCACATCTGCCAGCTGATCTTTAGTTGGAACATGGTGCAGAGAAATCAAACCTTTTTTATAGCAATCCCTCACAAAGTGATGTCTGATGTCAATGTGCTTGGTGATTGAATGTGAAACTGGATTTTTGATGATATTTTCTGCTGCCTGACTGTCCAACATAAGAGGTGTCTTTAAGGCAGTGATACCAAAATCCAGCAGTTGATTTTGAAGCCATACAGTTGGGTTGTACAGCTTGCAACAGTTATATACTCTGCCTCAGCAGTGGATGTTGAAACAGCTGCTTGCTTTTTGCTTTACCAAGACACTAAGCAACTGCCTAGGAATTGGCACCCTCATGAAGTGGACTTCCTTGTTATATTGCATCCAGCAAAGTCACTGTCTGAGAAACCTGAAAGCTTGATATTTCCATCAGCTGGATGCCAGATACCAAGTGTGGGAGTGTCACACCCCTTTCTAAGGCGAAAGCACAAGGTGTTATCATGAAAGGTTCTCATTGCATACGAATGGTAAACATACTACATGCTCGTAAAAATAACTTCAAATGCCATTGACATTACATAACAGAAAACATAGTTTAAGTGTTTACATCACAAGACAGCATTTTGTCTGAAAAGTTTACAACTTTATTCAACGATAAACATAAACAACATCCAAGAGCATGAGTAAGATCGCGCGCACATCCACTTTAGTTACCTGAAATACATGTGAGTTTTTGGAAAAACGTCAACATAATGTTGGTGTGAATTCATGCAGTGTTTGTATTGAATGTTTAAATACTTGAATGAAAACATGGTATGTAACTTGTAGAATGTATCATGAATGTTTGAATGTAACTTGTAAAACGTATCTGTAACTGAGTACTATGAATGTTTATATGTATCATGTAGAATGTATCTTTAACTGAATACTATGAATGTTTGAGATTGCTAGTGGTTTGCAAGGCCACTAACATGTGTCACGACAAAGGAAGCCACCAAACCTAGGCATTTTTGTCGACTTTGACTGAGACACGGAAGCACTCATTGGTAGAAGTAGGCCAAGAGTGGGGTTGCCTGAAACCCATTAGATCTAACCTTTTGTTCCGCGGTCTGAATGTATATGTTGATTAATGGTGCTTATGGTACCCTATTCGGGACATGATCTAGAATGTTTCACTTGAATGTTTTTGTACACATCATACCACTTTTAAACATTGTAACATTTGTAACATGTATTTCACCCCCGAAGTTATAAAACCAAAAATAGTTAAAGAAAAGGGGGAGCATGAACTCACAACTTTGCGTTCCTGCGTTGTAAACTTCACCGGATTTGCTTATCTAGCGTCGTGACCTAAACGTGTTTTATTAACGTTAGTCACTAGACTTGTATCGCACAAGTACAGTTACTATCTTTTGTATATGTTTTCTTGTGTTAAAAATAATTTATATTTTTAACTATGTATCTTACTTATATCATTTTCTCAAAAATAAATATAAGTATCTTGTATTTTTCACCCGAATTATGTATCTTGTCCAAAACTTCATTTCATGTTCATAACTTGTCCAAGTTATTTATCCTATCAAGTAATATATTTTCATAAATATATTTTTCTTGTATTTGTCTAAGTATGTTGTATGTTTATTTTTGTATTTTTACTTCTTAGAAGTATTTAGTGTATTTTCAAGTCCTAATACACTATCTCATGTAATACATACTACATACACTTAGCACAAAATTTAGTGATCAATAAATATATATATTTTTCTCAAAAATATACATACTTAATATCAATTTTAGTCTTGAAGAAATCATCATTTCTTAACACAAAAATTAGGGAAACCTTGGTAAATGTTTTTAGATACATTTTTAGGGAATAAGTTTCTCAAAACTTATATTTTTCTAAGTGTCAAAATTTATAGAAATTTTGACAGATTTTCCCCTAAAAATGGAGGTTTCCCATGTTTTTAAAACATGTGTTTATTTTCTTTTAAATCATCACAACAATCATCAACTCATTTGACACCTACCGAGTGTCAAAATTAAGTATACTACACTATATCATGAACTTGAAGTTTTTGTAAAAACTTGTAGTAACTTACCGTGTTATTTAGTAGGTTTAGTTACCCTCATAAACATGGTTATTTGTTTGTAAATCACTTTATTAAAAGATCTAGTCATTTACAACTTGTAAGATGATTTTTCTAAAATTGCTTCTCTTGTATTTTTCTTGTTACAATCATGTTTCTAGTCTTGTTTAAACACTAAAAATATTATTAGTTTACTTAGAAACCATGACTTGTAAATCTCATAAATAAACTTGGTTTCTTGGGAAAATTATTCTTGTAATCATCTATTTACAAGATTTGTATTTTGTTTAAATCATCTTTACATAAGAAAACCCATTTCATTATTCAAGTTCATGGAGACATAAAGTATGAAGATCTTGGTCTTTCACAAGATCACCACTTTAACTCACTAGATCATGTGTTTAATCACAATCTAGTAGGCTCCATATGATGTCTAACATCACCAATACTAATAATAAATCAACAAGAAGCAAATCAACATATTTAACATGTATTCTTATATTTTTAAGCTTATGTTAAAGTATCATGATCATGTTCTTTTGTGTTCTTGTGTTTAACAATATATATCATCTTTTAACCAACAACATATGAAGAAATAAGTGATCATGAAGGCTCACCACTAGCAACAAGGCTAGGGAAGAATACTAGGACTTGAAGATGACAAAATGGTTGGATAAACGCAAATGGGGGAGGTTCTTCAAGTTCCACAAGCTCCACACTTCATTAATCACCTTCTAGCACCTTATATGAAGCTTGGATTGGATGGAGCTTGATTGAAAGTGGTGGTGGTGGTAAGGGGGTTCACGGCCGTAGCTTATGGAGAGGGAGGAAGAAGTGAAGTGGTGTAGATGGTGAAGTGGGAGGTGATACTTATAAAATGTGACAAGATCTAAGTAAGATCATATAAGATCTATGAAGATCAAGTAAAGATCTTGTAAGGATTCATGGAGATCTAAGTGAATCAAGGGAAATATTTGGTAAATATTTGGTGGGGCCACCCCCTTTGTAACCGTAGACATGGATGGGGGGGGGGGAGTGTAATTTCCAACTCTAATTTATAAATAAGATAAGTTTCAAGGGTAAAGTCTAGGGACTTGAGGTGTTATTATGTTATAAGAGGTGTTATGGTGTTTGGAGACCATAACTAGTTCAGAAACATTAAAATAATGCCTCTAGTAATATTTTGATGTTCCGGGTAAAGTCCGGTTGTTCGGTTAAATAGCGGTTCGTTAAAGTGCTAAATTGCACCGTTTAGTGTCATTTAAGTACCCTTTTGTAACCCTTTTAATTCCCAACACTTAGGAGGGTATTCTGGATAATAAAACATGAATTCTGCACAATATTTATGTGTTGAAAAGCTTATTATAGCTGAATTTTGTAAAATTCTGCACTTAAAGTGCGTTTCGGGTGCTTTTTAGTGCATATTCTAGCTTCCGGAATGTCTATATGTTAACCCTTGTATGTACTCTTGGGTTTTAATGTATTCTTGTCATTGGACCTACACCTAGGCTCCAATTCTATTGTCTAACTGCTTTCTGCAGAATTGTTGACACAATGTGTCTTACCGGTGAGTTTACTAGTATTTCTGACGCAACGCTGTTCATTAATGCATAAAGTAATATCTTGTAGTATAAAACGTGCATGAATTCACAAGTATAGTATGTAATCAGACA
Organism: Helianthus tuberosus; assembly: GCA_030545235.1. Classification (NCBI taxonomy): domain Eukaryota; kingdom Viridiplantae; phylum Streptophyta; class Magnoliopsida; order Asterales; family Asteraceae; genus Helianthus; species Helianthus tuberosus. Next base: position 12,674,597 of record CM060429.1, on the reverse strand, counting down.
ATGTTGACATTTAAGCACATAATTGCAATCATTAAATAGTAATTAGAATGTACGGAAATTACCAGTTTGGTGGCAGTTGTCACAGGGAGCACCTTTTAAGTATCTGAATTTCCTTTTTACATCAATAAGATTTGACTTTCTAGGGGCTGATTGGGATCTTGCACAAACACATGTTGCAAACATGATGTCTGTCCTAGATACAGTTAGGTACAATAAAGACCCAATCATGCTTCTATAAAGAGTTTGATCAACCAAATCATCCTTCTCATCAGACATGACTATCTTTGTGGTTGCTATGGGTGTACTACATGGTTTGCAATCATTCATCTCAAATTTCTTTAAAAGTTCTTTGGCATATTTGCCTTGATGAATGAAAGTACCATTTTGCAGTTGCTTTAGTTGGAGACCAAGAAAGCACTGTAGTTCACCCATTGCACTCATCTCAAACTCAGCTGTCATGAGTTTTCTGAACTCTTCACACACTTTGGAACATGTGCTTCCAAAAATGATGTCATCCACATAAATCTGGACAATCATCAAGTCTTTCCCTATCCAGTTTAAAAACAGTGTTTTGTCAATTTTACCTCTTGTGAAACCAATAGAGAGAAGAAAAGTGGAAAGAGTTTCATACCAGGCTCTAGGTGCTTGTTTCAGGCCATATAAAGCTTTATTTAGCTTGTAGACATGATTTGGATTAAATGGATCCTCAAAACCAGGAGGTTGACAAACATATACCTCTTCTTGAATCTTACCATAGAGGAATGCACATTTAATATCCATTTGAAACACCTTTATGTTGTGGTTGACAGCAAAGGCCAGGAATAATCTGATAGTTTCCAATCTTGCTATAAGGGCAAAAGTTTCATCATAGTCAATGCCCTCTTCCTGTCTAAACCCTTGAACCACTAGCCTTGCTTTATTCTTGACAACAATACCCCTTTCATCAGTTTTATTTTTGAAGACCCACTTTGTGCCAATAGGACTCACACCCTCTGGCAGCGGTACAAGCTCCCATACTTGTTGTCTCTTAAACTGTTGGAGCTCCTCTTGCATGGCTTCCACCCAACTGTTGTCTTTTAGTGCCTCTTGGTACTTGACAGATTGATGAAGTGATAGAAAACCAGTAAAAAGATAGATGTTTTGGGATTGACTTCTGGTGAGCACCCCTTCACTGATGTTGCCAATGATTTCGTCAGGTGGATGAGACTTCAAGAAGATTAAATCTCCTTTGTATGGAACAATGGCATTTAAGGGTGAGGGCTGCAGATGTGAATCATCTGAGCTAACCACTGTTGGTGACTTTGATGATCCAACAGGGTCTTGAAATGGAGGTGGAGGAATAGGAGGAAGTGGTGTGGAAACATGTTGATTTTTATCCACTGTTTGAGAATTTTTATCAACTGTGTTTGAGGTTGTGGAAGCAGGGGTTAAAGGGCTACTTTGGTCAACAACTGTTGAGGTAGCAGTGGTTGAGTTTTGACAGCTGTTTTGAACATCTACTGCTCTAGCAATGGATGTAAACTTCTGTTGTGGAATGATGATTTCATATCCATTTTCTGATGGAGGATTTTGAGATGGACATGCACTGTTAGTCTTGACAGAGACATTTTCAAAAGTAAATTTATCAAGATCAAATAACTCAGTAGGATTTGCAGGGATTTTCATTGAAGAAAGTTCATTGAACTTCACATTCAAAGTCTCTTCCACTGTCTTAGTCCTAGTGTTAAACACTTTTTAGGCCTTAGCAGTGGTTGAGTATCCCAAATGATAACCACAATCAATTTTGGCTGCAAACTTTGAAATGGAATCTTTTAAGTTTAAAATGAAGCATGGGCAGCCAAAAACTTTGAAGTATGAGATCAGTGGTTTGATTTTATACAGAATTTCATTGGCAGTCTTTTGATGCCTGAGCTTTATTAAAACTCTGTTCTGGACATAGCAGGCAGTGTTTACAGCCTCTGCCCAGAAAGTTAATGGCAAACCTGAATCAGCAAGCATGGTCCTGACAGCCTCAATCAATGTTCTGTTCTTTATCAAAACAACCCCATTTTGTTCTGGTGTCCTTGGAATGCTGTACTGCCTTACAATTCCTTTTGACACACAAAACTCATCCAACTCCCTATTTCTGAATTCTGTGCCATTGTCACTCCTGAAGACTTTTACTGGCAAGTCAAACTGCTTTTCAACATGTTTGACAAAGTCTTGCAGAATGCCTGTAGTCTCATCTTTGGAATGTAAGAAATAAGTCCATGTAAGCCTAGAAAAGTCATCTACAATTACCAAACAATATCTTTTCTTTTTAAGACTCATGACTTTTACTTGGCCAAACAAATCCATGTTAAGCATTTGCAAGCACTTGGTTGTTTTGGCCTCTTCAATGGACTTAAATGAGCTTTTATGTTGTTTTCCTTTTAAGCAGGAAACACAATGCTCAGGACAGGTGAACACTTTTTGTGGAAGACCTCTTACAAGGCCCTGTTTTGACAAAGTAGTGATTGTCTTGAGATTTGTGTGCCCCAATCTTCTGTTCCATAGTTATGTCTCTTTGTTAGAGGCAGCTGAGAACAGACAGGCATCAGTCCTGGGGCTCTCTTTTGAAAAATCAACTACATAAACATTGCCACTCCTTTGAGCAACAAGTTGGGTTTTTTCATTTTTTATTATTTCTTCAATCTTTTTAACCATTTCAGGTCCAACAATCCTACAACACTCCTTAGTAAAAAATGATCCATAACCTTTGTCACTCATTTGAGAGACACTAAGGAGGTTGAATTTTAGATTGTCTATCAGATTAACATTTTCAAACTTGACATTTCCAGACTGACTGTACCAGAACCCATCACCTTCCCTTTACTATTATTACGAAAAGATATATCACCCTCTCCATGAGTTTTGAATTCTTTGAGTAGGGCTCTACATCCAGTCATGTGCCTGGAGCCTCCACTATCTACATACCAAAGACTATCTAAGCATGCAGAAGCTCCCTGCACATCAAGTAAATAATTAGTTCAAGAGGGTCTCCAAAGCCAATAAGGCTTTAGTGGGGGTCTCAACAGTGTCTATGTTAAGTTTAGGAAGATGGACAGTGGTTAGATCAGGGGTTTGGTCAGTTTTTGGAACATTTCTCTCTAACCACTGCTGGGGACCATTTCCTATTAGCTGTTGGTAACCAAAGGGATGCCTGTTCACTTTTGGTTTAGTAGGCTTTTTATAAACCTCATAAACATGTGGGAACCTTTGGTATGGAGGTTGACCTTTACCTCTTTGGTATTGGTTAGCATGGGGTGCATCTGTCACTTGAACTTCTCTTTTAACAGAGGTTTGATTCAGCTATTTTGTAACAGCTGTTTGGACAGGCACAAAGGATGGTTGTTTCTTGACTTGTGAACTTGATGAACTCATGGGTGTTTTTTAAGTGTACTCGTTCCTTTTTACATCATAGGTTTTAAGATACACACACTCCTGAGTTAGATGGTTTGATTTACCACAGATGGTGCAGCTCTTTGAAGGCACAATGATACTTGTTTTGTTAATGTCATAAGCTTTTAAATGAAAACAATCTTTGGTCAAATGATTTTTCTTTTCACAAAAGTCACAAAACAAGTTTTTAATCTTTTCTTTTCTTCTTTTCAGACTCCTTTGCAACAGAGTTTTGAACCACTGTTGGGATGTCCTTAAGAGGAATGACCTTGGCCTTTGGAGCTTTGACACCATCCACAATGGTGAAATCCATGGGTTTAAAATTTTCAAGAATGTCACACTCATCAGACCATGTGGGTTTGAACTGGTATTTCTCAACTTCCTCAAAAGTTGAGGACCCCACAGATCTTTCCAGAGTGATTTTGTTGCCACTTTTGTCAGTTATTTTAACTTTTTGGCCATTCTTGTTGGTGGGTATGACTTCAACAGTGGTTTGAACAGATTCATTTGCAGCAGTGTTTTCAATTTGATCATATTTTCTGAAACCTACACCAAATTTTACATTGCTTTTGATCTGTTTTTCAAGCATAACTTCATAACCTTTGCAGGATTCCACCCATTTTTCACATGTGATTTGGGTGGATTCCAACTCCTTTTTACGGACCTGATATTTTTCTATCATTGTCTGAAGTTGGTCCTTGGTTATGCTATGCTCATGTTTGAGGCTGCAAATCTCATTTTCTTTTTCTAACAATTTGTTTTTCAATTCTTTTAAAGATTTTTCAAATTGTACTTCACCATTTAACAATCTATCTCTAAGGTTTTCATTCACCTCCTTGATGTTTGCAAATGCTATGATGCATTTGTCTGAACAAAGGTTTTTAAGAACCTGGGGTGATACCTTAGTTGCAGCCATCATGGCACAATCACAGACATGTTCACTTTCTTCTGGCCTTTTCTCTTCTTTTTCACCTTGCTTCTTCTCATCTTCTTCAACAGACCAGGGATCAGACAGTGGTTCCAACAGTAGTTCTGAATTTTCTCCCAACAGTAGTTCTGAATTTTCTCCCAACAGTAGTTCACCAGCAACAGCAGTAACCACTGCTTCAGCAATTGTATCCACTGTTTCTTCATTTGACTGTCCTTCTTCAGTTTCCAGCCCTTCTGGTATAGACTTTAATGCTACAAAACATAAATCATCACTGGAAGCATCATTTTTAGCATAGAGTACAAAATTTTGATCACCTAGCTCATCAGGTAAGCTACTCCAGTCAATAAAGCCTTGGGTGAAAAAGCTTTGCTGATATGGTTGAACAACTGCTGGTGTAGCTTGTTGAGGTGCAACTTGTTGCACCTGAACCAGAGGAGGTGGGGCCTGGATATACTGTATCTGAGGAACAGTGGTTTGGACATAGTGAACAGGAACATGGGTTGTAGGGTGTTCATAATGAGCAGTGTTTACATGAGCAACAGGGGCATATTGGGAATAATGCACAGTGGTTTGGTTATTTTGGGTCTAGGGCTAGGGCTACGATGTGTGATGATTAGTCAACTAGTTTGACTCCTTCACTCTCTAGCAAAATGACCTAACCTATTACACTTGTAGCATTTTATCTTTAATTTATCCAACCCTACTTTCAGATTCCCATGTGACCCTGGAAATTTTCTCCCTGTCCTTTTGTAAAACTTGTTGGTTCTAACACTCAGCAGTGCAAGTTGGTGTAATATGTCCATTTCCTCTAAATTAGTTGGATCAAAATGCTACAGATCATTGAGTTCAAAAGAGAGATTATCAGAAATCTGGTTTTCACTACTAGCTGTGAAAGCATAGTTGTTTGAGTAGAAATCAGAGTTATTAAAAGCTCCACCAGCAGTTATGTCAATGTAATGATCATAAATCTGATCCTTACTACTACCAGATTCCTCTTGACCCAGAAGTGCTGTGCTACAAAATGTATAGTCATCAGCAACCTTCCCTGACTCTTGTAACTTCTTTTTCTGGTTCAACTCCCTTTCATAGGTAAGGAGTCTACCATGAAGTTGAGTCAGTGTTAACTCTTTGAACCCAACTGAGTTTCTAGTTACAAAAGCAATTGTGTCCCATTTTTCAGGAAGTGACCTTAAAAACTGCTGTTTAGAGTTGATTTAGCAAATTCAGTTTTAACAAGTTTCAGTTCACTTATGAGACAGCTAAAACGTTCAAACTGTTGTGTTAATGATTCACCCTTAATGTGACAAAAGGTTTCATACTGTTTATTCAAAACTTCCCTGTTATTTTCAATTACTTCTTCAGTCCCCCCAAACTGTTCCTTAAGTTCATCCTATAATTCCTTGGCCTTGTTACAGTGTAACAGCCCAGCATAAATTTCATTTGGTAGTGCAGATGCAACGATGATAAATGCCTTGGCATCCAGTTCAATTTTCTGAAAATCATGGTCAGTATAGTTCTCAATTTTCTTAGGAGCCATGACTTTTAGATCCTCAGCACTCGGCACCATTGGAACATGTGGTCCAAAGACAACCGACTTCCAACATCCGGTATTTTGTTGAGCTAAGATGTGACTCATCCTTCGCTCCCAGATGTTGTATTCATATCTGACCAACATAGGTGGTTTGAAGAGTGAACCAACGTTATTAGTATTATCCTGTGATTGTGACTTCATTCTGGTTGTTTTCAGGCACTGAATAATCAACTTTGTTCGTGATTATACCTTACTCTGTTTTACAACAAAAACCAAACAATCTAAAGTATCAATGAAATTGAGCTGAACTTTTACGTCAAAATGATTGTTAGATCAAATTTGACTGTCCTGGCTCTGATACCAATTGTTAGGATCTGAGTTTCTTTTTATTGTGTTTGTTTAAGAAGAATGAAGATGAAACAGGGATATATTGCAGTGGAATTAAATGGAATAAACTTTCAACACAATCAATGAGAGAATAAGTTTAAGCAAACATGTTTGACATGAAATCGAATGGTTGTATTTATTACAATAATCAATTACAATGCATGCATGCACATAATCTCCCCCTCAGCCTGAGCTCACTAGAATGTTTGTACAAAATGACTTGGTGATGAAGAGAGCTAATAGAACAGTACAGGGTACTGTTCTATTTATAGTACAGAACAACCACTAAGCATCTTTGGCTGACGTCACCATGAAAGTGACATCTAACCTCCTAACAACCTACAACCACTGACTATCACAACCACTGATAACTAAACAACTGATTACAAGTATAATACAAAGAATAAAGTAAACTACTGCTTCTTCATTCCACTGTTATAGCTCCAGCAGTGCTTTGGGTCTTCAGCAGTACTTGAGGCATATCAGTAGATTGAGCATCAGTGCTTATCTTCAACGGTCTTTATATATCAGCAGCAGTTGTGAAGAGCAGTACTTTGAGGTCATCAGATGTTAGGGCCACTTTCAAGGGGAAAGATCTGTTACAAACAACTGCTTATTGTGAATCCACTAATCTGAACCAGTTTTGGCTTTATCAACTGTTCCTTTCTAGGGTTCAATCCCAACATTTTGTTTTAATGGTTTAGCCGCCACAACGTTTTTCCCATGGCTTTACGTTATTTCTTTTAGTTACAATACCAAGTGCAGGTACTGTACAGATGACCAAACTCCCGCTGCAATGGCGGGGTTAAATTACTAGTTTACTCTTATTAATCAAGAAACTAGTGAAATTCTATGACACGAGGTAGTGGTAATTCTCTGTATTAATGAATATGAGATTGTTTCATCATTTCTACTCTATAATTAGGGATGAAAATGAACTAATCTTTAAGCGAACAGTTTATTGACCATTCGACGGTAAGTTTGTTTGTGTTAGTTCGTTTAGTTAAATGAACAAACGTGAACATATGCCGTGTTCGTTCATTTATGTTCGTGAACATTCGGTAACATGTTCGCTCGTGTTAATTTGTGTTCGTTTGTGTTTGGGGTTTTTAAATTTTTATATATATTAATAATTAATAATTATTTATTTATTTTATATTTTATTACCCAAGGTCCCACACAAACAAACAAACAAATGAAACGACATTTTATATTGATTGTACCAAATTTCATGCTTATATAAAATTGTAAGATAAGACATTATTATAGTGAATATAATCGTTATAATTTTTTTTTTTGTCGTTTATAAATTTGTCACAATGGCTATATAATAACAAAGTAATAAGACAAAATGGATATAAAAAGAACTCGATGAAAATCCTTTTTTTATGATGACATCTATTATTGTTGTTGTTATTATTGTTTATTTGGGAAAGAGATATCTAATTTGGTTTTGCTTAATAATGTATGGATGTGTTATAAATCAACTACAATTATGGGACTACACATAAGCCAATGGTTTATATTTTAACCTTCTAAATCCGGGTGAAGAAATTTGCCGGGTTCTAGACAAACCGGATTGAACCGGAAGTGGTTAGCTCGATAAAATTCAAGTAACTTAACTTTTCATTTTATAGAAAGGAGAGAAGTTTGTGAAAGCTTCAAAGTTAAACTTAAAAAATACTAAAGGAAATATTAAAAAGAATATTAAACATGTTTTTGTTTTGAGAAGAGAGAAAGGGAGGAGAGGGTAATTTAATTTCATCCAAAAATATTAAATTGTGAGGGGAGATAGTTGAGAGAAAGCGGTGATATGACTGGTGATTGGAATATTTGGATGTGTGGAGAATTGGAAATGCTTTTTGGAGAGAGAGGAAGCAGGATTAAGGTTGTTGCTAAGGGTATCCGGGGCGTCATGCGGGGAGTGGGGCGGCGACCCAACTCTCCGAGCGGGAAAACCGCTGTCATCACCGCGGGGAGGAGGATCGGGGAGGGTTCACCGCACAAGAAGCACAAGGATCGAGGATGTATACGTTGGGCAACGGTCATTTTAAAAAAAATCATTTTTAACAATATAAATATCCAACTTAATCTAATTTTTTACCACACCCATTCTCAAACTCACTCTAAATATCTATCAAATACAACACAAAGCCAAACCGAGCAATGCAGAACCAACCCCGCGAAGCCAAGAAAAAATCTAAAGGACGCGGCTCGCAACCGTCTCGTGGTGGTTCGAGCGGTGCAAGTGCACAACCACAACCCCATTTCGGATATACTTCACAACCACCGTTTTTTTACCAACAACCTTCACACCCCTCCTTTTACAACACCCAACCACAACCCACTTTCGGCTTTTTTCAAAATTTGTTATCCTCGGAAATGTTGCCGTTCATCCTCGCCCGAAAGCGCGAGATCGCTAACAAGTACGGGTGGCCGTGCAATTTCTAAAATTTTTATGTAGTATTGCGATGTAATTTTTATTTTCTAGTTTGAATGTAATTTTTATTTTTAATTTAATGAAATGTCTTTTATTAAATTTCATTTAATTTTTATTAATATTTGTTTAATTTATAAACATGCATAATTACAACAAATAAAAAAAACAAAAAAAAAAAGCAAGTCCCCCAAGAGAGGAGTGCCGCCATCAATTTGAGGGTGTGATGGGAGTTAAGAGGGGAGTTGACGTGGCATAACCTGATTGAGTATGTGTAAGAGAAGGGACTCCCCTAAGAGGGGAGTGCCCCTCTCACCCTAAGGATGTGTGGATGTATATTACTAGAAGGGGCATTTATGGGTACTAATATAGGGCTGGCATAATAGGCCAAGTCAATTTGTTAAGACACGAAAACCATAAGACACAAACCCAAAACATGTAAATACGAACACGACACGAAATTTTATCGTGTTAGATTTTCGAAACACGAACACGAACCTGTTAATAAACAGGTTACATGAAATGACCTGCTAAGACACGAAAAAATTACCAACGTATCATATGACCTGTTTAAGACACGAACACGACCTGTTTAAGACACGAACATGACCAATTGGGGAAGCTGTGAACCGAATTGGGAATAGTGGTGATTGTGAGAGAGATTTAAAAATTTGGGTTTGGATTGTGGAAAAAGAATCATGTTTGTTTGTGAATAATTCATCCCAGATCCCACGACTGATGACCCCATGTCCATACCCACATATAATATTTTTTTAATTTTTAATTATTAACATGTACTTAACGGGTCATAACAGGTGACGTGACCGTGTCGTCCCGATCAATCAAAAACCCAATTAAACCTAGGTAGCTAGGGTAAGTCGGGTATCGTATCCACAAAGAGCATGTGGTCAGTATCGCACAACCTGTTCGATTAGTTAGACTATTTACAAATAATGTACAAAGTGGTTATAAAGATTGCTAATTTTATTTGTTTGTTTGGTTTTGAAAATAAATCGGAGTGAACCGATAATTTGATGTTATTCTTAAAACAATGTGTGATTAATAAAGATTGTAAACTAAACTAAAAAGTTGAAACAAGAATTAGGAATACGGATCACACCCGGTTCGATAATTACAAGACCTAGGGTTCCTATATGTTTTAACTTGATTCAATTGCATATAGTGATTAACGGATTACTATCACGAAACTTAGGTGCCAATTGCTATCTACGTCATAGACAACGGACCACAATTCACTTCATTACCTCGGACATGTAAATTCTAACCTAAGATAAGGCATAATTCCACATAACCATTTCGCAAAGTCATAACTTTATCATCGTTCAACAATTCACGAATTCGAAACAAATGCAAGACAATTATCCAAGGTTCAAATACTAAACAATTTGTCACAAAATCAAATCAAAATACAAATGCATAAACCCTAGAAAATCTTACAACATCTACACCGGGGTGAAACCGAAGAGACTAGCCGCTCATGGTTGGGTGGACGCAATCACCGGCCGACGAACACGAACACGGATCCATGACCTTGAGCCTTGAGGAGTGGTGGAGGTTAGGGTTTGAAGGTTTGATGGAGAATGATTGAAGATGATGGAAATGGTGATTGTGGAATGGATTAGGATTCTAGGTTAGAGGTGAATGGTAGGTGGTGTTAGAGATGATTAGGGATGAGTTAGAGAGTGTTTTTCTTTTCTTCTCTCAAATGAATGGGAGTTAAAGGAATAATAAAGTGTAACTCACCTTTTTCCAAAATTGACTTTTCTCTAAAAAAATCTCGTTTTTACTAATCATCTGGTGTGCAGCAGATAATGCATATATTATAAGCCCCGAAACTCATTTTCTCGTCGAGCTACCCCAAATGCGTATATTATAAGCCCCGAAACTCATTTTCTCGCTCAGGATAAGCCAAAATGAAGTTTGGACTTTTTCTGGCGCAGAGTTTAGCTCAGTTTTGCCTCTTTTTGCATTTTCTTCAATTATGTTCTCTCTAGCATCCGCCCAAAGCTTCAGTAAATCTCTAAAATGCACCTTAAACCCGCCAATGCCTGCAAAACACAAACCATATCAAAGTGGTGTATTCCAGAAAGTAACTTCGTGTAATTAACCGAAATTAAAACCATTAAGCTATGGAATTTTACCAACCCATCACATCCCCACACTTGTCTTTTGCTTGCTGTCACGGCCCCCGTCCCGGTTTTACCCGGTCCAGGAGCCGCGGGACAGAAACCCGTGGTATTTATTAAGTGAGTTGACAGCGGAAGATTTAACAGGATCATTTAAAACTTGAAATGCCCGATTATTTTATTTCATAAGTCGGGATAAACCGCGTAATTTACAATAGAGGAATTTCACAAGGAAATTCCCTGATTTACAAAACATGTTTATTTGTTTAATTGAGCCACTACTTCAAGCTCTGTTAGTGCTCCGTAGCACTTTTCCTTGGTTCACAGTAGTCACCTGAAACATGTTTTAAAAATATTTTATCAGCGGGGAAATACTTGCGAGTCATTCAAATTTGATAAAATGACACATAGTTATAAATTACAGCATAAGAGCGATTACAATGGCTTTTATCTTATTTTTATCTGGAGCCGTGTCACCTCCTGGTGACGATGGTCATACCACTATTGGGTCCTTTCACCCAAGTAGTGATGATTATCACTGTTAGGATTTATTAGCCTAACCGTGAGAAATTAGTAATGTGCACAATACCCCACTAGCCAGTGATTCAAGATAACCACGACTTAATCCCTGTAGTTATAACTTTTGAAAAATGATTGGAGTATTGTAAAACATTGTTGATAAAAAGAGAATGGCTCACATTGCAGATTTAAACGGGCAGAGTTTAGCCTACTGATTAGCCTTGTAACCTAATTTAAATAACAATGCACACGAACTAGGTCAGTAACTAATACAGCATTTACGATAACTCACGAGATTAAAACCCTCACAACGAATGACAAAATGCAATACTTAAACATCCATCGAATTCACGACGAATGACAAAGTATGGCCCTAATGTGGGAAGCACTTAAACATCCATTGGATAGTTTCAATCGATCGGACATTGAATCGTAGCAGCGATCGAGTTAATACCCTGTATCGTAGTAGCGCCTTGATACCTTAAATTTCGAATTTGAGCAGTGTATCTTCGTTTTTGAGAAACGTTTTCAACACCACTGAACTGCTCATGATCCAAGCAATTTATAGCAAAAATTTGAGGTTTACGCGGCCCGCGTAAGCCTCCTCTTGATCTTACGCGGCCCGCGAGGGCCTCCTAAACGTAGACTAGGGCTAGCGTGTCATCGGTAGGCATGCCACGTGTGTGACACGTGGACCGGGAACGCTTATCCGGTCAACAGGGCTTTGACGCGGCCCGCGTAAGCTTCTCTTATGGCTTACGTGGCCCGCCTGAAACACAAAAACCTTAATTTCTTAGTTTTTCATGCACTTTAGGGTTTCGGGGGTTCGGGTTTTCACCTACGGGTCGTTTTGGGACAATTTTGAAGGTCCTTACATCCTCCCCACCTTATTTAAAATCTCGTCCTCGAGATTTGTTGAAATAAGTGAGGATACTTTCGCTTCATTTCTGATTCCAGCTCCCAGGTGTATTCGGGTCCTCTTTTCGAATCCCACTTGACTTTGACCAATACTAGTCTTTTGTGCTTGAGAAACTTAATTTTTCTGTCTTCTTTTTGCAGTGGCTTCTCAACAAATTTTAACTTTTCATTTACCTCTACATCTTGGAGGGGTACTACCAGGGATTCGTCGGATAAACATTTATTGAGGTTGGATACATGAAATACGTCATGTACTCCAGCTAGCTCTCCTGGTAGTTGTAAGTGATAGGCAGCTGGCCCTATTTGCTGTATTACTGGGAATGGTCCTACGTACCTTGGACTTAGCTTTCCTTTCTTTCCGAACCAAACTACTCCTTTCCAAGGAGAAACTTTCAAGAGTACCTTGTTTCCAACTTGAAACTCTAGTGGCTTGCGTTGATTATTGGCATAACTTTTCTGGCGATCTCGAGTCGTTTTCAGTCTTACCTTGATTTGAGTGATCTTGTCGGTAGTTTCTTGCACTATTTCAGGACCTGATAATTGACTTTCTCCTATTTCTGCCCAACAAACTGGAGTTCTACACTTCCGTCCATATAGTGCTTCGAACGGGGCAGCTTCGATGCTTGAGTGATAACTATTGTTATAGGAGAATTCAATTAAGGGTAGGTGGTCATCCCAATTTCCATCAAAATCTATCACACATGCCCTAAGCATGTCCTCCAGGGTTTGGATCGTCCTTTCACTTTGTCCGTCTGTCTAAGGATGATATGCAGTGCTTAGATTTAGTCGGGTTCCCATTGCTTCCTGGAAACTTGTCCAGAAGTGGGAAGTGAAACGACTATCCCTATCTGATACAATGGAGAGTGGAACTCCATGTAAGGATACTACTTCATCTACATACAACTTGGCCAACCTTTCCATGCTAAAGGTTTCTTTCATGGGTAGAAAATGAGCTGATTTGGTTAATCGATCCACAATTACCAAAATCGCGTCATTACCCTTTCGGGTTTTGGGCAACTTAGTAACAAAGTCCATGGTTATAAGTTCCCATTTCCATACCGGCATTTCTAATTGTTGTAGTAGACCCGAGGGTTTCTGGTGTTCTGCCTTAACTTGTGAACACGTAAGACATTTAGAAACATATCTAGCTATGTCCTTTTTCATTCCTATCCACCAAAAATTATTTCTTAAATCTTGATACATTTTATTGTTACCAGGATGCATGGTATACCTAGATTTATGGGCTTCTTCTAAAATCTTATTTCTTAATTCTCCTTGCTTAGGTACCCAAATTTTTTTCTTATGGAATCTCCAAATTCCATCACTTCCTTGCTCTAATTCTTTAACTCGTCCCATCATTCCTTCAGAATCATCCTTGATTGCTGTTTCTTGAATATTTTTCAGTTGTTCCATTAAATCTAACTGTAGATTTAATCTAAGAGCACGAACTCGCTTTTGCTTTTCATGATACTTACGACTTAAGGCATCTGCAACCACGTTTGCTTTTCCTTCGTGATATTGAATATCACAGTCGTAGTCACTTAGAATCTCCATCCATCTTATTTGCCTTATGTTTAATTCTTTTTGCCCAAATATGTATCTTAAGCTCTTATGATCTGTATAGATAGTAAACTTACTTCCATACAAATAATGTCTCCAAATCTTAAGGGCAAAAATTATGGCTCCTAATTCTAAGTCATGAGTCGTATAGTTTTCCTCGTGCTTTTTCAATTGTCTTGAGGCATACGCAATTACTTTCTTGCGTTGCATTAGCACACATCCTAATCCTAGCTTAGAAGCATCGCAGTAAACTTCAAAATCCTCTGTTCCTTCTGGCAAGGCTAGAATTGGGGCGTTTGTTAGCTTTTGCTTTAAAACCTTAAAAGCTTCTTCTTGCCTAGGTCCCCATTCAAACTAAACTGCTTTACAGGTTAGCTTAGTTAATGGCACAGCTATCTTGGAAAAATCCTTAATGAATCGTCTATAATATCCAGCTAACCCTAGAAAACTTCTAATTTCTATAGCTGTTTGTGGGGCTTTCCATTTGGTGATCGCTTCTATTTTAGAGGGATCTACGTGAATACCTTCGTGATTCACCATGTGTCCTAAAAATTGTACCTCCTGTAGCCAAAATTCGCACTTCGAGAATTTGGCGTAAAGCTTCTCCTTTCTTAACAAAGTTAAAAGTGCATGCAGGTGCTGACAGTGCTCGTCCTGACTTTTGGAATAAATAAGTATATCGTCGATGAAGACAATTACAAATTTATCCAAATAAGGTTTACATATCCTATTCAACATGTCCATAAATGCTGCAGGAGCATTTGTTAATCCGAAGGGCATGACTGTAAACTCGTAATGACCATACCTAGTTCTGAAAGTGGTTTTAGGTATGTCTTCTTCTTGTACTTTCAACTGATGGTATCCAGAGCGTAAATCTATCTTAGAAAAGTATTTAGCTCCTTGCAATTGATCAAAAAGATCATCAATCCTAGGTAATGGGTATCGGTTCTTAATTGTAATCTTATTTAATTCCCTATAATCGATACACATTCTCATCGAACCATCTTTCTTCTTTACAAACAACACTGGTGCTCCCTACGGGGATGAACTAGGTTGTATGAATCCTTTACTTAATAATTCATCTAATTGATTTTTCAATTCTAGCATTTCGGTGGGTGCTAACCGATAAGGTGCCTTGGCTATCGGTGTAGTTCCAGGAATTAGATGAATTCTAAATTCGACTTCCCTATTGGGTGGTAATCCCGGTAGTTCTTCTGGAAATACATCTGGGTATTCTGCTACTACAGGAATTTCCGTAAGTTCCTTATCTTTAGTGTTAATGATAACTGAGATCATATACACTATTTCTTGTTTTCTTGAATAACTGGCCAACTTCATTACTGAAATGAATTTCAGTGGCTTTCGTGGCTTATCTCCTGTAATCACCACTAATTCTCCTGTGGGTGTATGAATTTCTATGGAGTTTTTATCACAGAGAATTCGAGCATGGTTGGCTACTAACCAATCCATTCCTAATACAATATCGAACCCGGCTAAATTCATAGGTAACAGGTTTGCAGAAAACTTATGGCCTAAGAGTTCTATCTTTCCTTCTCTCAAAACTTTATTTATGTTAACATAATTCCCATCTGCTGTTTCGACTGTAAAAATCTGCCTAAGGTTGGTTAAGGGTAAATTAACAGCTTGGCAGAATAAAGTATTTATAAAACTTTGGGTTGCACCAGAGTCAAATAATACTTTTGCATAAACGTCGTGGACTAGGAATGTACCAGCTATCACGTCAGGGATTAGCTCTGCTTCCTAAGTAGTTAACTGGAAGGCTCTTGTGTTTCTCTTGGTAGTTCCTTTTGCAGGTTTGGCTTTGTTATCAGCTGGTTTGACCAATTTCGGGCAGTCTGGCCTAAAATGTCCAGCTTCTCCGCAGTTGTAGTAGATGGTTGCTTTCTTCTTCCTGCAATCTTCCTCTTGATGCCCTGGAATTTTGCAAAAATTGCAATACCCTTTGAATCTTCCAAAATGCTTTCTTTTACAGGCATTGCAAAATGGAACAGTGGAAGATTGCCCAGTTCCCTTTTTCTTGAAATTACTACGGTTACCCATACGGAATCCTTGGGTAATCTTTTGGGTCACCTCCTTTTTCCGATTTTCTTCTCGCGTACGCACCAGTCCGTCCGTCAAAGTGTTGGCTAATTCCACTGCATCGTCAATAGTGCGAGGTCTCGCAGCTTTAATGATATCACGGATTTTGCCAATCAATCCCCAAATATAGCGAGAGATCAGAACCGGTTCTGGTGAAGCCAGGTTTGGTACAACTCTAGCATACTCGAAGAATGTCGAAGTATACCCTCGATAGTCTACATCCACCATCCGGTGGTTCAAGAATTTATTCGCCATTTGTTCCTTTTCATATTCAGGACAGAATTTTCTCTCCACTAGTCGCTTAAATTCTTCCCAACTTATGGCATAGGCTACATCGCTTCCTTTGGCTTGAAGTACCGTATTCCACCATTCTAGCGCCCCTTCTTTAAAAAGATGCGACGCGTACATGACCTGGTCTTCCTCGGCACATTTACTTATTTTAATTACCGCCTCGGTTTTCTCTAACCAACGCAGTGCAGCAGTCGCCCCCTCGTTGCCTGCAAATTCAGCTGGTTTACAGGCAAGAAACTCCTTGTATGTGCAACCAGGCGTTGCAGCTTTCATATTCTTAAGGAGTGGGGCTTGCATCCCATTGTTACTGTTATTAGTATTGTTGCCGCCTCCGTTTACACTATTACTGAAATTGTCGCCGTGTGTACGTTTGCTAGGAATAATTTGTTGAGGTTCAACTGGATTTCGAGCAGCAGCAAGGATTGCTGGAATAGCATTGGCTATTCCCTGAGCAACGATATTCTCGATATCTTGCCTATTCAGAAATTGATCTTCATTGTTTTGTTCAGATTGGTTAACTTCATTAACGGGTTCATTACCAGCGTGTTCCATCTGGTAATTAATTTATATAAGTGATTAGCATAAAATAATTAATAATCAAACATAAAAAAAATAGTTGCACATAATCATGTCAACACGTATAGCCAAATTTGTCGATTTCTCGACGTTCGATATTTTATATATTATAATAGGCATCCGTACACATTGGTTATCTTACAAAAGTTTTATTTTTAAGTTATTTCACATAATTATATTTTTATTACTATTACTATTTTGTTATTATACAACCACAACCACACCATCGGCTGGCATATCAGAAGCGACGTTCCCTCTCGTCGTACTTCCAGGAGATCTGTTCTCCCACCTCCCGGATTCGATTCCCTGCATCCACCAGCTCCTCGCCAAAATGGCGGAGTTCAGCCAAGTTCTCATTGCTCATCGGTGGGTTTGGTGCAGCCTCTGGGTCGAACTGAGGGAAAAACGTATAAGGGTTATTTAAGAGATTCTGGAACTGCCAGTCATTGGTCCACCATTCTTCCATTTCTCCTAAAGGTTGAGTGTTGACAAGGGGATCTGGGATGGCTGGTTCCAAATTCACTGGGAGTTGGGTTTCAGCAGGATAAGTAAAGAGGTTTTCATTGACAGGCTTAAGAATATCACAGTTCGCCAGTTTACGATCCAACTCCTCCCACAATAGCATTTCCTGGTCTTGCCTGGAACTTTCTCCGATCTCTATTCCCTTGCCTTTATTCATTGGATCCTCCGTCTTTATAACTTTCCGTGTCGCTGGTTTCTTCCTGCGCATACGCCTCCAGCCCATAATTCTTCTTATTTTCTTTGGCTTGGGTTTCTCCGGAGGCTGGGCTTGAAATTCCATAGGTTCCTCAACATCGGCACAATAACCGGTAAAGTCTCTAGAAACTTCCAGATTAACAGAATAGAGATTGAGATTCTGAAGAGCTTCAGACAACTCACTCATGTTGTTTAGCAGATATGAAGAAACACACAAAATTCTAGGTTAAAATTTTGTAAATTGAATAATCACAGAAAGGCAATCAAAATTTAAGTATTAATTACAAATATCTAATACATTTATATGAATAGATTGATTAAAACAAAATATTGCGATTTATATATATATATATATATATATATATATATATATATATATATATATATATACAAATTACAACTGAAATTTAAAATATACTAGGGATAATTTATTTTAGTCTATCTTTTCTTACTAAGTTGTTTATCTAATGGGCAAGTTTCTTTTAAAGTTTCTGGCTTATGGATGATATGGGTGCTAGTACTGGGTCAGGGTGTTGGCAGTTTAACTTAATTAAAAGTTAACATTTACTGCTGTAGTGGCTAACATATAGAGATTTGCCCATTGTTCGTCTAATTCATCTTCCCATGGTGGGTTATCACCTGTTTCCTGGGTCTCTTTATTAATTATCACTTCTTTTGTTTGTGACTTCTTTATTTTCTCTTGACTTTTTCTAATAATCCAACTTCTTTTCTTAATGGTAAGTGGTTTCTCAAACTGTGCCTTACGAACAAATATTCCTTCCTCGGTATCCGCTGAGTATCTTGAGGAATTTGATTGGAATGAGGTTCCCTTATCTTTTGGTGTACTATCTAGTTAACGATAGATGTCCGAAATTCTTTGCTTACCCATACTGTAACTAACAAGTAGCCAGTTAACAAACACATAATCACAAGATGATAATCAGGAAAATTAAGTATTTCTATATACTTAATTGGCTTAAATCAGTGGCTCTGATACCACATTTTTCTGTCACGCCCCCCGTCCCAGTTTTACCCGGTCCAGGAGCCGCGGGACAGAAACCCGTGGTATTTATTAAGTGAGTTGACGGCGGAAGATTTAACAGGATCTTTTAAAACTTGAAATGCCCGATTATTTTATTTCATAAGTCGGGATAAACCCCATAATTTACAATAGAGGAATTTCACAAGGAAATTCCCTGATTTACAAAACATGTTTATTTGTTTAATTGAGCCACTACTTCAAGCTCTGTTAGTGCTCCGTAGCACTTTTCCTTGGTTCATAGTAGTCACCTGAAACATGTTTTAAAAATATTTTATCAGCGTGGAAATACTGGCGACTCATTCAAATTTGATAAAATGACACATAGTTATAAATTACAGCATAAGAGCGATTACAATGGCTTTTATCTTATTTTTATCTGGCACCGTGTCACCTCCTGGTGACGATGGTCATAACACTATTGGGTCCTTTCACCCAAGTAGTGATGATTATCACTGTTAGGATTTATTAGCCTAACCGTGAGAAATTAGTAATGTGCACAATACCCCACTAGCCAGTGATTCAAGATAACCACGACTTAATCCCTTTAATTAAAACTTTTGAAAAATGATTGGAGTATTGTAAAACATTGTTGATAAAAAGAGAATGACTCACATTGCAGATTTAAACGGGCAGAGTTTAGCCTACTGATTAGCCTTGTAACCTAATTTAAATAACAATGCACACGAACTAGGTCAGTAACTAATACAGCATTTACGATAACTCACGAGATTAAAACCCTCACAACGAATGACAAAATGCAATACTTAAACATCCATCGAATTCACGACGAATGACAAAGTATGGCCCTAATGTGGGCAGCACTTAAACATCCATTGGATAGTTTCAATCGATCGGACATTGAATCGTAGCAGTGATCGAGTTAATACCCTGTATCGTAGCAGCGCCTTGATACCTTAAATTTCGAATTTGAGCAGTGTATCTTCGTTTTTGAGAAAAAATTTCGACACCACTGAACTGCTCATGATCCAAGCAATTTATAGCAAAAATTTGAGGTTTACGCGGCCCGCGTAAGCCTCCTCTTGATCTTACGCGGCCCGCGAGGGCCTCCTAAACGTAGACTAGGGCTAGCGTGTCATCGGTAGGCATGCCACGTGTGTGACACGTGGACCGGGAACACTTATCCGGTCAACAGGGCTTTGACGCGGCCCGCGTAAGCTTCTCTTATGGCTTACGCGGCCCGCCTGAAACCCAAAAACCTTATTTTCTTAGTTTTTCGTGCACGTTAAGGTTTCAGGGGTCCGGGTTTTCATTTACGGGTCGTTTTGGGACAATTTTGAAGGTCCTTACACTTGCCCTCAAGCAAATCTGTTTTTTTCACTTTCACGTGGGTCGAACGAAAAACACACTCCCCATTCCCGAGACTAAGGTTAAGGTCTATTGTCATGCCCGGTTCAAACTTTTTACAATTTTCAACATATTTAGCAATAAATGATTAATCATGTAAAAATGGTTATCCAAGATTAACCCGCGGTGAAACTCGCATTTCATGCATATCCCTCACAATGTTCACTCCCCTCATTTTACAAGTTGGCAAATTTTCATGATGTATTAGCACTTTTAAAAAGTAATCACTCAAAACCGATTAGAACACGTACCCGCATAGGCTTGCAACTCAATCATTCTCCACCACCGAACACGAATACTAAGCACAAGTCAAAAGGTCT
Organism: Helianthus tuberosus; assembly: GCA_030545235.1. Lineage (NCBI taxonomy): Eukaryota > Viridiplantae > Streptophyta > Magnoliopsida > Asterales > Asteraceae > Helianthus > Helianthus tuberosus. The sequence continues at coordinate 12,654,336 of CM060429.1, read as the reverse complement.
TTGTAAGGGTTGTAACAGGGCTAGGCTAAGGGTAGGAAGTAGGATATTTAAAGTGGCAAAGGTGATTCGATTTTATTACAAACCACTAAGCTAAACAAAACTAAATATAAACATCAACTATGAGGCAACAACTTTCGCCTTTTATTCAACAACTACTAACACATCTTTTTGTGTTTTTCTCAACGCTTTTTCATTCTTTTTTTTATAACATTTTCTGATTTTTTTTTCTCTTTTTTTATATATGAATAAATCACAACTATACAAACTTAACTCCTATAATCAAATCTTCATCACACAGGTTTAAAAAGAAATAGCTTATGGTTATGGGCTAAATGGGTTGTCAAACGAAAGGTTTAGGTTCAAAGTTGGCTACTAAGGGATAGATTTTGGGTAAGGATAAATAAATGGTGTACAAGGAAAAGTTTTACCTAATGCCTTAATCATTCTTGTGCTTGTATTCGGTCTATGATCTCAAACGTATCAAAAGATGCAAGTTCTACAATACATGACTAGTGGTCCACTCGAACAAAGAAATATGTGCAAAACTAATGTATACAAATGGCTCAAAATCTCACGTATAAGGGTATGGAATATGATATACATGAATTGCAAGTTTCTTAGGCGGATTATTCCCAAATAACCACCCGCTAAATACCCGTCATGCTATTAACTCGAACTTGACCATGACAAAAGACCAAATGGGTTGTGTCATCCCTCGTTAACTTAATTACTTGTGCTTTTTAGATCGCTTCAAACAAAGACATTTCAAAAAAAAATATATGAAATTTTTCCCCCATCCCCACATTTGAGATCAACATTGTCCTCAATGTGTAATGTTTAAATGAACGGGTCAAAAATCGAAAAAAAACTTTTACTTCCCCATCTCCACACTTGAGGAAAACATTGTCCTCAATGTGTAAGAACTAGAGTTTTTTTCAAAACGCACAAGGGATGTGACACGGCTAACCTTCCCCAAAATTCCACCCCGGAAAATAAAATACAAAATACAATCCACTTATTTGCTAACTAAAAATCAAAGATAAAAAGAAATGTATGCACCTGGTTTTTTCTCTCGTTCCTCGTGTGCTCTTCATCTTTCAACAAAAATGGTCGTCTCACGAACATGATGTACCTATAAATCTCAACCCTTCTGTAGAAGCAAGCTTCTCACAACCATCAAAATTTGTTAGTTACCTAGTTCTACCACTTTTATGAAAACACTACCACGACATAAGTTATTTCACTTTGATTTATGTGAAAAAAATAATGTACAATAACAACAAACCTAACTCACTTTCGTAGGAATCACGGTTGCATTTAGCTTATGCAACAAGCTCTTTTAAACCTCCCGATAGCTCGGGAGGACGAGTAGGTCTCGTGAGGGTTATATAGGGAACACACCCACAAAGTTCATCTAACTAGAAAAATAAAATAAAACGAATAATTATACAAACTCTATAACAATCATACCTAATTTTCCTCTCATGGTGGTCGAAGTGAGTATTTGCCTACCGAATTTCCAACATATGCTCGGTAGTTGGCATGCTGAATCCACTCTCTTTTTATTTTACGTGGCATGCATATAGTACAACTTCGGGGCCGTTTCTTAACAAATTGGCCAATGTCTTGCGACGCCACCCTTCGAATCTTTATACCCGAACCCTCATCCCCAACTTTGTTGGTTGGAGTGATAAGTATGGGAGAAGGATATATATGAATTTGGGCTTCTTTTGGCTCCGACTCGTCTTGCGGTGTCATGTCTTCCCCTTGGTTCAAACATTCATCTTCTTGCTCCGGAAGATCTATAACCTCTTCCACCACATCACCATCCACCATTGTACCATTAGCCTAAACCTCTCGCTTGCGTTTAATTTGGGCTATTTCCTCGGTTAGTTGACCAACCTGAATAACCAAAGCCTCAAATAATTTGTCCCTCAGCTCGTCTTTCTTTTTCATTTCTATCATCATGTCCATGATTGCATCGAGCTTAGAGTGTAATGAATCTTGAGGCTTCTCGTATGTCGGCTGAGGGGAGTCATGATAATATTCATCATACTCCTCCTGGTAACTTGGGAAATGTGGCAAGTCGGGTTTATAGTTGTTGTAACCCTGCTTTTGCTCATAATGGTAATCAATCTCCGAATAGTAGTAGTCTTGATAAGTTGGTGGTGGTGGTGGTCTAGCGTATGGATAATGTGAGGATGGACCATAGGAATCTTCATAATCCGCCCTCCTATATTCATACAATCCGCTGAGGTAGTCTTTCCAATCCTTGTATGCTTGAACTTTTTCGTAGAAAACAGAGCAATCCTATAAATAATGCTCTCCGCTTCCGCAACACTCACACGGATCATCATCTACCCAATTCATATCGAAAGATGGTACCTGCAAAACATGTACCTGCACAAACAAGCTCGACCACCCAAAGTAAAATCACAAAAATACAAGAAAGAAAAACTAAACTAAAATCGAACAAGCAATGAAATACTAAGAGCACTAGCTCCCCGGCACGGCGCCATTTTGACGTGACCGTGTCGTCCCGATCAGTCAAAAACCCAATTAAACCTAGGTAGCTAGGGTAAGTCGGGTATCGTATCCACGAAGAGCATGTGGTCAGTATCGCACAACCCGTTCGATTAGTTAGACTATTTACAAATGATGTACAAAGTGGTTATGAAGATTGCTAATTTTATTTGTTTGTTTGGTTTTGAAAATAAATCAGAGTGAACCGACAATTTGATGTTATTCTTAAAACAATGTGTGATAAATTAATATTGTAAACTAAACTAAAAAGTTGAAACAAGAATTAGGAATACGGATCACACCCGGTTCGATAATTGCAAGACCTAGGGTTCCTACATGTTTAGCCTTGATTCAATTGCATATAGTGATTAACGGATTACTATCACGAAACTTAGGTGCCAATTGCTATCTACGTCATAGACAACGGACCACAATGCACTTCATTACCTCGGACATGTAAATCCTAACCTAAGATAAGGCATAATTGCACATAACCATTTCGCAAAGTCATAACTTTATCATCGTTCGACAATTCACGAATTCGAAACAAATGCAAGACAATTATCCAAGGTTCAAATACTAAACAATTTGTCACAAAATCAAATCAAAATACAAATGCATAAACCCTAGAAAATCTTACAACATCTACACCGGGGTGAAACCGAAGAGACTAGCCGCTCATGGTTGGGTGGACGCGATCACCAGCCGACGAACACGAACACGAACACGGATCCATGACCTTGAGCCGTAAGGAGTGGTGGAGGTTAGGGTTTGAAGGTTTTATGGAGAATGATTGAAGATGATGGAAATGGTGATTGTGGAATGGATTAGGATTCTAGGTTAGAGGTGAATGGTAGGTGGTGTTAGAGATGATTAGGGATGAGTTAGAGAGTGTTTTTCTTTTCTTCTCTCAAATGAATGGTAGTTGAAGGAATAATAGAGTGTAACTCCCCTTTTTCCAAAATTGACTTTTCTCTAAAAAAATCCCGTTTTTACTAATCAGCTGGTGTGCAGAAGATAATGCATCAATTTCTGGCCTTTCAAAACCTTATATTTTGATTCGTCTCGTCGAGATACCCCAAATGCATATATTATAAGCCCCGAAACTCATTTTCTAACTCAGGATAAGCCAAAATGAAGTTTGGACTGTTTCTGGTGCAAAGTTCAGCTCAATTTTGCCTCTTTTTGCATTTTCTTCAATTATGTTCTCTCTAGCATCCGCCCAAAGCTTCACTAAATCTCCAAAATGCACCTTAAACCCGTCAATTCCTGCAAAACACAAACCATATCAAAGTGGTGTATTCCAGAAAGTAACTTCGTGTAATTAACCGAAATTAAAACCATTAAGCTATGGAATTTTACCAACCCATCAACACGCTAACGAGTTTTAACCTATTTAGACATGAAACCTATTAAGGTCAAACACGAAAAATGATAACTTCGTGTAGGTTCATGTCGTGTTATCGTGTTCGTGTCAGAATTGACAGCCCTATACTACTCTAGTTTGTGCTGCCATGTTAATTCTACATCCAATTACTTTAGTACTATCAAAACACTGGCGCCGCCTGTAGGAATCCGTTCGTGCAAAATAAAATAAAATAATAATTACTTGAATTACAACTGGAATGGAAAGCATAAATAACAATACAGTTACAACTGAAAGAAAAATACAGGAACAGAATTACAGAAAATTAAAAAAATTCTTGGCTGAGGATCGTGTTACACACGGGTCCCTTAAAACAAATTTCGTGTCTCCCAGGAGATCACGTTTGTTTCCAGGATACAACAACCAGAAGCAGTTGCACTGCCGATCTTGACTCCAACTCGAAGGTGTACCTTGAGTTCTTGAAGAAGAAGATGAAGATTCAGAGAAGATTGTATGTTACTGTGTGTATTCGGTGTGTTGGTTCTGCAATAGGATACTCCTATTTATACTGATGATCCATGTTGAAACTGAAAAATGAATTAAATGGGAGAATTAAACTGCATTAAACGTCTTCAATGCACTTTAATTCGTCATTTAATTCTCAGTCAAACGCATTGACTCGTCAGTTTCAACTGCTGAAATGTAACTGCACTAGCATTAACTGCTGCTGTCAGCTTCTACGCGTGCACGTGCCCTTGCGCGTGCAAGTCTGCACGCTCGTGCGCCATTTTGGCTCACTGCCATGTGCGCATGCGCCATACTGGCTCAATTCCATGCGCACTTGCGCGCGTGCGCCACGTCACATGTGAGCCTATACGAGCACGCCACACAGTCGCGCCGTATTGGCTCACTCTGGTGTGCCGCGCACGTCACATCAGTGCCCATGCTCCATGCGCGCCTCTATGCCATATGTACTCACGCGCGCACGCGCATGACTGCCACGTCATGCGCCACTGCGCGCGGACCCACCAGGGTTATGCACCTGCATGCCACATCACCAACCACTTGGTCCTTGCAACCCTTGTGCTCCACCACGCGCACGCGGTCAAAAATACAAAGGTGGCTCATGGCGATACGAGCGTGCGAAGTGCAAAGTGCGCCACATTGCGCCTCATCGCCCACGCCACGCGCGCGCGCGCGTGTGAGTGCGAGTTAGGGTGCTCCGCACCCTTCGCGGGTACACTTAGTGAGTGCTTCCATGAAACAATAAGGATGGAGAGTTCCCAGTTCAATACCCCCTTTAAGTTTCATCTCTCCTCCTATGTGGGACAAGGTGCCACTTTCCCATTTTTTTTCAGCATTCAAGTTTCAAACACCAATCTTTGAGCATCGATATCTCATTCATCTTAGCTCCATTTTGGACGTGATTTAGTTCGTTGCGAAGCTCTTCCAACATAGAACACAAACCCACAAATAAATATATAAAACCCGCTCATTTTCTTATATTTATTTCTAGTCATAAGGAGGTGTACACTCGTGTACCATGCCACTTTTTGCGCATAAATCCGCAAAAGGTGCAACATATTCACCTCCTAAATCGCTTCTCACAGCTTTTATCTTCTTTTTAAGTTGATTCTCAACTTCGTTTTGTACAAGATAAACTTCTCTATTGCTTCGTCTTACTTTTAAGTAAATACACATAACAATATTTAGTACAATCATCAATAAACGTGATGAAGTACTTATTTCCTCCACGTGAGGGAACCGCTTTCAAATCACACACATCGGTATGAATTAAATCAAGGGTTTCAGTTATTCGTTCGGTATGAATTAAATCAAGGGTTTCGGTTATTCGTTCAACCGATTTAAATGACGATCTCGTAAGTTTGGATTCGACACATGTCTCGCATTTGTAATTAGACTCGATATGGAATGTTGGTATCAAAGTTAATTTAATTAAACGTCGTAAAGAATTAAAATTTACATTTCCTAGTCTACCATGCCAAACATTAGAAGACTCAATCATGTAACATGAAGAAGAAGTTTCATTCATATTCTTGTTGTTTTTCACAACCATTACAGACATTTTAAACATTCCATTTAGGGCGTAACCCTTTCCAACAAACATTCCACGTCTAGAAAGTACAAAATTGTCCGATTCAAACACTAGACGAAATCCAAACTTGTTGAGCATTCATCCCGACACGAGATTCTTCCACATCTCTGGGACGTAAAGCACGTTGATCAAAGTAAGCTCCTTGCCAGACGTCATATTCAGGATGACGGTGCCTTCCCTCTTGATGCTTGCGATAGCTTTATTGCCCATATAAAGCTTTTCTTCACCCGACGCTTCCTTGAATGTAGAGAAAAGAGCCTTATCTCCACAAACATGGCGGGTTGCACCCGTGTCAACGAACCATCCTTTTGGGCTTTCACCCATTGCGTTGAGTTCTTCAATCATAGCCGCTTCCTCGATTATCATTGCAATGAGAGGCATACCATCCTCATCAACCATGTGCGCACGCTCACGCTTAGGTTTCTTGCATTGGTTAGCACGGTGCCCCGTCTCATTAGAGTTGTAACAAGTACCTTGGAAAGGCGCATACTTCTTTTTCACAGCCCCTTTTTTCGGTCCAAGGTTGTTAACCTTTGCTTTCCCTTTGTTGATGTTTTTACCCTTGCCTTTATTGCCCATTGAGGATTCCCCAACTTCCACCATGTTTGCCTTCGCCGAAGCTTGAAAAATGGTGCCTTTTTGGGCCACCTTTTTGTCCTCTTCTATACGAAGACGGACGACAAGTTCCTCAATCGTCATTTCCTTTCGCTTGTGTTTAACATAATTCTTAAAATCCAACCAAGCAGGAGGTAATTTTTCGATCATGGCTGCCACTTGAAATGTCTTGCTAAGTACCATTCCCTCAGCATGGATGTCATGTAGTATAATTTAAAACTCTTGGACTTGGTTCATAACAGTCTTGTTATTAACCATTTTGTAGTCCAAGAAACGGGCGACAACAAATTCTTTATTCCCACATCCTCCGTTTTGTACTTTTTATCCAAGGACTCCCATAATTCTTTGGAAGTCTTGATATTATAGTACACATTATACAAGTCATCCGAGAGACCGTTGAGTACATAGCCTCGACATATGAAGTCCGAGTGCTTCCAAGCCTCTACCGCGCTCAGAGCCTGAGCATTGGTCTCCCCTTCCGCAGGTTGGGGAGCGGTTTCAGTCAAGAACCTCGCAAGGTTCATGGTGGTCAAGTAGAAGAACATCTTCTGTTGCCACCTTTTGAAGTGGAGACCCGAGAACTTCTCGGGTCGTTCAGCATGATTCGCCACTGTGGACGCTCCCACAGTGTTGGCAGGGGTTCCAGCGAAAACATTAGTGTTGCTGGTATTCACGTTTTCAGTCGACATTCTGAAAAATTCCAAGAAAACAAGTTAATAAAACTGTTTTCAAAATAATAAATGCGCTGATTTATTATGTTTATGAGTGCAAAAAACCAGCCGTGTAGCTTCTAAGTCCAACTTTGAAGACTACAATAGTAGGATTTTTAGAACTCAGCGACAGAAAGGAGTAGAAGCAGAGTTCTGTTTTGACAAAGTCGCTACTTTGAATCAAAACAGAGAAAAACCTTTTTAAAACACAACCTGTTGTGAGAAAAAAATTAGAATCACAGCATAATTGTTTGTGTCTTACACGAACGGTGTTTTAAAAATTTGTTTTAAGATTGTAGGAATCCGTTCGTGTAAAATTAAATAAAATAATAATTACTTGAATTACAACTGGAATGGAAAGCAGAAATAACAATACAGTTACAACTAAAAGAAAAATACAGGAACATAATTACAGAAAATTAAAAAAATTCTTGGCTAAGGATCGTGTTAGACACGGGTCCCTTAAAACAAATTTCGTGTCTCCCAGGAGATCACGTTTGTTTCCAGGATACAACAGCCCGAAGCAGTTGCACTGCCGGTCTTGACTCCAACCCGAAGGTGTACCTTGAGTTCTTGAGGAAGAAGATGAAGATTCAGAGAAGATTGTATGTTACTGTGTGTATTCGATGTGTTGGTTCTGCAATAGGATACTCCTATTTATACTGATGATCCATGTTGAAACTGAAAAATGAATTAAATGGGAGAATTAAACTGCATTAAACGTCTTCAATGCACTTTAATTCGTCATTTAATTCTCAGTCAAACGCATTGACTCGTCAGTTTCAACTGCTGAAATGTAACTGCACTGGCATTAACTGCTGCTGGAAGCTTCTACGCGGGCGCGCGCCCTTGCGCGCGCAAGTCTGCACGCTTGTGCGCCATTTTGGCTCACTGCCATGCGCGCATGCGCCATACTGGCTCAATTCCATGTGCACCTGCGCGCGTGCGCCACGTCACCTGTGAGCCTATACGAGCACGCCACACATTCGCGCCGTATTGGCTCATTCTGGTGCGCCGCGCACGTCACATCAGTGCGCATGCTCCATGCGCGCGGTGGCGCCTCTATGCCAACCCATGGTGGAGCACCCGACGTTAAAGGGCCAGCAACGTCCCTTGGCCACGCCCACACCCACTAGTCTTAGGCCATTAGTAATGGTTATTGATCTTTAAAGGTTATTTTCCACCACATTAGCATCATAATGCCTCTTAGAAAATATGTAATAATTTACGCTCTTTAATGTCTTTTCAATTATTACTTTCCAATTAGATCTTGCAAATGTATGTATAGTAATTCCATGACTAAATTCAATTTTTTGTTCTATTATTTTTCTAAGTTTAGTAGAAGTTTTTACGTTCTAGTATTTGACATATTAATCATATGGGATATTGTAATAGGTGGTTGGCTTAGTAGCTTACTAACCAGTTTTGTAATTACGAATTTTGGATGTTAAATAAAGCTGTTGTTTGCCGTTAAAAAAAATCATAATCCTGCCGTTAAAAAAAATCATAATCCAAAATGAATAATATCTTATCATAGTAATTTTATTCAGATTTTTATTATACAAAAATAACATTTATGGTAAGTTAATGATAAAATATATGCTGCGGAAATTGTGAACAACAATTGGAAGTAACAAGTTGTCAACTTGAGGTATAATTATGATTATTCAGTTTGATTGTACAATTATGTAACAACATTGAATTTATTATTGTTGAAAAACATGAACAAGTCTCAAGTGGAAGGTTGGTGATATTTCTTTATTTGTTTGTTTTTTTTTAATTCGTCTTTTATTATATACTAGTAGGATTTTTCGTGCTTTACTGCGGGCTTTCGATCAGTATCGGTTTGTTTCATTACAATACTCACATGATACCAATACTTGCATAGCAATTGACATGTGTTTTACATTGATTGAATATCATAAAAACGAATACATGTACTAGCACCGGTGTTGTTCGGTTCGTTACAGTACCGGTATGGTACCTTTACTGGATATAAAAGATTGAATATCATACAATACAAAAAAAAAAAGATTTTATCCGTGTTCAACGAATTTTATACCCCCACGTTGAGAAAAAAACATAAAAATGAATACAGTATCGGTACTGATGTTGACTCTCACGTTGCAGACACGGGGATCGTAAAACGGTGCTAAGTGGTAAGCAAACGTCGACTAAAACGTAGGCAAAGACAAACACAAACTTATAACACTAATTAACATAAACACGCAGACAAACTCACTACAAAACAAAAAAAATAAAATACAAAAAAAAAGTTAAATAAACCACTACAAGACAAAACATAAAAGACCAAAAAAAAGGAAAAAAAATAACCAGTCACACCTGAATAAACCTACCTCAATTTTTATTATTATATATATAATTTTCCATAGCTATTTAGCTACAGTGTAGTCATTATTATATATATTTTTAAATAGAACGAATTTATAGATAAAATTACTTAAGCAAGGTGCTCAAGATGGTACAGAACTGAAAAAAAAAAACAGAAAAGACATTACACAGGAAAACCAGATAATTTAAAGCTACTCCATAATTCCCAATCCAAGTTTGATAGTCCAGCATGCGTTTTGACCCAGCTTTTATGTCACCAACAATCTTTGAAAGAGGATCTGATTTCTCGTTAAAGATTAGTTCATTTCTAGTTCTCCAAAGCGCTTAGTATGTCGTTGCTATAATCACGAGTACCGCCCTACGAACCGCTTTTGAAGTGTTGAAAGTGTTGATGTATTCCAACAATTCAACAACACTTAGGAGGTATCTTGGAAGCATAATTTTTAACCATTGGAAAACGATAATCCATACCCTTTGTGCGAAATCTCACTAGACCAAAAGGTGGTTGGTAGATTCGGCAACCGTTCCACAAAGCACAAATAAGGTGGAAGGCACTAAAATGTGTTGAGTAACAAGGGTGTCTCTAGTCGGAATACGGTTTAGAACCACAGACCACAAAAAGCAATTACTTTTTTTGGGGATCCAGTGTAATCAAGGTAGTACCTTTGTTTCCAAGATTGGCGTTATGTGATCCAACTCCTTGCGTAGACTTCCAACAGTAAACGACTCACAAGTTGTATCAGATTTCCAAAGCCAATTATCCGTGCCCAGCCCAATTGCAATCCCATTCAGGAGAGATACCCATGCCGCCCAGGCCGCCCTATGTGCTGATTGACTCAGGCCATTGGAGTTGCCCCAAAACCATTCCACCCTCCCATCGACGACCCTATATCTTTGCTGAATATTGCATTAGTTATCGGACTCTAGCGCATACAAATGAGGAAAAATGACTCGTAAGGGGCTGTTTCCAGCCCATGTATCCAACCAGAACAATGTTTTATCTCCTCGACCCAGCTTTGGTACAAGTCTATTTGTGACATCGACACCCGTGGTATGAGATACTCTACCCATGTTGACAATACTTTTCCTAACTCCTCCAAGTGAAAATTTGAGTGGGATGGATTTGTTGCACCTAGCTCCTTCGTGTATGGCCGTGAAAACCCGTGCCCAAAGCTGTAATTTTTCATTTTTAAACCTCACCCTCCATTTAACCATTAATGCTTTGTTTGTCGAAGCAAGGCCCCAAACTTGTTTCGGAGCCACAACCTTGTACCACGGGACCCAACTTACTTTATTATTTTCCGAGCAACCGCCCCATAGAAACTTTCTTCTAATCTTCTCTAGGTGCTTCGTTACTTTCTTCTAAATTAGCCGAGTTGGACATTTGTGTTTCCTGTACCGCGATGAAACTTAAGTTGTCATGCCTCTTTAGACTTCGGATATGCTCCGTTTTCCTGGAGTCACCCAGCCCCCGTATATTAGTGGAAAGAAAATTCATTGTTGACCATTTGACACCTGAGCCCCGATAATCTAATGTTGCAACTTGTCCTTGTTACCTGCCATAGAGAAACCCAAGCATTCCCCCACCTCCTTCGTTAGATCGACTTCTTTTTTAGCCTGAATCGCAGAAGATGGGTTGCTGTTGTTTGAGTTTTCTGGACCCCCATGACCTGAATCGCCTCCCCTTTTGTTTTTACTTATTACATTGTCGCCATGCCTGCCCGTCCACAGGGTATCCTTCATCTTCATAGAGAAACGGAATTTAGACTTCCTGGGGTGACCTTTTTTGTTTACAATGGGTGAGATTTGCAGTATTGAGTCACCAGTTGAAGATGGTGAGTTGTTTAGGTCAATGGGTTGTTTGTCTCTTTTTCATTTATTAATTATCTCCATTAAATTATAAGGATCTGGTGAACCAGGCACCAAAATGGGCTTAGGAGAAATGGGGTCCACTAAAACATTTGAGTTGGGCTTGGAAGGGAGAGTTTCATTAATCCAAACCACCTCTTCAAAAAGATCATGCATGCCTAAACCCGAGTTTTTTTAACCATAGGTCCTTAGGCTTGAGTCTAGGTGGGGGAGGTGGGGTTTCATAAGGGCCCACTGCGGAACCATCCATCTGGGAGAGTGGAGTCCCATCATTAATTTCATGAAGCTTGGAATCAGAAGTGCATGGGGACTGTGCAAAAGCCACCTGTACAAGTGAAATGATTAAGTGTTTTCCTTGAGACTTTCTTTTCCCCAAGGTAACCGAACTGGCACCACTACCACCCCCTTTGGATAACCCTTTTAACCATTCAGGTTCTAGTGACCTGATCGACGAAGTTCCCGTAGTCCGGTTCCGATGTTTTCCAAAAATCCGGAACCATGACTGATTCCTCCTCCGATATCCATGCCACATACAGGTGCCCATCCCATGCAAACGTGAGCTTACTATTGATTCTACCCACATCTGAGGTAAGTATACATAGACGATTGACTGAGAGGTCAAGGTCCTCTGATGAAGCATCTGATGGTATTACCACCTTACCTAGCATTTCTCCGATTTGGTTAAAAATTTGAGGGCCCCAGAACTGAAGGGGAACACCTCTAATAAGGATCCATGCTAAACGCTCGAAGGTTGTAGGTTGACCTTCCCACTATGTCAGGGAAGAGAACTATACCGTCCAGTCTATTTCCCTGTTGTTTAATAGTTGAAGATCCATATGAGATGACTCGAACGTGAGCAATAACGTCAAGCCACCCAGGTATTTCAGCTCAAAACCATCTAGACCTTCTTCTTCTAACAGTTCACCCATGTGTTTGAGGTCATAAGGGTTACGGATTACCCGTATCAAAGATCTTCCTTTCCAGCGTTTGGAAGCCTCACTTTCTGATAGGTGAAGTTCAAGTGACTTCTCCGGCATAATTACGCTCTGGATACCTGTAACCGCACCGCTGAAAGTCTTCCCGGTTGAGACATGATTCGCTAGGTTCACGTATACGAGAGGTACTGTTGCATCCAACTTCCCAACCCTCCCATTGGCATGGCTAGTACTCTTCTTTACATGGGCCGCGTCTTTATTGTAATAGTTGTTGTTGTAATGTCTGACTACTTCCTTTTCAAACTTTGCCAAACCCACAAACACCCATCTGTTGTCAACACAAATTTTCCCCAACTGTTGTTGTAGAATGAGTGTACCTCTGATCCCCGCAAAATGAATGAATGCGAAGGTGTTTCCCATATTGTCTTTCTTCCTTGGTACATACGCATCAATCATATTCCCAGAATCTGCAAACATCTCCCAGAGGAGATAGCTCGAGCATGTTTGAGGTAGGTTGCTGAGGTAGAACGTCATTCCTTTTACGGGTTGTCTCCGGCCAAATTCAGGTTTGTAATCATCCTCCTTCAGAAGCCTCCTGACCTTGTATCTAGCTACATGCCACCGTTCTTCATTCCGTCCTTTATCTTGTCTCCACTCGCCACCTTGACGCCGCCCAGTTTCCCTCGCCATGGTACGATTTCATTATTATATGTAACATTTTCCATAGCTTTTTTAGCTACAGTGTAGTCATTAGACAACATTAAAATGTTAATTACGATCATGACATTATATCATTTTTTTCCTATTATTTGCTAAGAGAACCATCAGCACCTATAGCAGATTTTGGCCACCAAAGTGGTCAGTTTCCTCAAGGTGTTTTTTTTTTGTCATTTAGCTCAAGTTTATTTTACTTTTTTTTTTCAAAATTTAGAGTTGTCACTTTTTACCTAATTTTCTAAAAAGCATTTTCACCTTGACTTTCTAATATATATTGGTATAAATGTAATGTCGTCTATATTTTACGTCACGTGAATTACTTACTATTATAAATTCATATTTTTCTTTTCCACTTTTTCTGATTTTTGGTTGTTCTTGGCTTGCTACTTAGCACGGTACTACTTCGCCTCTAACAATGGTAGCACGGTTTTATGCCCCCCGTAAAACTAGTTTTACATATAATTATAATTGTTATACTAGTATAGGGTATCATAGGGTAATGTTAAAATGAGAACACATATATTTCCTAAGAATCGTGAGAAATTTGTCAAAAATCATTCAAGTTCAATTTTTTAGACTTATCATTATTATTGAAATACAAGATTAGAATATAAATTCACACGTTTAAATTTACATGTATTTATAAATATTTTTTTACACATGTGTAAATTTGTTTTATTTTGCACATGTGTAAAAGATTTATTAAGAGAGATTTTCAAAGAACGGTGAATTATTCAATGAGTAATTTTATCTAAAGTTGTATTTCAATAAGAAGAGGGTTGTATATAAACAAAAATTTCATTTTAATTGGTTTTTCATTAGTTCGTACGGTTCTCTTAATTAATATTTGGAGTTCTCAAGATAACCCCCCATACAAGTATATCGCATAAAAGTTATATAAACAATAGGCTCATTTATTAAACAAGTTTATTTTAGGCTCGAGTTCATTTAAGGTCGACTTGTTTCATAACGAGCCTATATCGAGTAGCTCACATACGGTTTATTACATCTAAAAGTTTGGCTCATGATTGGTTGAATATATTTAACTAATAAACGAGTCGAACTCAAACTCTTTTAAATAAAGTGAGCTCGAGCTTGGCTTAGATCTACACTCATTACTTTACTCCTAAGTTTGTCCTAAAGTTCACGCTCTGGATTAGTTGAAAATATTCAACTAATAAATAATAAATGAGTCGAGGTAAAGTTTAAAAAACTGTTCTTTAGAAATAGAACTCAAGTTCTTGTAAAATAAATATTACACCCCCAAATTTGTCTTAAAAGTCAATCACATGATTGGTTGAAAATATTTCAGGCCAACATTCTTCCAAATAGTGAAGAAAGGAACAGTTGACCAATTCTCTCATGTACCGTACTTAGTCCCATTTATGAACTGTGGACTGAGGCGTCTCTAAGAATTCACATACTTTGTTCGAGTTTGAAAAATGTGTCTTTTGTAATATTTTATTATTATTTAAAAAAAGAACAAATTAGTATTGGACTCAATAAAACTAATGTCAAGTGGGCTAAATTTTAATTCATAAAAAATGATTTGTAAATGACCTATATTGGAATTGGTATATGCTTACTATTTAAAAAAAATAAACATATATATATCAAATTTTTTTTTAAATCACGTGCCCTCGAAATCCACGGGCCTTGTACGGAGGTCCTCCCCACACCATCAAAGCCGCCACTCACTGTGGGATATGGGTGTTGTATGGAGTTCCAATGGTCCATCTTCACAGCTTGTTGCTGGTCACGGTCAGGCTTCTTGTTATATATAATATGAAATAACAAGTGGCCTAAATGGACTCATAATTTTGTCAACGCATGTTTTAAAAATCAGGGCAACAAGCCGATTTGTTATGTCACACGAGTTAGACGTACGGCCGGTCTTAATATTAATATTATTATATATAATTAAATTTAAGATTATAATCAACGTTGGCTCCTATATGGTAAAAAAAGCCCCAATTTTAAGCTTCAAAAATTTTAATGCCCCAAATTCTTTTATGTAACATGATTAGGGTTAGCACAAGTACCACAAGACCTTAGACTACTAATTTGCTTTGTATAGTTACCGAAAAAATGATTTAGGATGCGTTATCAAAAGGTTAAATAACATGCATGGAGGATATTAAGCTTGACTAATGCAATATTAATTGAATACTTAATTTAACCAACAAAATTATTTTGCAAAATCTTATCTAAGTTATATATTTCATGTTTAATTTGTAATATATAAATACAATATTAATTGAATACTGAATTTAACCAACAAAATTATTTTGCAAAATCTTATCTAAGTTATATATTTCATGTTTAATTTGTAATATATAAATAAATTCTAAAATATATCTATTTTTAACGGTTTTTAGTTTTATTTAAGTTTTTTTTTAATGACTAAACTTGCACACCATAGGGATTGAACCCCTGATCTCTTCTATTCTAAACTCTATCTAAACTCACCAACACCACTGGGCTATTCCCGAGTTGATAGTTTTATTTAAGTAAATACTACTAGAATGGATAATTAAGCACCAAAGATAATGTTTCAAAGCCCTATCAACATTTATATAATTTTGAAAGAAAATACATTCAAGAAGTAGTTATAATATTGAATATTTACATCTATGACAATGATTTAAAACAAAAAATGAAAGAATAATGAACAAAACCTTTCTCACAAAAACAAAATATCCATTTCCCATAAGAAACCAAAATTAAACTTTTTGTAACTGAAGAGGCTTAGGTTGCTGCATGGTTCTCCTCTTCCACAAATTAATTTCATTTCTTGGCTCCACATTCAACCCTGCAACCCTAATAATATTATCATCAAACCCTAATGAATTTCTTATGATCACAGGTGCAGAAGAAGGGACCACAACACGTTCATCATCACTTTCTTCATCTGAATCATATCTCCTCGCCGCAACCTCCTTCGTCCAATCAATATTCGATAACTTATCCCGACCACTCGAAAACTGCTTCATCGCACCCAAACTTGGAGCCTCTGAATTTTTCTTCCCGGAATCCGATCTTGACGGAGTAATCCCACCAAATATTTTCTTAAACCCTAATTTTTTCTTGCTTTCTTTTTTGTGAACATTGTTAGTTGGACTTTTTGGTGTAGCTGACGTAAGCCTCAAAACTTTATTGGTGGGCGGTCTATTTACCGCCTGTTGAGGTTTGTTCTTTTTGTTCTTGCACTTAACCGTTCCCATGCATGAGACCCTTGGAGAGGTGGGCTCATACACGGGGATATGATCGTGGTTGATTTTGACTTTTCGACGGGTGTCCGCTAGAACCATGGATACCATGGGGCCGGAGAACCCGATTCCAAGGTTGGATTTGTGGGGTTTGTCCGTCGATCTTTTGTCTCTCGACGGACTATATATCGAAGGGTTTTGAAACGAAACCGATGATGTTGGTCCTGGTAGATACCTCAAGATTGTTTTCTTTGATTTTGCTGATGACTTTTGCTGATCCATTTGTAGATTATGTATCTTATATTCTTCAAGAATTTGTAACAAATGTTTATGAACTTTTTGGGTGTGTATATATATGGTGATTGGAGGAAAGAGAGAGGAAAGGGGCAAGTTGAGAAAAGTCTTTAACTCCGGCGAGATTGAGAGAGACAAAATTTGGAGAACGTGTATGAATATATTATGAAAAAGTCATTCGTAAAACTAGGGCAATTAACATAATCTGACTCGTTTAGAGACTATTTCATAAACAACCCCTATACTTTTTTATTGTTTATGTTATTGTCCCAAATTTGGATTTTTGTTCAGGTTTCAATTTATGACACGACATTGATCACACATAATTCGCTAGTTTCATTAGTTTTGAACCGAATTCGTGAACACGTTTAGTTTAACGGGTCATGTCTATGTAAACCCCTATACTTATTTATTCTTGATGTTATTGTCCCAAATTTGCTTTTTTGTTCGGGTGTCTCAATTTATGATACGGCATGGATCTAACACGTAATTTTTTGGTTGTTAGTTATGGACCGAACTCACGAACATGTTAGCTAAATGGAACACGTATGTGTCAACTTAGCGTGCTTATAGGTTGATATGTTTAACTCATTTACATTTTATTGAAATGTGTTTTATGTGATAACTTTAATTATTTGGGTGTTTTTTATGCTAAAATTTAAAATGCTAAAACGAAATTGACATAGTTTGAAAATAAATGATTCAAAATAATAAAAAAAAAATACTATGAAAATTAAAAACCTTAAAAATATGTATATGAGAAAAAGAAATAACATATTTTTCCAGACTAAATGGGTCGTGATCAGATACACTTGTTATGTAAAGGATTTATGTGTGTGACATGATTTTTTGGGCCTAGTTTATATATATATAGATAAAGGTTCCTGTAAAAAAAAGACCAAAAGTGTGAGAAGGATGAGAAAGAATCTCAGCCATTAGATATTTTGATCTAATGGTTTAAATCAAAAGGGACCAAATTGTAAAATATTTTTATTAGTTTGGACTGATTTGAAATTTGTATGGGCAATTGTGTCTTTTACATCAACATGAAATTAGGAAACTGTAAATCAATTCCCTAAATTTTTGAATTCTCTTCCTTCTTCATTCGAATCATCCTCCTCCTTCTTCCAGAATTCGAACAGCGCCCCTCCTTCTTCCAGAATTCGAACAGTGTCCCCTTCTCATTTTTCCGATGATTGCGGCGACGGCGGATGTGTCATTCCGGTGGTGGTTTGGGTGTCCGAAGGTGCAGGGGTTCCAGCAAGGTGGTTTCTTGTAGTTTGGTATGAGCGACAAAAAGACATCCAGCAAGGTGGTGTCGGGTGGTTGGCCACCTCTACACGACAGCGGCGGCGGAGCGGCAGTGGTGGTGCTGGCAGTGGAGAAGATGATACAGATATGTAATGATTATTGAATGGTGTTATATATGTGCTGAATGGTGTTATATACTTTATTGAATGGTGTTATATATGTGCTTAATGGTGTTATATACTTTATTGTATGGTGTTATATACTTTATTGAATGGTGTTATATATGTGCTGAATGGTGTGGTGTTATATATGTGCTGAATGGTGTTATATACTTAGTGAATGGTGTTATATACTTTCTGTATGGTGTTATATACTTGTTGAATGTTGTTATATATTTTATTGAATGGTGTTATATACTCACTGTATAGTGTTATATACTTATAGAATTGTGTTATATACTTACTGAATGGTGTTATATACTTTACTTTATGGTGTTATATATGTGTTGAATGGTGTTTATAGAGATCTTTTAAAAAAAATCCAGTTTCTATAATTAAGGTGGCGGTTATGGGAAGTTTTTAATTAATTGAATTAATGATAAAATTACTTGTTTACCCTTTTGAATTAATTTAGATTTAGGACACATGTCATCTCCATAATATTTCTCACATTTCTCACACTTTTAACCTTTTTTACAATAACCTAACCCTATATATATATATATATAGGTAGAGGATCATGTATATTAATCCAGAAGTGTGAGAAGTGTATTATAACACTATATAACATCATATAAACAATGTATAACACTATGTAATACCATATAACATCATATAACACTATGTAACACTATATAACATTATATAACAAATATAACACTATATTTTGTTTGATAGCATGTCTATGATATATGTAGAGTGTTATATGTTGTTATAGGGTAGGGTTCCTCTACAAAGTGTGTTTTGTCTAAAAAGTGTAAGAAGTGTGTATGGCCATTAGATTATGTAATTGATGGATAAGATTAAATGAATGGCAAAATTGTAATATTTATTTTAATTAAATTGATTAATTTATTGAATTAAGGGTATAAAAGTAAATTTCGTATGCCTTAAATTTAGGAATCACATGCAACTCACATGTAACTTCCCCCATCTTTTTAAAACGTCAATATCTTTTTTATACATAATTAGTTTTTTAAAAAACATTATACCATAATAATGAGCATTTTTTATCTTTAATATGAGTACCATATTACTACATATCTAAAAAATTAAGATTCAAGTAATTCAGACACTAGTGTGTTTTATATAGTGTTTGCATGTTTTATATTGTGTATTTCACTGGTGTGTTTTATATTGTCCATTTCAGACACTATTGTGTTTTATGAGTAGGGAGTGTGTTTAATTGTGAAAACTGGTATAATACAATGTGAAAAAATCAGTTGATAAAACACAACATCAAGAAATAATGAATGTGCTTAATGTTTCAAAATATATGAGGGGTGTGTTTAATTGTGAAAAGTGATATAACACGGTGTGAAGAAACCGTAAACTGATAAAACACAATGTTAAGAAATGATGAATTTGTTTTATATTTCGAACTTCGGATAAATTAATTGTGGATACGAATGATGTAACTGCCAATTTTGAATAGTTAATCGACATAAATTTTCATAAAAAGAGCCTTTTATTGTTATGATATAAAATATTCCATTAATAGTTGTAATTATTCAATTACCTTAATGCCCTTTAGTAAAATAATACTAGATTCCACATGTCACAAGGAGATTGCTTCCTACACTTTGTAGGAAAAGTAGGCTTTGTAGCCAACTCCTACCCTATTGTTATATAGTGTTACAAAGTGTTATATGGTGTTATATAGTGTTACATAGTGTTATACGGTGTTTATATGGTGTTATATAGTGTTATAATACACTTCTCACATTTCTGAATTAATGTACAATATCCCTACCCTATATATATATATATATATATAGTGGAGAGTTCAAATGAGAAGAAATTTTTTGTAAGAATAAAAAAGAAGAAATTTCAAGCAATAAGAATGGTTCATTTTACTTCATTTAATTTTTGTATTTTATATTGGTGT
Source organism: Helianthus tuberosus (assembly GCA_030545235.1). Lineage (NCBI taxonomy): Eukaryota > Viridiplantae > Streptophyta > Magnoliopsida > Asterales > Asteraceae > Helianthus > Helianthus tuberosus. Next base: position 12,634,273 of record CM060429.1, on the reverse strand, counting down.
AAGGGTATATTGGTAAAACTAGATGGATCATTAATTGGCAGTCTTCATTTTTAATAGCTAACTACATTAAATTTGTAAATTATTTAAAAAAACATATTTTTCAAAAAAGAAAAAATATATAATTTAAAGTGTAGCATAAATTACGAGGTGTGTAGGATGAATTACGAGACGTGTGGGATAAATTTCAATGTGTGTAGGATAAATTTCAAAACGTGCAGGATAAATTTTGATGTGTGTAAGCAAAAATTTAAGTGTGGAGGATGATAGTGTTTATGACTAATTAATTAGTCAAAGATAATAATAAATAAAGGTGTTCAAGATCGGATAATCCGGTTTTCGGATATCCGAAAATCGGATATCCGAAATTTCGGATAGTGAAATATTGACATCCGAATCCGATTTTCGGATATCCGAAATTTCGGATTCGGGTTCGGATATCTAATCGGATATTCGAATATCCAAATTTTTATTTAATTTTTATTTTTTATTATTTTTTAATATTTGGAACTAGATTTTTCGGATAGTTTTGGATATCCGAATATAAATTTCGGATATTTCGGATATTTTTTCGGATATTTCGGATATTTTTCGGATACTTCGGATATTTTTCAGATACTTCGGATATCCGAAAAAAATAAAAATTAAATTTTCGGATATTTTCGGATAATCGGATTATCCGAAAATTCTCAAAATCACTATCCGAATCCGAATTTTCGGATTATCCGATTTTCGGATATCCGAAAATTCGGATATTTCAGATATGGGTTTTCGGATATCTCGGATTCGGTTTCGGATTCGTATTTTTTTTAACACCCCTAATAATAAATGAGTTGAAAGAAAAACTATTTAATGTTTTACATTTGTACCATTTGTTCTTTTTCTTCTTAATTTAATTTTCTTCTCAAATGAACTGTCACGGCCCCGACCCAGTTTTACCCGTTTCAAGAGCCACGGGACAGAAAACCCGTGGTATTATTATTTAATTTGGCAGCGGAAATGTTAACAGGATCTTTTAAACTGAAAATTCCCAATTATTTTATTTTACATTTTGGGACTAATCCCATAGTTTACAATAAGGAAATCGTGACAACTCGAGTTTCCAAGGTTTCTCCTTTGCAGATTACTTGTTACATACTGTCTTTTGTGGTTCGTTGCATTGAAACTATGTACCGTGTTTAGTTTATAAGTTGTTTATGTGGACTTATGTTAGTGTTATTTAATAAATAAAAGTTGTGAATTATTATTTTAGACCTTGTGAAGAAAGTTGGAGCCTTGGCCGAAAACACCCACACCCGAAAACACCCACTCAACGAAAACATCCACCTCTTCGACGAAATCAGTGTTTTCGTCAGGATTGGGCTTTGGCCCAAGGGTGTTCGGCTGGCCCAATGGTGTTTACGATATAACTTGTGAGATCAGTTACGTTAGAACACTTTTACGAAACCCTAAATTACTATTCTCTTGTGCGACGGCAACTGCAACATTTGGAACCTTTCTTCCCGATCAATCCATTAGTTTTTCTATTCCGGTTAGTGTTTAACCTTTGCATCATTGCTTGCTTGAAATCTCCATTTACTGTTTAATTGAAAACCTTGTTTACGGTTTCAAAATAATGTGTGTATCATGTTTAGATGATGAGATTGGTTATAACGGGTTGTTAGTCTATTGGGTTAATGGGTAGGACTTGATGATTCTAATGTAAATCATTCGGACTAGACCTGGTTGTTTATGCTACTGCTCATGATTTGACTTGATGATTTATATGTAGAATCTGAAAGTTTAAGTGAATTATGATTCTGAATTGCATGATGATTGAATGATGATCTCGATTGTATAGTGGTTAAGTAATTTACATGGCTTCATGAATAGATCTGATTGAGCAAATGATTGTTATAGTCGATGTAACAGTTAGACAATCATTAGGTTTCTGGAATGCGCAACTGTTGTTGATGATGAAAACCCTACCCGACGAAATCCCCACCCAGACGAAAACACAGGGACCAACGAAAACACAGGGACCAGACGAAAACACTAGGTGTTTTCGCCATAACTCAAATCGAAGAAAACCCTTGGGATTTCGTTGCCTGGAGGGTTTTCGCCAATAAGGGTTTTCGCCAAAAAATGTTTTCGTCGAATGTTATGACACAGTAACTCTGTTAAGTTAAGTTTGTTAACTCTGTTAAGTTAAGTTTGTTAACTCTGTTAAGTTAAGTTTGTTAACTCTGTTAAGTTAAGTTTGTTAACTCTGTTAAGTTAAGTTTGTAAACTCTGTTAAGTTAAGCTTGTTAACTATGTTAAGCCTGTTAATTGGTAACTATGTTAGAATAAACTGAGAAAGACATTTATGTGAAGTATGAATTGAATGAATTTGATTAACTGTTTACGTGATACATGATGTTAACTGCCAAGCACACTATGTGACATTAGATTTGCATGCGATTCATTACGAACGTAAACTGATTGTGTATACGTGCATACTATAGGCCTTGACTGATTATTTGTGAGCACGTAATTTAGCATACCGAGCAAACCTAGGTGAGTTCACACACTTTCTAAGGCATGGGATTCCTAGTGGTTGGGAATGGGTTAAGAACTAAAACGGAACCTACATATCTTCCTTGGGTAGGATATGTACGGCCATCCTCTATGGGTAGGATGCCAATATTAATCCGGTGTATTCTCCTTAGGTAGAATACGTACGTTCGTCCTCCTTGGGTAGGACAACAACCTTAAACTTACTAGACAAAACTCTATCATTAAGTCCCTCATTTTATATCGACTTAATCGCCGAGGCCGATGGCGAGCGGGTCATTGGTTAATAGCGCTATTAGGTTTGACAAACCTCACACCGTGTCGTTCGAACGGGCATGTACTAATGGATCATGGAAAACTGTCAATGATGATAGACATTGACGTAGGGCACAACTATTGTTCGTCAGTCGTCGATATGGTAACGGTCTAGTGGTTCACATGGGGAAGCCCCCACTGATTATGGATATGGTTTGGGAAACAAAAGTTACTGGTTAACTCGTGGTTTACGAAACAACTTATGGTTTTCAAAACAAACTGGTAAAACTAAACAACCAACTGTGAACTCGCTCAACTTTGTTATTGACTCGTTGTTACATGCCTTGCAGGTCGTTAGGTGCTTATGGAGCTTGTACGAGGAGGCGTGGTCGTTGTGGGACATGGACAGACGTGTACCATGTTAAACATTTGAAACATTTAAACTTATACTTTGGTTTTTAACATTATGCTTCCGCTTACAACTTAGATTATGTTTTTGATTTGGACACCAATTATATTGGGTTGGATTTTTATATTTACTTACACGCTTGTTCAATATGATTGGTGGCTTGATCCTGGTCAGTCACGCCTCCTAGCGGTGATACTCCGCATGCGGATTTTGGGGGTGTGACAGATTGGTATCAGAGTCATTGGTTATAGTGAACTTGGTTTTAAAAAGGGGAAAAGCTTTTTAACAAAACCAGACTATAACCTGAACAGAGCTCAACGATCCACAACGACGCTTCGCTCCACGTGCAAGACTCAACATTTTAGGTAATATGGTTTATGTTATATTGCCTACTTGTTAGTTACATAGTACATTGTTCATGGTATGCTTTGGTTAACGTAGCAACTATTGTTAGACACTCATTGTGTGCTTACTCTCTCCTGTCATTCCACACTTACGCATTGTCACGACACTTTTCTCACTCGTGCTTTCTTTATTGTGAAGATCATGAGTGGACGTATCAACCTAACTCAAGCCCAGCTGACGGCTTTAATCAATGAACAAGTTACTGCAGCACTCGCAGCCGCTCAGGCAGGAGGTATAACCTGCCATTGCAACTTACTCTAGGATCTTTAGATCCTACTCTCGTGAACCAACACTTGTGTTTAACCTTGTCTCTTCTTACTCGCACGACAGGTCAGCCTGCTGAGCCTCCTGTTTGTACTTTCAAAACTTTTATGGACTGCCGACCTACTACTTTCAATGGCACTGAGGGAGCTGTAGGCCTCCTTCACTAGTTTGAGAAGCTCGAGTCGGTTTTCGAGATGTGTGAATGCCCTGAGGCTCGTACTTGATGGTGTAGCGCTCACGTGGTGGAACGCTCAGGTCCAAATGCTGGGGTTGGTTGCTGCTAATGCTACCCCATGGAATGATTTCAAGGAATTAATCAAGGAAGAGTACTGTAATCGTGATGACATCCACAAGCTGGAGGTAGAGTTCTTCAACTTAAAGATGACGGGGTCAGAAATTGAAGCGTATACGAAAAGATCGAACGAGCTGGCTATCTTGTGTCCTACTATGGTGGATCCTCCTATCAAACGCATCGAGCTGTACCTTAAGGGTTTAGTGCCAGAGATCCAGAGCCATGTGACTGCAGCGAATCTCGCCACTATCCAGCAGGTTATTCATTTGGCTCATCGTCTCACTGATCAGGCAGTCGAGCAAAACAGGCTGCCCAATCATATTGGTACTACTGCTACAGTTACTACTACTTCTGATGCCCCCAGCGACAACAAGCGCAAATGGGATGGAGTCTCAAGCAAGGGTTCAACATTGGCTCAGTCTCAGTCTCAGCAGCGAAAGACTGATGACTACCAGAGTCCTGGTCAGCAATCTTCTGGTAGTCAAGGGCAAGGTGGATACAGGGGAAACCACCCCAAGTGCAACCGATGCAACAAGCATCATAGTGGGCAGTGCAACAACGGTCGTTGTCTGAGGTGTAACAAGTTTGGTCATGAAGCAAAGGATTGCAGGGGCGCACGACCGGCAAATCAGAATCGTCTACAACAACCACCAGCTCCACAGAATCAGCCGCAGCAACAGCAGGGTAACAGGGGATGCTTTCAGTGTGGTGCTGAAGGTCACTTCAAGAGAAACTGCCCCCAGTTGAACCAGAATCAAAATAACAACAATAATCAGGGGAACAGGAACAACAATGGGGGTAACAACGGGGGAAAAAATGGAGGCAATGGTGCCAGGGGACGAGCTTTTGTGATTGGTCAGGGTGACGCTAGGAATGACCCCAACGTCGTGATGGGTAAGTTTCTACTGGATGACTTTTATGTTAATGTTTTATTTGATTCGGGTGCCGATACTAGTTATGTGTCCTTAAAAGTTAGTCAAATGTTAAAGCGTGTCCCAACACTTTTGAACACCAAGCACATGGTAGAGCTAGCAAACGGTAAAAGTCTTGAAGCCACACACATAGTTAAGGGTTGTAATCTCGTCTTAGCTGGTCAGACTTTTCCTATCGATCTCATCCCCATCGTTCTTGGTAGTTTCGACATCGTTAGTGGTATGGATTGGCTATCTCATTATCGAGCAGAAATTCTTTGCAAAGAGAAGATTGTCCTCATTCCTCGTTCAAATGGAGAACCTTTACTGATTCATGGCGACAAGAGCGGTGCTGTGTTGGGCATCATTTCTTTCCTTAAGGCCCAAAAGTGTTTGCGAAAGGGCCACACTGCTATCCTAGCCCTCGTTGCTGACAACTCAACGAAAGAGAAGAAGATTGAAGATATTCCGATTGTGCGCGACATCCCTGAGGTATTTCCTGAGGAATTACCTGGTCTTCCACCTCATCGACAAGTCGAGTTTCAAATCGAACTAGCTCCTGGAGCAGCACCAATAGCTCGTGCACCTTATCGCCTAGCTCCGTCTGAACTTGAAGAACTGTCCACACAACTACAAGAGCTCTTGGATAAGGGTTTTATTCGTCCTAGCTCTTCTCCTTGGGGAGCTCCAGTATTATTTGTGAAGAAGAAAGACGGTACCTTCAGAATGTATATTGACTACCGCGAACTCAACAAGGTGACCGTGAAGAATCGTTATCCCCTCCCACGCATCGATGACTTATTCGACCAGTTTCAAGGGTCGAGTTTTTACTCAAAGATTGACCTGAGGTCAGGCTACCATCAACTGAGAGTCCGAGATGAGGATATCTCTAAGACTGCGTTCAGAACTCGTTATGGGCATTACAAGTTTCTGGTTATGCCTTTTGGATTGAAGAACGCACCTGCGGTCTTCATGGATCTTATGAACATAGTGTGCAAACCTTACCTGGATAAGTTCGTTATTGTATTCATCGACGACATCCTGATCTACTCTAAAAGTCAGGAGGAACACGAGCATCACCTGCGGCTTATTCTAGAACTCCTTCGAGCAGAGCAGCTATATGCCAAACTTTCGAAATGTGACTTCTGGCTTCGCGAAGTCCATTTTCTAGGCCACGTGGTAAATAAGGATGGGATTCATGTTGATCCATCCAAGGTAGACTCAATCAAGAACTGGCCTGCACCCCGTACACCAACAGAAATCCGCCAATTCTTGGGATTGGCGGGCTACTACAGAAGATTCATCAAGGATTTCTCCAAGATTGCGCAACCTCTCACCTCACTAACTCAGAAAGGTGTCACCTATCATTGGGGTGATGCACAGGAATCTGCATTTCAACACTTAAAGGATAGACTTTGTAGCGCACCAATTCTCTCATTGCCTGAAGGCACAGGCGATTTTGTGGTTTATTGCGACGCGTCCATCCAGGGACTTGGTTGCGTGTTGATGCAACGTGACAAGGTCATTGCTTATGCATCGCGACAACTTAAGGTTCACGAAAAGAACTACACAACACACGATCTGGAGCTGGGAGCAGTTTTTTTCGCTCTTAAGATATGGAGACATTACCTGTACGGTACCAAGTGCACCATTTACACCGATCACAGGAGTCTCGAGCATATCTTCAAACAAAAGGAATTAAACATGCGACAACGTCGATGGGTCGAGCTCTTGAATGATTACGAATGCGCGATCAAGTACCATTCGGGCAAAGCCAATGTTGTGGCCGACGCCCTCAGTCGAAAGGATACTACACCTAAGCGTGTGCGAGCGTTACAACTTACCATCCAATCTAGTCTTCCTACTCAGATACGAGATGCTCAGGTTGAAGCATTGAAAGCAGAGAACATCAGGGCGGAGTCCCTACGTGGATCAAGGCAATGATTAGAACAAAAAGAAGACGGCGCTTACTACGTAACAGGGCGCATCTGGGTCCCACTGTACGGAAACTTACGTGAACTTGTGATGGATGAAGCACATAAGTCTCGATACTCAGTACATCCTGGTTCAGATAAGATGTACCATGACTTAAAGACTAGATACTGGTGGCCTAGCATGAAAGCCCACATAGCAACTTACGTCAGCAAATGTTTGACTTGTGCGAGAGTCAAGACCGAATATCAGAAACCATCGGGCCTACTCCAACAACCAGAGATCCCGAAATGGAAATGGGAGAAAATTTCCATGGATTTCGTTACTGGCCTGCCTAGATCTCAACGTGGGAATGACACTATTTGGGTGATAGTGGATCGACTAACTAAGTCTGCACACTTTTTAGCCATTAAAGAAACAGACAAGTTTTCTACTTTAGCAGACGTTTAATTGAAGGAAGTGGTTTCGAGGCACGGGGTGCCAACCTCCATTATTTCTGATCGAGATGCACGTTTTACTTCTGAACTATGGCAGGCAATGCACAAGTCCTTTGGCTCACGTTTAGACATGAGCACCGCTTATCATCCACAGACGGATGGGCAGTCTGAACGCACCATCCAAACCCTTGAAGACATGCTTAGGGCATGTGTGATTGATTTTGGCAATGGTTGGGAAAAACATCTACCGTTAGTGGAATTTTTCGTATAATAACAGCTACCACACCAGTATCCAGCCTGCTCCGTTTGAGGCATTGTACGGGCATAAATGCCGATCACCTCTTTGCTGGGCAGAAGTTGGTGACAGCCAAATCACTGGTCCAGAACTTGTGGTAGACACAACTGAGAAGATTGCTCAGATACGGCAACGAATGGCGGCAGCTCGTGACCGTCAGAAAAGCTAAACGGATAAGCGCAGGAAACCACTCGAGTTTCAGGTTGGGGATCGAGTGTTACTCAAAGTCTCACCTTGGAAATGTGTAGTTCGTTTTGGCAAATGAGGCAAACTCAATCCGCGTTATGTCGGACCGTTCGGAATCTTTGAGAAAATTGGCAAAGTCGCTTACAAGTTGAACCTACCCGCAGAACTCAGTGGAGTTCACAACGTATTCCACGTGTCGAATCTGAAGAAGTGTCTGTCAGATGAGACCCTTATAGTTCCTTTGAAGGAGCTCACTATCGACGATCAGTTGCGATTTGTCGAGGAACCTGTAGAGATAACAGATCGAGATGTTAAGACTCTCAAGCGCACCAGAATACCTTTTGTTCGAGTTCGTTGGAACTCCCGTCGTGGCCCAGAGTTCACCTGGGAGCGAGAAGACCAAATGAAACTCAAGTATCCCCAGTTGTTCGAGAACAGTGCAACCACTACTGAGGCTGAAGCTACTGTGGAATTTCGGGACGAAATTCCAAACCAACGGGGGGATGATGTGACACCCCAGGAAAACCAGGAAACAACGCAACACAACTAGCTCCCTCGGTAACCACGTGCTAAATTTCGGGGCGAAATTTCTTTCAAGTTGGGGATAATGTGACAACTCGAGTTTCCAAGGTTTCTCCTTTGCACATTACTTGTTACATACTGTCTTTTGTGGTTCGTTGCATTGAAACTATGTACCGTGATTAGTTTATAAGTTGTTTATGTGGACTTATGTTAGTGTTATTTAATAAATAAAAGTTGTGAATTATTATTTTAGACCATGTGAAGAAAGTTGGAGCCTTGGCCGAAAACACCCACACCCGAAAACACCCACTCAACGAAAACACCCACCTCTTCGACGAAATCAGTGTTTTCGTCAGGATTGGGCTTTGGCCCAAGGGTGTTCGGCTGGCCCAATGGTGTTTACGATATAACTTGTGAGAGCAGTTACGTTAGAACACTTTTACGAAACCCTAAACTACTCTTCTCTTGTGCGACGGCAACTACAACATTTGGAACCTTTCTTCCCGATCAATCCATTAGTTTTTCTATTCCGGTTAGTGTTTAACCTTTGCATGATTGCTTGCTTGAAATCTCCATTTACTGTTTAATTGAAAACCTTGTTTATGGTTTCGAAATAATGTGTGTATCATGTTTAGATGATGAGATTGGTTATAACGGGTTGTTAGTAGAATCTGAATGGGTAGGACTTGATGATTCTAATGTAAATCATTCGAACTAGACCTGGTTGTTTATGCTACTGCTCATGATTTGACTTGATGATTTATATGTAGAATCTGAATGTTTAAGTGAATTATGATTCTGAATTGCATGATGATTGAATGATGATCTCGATTGTATAATGGTTAAGTAATTTACATGGCTTCATGAATAGATCTGATTGAGCAAATGATTGTTATAGTCGATGTAACAGTTAGACGATTATTAGGTTTCTGGAATGCGCAACTGTTGTTGATGATGAAAACCCTACCCGACGAAATCCCCACCCAGACGAAAACACAGGGACCAACGAAAACACAGGGACCAGACAAAAACACTAGGTGTTTTCGCCATAACTCAAATCGACGAAAACCCTTGGGATTTCGTCGCCTGAAGGGTTTTTGCCAATAAGGGTTTTCGCCAAAAATTGTTTTCGTCGAATGTTATGACACAGTAACTCTGTTAAGTTATGTTTGTTAACTCTGTTAAGTTAAGTTTGTTAACTCTGTTAAGTTAAGTTTGTTAACTCTGTTAAGTTAAGTTTGTAAACTCTCTTAAGCCTGTTAATTGGTAACTATGTTAGAATAAACTGAGAAAGACATTTGTGTGAAGTATTAATTGAATGAATTTGATTAACTGTTTACGTGATACATGATGTTAACTGCCAAGCACACTATGTGACATTAGATTTGCATGCGAGTCATTATGAACGTAAACTGATTGTGTATACGTGCATACTATAGGCCTTGACTGATTATTTGTGAGCACGTAATTTAGCATACCGAGCAAACCAAGGTGAGTTCACACACTTTCTAAGGCATGGAATTCCCGGTGGTTGGGAATGGGTTAAGAACTAAAACGGAACCTACATATCCTCCTTGGGTAGGATATGTACGGCCATCCTCCATGGGTAGGATGCCAATATTAATCCTGCTTATTCTCCTTGGGTAGAATACGTACGTTCGTCCTCCTTAGGTAGAACAACAACCTTAAACTTACTAGACAAAACTCTATCATTAAGTCCCTCATTTTATATCGACTTAATCGCCGAGGCCGATGGCGAGCGGGTCATTAGTTAATAGCGCTATTAGTTTTGACAAACCTCACACCGTGTCGTTCGAACGAGCGTGTACTAATGGATCATGGCAAACTGTCAATGATGATAGACATTGACGTAGGGCACAACTATTATTCTTCAGTCGTCGATATGGTAAAGGTCTAGTGGTTCACATGGGGAAGCCCCCACTGATTATGGATATGGTTTGGGAAACAAAAGTTACTGGTTAACTCGTGGTTTACGAAACAACTTATGGTTTTCAAAACAAACTGGTAAAACTAAACAACCAACTGTGAACTCGCTCAACTTTGTTGTTGACTCGTTGTTACATGCCTTGCATGTCGTTAGGAGCTTATGGAGCTTGCACGAGGAGGCATGGTCGTTGTGGGACATGGACAGACGTGTACCATGTTAAACATTTGAAACATTTAAACTTATACTTTGGTTTTTAACATTATGCTTCCGCTTACAACTTAGATTATGTTTTTGATTTAGACACCAATTATATTGGGTTGGATTTTTATATTTACTTACACGCTTGTTCAATATGATTGGTGGCTTGATCCTGGTTAGTCACGCCTCCTAGCGGTGATACTCCGCATGCGGATTTTGGGGGTGTGACAGAAATTTCACGGGGAAATTCCCTGTTTACAAAAACATGTTTATTTATTTTATTTACTGAGCCACATTCTTCAAGCTGGTGTGCTACGCGGCACTATTCCTAGTTCACAGTAAATCACCTGAGACATGTTTAAAAAGATTTTATCAGCGGGGAAATACTGGCGAGCCATTCTATTTAAAACGATACATTGTTATTATTTACAGCATTAAGAGTTTTCACATTTGCCCCAATCTATTAATTAGTTGGTTCAGTTGTCACTCGACCGTATCTATGACTGTGGACATATCACAAAATTAGGCTCGCCCACCTAACGTGATAAATCATTAGTAGTAATGTGCACAAAACCCCCACATATTGCCAGTAATTAAAGATTAGCAAAGACTTAATCACTGCAAAGTATAACTGAAAAACATTTAGGGTTTTGTAAAGCAATTTGGTAAAAAGAGAATGACTCACATTGCAAGTTTAGTTGTACAGAACCTTGCCTACTGATTTAGCCTCGTAACCTAGTTAAATAATAATGCACACGAAACAAGGTTAGTAACTTAATACAACATTTACGATAAACTCACGAAATCAAAACCCTCACGACGAATGACAAAGTATAGCCCGAGTTCGGGCAGCACTTAAAGATCCATCGGATCGGTTTCAATTGATCGGACATTGTATCATAGCAGTGATCGAGTTATTACCCTATTGTCGCAGCAGAGATTCGTGCCTGTGTGTGTTTTTGAACGAAACAGCGAATATCTCAACGTACGAAAGGAAATTTTACGTCGAAACACAACAGCCATGCAAGTGCCAAACCCCTGAGCTTTATACTGGATTTTGGTCCCTCCCGCGTGTCGCACCGGCTGCCAGGGTCCCTGGCGCGTGTCGCGGGGGAGGTCAATTCAGGCTTGGGTAGCCTCGTGTCCCACATAGCCCAGGTGAGTCAAAATTTTCGAGATTACGTGTTTTGAAACAGTTTTTAGATGGATAAATACGATTAGGGGATACCCCCTTGAGTTTTAGGGGCCCTGATCTGTAACACCCTTCTTATTACTACTTGAATTTTATAAAATTCATACAATTTTATATGAAAGATGTCCAACTTATAACATAAGTTCCATAGATAAAGTTCATAAGTAGCAAAACATTAGTCGACTAACGACTAAATCAAACATTCATAAGTTGTTTAACAAAATGTTTATATTCCAAAAACATTGTCTATTAAAGTTAGATATTGCGGAAGCTTCAAAAGTGTGTTCGGTTCTTCAACATTTGCTTGATCGCCATCCGTAAGTTCACCATAGTCACCTAAGGTCAAAACCACATCAAATATTAGTTTTGATAATACTAGAATGGATATAAACAAGTTCCATGGGTCAAACAAACAAAAAAATAAAATTTTCCCGGAAGGGGGGGCGCCGCGTGACGCCTAGCCCCCTTTTTCACAGAATGTTGTTTCAGCTGTTGCTGTACATACCCAGCTCAATGTTTATTCAAATCCCAACTAGAAATTGCCATAACTTACGATTCGTAAGTCCGTTTTTAGTGATTCTTTTTCCTATACGTCTGTAAATTCATTACCAACGTGCCTATTACGATAGTCATACCAAAAGTTTAACTTACGGACAGAAAGACTATATGTCATTATGCATTTATTCGACCCATTTCAACTCCACACAATTTACTACCATTTAGCTAGTAAACTTATGACACTTTATACCCAACATCCGGGGCTTATCATCACTCACATTTCTTTACCAATCTCATGGCTTAATGCTCTTTTTTTTTTGGGTAAAGGGTTACCCCGGTGATTCTATTAAAAACAACCGCAATTAAGTACAAGTAGTGAGAATGTGTTCCCCACTAGTTCATATACAGGACATGCCCCATATATGTAAACCAAACAAACCAAACAACCTACGACACCCCATAACCTAGCCTACTATACATCATGAAAAGATATGAAGTAGACACGACAAACCAAAACAAAATAAACCCTCATCCGCCATCATCAAATATGAAGTTGCCACAAACTGTCAGCCCCTTCACACGAACCAAAATTAGACTATCCATTGGAGACCTTTGTAGTAGAGGTGCTTGCCCCTGGATTTTCTGGCTTCCGAACGCCCAAAGTTTCATCATACACTACCTCAACTTCATCATCATCCAGATCTTCACTACTATGCTGCCCCATTGTTCTATTTGTTCCAGAGTTAAGCGCACTAAAAGGGTTGTGAGTCTGAATTGAACCTTTTCCACCCTTCATATTAGTAGAAGAAGATGTATTCCCAACCATATTATTGTAATTCAACGGTCTATATTCAAATTTTGGTTTTTGAGTATTAACTCTCTAAAACACTAGAACAATAATTTACACAACTTATTGACCCGTTTGGCTCATCTTATGGAATCCTCCAATATGATGACTACCAAACGATTTCTTGTCACTCTTAGACTATTAATTCAAGTAACGATCATGGTCGCTACAATCGACACCATATTTATCCTACAATGAGACTTTGCAAAATTTAACAACAATTTGTTTAATGTAACGGGTCAAGTTACATACCTTTAGAGCACGCCCTTCAAACGCGAATCGCCACCGGCTTGTCCACTCGACGATCCGATATCTTTTCCTATAGAGTTCAATCACGACTTGTTTAGAACTCCATTTCAACCATATATCACATAATTTTGTCAAATCATCACAATCATGCGTCTAACTTTAAATTTCAATTTCGAGCCTTCTTTGGGGCATTTTTACAAACACTTAACGGGCAGAATTTTGTATCATTCATATTCAAGTTCATAGCTTATTATTTAGCTAAACTTAACATCAATAAAGCTTTCATATAACATTTAAACATCATCATTTCAGAAATCACTTTCTATGACCCGTATTACACTAGAATAATCATTCTAAACCCTAGTGTTTACTAGTTTCCCACAAAACCCATGAATCACCTTCAATGTGTTCGTGAGATTTTCAGGAATTAGCCATGATTTCGCATGTTATTGTCTAGGTTTTACTCCTAGACACTATATCAACCCTATTCTACCCAAATAGCAAACATGCAACATCAATTTTTAGAATTCCCAATTTCATGAGAATTTCAAACAGAGAATTAACACCAAATTTTACATACCTTGTAACCCCCTTGTGATGAGGATCACTAATCTATGCTCGATTTTCGATTTTGACTTGGTTTGAGCCCTCAATTTGTGAGTTTTGTGATGAACTAGGTTTTGATGGAGCTTGGGGTCGCACCCCCTGTTCTGGTCGATCTCCAGGAGACTCCAAATGGAGTGTTTATGTTTTAATAAAATACTTTTATTAAAACTAGTTTCAAGTTAAACACTTTTGGTCCCTCTAGTTTCTCTTAGTTTATTTTTATATTTCTTTAACTACACACAAGTCATTATCTAACTAGGTTAGTGTCATTCCTAGTTAGTTTATTTTACCAATTTATTTGCAATTAAATTTGCAAATTTAAGAATCCATGTTTTCGGGATGTTACATGATCCTAGTTTGACTCGTTGTAAAAATTAAGGGTCATGCCATACCACTTGAGGGTCTCAATTTGGGTTTCCTAGTGGACATTATAAAAATAAGAATTAATAATTTTAGCAAGAGTTGTTACATGAACCTTCCCCTATATATATATATATATATAGGATAAAGATAGATAAAAAACCCTCAAATTCTTAGAAAACTCTGAAAACCCAAATGGGAACCCATTTTTACCCAACCTCCCGACATTTTTTTTTTTGAAAAAAATTACACATGTAATATACATGTTTTAGAGTGTTTTGGTCCAAAAAAAACAAAAAAGCGCCGAAGGGATTTTTTTTAAAAAAATAAACAAAATTCAGTGCCTAACATGTGTTAGACAACAATGCTGAAAGTTGCTGAATTTTTTTTTTTTTTTTAAAAGATCCCTTCGGCGCTTTTTTGATTTTTTTGGCCCAAAACTCTTAAAAACATGTATATTACATGTGTTAATTTTTTCAAAAAAAAAAAATGTCGGGAGGTTGGGTTTTCTAGGGTTTTTCATATAGATAGGGTTTTCTATATAACCCTCCCATATATATATATATATATATATATATATATATATATATATATAGGGGATCGCTAGAATGAGAACCACCACGAGTTATGAGAACCACGAGAACCGCGACCCGCGGGTGGCCGTTGACCACGAAATTTTTTTTACACCTAGATCCGTATATTTTAGGACCAGGTGTAAATTTTCGGTTCAAACGGCGCGCCCGAGGGGGTAGTTTTTTACGCCCAAAGTTTGGGTTTTTTTAATTTTTTTAATTTTTCTTTTTTTTTTTTACCAAACTTTGGGCGTAAAAAACTACCCCCTCGGGCGCGCCGTTTGAACCGAAAATTTACACCCGGTCCTAAAATATACGGATCTAGGTGTAAAAAAAATTTCGTGGTCAACGGCCACCCGCGGGTCGCGGTTCTCGTGGTTCTCATAACTCGTGGTGGTTCTCATTCTAGCGGCTCCCTATATATATATATATGATGAGGTTCCTGTAAAAATGACCTTTTCGTGAGAAGTGTGAGAAGACATAGAAATTAATATGTAGGCATCATGTTTTAAACTTATGCATGATGTTTTGGGTTGTATTGTCAAGAAAAACATCAAACATAACAATTTAAAACATAATGCAATGTATTATAGGCGTGAAATTTAAAACACAACTAAAACACATTGTTTAACACTTAAAACACACTACTTAACGTTCTTAGCATGATGTTTTAAGTTTTAAGTATAGAATTTATTGCATTGTGTCTTAAATTGTTGTGTTTGGTGTTTTTCTTACTAAAACAACCCAAAACATTATGTCTAAGTCCAAAACATGATGCCTACATGTTAATTGTTGTGCATTCTCACACTTCTCACGAAAAATGTTATTTTCACAGGATTATAAAACTATATATATATATATATAGAGAGAGAGAGAGAGGTTGGTTATTGTACAATAGGGGTTAACGTACAATTATATGTGACTCGTTTTTCAATGTGCGACTTTATTTTTTAACATGCGATTTGTGATGAAACAAACAACATGCGAAATTGTTACAAAAACTAATATGCGATTTCATCAAATTTACCAACATGCGATTTCACAATCGCGTACGAGTGTACGATAAAGCCTACTGTACCTTACACTTTTTCTATATATATATTCTTTTGGGCATATCAAGATTTTATTTTATGGGGTATCCTCTTTCAACTGTTATAACGAGTGCCGGTACCATAATAAATCGAACCGATACCAACCGAAGTTCCGTTGCGTTGTGTGAGGATATTCCATTCCACTAGTATAATTTGGGAACACAACCCGTTTAATAGTATATCTTAGTAAACATTTAGGTGCTTGGTTGTAGTTTCAAAATTTCAGATTTTGAACACAAAATTTGACTCAATGTAATTCAGATGACACCCATATATAATTATGGTCTCAAATGCAACGAACTTTTACTTAAGGCTAAGTTATAAAACTTGCAATATGGGTCAAAACAAAGTACACCAATATAAGCTGCTTAATTAATTAGATTACAGATGGATCAAATAGATATCCACAATTCATATTTTTGTGTGTTGTTACGGGTGGTAAAATTAAGAAGGGTCTATAAGTCTTGAGTGAGTGTTTGCCTAAAAAATGTTAAATTTGATTTTAGTTGTTTTTATGAGGCTTGTTTACTGTTCAAGTTAGAGGCATGTTTATTATTTTTAGGCTTCTTATTAGACCATGTGTAGTGGTTTAGCTCAATAATGCCCCCACCATAGGGCGTTTTACGACGCGTGACAGTCCAGTCAGCATGGGGCATTATTGGGGGTTATTGCAAAAGTGCCGTAGTGGGAATAATGCCCAATAACGCCCATGAAATCATTTCACAATTATTTTTTTTAATTTAAAACATAAAAATCTTCATTAATTTAAAAAAAATTACACTACTTGAAATAAAAAAAAAAACCGAAAAAAACAGAATACAAAAAAACCGAAAAAAAATAAAGTTAAAAAAAAAGAAGATGATCTAGAGTCCATATTTGTCCCGAATTTTTTGGCGATGCATTTGCGCAAGGATCAACGCGTCGCCTTTGAGGTGGTCGATCGGTTTGGACAAAAACTCAATGTCCTTTTCCATTTGCCTCGCCTCTTGCATCTCGTTAAACTTTTTGGTTTCGGCCACTCGTTCTTTCATAATCTCATAACGTTGGTGGCCGAGGTCGCGAATGTCTTGGAGACGACGGTTCATCTCCTCGAAATCTTCCTTCAACTCGAGATCGGAAGACGACTCCACCGTTTTTTTTCCCGGTTCGCTTATCCTTTCTTCTACCGGGCGGTCGGGTCAACTCTTCTTCAAGTTCCTCGTCAACGTCCACCACCTCATTTAGATCGACATTGCGGGCATCCGATGTCGGTGTTTCAGGGTCAACGGAGGATGATGTTTTTGACCGTTTAGCTCGACGTCTACTACTAGACGTCATGGTACCTACTAGCGCCCACTTTGAACTTTTTCGTAGTAGAGCCCAACACTTATAGTACGGGAAAAGGCATTTCGTTTTCTCGTACTCTTCCAAAGACTTCGTTAAAACCCCGACGTCACCTTCTCCGCTCGGGCGATTATCGTAGTTACGTTGGTACACTTCTTGGAAGGAATGACACTTGTTGATGTCGGTCCATTTGCTAGAAATGGAATCTTTGTCCCGATGCTCGTCCATTTAAGGTGAGTATTTTTACGTTGAGGTTCGTCATTTTCCTTCTTCTTATGCGACCTTCTGCCGCGTTTCGATTTCTCTGGCACCGGTTCGGGTTGCGTCTCCGGCACGACATCGACATCGGGTTCGGCTTGTTGTTGTGAAGGTTGCGACCTGCCGGCTTGACCAAAGCCGAAGGTGGGAGGCACGAACGGAGTGGCGCCACTCAAGTAAGCCGCGTACGTTAACATGCTCGGGTCCATGTCTTGAAGGTTATACGGGTGTTGCGGTTGGGTTGTGTTCGGGTTCATGGGTCTTGCGGGGACACCAAAGGGGGGTCGGAATGGATGCATGTTTGTATAAAATATAGAAGAAATAGGAGAGAAAGTGTGAGTTTTTTTATAAAACATAGGAAAAAGTGGGTAGTATATATATAGTGGGTAAATTTTGGAATTTAAAAAAAAATATATTAAAGAAATGACCGTTGGCAACGGTCACCTCTTGCCCCAATGCACAATTCAGCGTTTTATATAAAACGCCAACGGATTTTTTTTCAAAAAAAAAACGCCAAACAACGCCTATATGTAATTGGGGGGGAGGGGGGCGTTTCTCAGCGTTTTTTTTTTAATTTAAAAAAAAAACGCCCCACTACGAGTTCTTAGTAATCAAGGATGCACATGTTTTGCTTTTTGTCTCATTAATCATATGTTCGCACGCATTTGCATGAGGTTGATGTTGTTTTTAATTATTTGCTTCCTCAGCTATTTTCTAGTGTTGGCTTTGAGAAATTCACAAAAAAAAGTAATTTTATTTGAAAATGAATGGTACTTCTTAGGCGTATACGGGTAAATTTATTATGTCACATCAGTGTCATGTCCAGTGACGAAGTTTGAAAATTTCCACCGGGGGTCGGAAGTTACCGAACCTAAAAATTCTATATAAGTAATTTTTTTTATAAAACTGGGTGGTCGAAAACGTATATATCTAAAAAATTCTTTACAAAACGTACATACATAACACTACTGAGCGAAAAGTTCGGGGGGTCGGGCGCCCCTCCCGGTCCCTTGAAAGTTGCGTCACTGGTCATGTCTGCATCACATAGACATGGGCTCCATTGTCTCTTATCAATAATGTTTTCAGGGACGGACCGGAAGTTGAACTGGTCTCATCAACGGTCCACTGGTCGAACCGGTCGGATCGATGTAAGAACCGGTCTATGCCGCAAGTATTTTAAAAATAAATAGGATAAAAAATGGAAAAAAAATTTAACAAAATCCGATTCAACCCTTATAAAATCCAGTCCGACCACCTACTTTTCTGGTCCGACTCCCGGTCTCCGGTCCAGCAAGTCAGTCCTACTTAAATTCGATCCAATAGGGTGGACCGAACCGGCCGGTCCGATCCGGTTTTCAAAACCATGGACTCAAGCAATGGAATAAAGCCCCCTCAACCATTACTTAATCATTTGTTTATTTTTATATACTATTTAAATAAATTAAAAAATAAATACCATTTAAACAAATAAAAAAATACCAAGTTTATAAAAAAATAACATAACATTTAAAATTAAAAAAAAAACATACTTAAATATAAAAGATATGATTAAAACATACACAACTGAAAATTCAAATATTAAAAAGAAATGTACGAAATTTAAATAAAAATGGCAACGCGTTGTTCTCAAAATTCTCCAAGCCGCAACGTTAGCAAACCGAGTGTTCTGGATGTTTTGGTACTCGCTACGGGCCACGACAATCGCTTCATTCTCAGTTAAACCCTCCTCGTCGTTCAACGCATTTGTTAAAGAACCTCTCTAATCTTGCACACTTTGCTCGTACAAGGGTAAACCTTCCAAATATTTGATTAATATTACGATGTTTTTCACCCATATGTTGATGAAATAGTCATAACCGTTTTCCAAAACTGTCGGGGATCTTGAGGCATTGCTAGCTTGATGGCATCCACCCAACTCGTGGCCAAAGTGATATTTTCTTGCTCGGTCCAACGCGGTCTTACCATTTTAAAATTCAATAGAAAAGAATTTGAGAGTAAAGAATGGATATGGAGTTTGGTAATAAAAAATATGTGTGTGTTATGTATATGGAAAAGAAGAGGTGATTTTTTTTAAAAAAAAACATTGACCTTTGTCAATGGTCAAATTGGTTTGGCTCCACAAAATATCCCTTTACCTTGTTATTGTGCTCGCGAAGTGAACAACGGCGCCCCTCAACGGCATCGTGGCAGGATGGTAATGGTTTGTTATTTTCCTGAGGTGAGGGAGATGCTACCCCATACCACCCGGTCTTATTACAACTTTGAAAAATTGTTAGAAAATTAAGATATATATGCATGTGTGTGTATACATTGAAAAGGATTGACGGTAGTGCGGATCAAAATCCATTCCTACATTTAACATAAAAGTTCATTTAAACTTGGAACAGGTGATTTGTATGTCAAACAAATTACTAAGTGCATTAAAGTATATGTTGGGTATTGTTGTATCAATGTATCATATGTTTTATTGTGTGTGCCACATTTGCATTTCGTTGTATATATAATATTACCTCTTAAACCTAAAAGTACATCGTGTTTAGAAATATGGAATAGCACACAAGCATCAGAACCACATCTCCAGCATTAACCACCCTAACCTTTTTTTTTTTTTTTTTTTTTTTGAACAACAACCATCTATATATAGATATAGAAGCCAGCAAGGGGCTGGAAAAAAATACAACCACCCTAACCTAACCTACTGACAAAACAAACACACATACACAAGTCATATGATGTCTCTACCCCTCTCCTACCACACACTTAAATTACACAAGCATAGACAAACCATTGTTGGTTAAACCAAACCTAAAATTCACAAACAAAACATCTTTAAGGATGTGGATAAGTTAAATTTAACTAAATAACCGTTTTCGTAGATTTGAACTCAAATTACCCTATAAACACAAATAATTGATTGATTTCACAAAGACACACGAACAATAACATGAATGTGAACAAAAGACAAAAGACAAATTGAAATTGTATTTGTAACATACATATACGTCTCAAGCTAAATCCTAACCCAAATTGATGGATATAAACTCTAGTAGGCTTGTAGCATTGGACTTTTGTTCATATTTGTAACACCCCAACCCGGCTTGGGCTGACGTGTCACTTATACAGTACATCAGAGGTAAGAACATCATTCCATAATTTATAAAACTTTACATTATTTCTAATAAGTCAAAATATTGTACAAAACATTTTAAAATTTTATGAAAATCCATGTGCGTCTTTATTCCCTCGAACCATTCATCCAAGCTTTCCAGACAATCCTTGCAACCTAACGTACATAAGAAGGCAAATGTAATTTACTCAGTGAGACAACAACAATGCAATATATGTTTTCTTAACAAAATCTATATATCAAACAATATATATAACACATATTCAGTTAGTCACCTTCAGTGTGTCACATTCAGTAGTTCAATGCGTAGTCAGTTCACATTCAGTGTGTCATATAATCACATTCAGTAGTTCACATTCAGTTTTTCAGCGCGTCACATTTCGGTGCGACACAATCAGTAGTTCAGTGCATCATAATCAATATTTGCTAAAACGATATAACTATATATTTAAATATAATAGCACAAAATCTTGAAGATCACAAAAGCATAAAATAACGAATCTAAATTTCCAATTACGAGGTAGTGGAAACCTAAACTTGTACACATATGTGGAGAGGGGTCCGTACCTTAAACGATGAACACGAAGCTGAGATAACAAAATATTGCTATATGATCACAAAATCCTACAACATAGTTATAATTTTATTTAGACACGTTAACTTATGTTTGATACTTTGTTTAAGTTCTTTATTAATTTCTATGGATATTTCTTATATTTTTTTTGTAGGGTAAAAAAAATTAGATTTATTTAACAACTGTTTGAAAATATAGATATTATTTTTATATGATCCTAATAACTCATAAATCAAAATCAGTATTTATTAGTATTATCACAACTTATTACTTTTATTATTAGAAAAAAAAAAAAGAACAACCGTTTCATAATATTTAACAAAATAGTCATTGTTATATTTCATAATCCTTTCATAAAAGGGTTAGATGCTCAAAAAAAAAAAATTTGGTACAGCAAAAACTACTTACCTTTAATTTTATTAATAATAATAATAATATGTATCTCAAAGATGAACTCAATATCACTAAAACTAAACTAAACTAAACTAAACTAAACTAATAGTTATTTATAGTATTTAAATTTTCATTTTCTTTGATAGAAATGTGAAATAAGGTATAATAGATGGTGACACCACTTATTTTAAGAATTAAAAATATAAAATATTTAAGTTACCTGAGTGGTTCACCAGTTAGTTTTTCTGAACACAATTGCGTAGAACAAAATTAGAGTAGAAAGATAAAAGGAATTTTGAGATTGGACATGGTTTTTGAAGTGTCAGAAGTAGGGGTTAGATCCCTATTTATAGGTGAAAATGTCTTTGTTATGAAGAGAAAAAAAATAATAATTAATGAGGTAATAAAAATTGGTACGTGGCATGCTTAAAAGAGAGTGGCACTTTAGACAAGGACAGCTATGCTTTTGAGGATATGGATCGAGTTTTGTTTTTTTTTCAATAACTGTATTGAGAAAAATGAATATATAAACCATATAAATGATTTTCATTTCTCTTATATTTTGTTTCTTTTATAAAAAGAAAAATCACGTTTATTAGAAAAGTAACATTAATATTAAAATTTTTAAATTTTGGGTGATTACAATACTACCCCCTTTAAAGAAAATTTCGTCCTCAAAATTTGCATAATAACACATTAGTTATCAATGGCAGAAACAAAAACTTATATAAAAAGACAACCCGTTTATTCGATACTTAGAAAAGTTATATATATTCGGAAGACAAGGTTCATAATCACAAGACTAGAACTTAAACAACGGGAATTCCTTCATCTCACTAAGGTTCACGGCCAATCACATCATACCCATGGTGTTCAGTTGGTTTATTGTTAACGGTCAAAGCGAAAACCCTTCCGCCTCTATTAGCTGGTATAGCATTTGCACCAGTGGAAATCTTCTTTTCAGTATCATTTGGTGGAAACGGGCAATTCTGGATTGTATGTCCAGTTTGTTTACACCTGAAACAACCCCCTGTGAGTTTAAGGCATACTCCACCATGGGTCTTTCCGCATGTGGAACATGGTTTTCGAGGTTGATTCTGGGTTTGTGCAACGATCGCTTGGCTATTCTGGGGTGCAGGTGGGGAGTTCTGCTTAGAATTTGACTTCTGGTTTTCGGTGAGTGAGATTTGGGTGGAAGTTTGTCCAGTGGTTAAGGCCAGATTTTTCAAGAGGTCTCCACCATACTGAAGCTTCATAGTTTTGTTTGCTATTTCCAGATTTTGGACTGCATTAGCTACTTCAGTGATGTCTTTAAAGTCTTGATTAACAACCAACCACTTAATTCGTTCACACAATGCCCATTTAAATTTGCCGGCTTGTGCAGCTGGGGATCCAGCATTGGGTCCGACGAAGCTAGCAAGCCTCGTGAAACGCTCCATGAACTCAGTCATAGGTTCGTCCTCCCTTTGTTTGATGGATGTAAATTCTCGGATGTATTCATCACGGAAGGCAACCGGGAAATATTGTTGGAAGAACAGTGTTTTGAAATCATCCCATGGAAGTGTAGCAGCGAACGCATCACCGCCTCTGGCGTGTTTCACAGTACGCCACCAGGTTTGGGCGTTGTCTTCCAATTTGTACGCAGCCAACCTTGTTTTAAATTCACCACCCACTCCTAGAACTTCGAAGATCTTCTCAATGTGAGCAATCCATTTTTGCGCTTCTATTGGTGTAGCTGCAACACTGAATGATCTTGGTTGTTGTTTTTGAAATCTAGACAACCATTTGTGAATGTCAACAGTGGGTGGTGTAATTAGATCCTTCACATTCTTTCCTTTTTTGTGATGAAGGTGGGGGAGTTGGAAAACGAGGAGGAGTTAGGGAACGAGGAGGAGTGGGAGGTGGCTGGGTGGTCCTTGCATCACTCATTTGCTGTATAACCGTTTGCATGAAATCAGGGAGTACTTCAGTGTGCATTTGTTGGGTGACAGTTTGTATCAGATTTGGGAGTAACCCCTCGACAACACGTTAGACTGCGTCATTAATCTTACGATGCCTAGAAGTCGTGCCAGAGTTACGTGAACTGCGTCGGTTAGTTCTTTTAACCGTAGACATCTATGAGAACATAGAAAATCAGAAGGATGATAACATATTTCAAGAGGGATAAAATTCTAGTTTGATGTCTACCCATTACCGCACAGGTTTTGTTTTAAAAAAAAATTGTTTATCGACAGGAAAGAGCCTGGGCTCTGATACCATAACCGTAACACCCCAACCCGGCTTGGGCTGATGTGTCACTTATACAGTACATCAGAGGTAAGAACATCATTCCATAATTTATAAAACTTTACATTATTTCTAATAAGTCAAAATATTGTACAAAACATTTTAAAATTTTATGAAAATCCATGTGCGTCTTTATTCCCTCTAACCATTCATCCAAGCTTTCTAGACAATCCTTGCAACCTAACGTACATAAGAAGGCAAATGTACGCCTGAGTAAACGGGGTTTACTCAGTGGGACAACAACAATGCAATATATGTTTTCTTAACAATATCTATATATCAAACAATATATATAACACATATTCAGTTAGTCACCTTCAGTGTGTCACATTCAGTAGTTCAATGCGTAGTCAGTTCACATTCAGTGTGTCACATAATCACATTCAGTAGTTCACATTCAGTTTTTCAGCACGTCACCTTTCGGTGCGACACAATCAGTAGTTCAGTGCATCATAATCAATATTTACTAAAACGATATAACTATATATTTAAATATAATAGCACAAAATCTTGAAAATCACAAAAGCATAAAGTAACGAATCTAATTTTCCAACTACGAGGTAGTGGAAACCTAAACTTGTACACATATGTGGAGAGGGGTCCGTACCTTAAGCGATGAACACGAAGCTGAGATAACAAAATATTGCTATACGATCACAAAATCCTACAACATAGTTATAATTTTATTTAGACACATTAACTTATGTTTGATACTTTGTTTAAGTTCTTTATTAATTTCTATGGATATTTCTTATATAATAGATTTATTTACCAACTGTTTGAAAACATAGATATTATTTTTATATGATCCTAATAACTCATAAATCAAAATCAGTATTTATTAGTATTATCACAACTTATTACTTTTAAATATTAAAAAAAAGAACAACCGTTTAATAATATTTAACAAAATAGTCATTGTTATATTTCATAATCCTTTCATAAAAGGGTTAGATGCTCTAATTTTTTTTTTGGTACAACAAAAACTACTTACCTTTAATTTTATTATTAATAATAATAATAATAATAATAATAATAATAATAATAATAATAATAATAATAATAAGAAGATGTATCTCAAAGATGAACTCAATATCATTAAAACTAAACTAAACTAATAGTTATTTATAGTATTTAAATTTTCATCTTCTTTGATAGAAATGTGAAATAAGGTATAACAGATGGTGACAACACTTATTTTAAGAATTAAAAATATAAAATATTTAAGTTACCTGAGTGGTTCACCAGTTAGTTTTTCTAAACACAATTGCGAAGAACAAAATTAGAGTAGAAAGATAAAAGGAATTTTGAGATTGGACATGGTTTTTGAAGTGTTAAAAGTAGCGGTTAGATCCCTTTTTATAGGTGAAAATGCCTTTGTTATGAAGGGAAAAAAAATAATAATTAATGAGGTAATAAAAATTGGTA
The DNA here is from genome assembly GCA_030545235.1 of Helianthus tuberosus. Taxonomy (NCBI): domain Eukaryota; kingdom Viridiplantae; phylum Streptophyta; class Magnoliopsida; order Asterales; family Asteraceae; genus Helianthus; species Helianthus tuberosus. The sequence continues at coordinate 12,608,883 of CM060429.1, read as the reverse complement.
CGTGGCATGCTAAAAAGAGAGTGGCACTTTAGACAAGGAAGCTATGCTTTTGAGGATATGGATCGAGTTTTGTTTTGTTTTTTTTTTTTCAATAACTGTATTGAGAAAAATGAATATATAAACCACATAAATGATTTTCATTTCTCTTATATTTTGTTTCTTTTATAAAAAGAAAAGTCACGTTTATTAGAAAAGTAACATTAATATTAAAATTTTTAAATTTTGGGTGATTACAATATTTGTGGCAGTATGTTTGTTAGGGGACGATAACAATGGACTTCAAAAACCTAAATATTGACGAGGTAATGGATATGAAGTTGGTGGTTAAAAATGGTGGCAATGGATATGCAGTGTGATGGACGGTGTTATATAACAAGTAGGGTTATTAGATTTTATTACCCTAACTATTGGCTATTGGCTGCTGCCACCCCAAAATATCACTTTGACGTCCGTCACCTCCAACTTAACACTTAGTGTGTTTTGTCACCAAATCGTTAACTGATCACTAACTTTTGATTTTGTTACTATACTTTTGGGGGTGTCATAGGGATCTTAGAACACCCCAAAAGTATAGTAACATGATTAAAAGTTAGTGATCAGTTAATCCTTGGTTGCAGAACACACTAAGTGTTAAGTTGGGAGTGACGGACGTTAAAGTGATAGTTGAGGATGACAACAGCCAATAGTTAGGGGTGATAAAATCATATAATTCTTATAAGTATTTAAATATAGATTTGATTTTAAACATTAAAAGTATTTAGATATAGACTAGATTTATATTTGATTTAACAAAAAAAAGTGAAAAAGAAAAAAATACTTTATTGGAATACCATTATTATATATATCAAATTACATCGCCCCTTTGCGCCAGGGATTTCTTCAACTTGCCACTGAAGTTTGTCTTCCTTGATTTCCACACTCAGCACATATCAGTTGCTATCAATTTATTTCCAAAAACACACAACCCTAGCCGGATCCAGAGAGATAGAAACGGATCCAGAGAGACAGAAACAACTGGATCGAGAGAAACGCAAGAAAGAGTAGACCGATGGCGGCGGAGCTGGCTATGCCGCACATCGTCAGTGATGATGATGGTGGTGGTGTCGCCTGTGGGTTTAATCTTGGCGGCATAGATCGGAAGACAGGGGGACGACGTAACGAAGATGGTTACTAGGTGATGATGTTTTTCTCTCATCTCTCGCATATATCTTTACATGTTGGATTTGATGTTCTTTGTGTGTTCCCCTCTGTCGGCTCTCGCAAATCTCTCTGTCTCTCTTGAATTTCTGATGTTTTATTAGTTGTTTGCTCGGCGATGGTGAGCCAAGGCTCATCTGAGAGTTAAAACCCATGTATTTTAGGGTAAATCTGATGCTCAAGAATGTGAACCCTAAAATTGGGTTTTGCAGGCTGTGGTGGTGAACCCATGTACTTTCTACTGTTTCTTATAGTTTTTACATTGATTTGTAGATGTAGATCACCAGATCTGTATGTATATCCGATTCGATTCAATAGATTAGGTTTTCGTTACCGTTTTAGTACAATGCTTGTGTTGTTTAGCTTAATGTAGGGTTTTTAGACGTTGAATTTGTGGTTTTATACTTAGGTTTTGCAATCGGATACCGTATGGACTCGGATTCGGTTTCTAATTGCAGAGATGAAGAGTTTTAATTTGAATTGTATTGTTGCTGTACTAGTGTAGGTTATGCTGACATTGAGATTGAGTTATCAGTTTTGGGATAATTGTAGATCTAAGTATACCTGCAATGTTTGACACAGAAAGAGTAAGGGAACTGTATAAGGAGTTTAGTTTACTGTGATTCTGTTAGATTTCAGATATGTTTTAAGTTTGACATTATACTGGACTAGTGGAGTAATTTGTGTTTTGTTGAATAAGGCCCTATTGCACATTTACAGAACATGTAAAGGGACAGATAATTTGGCTGTTTCATTCATGTGCATTGTTATTGTAGACATGTAAAGGGACAGATAATTTGGCTGTTTCATTCATGTGCATTGTTCAATAGATTAGGTTTTGGTTTTTGCCACTGAATTGGTTTAAGCCTTGGACCATTGTTATGCTGAATTGATGTTGTATAGTTTTGCTGAATCTGTAGTTAATGAGTTTCGCGTCCTTGAAGCAACATCCAGGATAGCAGCGGGTGCAGGGTGCTGATTCGTCTGCTGGAGGAGCTGATAATGATGACTTATACAGCACAGATCGTGTTACAAGTCATCACTCATACGGGAACAGCGATGCCAATGCCGTTACAAATCAAACGAACACCGAATAGTCTTTTCGGCTTCTACGATATGTGAATGTGCACCCCGCCGCAACGCGGCGGGTGTTACACCTAGTTATATATATATTGTTGACGAGTGTTGATGAATAGTAACTTTATTTTTATAATAATATATAGTTTTTTATTAGTTATTATACTATAATAATTTATTATTATATTTACTTTTAATAACATATTTTTAATTTTTTCCTTTTTTTAAATATATATTTTCTTTTCCGTTTTTAATCATTGTTTATTCCATTTTTTAAAACATATATTAATTTATCGATTAATTTGATACTTCTTTAATAATTTACGTTATAACTTTTTTCTAATAACTTAAGTACGTAGTTGTGTTTAATTTTTTCCCTAACATTCTGTTATAAGTTTTCTTAAAAACAAATTTGTACTCAAAATAAAGTATTTATTTGGTATAATAAAATGGTGTGATGATAAACTAAATCGTTCTAATGGTTTTAGCTTTCTAAAAAATATGCTTTGTTTTCAAATCACGTTTGTTTTACATTATCATTTACTCAATTTCGCCGCAACGCGCGACGTCAACAAAAACTAGTATATATTTAGAAATGGTATTTTAATGAGTTTAATTAGACGCTTATCCATTTAAAGAACAACAATTTCATAGGTTTTAAAATTAGAGATTATAGTAATCATAATTATTTATAAAACTTTATATAAACCAAAGGGACTAATCGTGTCACATATAGTAAGGGTCTATTTGTGTCACATAGAAAGTTTAGATGTACTTGTGTCACATAGAAAGTTTAGATGTACTTGTAGTTACGTTCATGGCTTCATGCCGTAAAGTATCCAATTATGACTATGCTTGCTTCAGTCAAGTCCAGCTGAGAACATAAAACGTGACCTATCATTATTATTTATTTGAATTGAATGTATGAAAACCATAAAACCAAAAGAGATACGGATAACCATTGACTTTTGAATCTGTCTCGTCCATCAAACGTGAATTATATAATTTTTTGGACGACAACTTTCAAACGTGAATTATATAATTAGAGTTGATTTCTTTGCGTTGCGGGTCGATTTTTTAACGTAATAATTTAAGCATACTGATTTTTTAATTACTTATCGATCAAACGTATACCAATTGAAAATGCCCACAAAATTAAGCACAAAACATATTATATTATATTTAACATGACTCATTTCAAAATAAATTACGTTAAAACGTAAATCAACTTGAATCATACCGAAACGTACAAAAAAACACGTAGAACTCTAGGGGTCAAAATGTCATTACGTCGAAACATAAACAACTTGAATTTATACCGACAGATACATAAACGCCAAAAGCTTTAATTTATACCGACACGCACATAAACGCCAAAACGAAAACCAACTGAAAACGTCAATATAAATAAGCACTAAAACGTATTTGACATGACTCATGAAACGTAAATTAACTTGAATTTATACTGTACATTGGAAAACGTATTATATTTGACATTACTCATTTTGGGGAAAAAATTATGTCGAAACGTAAACCAACCTGAATTCATACCGACACGCACATAAAAATAAGCATGTAAAACTCAAGGGGGTCCAGATGACATTTTTAAAACGTTGAGGGGTGTAAGTGTCAATGTTGAGAGGGGTGAGGCTAAAAAAACAAAAAGAAAAAAAAACAAACCAACTGAAAACGTCAATAAAAATAAGTACCAAAACGTATTATAATTGACATGACTTATTGTTGGTCCCTTTTCTGATCCTGTTCGAATGATGCAACGTTCTTCGATCGTAGAGACGAATGTTTGTAAAGTATATAAACATTCAAAGAATAAAAATAGAGACAATGAGAGTGAGATTTCTTCAATGATTAACTCTTATAAATAAATGTATCATTCTAATCTTGAATATCACCCCTGGAACAAACCAGGGGGTAAACTCACATGAAAACTCTATTTGTAATATTTACTTCAAAGGATACACATAATTCTTACGAAGGAATTATGTATTTATAGAGATGCCATGTGCATTATCTCAATTGTAATTGGGTGATAGAATGTTGGTTTGTGTGCCCCTCCATTTGTCATGTGGCTTATCTTCTTTATTCACAAACTTGTTCTTTTTCTTTTCTGATGAAAGCTTTTCACATATTGAGATATTTAATGTGTTCATAATATATATTATCTTATGAGCACAATTCTTTGAATTTGTATCGTGTAAACTCCATAATGTCTCGCTAACATTTTGAAGTCTTGTAACCTTGTAGTGATCTTTTAATCAAAGAATTAGAAGCTTGATTTTTTTCTCGGTCTTCATATTCAGTGCTTCTGGGACGGTTCATCAGCCGGTTTGCATTGACGGAATTAATTCTAAGTAACTTTAACGATTTTCAACAACAAATACAATAAGGTTTCCTAACACTTATGAAACGTGAAGTACCTTGAATTTATACCGTCTATTTAAAATGTATTATATTTGACTTGACTCGTTTCCAAGCAAAATTTACATCAAAGTACACTGATGTGCTAAATGTAGTTTAATAAAAACAAACTAAATTAATCTAATCTAGACACAAAGTAATACTCTAGACTCTCTAAACTACTAACCGGCAAGTGAACCGATCAACTCTAGTAAAGCTAAGTCAGTCCGGATATCGAACCCACAGGACTCTATTTAATTACGCTAACTAACTTATCTAGACTAACACTGACATGGACATGACACTAACTGTTTTTATATTTAGGGGGTCTAAATATCCTAAAACTTCAATTTAAATTAAATTAATTAACTAAATTAACTAATCACAAACTAACTCGGGTTTACTTAGATGATGGAAACAACTACCTAGACTGGAATCCTGGATTGTAATAGTAATGATTTATTACGATTGTTAATTATTATGGAACCGGGATCTTTATATTCTAAACCTATCGAGACACCGAACAAGACACTCAACCCTTCTCGAGGAGACACTTATGGAGCTTTAAAGGTTGTTATGGACACCGGTTAATCTAGACTCCCTCACGGGTTATCTAAGGGATTTACAAAAGTATCCTAATACGATCTACTCCCTTACAGGCTATAAATCTAGGATAGACTTAGAATCTTAATTTGACTTGTTAGACAACGATCACTAAGGCAACTAGTTCAGACTCCTCACGAAGATCCTACCTAGCAATTTAATGACTTAGACCTAACAATAATCCCACACCTCACAGCTTTAAAGATTAGTAGAACACTCAGAATTATTAACTTATTAACTATTACATCTAAGGTGTATTGGCCAATTAACCTAAAAGATTATAAAACAATGTCATAATCTAGTGTGAACCTATTCCGTGAAAGACATTCACCAAGACTCATACGAAACAACAAATATTAATTAAACAACTCTAAGCATACATACACATCAAATTAATCAACCAAGTCGGCTACTTTTGCAAACAATCATAATAATTAATAAATCATAATAAAGTTCAAAACTTTACAATCCATTCATCTCAGTCTAGGTAGAAAATAAGTTTAGCCAATCATAGTCATTGAAACAATCAAAACAAGATTATTTTTATGAACAAGAAACATGATCAAAAACTTGAAACGAAAAATTAAGAAACCCGGGTGGTAAAACACGACCCGGATGCTTTTCTTTGCTTCAAAGCTTCAACCGACTGCTTCATGCTCTCAAAGACGCTCCAAAAAGCTTCAACTTTAACTGAGAATTTGTCCCGAGTTTTGCAAGTTTGTGATTAGGGTTTTTGTGTTTGATTAATTATGTTTTTATATGATGTTCTAACAAGAATCCAACTACAACACAAACTTGTGCCCGACTTCAACCCCTTCGCGTCACGCGGAGGGGACTTGCCAATATGGTCGCGCGACGCGGCACTATAAAAGTAAGTTTTATTATTAAATATCTTGGCGCTACGCGAAGGGCATTACAGGATTTGGTGGCGTGATGCCATGGGGTCTTTTTTCTAGATTTCCTCGTTTTCTGTTCCCGTTCAGCTGCGTCACGACTCAGTTCTCGTTGCTAACTCCTTTCCAGCATATTCCAAGCGTTTTTTTTCTAACTTTTTAGCAACCGAGACCTGCAAACAAACAAACTATCAATAGAAATTATTTCTAACTAAAAACCGAAACAAACGAAATGAAAAGTATACAAACTTCACACGATAAATGTATGTATTTTGCAATACATCATACACAAACTGAGTATGAGAGTAAAATAAATTATGTAAATTTTAACTAAAAAATACGGGTTATTGGATTTTAATAATCTAAAGTTTTACCAGTTGGCCGATAATAATCCCAACTTCAAAAATTCCCTGTGACAATCCCAACTTGTAAGATTTTGGCCCCCATTGATCCTTTTGTAACTCGGTTATAACTCGGTTAGTTCTTGATGATGTGGACGATGACGTGGACGCTGAAGTGTTAAAAAAATGAGCTGGTTGATTATGTGGATTATGACGTGGATACTGATGTGAAAAAAAATAAATTATATATATACACACACTCACCATCTTCATCACCACCAATCCCCCACCTCACTACCACCATGAAGCACTTCACTGCCACCAAAGAGAGAGAGAGAGAGAGAGAGAGAGAGAGACGGGGAATGGAATCAGGGCTGGCTGGGTGATATGCGACGGACCGTGGAGGAGCCACGACGGCGGCGACAGATCGAGGGTTTTGGGTTCAGATTTACATGGCGACGCAACCACCATATTGGTGGTTGTTATGGTGCGATGGTGGGGTTTTTTTAGGGATTTCGACTGGATGAAGGATATTGGGTTCAGATTCACATGTTCAAACTCATTTTGCAGTCATATCTGAAAGTATGGGTTCGTCTCCGGCAACCAAGGGTGAGTGGCAAGGGTCGAATTTAACAACTCTCGTGGCACACTCTGCTTAGCTCTAGTTTTTTACGTGTCTAATGGTTAATCTAGTGGGGAAGAAATTGAGATCAGTGGGTGAAGATGGTGGTACTCAGTAGGTGAAGATGGCGATGTAAAGGATGACTATGGTGGTTAGCAGTTGTGATGGTTGTGGTGGAGATGGCGGTGGTGTTGGTGGAGATGGCAATGGTGGTGGGCAGTGTAGATAGTGGTAGTGGTAGTGGTAGCTGATTATGGTGGTAGAGGTGCCAAATCATTGTCCACTTCGGATTATTAAAATCCAATAACCAAAAAAATACTAAACATATAAAAGCAAATAAGAGAGTGTTGTAATACTTGAATACACTTAACTGAGCAAAATAAATTAAAAGTGTACACTAATGCAAAAATAGTATGATATAAAAGACAAAACACAATAACTTCTTGAGTATGGGTTAACACCAATAATGACATTTCTTGACTATCCCCGCACACCCACATACAATTCAAAGAAACTTTGAAGTTGATGTGTCTCAAATGCAAAACCATATAAGATATGTGGTCAAAACAAAAAGTTACAAAATTAACCGTAGCTAAGGACTTCTTCCATTATATATATATATAATTCGAGTAATCAGTGGAACTAATTTAAATAAATAAATTTGAGAGGTCGAATTCACGTTACGCCCAGAAAGCGTCTGAGGAAAGTTAATGGTGTATATATTTGTTTGTTTCTTTAACTTTAATCAAATAAATGATCAAACACAAAAACTAAACAAACAAGATTTTATTTTTTATGTTCGCTCGTTAAGAAAAAGAATGTACTCATGTTTATATATGACTATTTGATAATAATATAAACAAATGGTTAGAGCCGACACATATGTGAGGCAAGGTGATGTACCCAAATTTAAAAAAGAAAAAAAGAAAGTATACATAATAATAATAATAATAATAATAATAATATTATTATTATTATTATTATTATTATTATTATTATTAACAAAGCATATAATTAGATTTAGCAGTTAAGACTCAATATGTTTTTTAATTCATTAACTTATCCTATTTAGTATGTGCCCATATAGACAAATAAACCGAATTCTCATTTAATCAAACTAAACCCAATAATGTTTTAAAATTTAAACTCATCTGTAAACACAAAAACGGATATTCTAAAAATTAAAGGGGCGACAAATTGGCACAGGGGCGATAATTGCATGAGAACCCATTTTTTCTACTCGCCCAAGGCCCCGGAACTCTCATGGATTCTCAAGGGTAACCCAGCATCCTTGCGAACAGTTCACGGACATAAACATACACAAACGAATGGACATAACTTAACATAGATGAATGGACTTTGGTTTGGTGAAAAATTGACAAGTAGCTCCATATCAGAAATCCTCAGAGTTGACATGGAGATCCTCAGAGTGCTTAGTCTGGTGCTCTGCAAGTAGCTCCATATCAGAAATCTTTTCGACATATTGAGCCACCTTCTCATCTTGGGTAGTGATAATCTTGGAGAGAGCCTGCGTGACATTGTAAATGCTAATTGGGATCCTGAAACTAAACAAGGATTTTAAATCCAACTTATACTTACCACACTTTGAATCATTTGAAGCTTATTTATAATTTTTGTAGGATCCAGGTTATCGAAATCTTCCAAGTCCATAAAATTTCGGTTTTTGCATTTTTTGCCGAAGGTAGTTTTGGAACGAAGAGGAAGGGTTCTGCCTTTGCTAGTAGGAGGAGCAGTTTTCTCTTGCTTGACATGGGTGCCTTGCGCGGCATAGTTAAGGACTCCCTCAAGGTCAAAGAGGCTGGAGGGCTTCTTGGGTCCTGCATCTAAGGAATAATCTTAGGATCCAGAACATGCAAAATCCAAAAGGAAATATTCAATGAAGAACAATAAGGATACCTGAAGACATGGTAGATTTAGAAGCTGGAGAATGAAGGTTGGATTCTTGAAGAGTTGGGTAAGGCTGAAAGGCTCTAGCGGATTCTGGTAAAGGCAACACCCTTGATATATTGTCGTCTGTCTCCTGACTTGCAGGTGCTAGAATCTCAAGCTCGAAAGCTGCATAGATAAAATAATGAAGTTAGAAATAGTAGTAACTACATTTTTAAGAGACCTAGTTGGATCCAGATAGGATATACCATTCCGAGTCCACTGAAGAGGCAAGGATCGTCCATTAGGAATTCAGTCTCGGCGAACAAAGAACAATCTAGTTTTCCAGTCTTTTTCATCATGTCTGGTTTTTGAGAGCAGTGGATAATGGTTGGGTCTGATCCGAATGGTAAAATGACAAGTTCCATGATTCCTCAACTCATAAACACTAGCAATCTCAACCATGGTGATATCAAGAGAATGGGTTTAATTGAAGTTGTGAAAAGCATACAACATCCTCCACAGAAGTGGTATAATCTGAGAGTAAGCAAGCTTGGTGACGGCAAAAAACGCTTCAACAAGGGGCCGAAATGGATAGGTGAAACCGATTGAAAAAGGATAAAATAGGAAGCAAACCCCTTTTTCCGAACTAAGATCGACTTTGGCTTTGGGGTCGAATGGTCGTACAACACCGATATCGGGAAGGACTTGTGAAGTTACTAGGTGGTCAATCTGTTGTTCATCGAAAGTACAAAGCTACTCGGTAGAAGACAATAAGATCTTCTGATCAACGAACTCTGGTACATCCAATGATCGGAGATTTTTCTTGGGAGACATTGTAAAACAAAGAATTGAATGGTAAAGAGAGAATGAGAGAGAAACTTGGCCTGTGAGATCTTCCAACTTCTGTGCATATAATGAATGAAGAGGAGAAACAGGGATGTTTGTTTAATGGGATTGACAGCGGTAAAATCGATAGGGTGAAAAGGTCAAGTTCTTATCTCTAACCCCAATCACATGATGTATATCAAAACTTTTATCTTCACCACACGATTAGTTCAAATTTCAAAATTTTACAGCTGTCTTACACAACTATAAAATTAGGGTCAATTGTTTGGGGTAGAATTTATATAGTCAGGATCGTGAATTTCGTAAGTCTGCGGCAAGATCCCGATATGGTTGATACGTACCAGTATCCTGATGGGACTAAGGATCCTGAATGTATTTGTTACTAATCGATTGCTTCTATCTTGAAAGGATATCTTGCAGGAATATTCTTAGGTTAACGACAAGTGGATAACTTGCACCTGAATTATCGCGAAGCTAGCTTGAGAAAACGTGGGGAATTAGAGTTGAAGGCTACCAACAATCGATGATTTATTCTTTACAGGATCCCGCAATAATCGGAGCTATATTTGGATTCATTTTATGACTTGTACTATAAATAGACATTATGCGGTCGATTTAGGAACACTTCTTGTAACAACTCTCGAAAAACGCTCCTAAAATATCCGTACACACGTAAACGGACCTGATTAACCCTAATATCATCAAAAATCAAATAAAATGAATAAAGCTATTAGAAGTCAGCTATAGAGCACCGAAAGCTTAAAGAAGTGGCTATAAAAGATACCTAAATAAAAAGGAGATTATGTTTTCAATAATTAGGGTTCATCCCTATAAAATATATTGTGAATAAAACCTGGGTTTTATCCCATTTATTTATTACAAAATTTAGTGTTTTGAAACTCTGAAATTATTTCCTAACTACGGTCCTGATGAGAAGTTTTCCGCTGCGTAATTAATAAACACCGATACCATCTGACTTGTTCACGGCTCTCGCTCCCAGGGTGGGGTCGGGGGTTGTGACACTTCCATACTCTCGAATACACTGCTTACACCACATGTTTCACCCGCAATCACTCACATACTTGTTGTAAGTTCGATCGATCATAGTCTCATATTTGTAAATTTTATACATTTAATACTAGTGAAGCTATGTAATTTCCAGCTCCTGGGGTTTTTTGTGCCAGATATCGTCTTCAATAAGAAGATCAAGGGTTTTTTCCCCGTGTCAAATCATTCTTGTTTATCACATTCATTTGTTTACATTTACAAATCACTCTCAAATTGTTCTTATAACTCAAGATCTCGATCAATAACCCAGGATCCTCAACATAAAACAAAGCTTTTCACCAAACACTACACCTCACGTTCATAATTTGGTTGTAAAACTTAGTTTGTAACGACTCGCACAAAAATGTCCTAAAACGCTCCGTAAGTAAAAACCCGAACCCCTAAAACCCTAATTTGTATGAAAAATCAAGAAAATCCAATTTTATCCATCTCTCGCGGGCCGCGTAAGAGTTAACCAAAGCTTACGCGGGGCGCGACAGCTTGAAGATTTTCCGGATAAGCTTGAGGGACATGTATCATCCACGTGTCACGACCACGCCATGACTCAGCAACCTTCCGTCCGACCCAGACTCCCTCGCGGGCCGTGAAGGAGAAGCTGATGGGCTTCGCGGGCCGCGACGCGCCCCAATGTAAGCCTATATATTGAGGCTTTCAGTTTCATTTCAAATCCTTCAATTCTTTTCTTTCTTTTGTTCTCTTGTTCTGTCATTCTAATGTCAGAACTTGTAAACCCCGAAACTCTGCTCGTTATCAGGGTAATAACTCTAATCATGGACACGGTACTATATCCGATTGATTGAAACTGATCCAACGGATGTTTAAGTACTGCCTGTATACGGCTATACTTTGTCATTCGTTGTGAGTTTTGATCTCGTGATTATCGTTAAAGTTGAATTGAGTTAATACACTAATACGAGTTCCATTGTATCTAGAAATTAGAACTCGTAACCAGGGAGCTGCTAGAATACTTAGCAACTAAGTAAACTTAATAGCTAAGTAAACTTGATAGTTAAGTAAACTTAGTAGTTAAATAAACTTAGTAAACTTACTAACTACATACACTTAGCCGTTAAGAAAACTTAGCGGTTAAGGAAACTTAACCGGAAAGGAAACTTAGCAGTTAAGCAAGCTAAGTAAGTTAATTAATCAGCTAATTACGTTATTTAATTAATCGGCTAAGTAAATCACTTGATTAAACCGTTAAGGAAAATTAATCAATTAAGTAAAATTTATTAAGTTAAGTAGGATTAATTAATCAGTTAAGTAAGATTAATTAAAGTTAAGTATGATTAATTAATCAGTTAAGTATGATTAATTAAGTTAAGTAAGATTAATTAATCAGTTAAGCAAGATTAATTAAGCTAAGCAAGATTAATTAAGCTAAGCAAGATTAATTAAGCTAAGTAAGATTAATTAAGTAAATTAAACACCTAGATAGATATACATGAAAATAAATATATATGAGATAGATAATATCAAAGGAAGGTGCAAGAAAGGTGTAAGAGGATATATATGTGGGTAGAAAAGCTTCCTAGAAAATGTATAGGTAACTTCCTAGAAAAGTATATAGGAAACTTTCTGGAAATTTCATATTTCCTACCTATAAATAGGAAGCTTAGGATTCATTTTTCTTTGCTCATTTCTTCTATTCTTCTCTCTATACGTTGGTGTTCTAACCAATAATCACCGATGCGATATTCTGTCCGATCGATTCGGGAACCAACTAACGAATGCCAAAGTGCTGTCTAAATAAGACTATACTTTGTGAATTTCGTTCTGAAACGAATGCCAAAGTACTGTCTAAATAAGACTATACTTTGTGAATTTCGTTAAGGTTCTGATCCCGTGACCATCGTTAGGTTTGATTGGGTTTAACACTAATACGTATTCCACTCTGTTAAACTAAATGTTTAACTACCAGAAAACTCTGCACTATACACTTACAATCAAAATAGATGTATAATCATCAGAAGACTTAGAATCAAGATGCTTGTTTAATCAAGACTATATGCTAACAAGGTGAGTCATTCTCTTTTTATCAAATTGTTTTGCAAAACCCTAAATGTTTTCCAGTTATGCTTTGCAGTGATTAAGTCTTTGCTAATCTTTAATTACTGGCAGTATGTGGGGGTTTTGTGCACAGTCATAGATCCGGTCGAGTGACAACTGAACCAGCTAATTATAAGATAGGGGCAAATATAAAAAACTCTTAATACTGTGAATTATAACAAATGTGTTTTTGTACAAAATGAATGAACTCACCAGTATTTTCTGCTGACCAAATGTTTTTAAAACGCGTTTTAGGTGATTACAGTAGATCGGAAAAAGAGTTGGATACGGCACCGAAATGCTTAAAGAAGTGGCTTATTTTATCAAATAAATTAAATTAAATTAAACGTTGTTTTATATATTTGGGTTTATTCCCATCTGTAAATCCGGTGTTTTCTAAACTCTGGTATTTTTCCTAACTCACGTTCCTGATGACATTTTCCACTGCAATATTTTCAAAATAACCACCGGTACTACTTGACTGCTCGCGGCTCCCGTCCAGGGTGTGGTCAGGGCTCGTGACATAGTTCATTATTTTTTTTTTACCAAAACATCATTTTAAACACCAATAAAGTTAAAGTACACCACAAGACCTAACATTAAATACAAATATTAAATGAAGTAAAAGAAAACATTCTTATTTGTTGAAATTTCTTTTTGTTTTTCTTACAAATAATTTATTCTCATTTGAACTCTACAAAAAAATGTATTCTCATTTGAAATTTCTTGGAAAATTTTGACCGCACCCCTTAGAAAAAAATATTAGGAATTTATATAAAAAAATTGTGAACACGGATTTAAATCCGACCCAATTATGTAAAAAAATTAGCCCACTAATCTCTTTAAATAAAACATGTATTCCTATAACCCAATATCAAGCCCAATTATATAAGTTATGTTAAACCCAACCCAAATAACTAATTCAATTAAACAAAACATAACCTAAATAACCAATCGACCATTCATCTCCTCCCTCCCGCCCTCCCCTCTCTGCTGCCAGCGACCAAGAATTCAAGAAACAGAAACATCAGTGCAGACTCTGTTCAATCGATCAGCCACAGCCCACAAATCTCGCCGCACAGTACCGCACACCGCACTCTTGATTTTGTAGAGGTACCTTGATTTCATTCTTCAAAAATCTAAATAAGGTTGTTATAGTGCTGCCCCTCGGATCATCTTGATTCTACTGTTTGAACTTTGAATATGAAGATTGAATATGAATTATGAAGATTAGTAAGGCTGTTGTTGAACACAGCTTTAATTGTTTAACATTCAGTAATGAAATCTATATATGATTAAATAATAAAGCCAACCAAACCGCCTTACTGTTACTGCCGTTCATTATTATAATGAAATCACTTTTTTGTTGATTTAATTAATTGGATCATTAATAATAAGCATAATGAAATCACTTTTTTTTATTTAATTGGTTCTTTATTAATAGGCACAATGAGTAAGGATGTTATGATACGATTTCTCAACAAGAGGAAAGCGGTTGAAATTGGATCATCTTCCCATTTTGTTGATGTGAATGATCTTCCCTCGGATCCTTATGATCGCAAGGTCTAACACCTCGTAAAAACGTGTCCAATTATGTGAAGACACGTGTCCAAAACCCTAATCATGTGAAAGATTGGGTTTGAAGGACTAAAGTTGTAAAACGATGAAATTATGTATGCGAAGGGACTAAAAGTGTCAACATACCAAACTTGTGCCTCTGAATGACCATACACCAAGAATATATTCTTAAACGAGTAATTATTCGGATATAAGAAGCCGTTTGTGAAAATAATCGAAAGATTATAAACTACAGGGGTTAAACGTGTCAACATGTTAATTTTTACCTCTGAGTGACCTTTTAACGAACCCGGGGATTCGTAATATTCAAATATACTCTTAAGAATAAGTGATATTAATTTCACAAGGTTTCGAGATCGTTATGTGATATTTACGCAAATTCCCAAGATTTAGGGTTTAAAGCGTCAACGAGGCGAAACTTGTATTTTCGGTGACCGTTTAACGAAACTGAGCCTAACGGTGTTTGGTTACATTCCCTAGATCATCTATAAACTAACTATAAGGGCTAGAAGAGCCTAAAATGAAAGTTATAAAGCTTAATAAGGTGCAAAAACCAAATGTGACAACTTCTGAAAGTTGTCTTGAGGGCTCGCGTCACGCGACCACCCCCTTGTTCACCGTGGCGTGATGCGACGGGTTCAATTTGACAGAATATGTTGGACAGGTGCAGGTTTTCTCCTTCCTTGAGCTCCAAATAAGTTATAATCGAAATCTAGGGCCTTGTTGATGTTTTTTAATACCACTAGGACACCTGGAGCTATCTTGCAACATCTGAGAACACCTGTGATAATCATAAGAGACCCTCATTCACTATAAATAGGCTCATTGTGCAGCCATTTCACTTGCACAATTCAAACAAATCACTCTCATCTCTCTAGTTCAAGTGTTCTTGAGCATTTCTGGAGGTTCCTGAATCAAAAGGAAGCTCATCTTTAGTAGAAAGATTGCTAGGACCCTTTGTAAGTGTCTTAGTCTCCTCTTTAGTTTAGTTTTTAATTTAAAAACCGAAAAGTCAAAGTTATCGTAAACTGACTTTGACCTTCGGTTTAAACTCAAATGGTCCAGACACTGTTCGAAATAAATGTGGTTATGTGACCATAATTAGGTAGGTGATTATAAAAGGGCACCTCCTAATTATTTCGTTTGCTTAGTTAATTGTCGGGTCAAACTATTAAGTTAAAAAGTCAAACTGGTCAGAATTTGAAAAAATAATCAAAACTAACAATGCAGAGGTTATAAATTATATGTTATCACTCTAATAACTTGGTAATTATTATTAGAACATGTTTAATCATGTTCAACCCGACAATTCTAAGTTTAGGGTCGGTTCACAACCGAAAGTCGCAAAAGCTTGACTTTTGCTTTGACTTTCAGTTCTGACCCGATTGAGCTTAATTCTTCCATGTTTTAAGCTTCCATTAGGACCACATTAGGTTGTAGTATAACCCCCTGAGGTTATATTACCTGGTCCTTAGTATTCTGAATTATATGCTCATGTCCGTTATTATGCTTATAAATGCCGTTTTGCCCTTATATCATATAAACGAGATTTTTGAAAATGTGAGAGGACAAAAAGTTTCATTACTGATATATAAGTATGCCAATAAAATTTGACATCAGTTTCTGGTCTCAAACAAGAGTTATGCTCGATATCGTAAATTGAAACTTTTTATTAATTAAATTACGCTATCTTGCATAAGGCATGTTTAAACATGGATTTTGACCCAAAACTCATTACCTACTGTTAAGATATTATTTTTAGGGATTTTTGGAATTTTTGATCAGATTATAATCTGACCATATCTTGGAGTTCTTGTATAATTCGGTAAATGACGATAATACCATTTTCATTCATAAAATGAGATTAACGTATGATTTGCACACCAAACCTTTTCCTACTGAAATTATATATTAAATAAAATATTTTGAACATCTAAGACTGATCAAAATCTCATATTTCCATAAACATCTTAATTATCATCAGTTATCGACTTTTACGCTATTTAAGCGTATAGTATGGTTTAAAACCTTACTAAACACTTAAGACTTGTTACCTACTGATTTTTTAAACAAATTTTAATATTATTACAGTAGGTATAAGTCATGAACCCAGACTTCCAAAATGTCCTTAAAAGCATATGCGAAATGACCAAAATACCCTTTAGGGGCATAGTTTGGCCATAAATGGTATATCACACATATGTATGATATCTTATTGTTATAACATCATAAAATGAATATTTTTACTGATTACTAAAGACCAGAATATCAGTTTACTATAAAACCTCTTTTATAAACATTAAAATGACCAAAATGCCCCTACGGGACTTAAATTGGTTTTGAATACTTTTTGGTTATATATGTTAACATCCTACTGATGTATTAACATATTATAAGCCTAATAACATATGAGACCTGTACATAATTCATTTGGTTACGCGTTATGCATTTATGCGTTTGGTTCGGTTTATGTAGCTAGTTTACATAACTTAGCCGAAATGGGTTTAACCTTATCATTAAATCTTCAAAATCCAGAATGTGTTTAGTTTATCCATATTGTACAAGTATCCAAACTTGTCGGGTCTAAATCACATTCTATTCCGGTCTCCGCTTAATCTAGCGTTTAGAACCGTAAAGTATCTTTCAAGCTAACCGGTCTAAGTCTTTGACTTAAATAAAGACCCGTTAGTATCCTAATAGGTTAATAAACCTTCCATACAGATTGAGTAGCTTCGGTAGAAGATATTTTCATAAGGCTTTAGGAAATATACGGCTGAGTTACATCCTTACACATCTAGCTTAGGTAAATACTTTTAACTTATTTTCACTTATACGGGCTTGGGATACGGTATTATAATAATACCGCTTGGTCGGGTATGAAATCATTTAATCGGATTGTGATTAATAAATTGCATAACCTGTTTTAATCTGTTTTGTTTGATAACATAATCATTGGGGGTTCATACGACCGTGTCCCGGATATCCTCGGCTCATTTCATTTGAAAATGGCCACGAACTATGCACGGGGTGTAGGCATACACCTGACAGATGCAAATGCTAAATAACCCACATGTTGGGGATAACTCCTTTGTGGGTTCTATAAGTGGTGAGTCGGTTAATCATGACCGGCTTCCAAACCGGCCCCATATGTATGACAAACATATAAAACTGTATACAAGATTATTTTAAATAATTGTCCCAAGTTATAAATGGTTTGTGCTTTGTGCACTTAAATCAATTTTCATAAATGTTTTCAAATGAGTTAGTTAATTGTATTTACCAGTGAAAACTGACGTATTTTCCAAAGACTGAGTGACAGGTACCTCTCGGAATTAGGCTGGAGCTACTAGGTGTCAAATAAGAGGATCTTGCAAATCCTTAGATGCCTGGAGTCTGTTATTTCAGTTTCTTGTATTTTGTTTTTATGATCCGCCTGTGGATCTCTATTATAACCAGTCTGTATATTCTTTTATTTGGACACTCGGACACTATGGTTTGTAATAGTATTTAAATACCAAGTCTTCCGCTGTGCTACTTTATTGTGTGTATTGACTATGATGATATCAACTGCGTCACGATACTCCCCACCGGGCCCACCGGTAATATGTGCAAATATCGGGGTGTGACAGGTTGGTATCTGAGCCAACATTGAGTGAATTAAACACTAGCCTTTTGTGTTTAATCTCAATGACACAATAAGCACATTCCTTAGACTTCCGAGTCTAGGCAAATGACTTAGGATTATTCTTAATTTTCCTTTTGTCGTTTATATTTTGTTTAACTTGTTTTGACAGGTTTATTCTTTAAAATTCCGCCTAGAATTAGAGGCCATGGAGGAAAAGGAAAAGGTCCTATGAGGGGAGGACCATCGGGACAAGTTGGACCCTCACACCGACGCACACCATCGGCGTCATTTAGTACCTCTGATTCGAATGATGATTGGAGGCAATCCTTACAACCCGCGAGGCGATCCGTCTCGCTAAGTACATCACCCTCATATCACCCTTCTTTTGGGCCGCCTATTCAAGACGAGCCCCAACATTCTCACCATTCCCAGCATTCTCACCATTCTCACCATTCACATCATTCATACCACTCTTTACATTCTCATTCTTTTCACCATTCTGGTTCTCTCGATCCTTATTCACCGGGTCAATTTAACCCCAACGATTATATTAACGAACCACAAGGTTATAACCCTCTTGGACCCGAGGATCATTTCTCTCAAGATATGGAAATGGATGATGACCCCGACCCAGAGATGCCACCAACTGGAACACCAACTCATCCCATCAGCATCTCCAGCGGTTCTCCTTATGAGGGATCGCCATATCAAGGCCCCGACTCATGGGCCGAAAGGTGGAACAAGTACCAATGGGAATTTACCCCATCTTTTCATTATTCTCCTCCTCAACCTCCATTGGAGGAACCGTATCTTCAAGCGGTTACTCCATCGCCATTGCCCGTTGAGGAACCACCTCAACAACCACCACAACCACCTCCTGAGCCACCAAGGCGATGGAGGAATGCACGGATGTCCGTGCGAGGGGGACCAAGATTTAGTTCCCCACAAGCTTCGAGTACTTACCCTTCTATCCCTGAAGATCCACAAATGGGTGGACCTTCACATGCGGTGCCGGAAGATGATCCCCCGCCAGTTAATTTTGCACCACCGCCACCGCCAGTGGGTTACGAAAACCCAATACCGACTTACCCAGGATCATCTGGGTATAACCCATTTGAATATCCAACTCCTATGGATTATGGATATCAAGCCCCTGCCCAAGATCCATATCTTGAGGCAGCTCAATTTAATGCACTTTATCCTTCACCATTTCCTCCAGTATACCCAACTGGGTATCCTGTGCAAGGGTATCAATACCCACCTTATCAACAACAACCTCCTCCTCCTCAACAACTTCAAACTCAACAAATCCTACAGAGGTTGGATCAGGTTGAACAGAAAGCGGAGGAACGCGATAAGAAGCATAACAAATTTCTTAAAGGCCTCGTGAACTTCATAAAGGGCAAGAAGAAATAGAAGTTATTTTATTTTATTTTATTTTGTATTGTAATTTCAATCAAGTCCCTGCATAGAGATTTTATTTTCTGTACCTAGTCCCTGCGTGGACTGGTTTCTTTTCTGTAGTCCCTGCGTGGACAGTTTGTTTATTTCAAGACCCATTTAGGGCATTTTTGTAATAGTCTAGTACTTTAATGGAATTTCTTTTTGAGATTTTATATGTGTATTTTATTATATCATCATGCAATATCATTTCAATTTTAATTGATCTGCCAAAGAAATTTCAAAGAAGTTCTTAAAGGTATAACCTAGCCAAAATATTAAATGGCTATGATGGTATAACCTTTTTAAGACAATAAATCTCTGTTAACATCTGAAAACATGTTAACATTCCCGGCTGTGTGACTTGAGAGACCACACTAGCTTCCAAAAGTACTTGGATTCTTCAAAGCCACACTCATGGCCTATATGATCAATGTGAATCATGGCTATTAAACATCAAATATGGTGTATACATCAAAACATCCATTTGAGGTGTAAGCCTACGGGCAAAGGTGTATTAATGACAATGATAGTTTATGAACTTCTTGTCAAAAAGGCGATGAACTATGTTCGACCCTTAAAGATCACTGATCCAAGAGATCATTGATTATGTTTTAATTGTTCTTGTGACAAGGCTTTTGTGCCATTTAAATGTCCTTCGAGATGAGCCTTTTGTGCTATCTGAAAATGTCTTGATGACATTGACAGTTGTGATCTTTGTCCCCTGTCTAATAAATATAAAGGATTATATCCTATTGATTGCCAATGATGGTTCATTTGTAGCCTAGGCAAACTCATAATCAAATAGATTCTTACTTGTTATCTAAAATGGTCTATATGGTTTATTAATACCATGGCCATCTAATCATCAATACGATGATTCATTATATAATCTAAATACATCATTATTGTTTGATTTTAGTACTCAAATCATGGCTGGCTCTGACGAAGCAAACAGTCATCCTGTTGAAGGAAATAATAATACCAGGATAAATGTTACTAGTGCTGAATTACAAGCGATGATAAACACAGCAGTTGCTCAAGCTGTGGATAATATGTTTAAGGAGCCGAGTAATGTTCAGTCCAAAACTCATACGAAGTCCCTATCACATTCGCATACATTGAAAAAAGATGAGTCCCAACACTCATCCAATCAGAAAAGTGAACCACAGATCCCAGGTACAACAAAGGTTGTACCTATAAATATTTCATCTCTTGTAAACCAAGTGATTTCGCGGGTGAAAAGGGAGCTATCGACTGTATGAAGTGGTTGGATGAAATGGAAACGGTGATTGATATCAGTGGGTGTGCTAAGGAGGACATAGTTAAGTTTGTAGCTCAGTCCTTCAAGGGCGACGCCCTAACATGGTGGAAAGCCTTGGTACAGTCTACCGGAAAGGTTCCTTTGTATAACCTTTCCTAGAATCAATTTGTTGATCTTGTGAAGGACACTTATTGTCCGCAACATGAAGTTGAAAGAGTGGAGACTGACTTCTTCACTCTGGTGATGAAAGATTTGGATTTCAGGTCTTATGTGACCAGTTTTAACTCGATGTCTAGACTAGTCCCATATCTGGTCACCCCTGAACCCAAACGCATTGCGCGTTTTATAGGTGGTTTAGCCCCTGAGGTTAAAGGAAATGTCAAGGCTTCTAAGCCTGCTACATATAGATCAGCTGTAGATCTATCCTTATCACTTACTCTCGATATTGTGAGGAGTAGGTCAAAGAAAGCCACCGAAGAAGGGAAGAGGAAGAGGGAGGATGACCAGTCCCACCAATCGAACAAAAAGAAGAAAGGGAACTCTGGTTCCAAGAAAGGGGAGTCGGGTGACAAGCCCAGATGTAAAACTTGTAACAAGAGGCACTTTAGAAAGTGCAATCAGGATCCACAAGCTAAACCTTGTGGAATTTGCAAGAAGAAAGGGCACAAGACTGTAGAGTGCCGAAACATCAAGGATGCAACCTGCTATGGTTGCAATGAAAAGGGGCACATTAAGACTAACTGCCCTAAAAATGATAAGAAGCCTGATGAGGCAAAGAAAACCAATGCTAGGGTCTTTCTGATGAACGCCAGGGAGGCGGCGAACGACGATAACGTTATAACAGGTACCTTCCTCATTAATGATATTTATGCTAGAGTTTTATTTGATTCAGGTGCTGATAAGTCGTTTGTAGACCATAAGTTTAGTAAGTTACTGAATCTGCCTATTAAAAACTCTAGACATAAAATATGAGGTAGAACTCGCAGACGCTACCTTAGAAACTGCTTCAACTCTTCTTCATGGATGATGTATATCCATTAAGAATCATTCTATCCCGCTATCCCTCTTGCCAATGAAATTGTCCGGGTTTGATGTAGTTTTAGGAATGGATTGGTTATCGCATAACCAAGCCCAAATAGCCTGCGATAAGAAGCTAGTTAACATCAAAACCCCATCTGGTGAATCAGTCACCATTCAAGGAGATACACATTATGGTTTACCCGATAATGTGTCTATACTCAAGGAATCAAAGTGTCTGAAGAGCGGATGTGTCATCTACATGGCACAAGTGACTGTTGATGAACCAAAACCCAAGATTGAAGACATTCCAATTATTTCAGAATACCCTGATGTCTTTCCTGATGAGTTACCTGGATTACCTCCTGAGAGGCAAGTTGAATTCAGGATATACATACTGCCAGGATCTACACCAATCGCACGAACTCCTTACCGTCTAGCGCCTACATAAATGAAAGAGCTCAGGACCCAATTGGATGACTTACTGGAAAAGGGTTTCATACAACCTAGCTCTTCGTCTTGGGGAGCTCCTATATTGTTTGTGAAGAAAAAGGATGGATCAATGCGTTTATGCATTGATTATCGAAAGTTAAATAAGGTAACGATCAAGAATCGTTATCCTTTGCCCAGGATCGACTACTTATTCGACCAACTCCAAGGGGCAAGCTTCTTCTCGAAGATCGATTTGAGATCAGGGTATCATCAACTTAAAGTTAGAACTGAAGATGTACCTAAGACAGCGTTCAGAATGAGGTATGGACACTACGAATTCTTAGTGAGGCCTTTAGGCTCACTAATGCAGCTGCAGCATTCATGGACCTCATGAATAGAGTCTGCAAGCCATACTTAGACAAGTTTGTCATTGTCTTTATAGACGACATACTTATTTATTCTCGTAATCAAGTTGATCACGAGAAACACCTTCGATGTATCTTAGGATTGCTTTGACAGGAGAAGTTGTATGCTAAATTCTCCAAGTGTGAGTTCTAGCTTCGCGAAGTCCAATTCCTTGGACATGTTGTGAGCGAGCGTGGTATCCAAGTAGATCCCGCTAAAATAGAAGACATCATGAACTGGGAGGCACCTAAAATACCTACGGAGATTCGCAGCTTTCTGGGATTAGCCGGTTATTATAGAAGATTCATTGAGAACTTCTCGAGAATAGCTGCACTATTGACTACTCTGACCCGCAAGAATGTGAAGTTTGATTGGGGTCCTAAACAACAAGAGTCTTTTGAGATTCTTAAATAGAAATTGAGCAATGCTCTGGTGTTGACATTGTCCGAAGGAATAGAAGAGTTTGTCATGTACTGTGATGCTTCACACACCGATATGGGTTGTGTACTTATGCAGGGAGGCAAGGTGATTGCCTATGCATCACGGCAACTAAAGGTGCACGAAAAGAATTACACCACCCATGATTTGGAGTTCGGTGCCGTTGTATTTGCACTAAAGTTGTGGAGACATTACTTATATGGAACTAAATGTGTGATATATTCGGATCACAAAAGTCCCCAACACTTATTCAATCAAAAGGATCTTAATATGAGGCAACGCCGTTGGATGGAGACTCTAAATGACTACGATTGTGAAATTCGCTACCATCCTAGAAAAGCGAATGTAGTCGCTGATGCTCTAAGCCGAAAGGAAAGAGTCAAACCTATAAGGATTAATGCCATGAACATTGAACTTAAGAACAACTTGAATGAAAGGCTGTTAGCTGCTCAAAAGGAAGCTATATTGGAAGCTAACTTTCCAAACGAAAAGTTAGGTATAACAGCTGATCAGTTGTTACCTGGTAAGGATGGAATCCTTAGATTTAATTGAAGAATCTGGGTTCCTATCCATGGAGGACTTAGAGATATAATCCTCCAGGAAGCTCACAATTCCAAATACTCAGTTCACCTTGGAGGTGACAAAATGTATCAAGATTTGAAAGCCAACTATTGGTGGATAGGTTTGAAGAAATCTATTGCCACACATGTAGCCAAATGCCTGACTTACGCTCAGATTAAAGCTGAACATCAAAATCCGTCAGGTTTACTACAACAGCCAGAGCTTCCCACATGGAAGTGGGAGATGGTAACCATGGATTTTATAACCAAGTTACCTAAAACAAGGCATGGAAATGATACTATATGGGTCATAGTTGATAGACTGACTAATTCAGCACATTTCTTACCCATCAAGGAGACTCATAGCTCCGACAAGCTAGCTCAGTTATATGTGGATAAGATTGTATCTCTCCACGGAGTGCCAGTATCTATTATATCCGATAGAGATACTAGTTACACCTCTCACTTTTGGAAAAGCTTCCAACAATCATTAGGCACTCGTTTGAATTTTAGTACTGCTTACCATCCCCAAACAGATGGACAAAGTGAACGTACAATTCAAACCTTGGAAGACATGCTTCGTGCTTGCGTGATTGATTTGGGTGGTAGCTGGGATGACCACCTACCATTGATCGAGTTCTCCTATAATAATAGTTACCATACTAGCATTCAGGCTGCGCCTTTTGAGGCATTGTCGGGGAGGAAATGTAGAACGCCTGTTTGTTGGGCGGGAGTAGGAGAAGCTCAGTTATCAGGACCTGATATAGTCCTTGAAACAACGGACAAGATTGTCCAAATTCGTGATCGCCTAAAAGCTGCCAGGGATAGGCAGAAAAGTTATGCTGATAAGAGGCGAAAACCTCTAAAGTTTGAGGTAGGCGACAAAGTCTTACTGAAAGTATCACCCTGGAAAGGTGTGATGCATTTTGGTAAGAAGGGCAAGCCAAGCCCAAGGTATATTGGACCATTTGAAATTATCGAATGTGTCGGCAATGTAGCTTATAAGCTAAACTTGCCTGAGGAGCTTAGTGGAATTCACAACGTATTCCACATCTGTAATCTAAAGAAATGTCTAGCTGATGAATCGCTAGCAATGTCTCATAAAGACGTACAGATTGATGAAAGCCTGAGGTTTATTGAAAGACCTATATCGATCGAGGATCGAAAGGTTAAAAAGCTCCGAAGGAAGCACGTGCCTATAGTGAAGGTTAAATGGGATGCCCGTAGAGGCCCAGAATATACGTGGGAGGTTAAGTCCACTATGCGAAAAAAGTACCCTCATTTGTTTCAGTAAATCTCGGGGTCAAGATTTCTTTTAAGGGGGTGAGTATGTAACACCTCGTAAAAACGTGTCCAATTATGTGAAGACACGTGTCCAAAACCCTAATCATGTGAAAGATTGGGTTTGAAGGACTAAAGTTGTAAAATGATGAAATTATGTATGCGAAGGGACTAAAAGTGTCAACATGCCAAACTTGTGCCTCTGAATGACCATACACGAAGAATATATTCTTAAACGAGTAATTATTCGGATATAAGAAGCCGTTTGTGAAAATAATCGAAAGATTATAAACTACAAGGGTTAAACATGTCAACATGTTAGTTTTTACCTCTGAGTGACCTTTTAACAAACCTGGGGCTTCGTAATATTCAAATATACTCTTAAGAATAAGTGATATTAATTTCACAAGGTTTCGAGATCGTTATGTGATATTTACGCAAATTCCCAAGATTTAGGGTTTAAAGCGTTAACGAGGAGAAACTTGTATTTTCGGTGATCGTTTAATGAAACCGAGCCTAATGATGTTTGGTTATATTCCCTAGATCATCTACAAACTAACTACAAGGGCTAGAAGAGCCTAAAACGAAATTTGTAAACCTTAATAAGGTGCAGGGACCAAATGTGACAACTTCTGAAAGTTGTCTTGAAGGCTCGCGTCGCGCGACCACCCCCCTTGTTCACCGTGGTGCGACACGACGGGTTCAATTTGACAGAATATGTTGGACATGTGCAGGTTTTCTCCTTCCTTGAGCTCCAAACAAGTTATAATCGAAATCTAGGGCCTTGTTGGTGCTTTTTAATACCACTAAGATACCTAGAGCTATCTTGCAACATCTGAGAACACCTGTGATAATCATAAGAGACCCTCATTCACTATAAATAGTCTCATTGTGCAGCCATTTCACTTGCACCATTCAAACAAATCACTCTCATCTCTCTAGTTCAAGTGTTCTTGAGCATTTCTGGACGTTCCCGAATCAAAAGGAAGTTCATCTTTAGTAGAAAAGATTGCTAGGACCCTTTGTAAGTGTCTTAGTCTCCTCTTTAGTTCAGTTTTTAATTTAAAAACCGAAAAGTCAAAGTTATCGTAAACTGACTTTGACCTTCGGTTTAAACTCAAATGGTCCAGCCACTGTTCGAAATAAATGTGGTTATGTGACCATAATTAGGTAGGTGATTATAAAAGGGCACCTCCTAATTATTTCGTTTGCTTAGTTAATTGTCGGGTCAAACTATTAAGTTAAAAAGTCAAACTAGTCAGAATTTGAAATAATAATCAAAACTAACAATGCAGAGGTTATAAATTATATTTTATCACTCTAATAACTTGGTAATTATTATTAGAACATGTTTAAGCATGTTCAACCCGACAATTCTGAGTTTAGGGTCGGTTCACAACCGAAAGTCGCAAAAGATTGACTTTTGCTTTGACTTTCAGTTCTGACCCGATTGAGCTTAATTCTTCCATGTTTTAAGCTTCCATTAGGACCACATTAGGTTGTAGTATAACCCCCTGAGGTTATATTACCTGGTCCTTAGTATTCTGAATTATATGCTCATGTCCGTTATTATGCTTATAAATGTCGTTTTTCCCTTATATCATATAAACGAGATTTTTGAAAATGTGAAAGGACAAAAAGTTTCATTACTGATATATAAGTATGCCAATAAAATTTGACATTAGTTTCTGGTCTCAAACAAGAGTTATGCTCGATATCGTAAATTAAAACTTTTTATTAATTAAATTACGCTATCTTGCATAAGGCATGTTTAAACATGGATTTTGACCCAAAACTCATTACCTACTGTTAAGATATTATTTTTAGGGATTTTTGGAATTTTTGATCAGATTATAATCTGACCATATCTTGGAGTTCTTGTATAAGTCGATAAATGACGATAATACCATTTTCATTCATAAAATGAGATTAACGTATGATTTGCAAACCAAACCTTTTCCTACTGAAATTATATATTAAATAAAATATTTTGAACATCTAAGACTGATCAAAGTCTCAGATTTCCATAAACATCTTAATTATCGTCAGTTATCGACTTTTACGCTATTTAAGCGCATAGTATGGTTTAAAACCTTACAAAACACTTAAGACTTGTTACCTACTGATTTTATAAACAAATTTTAATATTATTACAGTAGGTATAAGTCATGAACTCAGACTTCCAAAATGTCCTTAAAAGCATATGTGAAATGACCAAAATACCCTTTCGGGGCATAGTTTGGCCATAAATGGTATATCACACATATGTATGATATCTTACTGTTATAACAACATAAAATGAATATTTTTACTGATTACTAAAGACCAGAATATCAGTTTACTATAAAACCTCTTTTATAAACATTAAAATGACCAAAATGCCTCTACGGGACTTAAATTGGTTTTGAATACTTTTTGGTTATATATGTTAACATCCTACTGATGTATTAACATATTATAAGCCTAATAACATATGAGACCTGTACATAATTCATTTGGTTACGCGTTATGCATTTATGCGTTCGGTTCGGTTTATGTAGCTAGTTTACATAACTTAGCCGAAATGGGTTTAACCTTATCATTAAATCTTCAAAATCCAGAATGTGTTTAGTTTACCCATATTGTACAAGTATCCAAACTTGTCGGGTCTAAATCACATTCTATTCCGGTCTCCGCTTAATCTAGCGTTTAGAACCGTAAAGTATCTTTCAAGCTAACCGGTCTAAGTCTTTGACTTAAATAAAGACCCGTTAGTATCCTAATAGGTTAATAAACCTTCCATACAGATTGAGTAGCTTCGGTAGAAGGTATTTTCATAAGGCTTTAGGAAATATACGGCTGAGTTACATCCTTACACATCTAGCTCAGGTAAATACTTTTAACTTATTTTCCCTTATACGGGCTTGGGATACGGTATTATAATAATACCGCTTGGTCGGGTATGAAATCACTTAATCGGATTGTGATTAATAAATTGCATAACCTGTTTTAATCTGTTTTGTTTGATAACATAATCTTTGGGGGTTAATACGACCGTGTCTTGGATATCCTCGGCTCATTTCATTTGAAAATGGCCATGACCTATGCACGGGGTGTAGGCATACACCTGACAGATGCAAACGCTAAATAACCCACATGTTGGGGATAACTCCTTTGTGGGTTCTATAAGTGGTGAGTCGGTTAATCATGACCGGCTTCCAAACCGGCCCCATATGTATGACAAACATATAAAACTGTATACAAGATTATTTTAAATAATTGTCCCAAGTTATAAATGGTTTGTGCTTTGTGCACTTAAATCAATTTTCATAAATGTTTTCAAATGAGTCAGTTAATTGTATTTACCAGTGAAAACTGACGTATTTTTCCAAAGACTGAGTGACAGGTACCTCTCAGAATTAGGCTGGAGCTACTAGGTGTCAAATAAGAGGATCTTGCAAATCCTTAGATGCCTGGAGTCTGTTATTTCAGTTTCTTGTATTTTGTTTTTATGATCCGCTTGTGGATCTCTATTACAACTAGTCTGTATATTCTTTTATTTGGACACTCGGACAATATGGTTTGTAATAGTATTTAAATACCAAGCCTTCCGCTGTGCTACTATATTGTGTGTATTGACTATGATGATATCAACTACGTCACGATACTCCCCACCGGTAATATGTGCAAATATCGGGGTGTGACACAAGGCGATTGCATCATACAACGTGAATCAACGAGATGATGTTAGAGAGCATACCTACTAAGATGACCATGTCAACCAACGGGTATTAAATATCCAACATCAACGTTTCAAGGTAAAGAGTTGAGAAAATTCAAACAGGAATGGTATGACCGAAAGGAATACAAGGGATGGTTAGAGTATAGTATAAAATCGGATCGTGTGTTTTCCTTATGTTGTTACTTGTTTAGGTCCGAATTTGGTGATCATAAAGACACATTTTTTTTAACGGGTATAACAATTGGAGAAAAGTACATGAGGTACTTACAAAACATGTTGGGTTAGTTAATAGCGCCCACAACAAATGTTTCCAAAAGTCTGCCGATTTACTTAACAAAAAGCAAGCGGTAAACACACAACGGGACAAAAGGACCCCTAAGGAGAAACGTGATTACAAACTTAGATTAAGTGCTTCTACTTTGCTTGGAAAAAGGTTGTTGAACGGCGGTTTGGCGTTTCGTGGCCATATTATGAATCAAAAGATTCATTAAATAAAGGAAATTTCTTAGAGCTTTTAGAACTAATGGGTGAAATGAATGAAGAGCTTGGTAAGGTTATCTTAGAGAATGCACCGGCGAATAACCAAATGACTAGTCCTAAAATTCAAGCGGACATTAAACATTGTTATGCTCAAAAAATGAAAATCCGTAGGGCGACATTTTAAATATGTTTGTAACAACGTTTGACGTGTTTTTGATGATTATATAAATTTTAGTTTGATTTTTTTTACATGTCCCGACCCGACCCGATTTTTTATGTATATATCTCTAGACGCCTAAAATTTTTAAAAAAATTTCGTACCCTCATAGAAAAATTCTTGGGTCCGCCACTGATCTTCACATGAAAGTGAAGAAATAATTTTTCTTT
Organism: Helianthus tuberosus; assembly: GCA_030545235.1. Classification (NCBI taxonomy): domain Eukaryota; kingdom Viridiplantae; phylum Streptophyta; class Magnoliopsida; order Asterales; family Asteraceae; genus Helianthus; species Helianthus tuberosus. Next base: position 12,579,254 of record CM060429.1, on the reverse strand, counting down.
CTTTAAATTTTTTTACATCTACTTAGGTGTGATGTTTAGTTACAAAATGTAAAAAAAAAAATCGTGTATTTACTCTAGTAGAGTAATTATATATGTTATTACTTTAGAGTGATTATAATTACTCTACTAGTGTATATATATAATTTTTTTTAGATTATGAGAATTAAATATGTGTTTATTAGATGAAGAAAAAAATAATAATTAATTATCTCCTTTATTTCTCACATTTATTATGTCAAACCAATCTATACAATTATATAAGATATAATAATATAAATAAACTAATCAAACTATTGATAAATGAGGCGTTCTCAAGCAAGCTCGAATTAAAAAACTTTCTCACAAGCTAAGCTCGAACTTATGTTCGAAATTAACCGAACTTAGCCTCGAACTCGAACTCTATTAAGCCAAACAAGTTTATTTTTTCATCATTCCCAAAGAAGGGTCGGTCCTCAAGTTCGTCATAAAATTGTCCAAGCTCGAATTTAACTGAGCTCGAGCATAGCTAAATAATGGCCGGCAATACATTAAGAATTATAAAAAAAGAAGAATGCCGTCCTTGTTTAGATAAACTATTATTACTAACTTATTTATTATTGTTGTGTTGTTGTTTGTCGAGGAATATATATATATTTTTTTTTTATTAATTTACTCGTTTGAATGTAGCCTATGGGCAACATAACGACCAAAAAAGAAAAACCTATGTGAAGCTTAATGCTTTGTAACACGTGCGGTCACATTTTCCTAAGTTTATGTTTGCTCCCTAAAATTTGGTTCAAGGCAAATACAGTCCTTCAAGAGATATTTAATGTTGATTTTTCACTTGTGATGTTATGTGTATGATCCAACAAATGGGATACACATTATATAAGTGTATATGTATTTTACAATAGCATTCAACATATATGTTTGCATTTTCTAGCATCATAAAATAATATTCTATAGTAGATATGTATACACCAACATACACTATGTATAATAACTAGCAAAGGAAAGAGTTGTAAATAGGTTGACGGGTTACACTTATAATCGGGTAATTATAACTCTGACTCGCTTAAAATTAGGTAATTGGAACACGACTGATGTAGGTGAACTTATTTGCCTAAACAGGTTAAAGTCTCAAACAGGATGGCTAGTTGGACTTTTAATTATTTAAAAAAAAATTGTATTGTAATTTTAGTCAGGTTCATAAAGAGACTCTTTAATTAAATAACATGACAACTCAAAACTAACTATTTTTATATTAGGAATTTACTCCCCTAGTTGGGAGACCCATGTAAAAGGATCAGGTTCAATCTCCCTTCTAATTGTTGGTTGATAAAGTTCACTTATGAGCAATGTTGTAGAAGGCGTTAGTCGCTAGTCAGGCGGTGATGTATCGCCTAGGGATTAATCAAGATTAATATGGATTAATCGGGATTAATCAGAATGACCTTTTAAAGTAAAATTTTTCAAATTTATATATATATATATATATAACATAAGTTTATGTTTTTTATGTATAAATTTATAAGTTTGGGGACTAAATATAACCTAGTAAAGATGTAGGGGGTTAAATGTTAAATATTTAAACATAATAAACCGTAATTTCCATCGGTTCATCCCGTACGCGGCCTCTCCCTCCTCACCTACTTAGTAAAATACAAACCCTAGCCCCAATTTTGATCGTTCATTGCATTGATCTTTGTTCGAAATAAGGTAAGAATGCGTTCCACACGATTGATTTGGTTCAATTTGACCAAATATTGGGCGATTTTGGGCCAATTTTGACTTTGATCACCTGATTAGTCGATTTGGCCAAATCCAGGTGACAGACCTCCGATGACCGACTAATCGCCCCCTAGGCGCTGTCGCAACCCCCGATCCCTTATCTGTCCCGGGAACGGGCGGACGTGAACTCAGAATTTCGGTGGTATTAGCTTGTTAATTTGGCAGCGGAAATTACATCAGGACCGTAGTTAGGAAATGTTTATCAGAGTAAAACCACCATATTTAATATTAATAATCACATGGGCAAAACCCAAGTTTCTTATTACAATACGTTTATAGGGATAAACCCTATTTTATTGAATTCAAAATATCGTCTTTTAGGTAACTTTTATAGCCACATTTTTCCCAAGCCTTCAGTGCTCTCTAGCTGGCTTTTTACTAATTGGCTGTCACATTGTGTTACCTGAAACGCGTTTTAAAAACATTTGTCAGTGGGAAATACTAGTGAGTGAATCCCAGTTTAATCAAGAACATTTTATCAATTAAACAGTATTGAGAGCGATCGCATTGTTTATTTCTACACAATTACTCATTCAGTACTGTAAATCCTGACTTGTGGGTCATATTACACATTGGCTAACTTGTTGTCCAATGGTAACGTACTGTCATCCCCGCCTTACTACTCGCAGTAGTAAATTTTGTATACAAAACCCCAACATACCGGCAGTAATTGAAGAACTACAAAGACTCAATCACCGTTTAATCACATTGTAAAACAATTAAGGTTTTGTAGAATATTACACAAAAAGGTTAACAAAAAGAGGATAAACTCACATTGCTATCTTAGACTTCGCGTAAGGGTTTCCTGGATATAATCTATAATTTATACAAATGTACATTGGTTAGTATCATAACCCTTTGAAAATATTAATGATACCCTCCCCGAGACGGTATTCCAACAACTACGTCGGGCAGAACCACGACAGTTGTTACGGAACCCTAAATCAATCGGGCAGCGTATCTATCACGAAACTGGGGTTATAATACTTACAACGGAGCAGAACCTCGCTAATTAGGGGGGTATAATACCAGCTTTCTATGCCTAATATTTCAGAATTTGAGATACAGAAACGTTTGTGAACGAATTTCAATTGAAACCCGATGGCCTGCTTATATAATTGCTGAACTGGACTTTCACGCGGCCCGCGTAAAAGATAAGCGGGGCTTACGCGGCCCGCGTACTAGCCCGGGTAGGGTTTAGGTGATCCGGGTCATCGCCTAGACTCGCCATGATGTCGACACGTGTCGGCCTCTGGTGTCTCCGCGTTGTTGATCTCTCGCGGCCCGCGTAAGTGTTAAGGTGAGCTTACGCGGCCCGCCTTAACTTAAGAAATCAACGATATCAGGTTTCAATCCTGATACCGCCCGCGTAAAGGCTTGGGGTGGGTCTACGCGGCCCGCCTCAACTTATGTTTCAGATTTTTATTTATTTTTAATACTATTTAATATATTTGAGGCCCGTTTTCGCGTATGGGGTGTATTTTAAAGACATATTGGAATATAATACGGTGTCGGAAATATTTGAGAGTGTCGGTTTTACTGAGGGTTGTTACATCCTCCCTACCTTGTTTGTTGGGATTGAACCCTACAGAGGAACAGATGATGTAAAGCCAAAACTGGTTCAGAACAGTGGATTCACAATAAGCAGCTGTTTACACTAGAACTTTCCCCTTGAAAGTGATTTGAAACATCAAATGTCCTGTATCCACTGATCGTATACAACAGCCACTGCCCTCAATAACTGATGAAGACCTTAAAGACTGTTGAAGTTTAAACACTGTTGTCCTATCAACTGTTGTTCTCTAAGCGCTGTTGAAGACTCAAGCACTGCCCACCCAAGGACTGATCAACCTTGAGGAAAGCACTGATGAAAGGAGAAAGCAGTAGTTTAGTGTGTCATCTGTTTTATATATATAGTCAGTGGTTAAGATTAGCAGTGTCTGTATAGGAACAATGGTTATAGGTTGTTAGTTTGTTAGACCTCACTTTCATGGTGACGTCAGCTGAGATGCCTCAGCGGTTTGGTTTGTCTATAAATGGAACAGTACCCTGTACTGTTACATTTGATCGTCTTGAGTGAGTTCTTCTCCTCAATTCAATCCTTTCATCTTGTGCAACCAATCACTGGAGTATCAGGCTGAGGGGGAGTTTATTTGTAAGCATGTGTGTAATCATTTGATTTACTTTGTAATCTTTCGACTGATGCAATTCATGTGCTTATCAAATCCATTTCTCTTTATGATTGTGTTTACAAAGTTTGTTGTTCATTTCCGCTGCACTTTACTTGTTTTCATATTCATTGATTGTTCAATTTACACAAACAAACACTCTCATAAGAGCCTCCGATCCTAACAATTGGTATCAGAGCCCGGACAGTCAAATTCGATCTAACAATCAATTTGACATAAAAGTTCAGCTCAAAAATTCATTGATACTAAGGTTGGTTGTATTCAGTTGAAAAATAGAGTAACGAGTAATTAGTTCAAAACTGCTATTCAAAAACTCTGTAAAACAACCAAGATGTCATAAGACACACAAATTTCACACAACAAGTGATGTCATACATAAGTCACTCATAGTTTTCAGATCTGAAAACATATCTGTTAAACTATGATATTATTTCTTCTTTTCAAAATTGATTTCAACTGTTGTTATGAAATTTGTGATGTTTTCATTATATTAGATGCTAAAGTATGAACCTTGGATTAACAAACACCTATGTTCATAAAAACATTGGTGTTTTTGCTAACAAAAAGAGGGAAATTAAAACTTTAGTCACTTGATCTTATGTGTTGAAAAACAGGTTGAGATCCTCAAAAGGAACAAACCAACCTAGTTAAAATTACATTAAGAAAATCAGGGGTCAAAAATGTCCAAGATCATAGGTGATGTGAAATTTGGCATGAGCATGTGTATAAATGACCAAATCTCTTAAAGCATTACTGCAAAATGATTCCGGATTAAGTATTCCTTCAATAAAGACCTCCCAGTAAGTATTTCATTACGTATGAATGGGAAGGGTAAAAAGGGAAGAAGAAAATTCACAAAAAATCAGAAGTGTGTTTATCTCAAAACTTTTGAAGTCAGAAGAAAAGAGTATAAACATAAAACACTTAAGAGTCAAAGTTTGGGGTAACAGTTGTCATTAGGCAACTATGTGCAACCATTGGTTCAGGAAAGTTCAGGTAACAATAGTTTTCCCAGTAAATGAATTTAAAAGAGGACTAGACAAATTTTCAGAATCTTCACATGGTAACAAAGTCTATAACAGGGTTTTCAAAAACTCATGTGAACATGTGTCCTCATTTCTGTTGTCAATCAATCAACAAGAAAATGGTACCAAACAGTGGTCAAAATGTATTTACAATTTCACACCACTATTGTCAAACCACTGACCATTTTCATAAACTTGAGACTGATATGATTAGGTGCGTTAGTGGAAATTATACCAGATCCTCTTGGTGTTGTTTTCAGTAAATCCTTTATTTTTTTTTTAAAAAAGGTTTTCTCAAATAAAGCAGGATATGTTATTCTTTATTTTTTAAGAATGATATATTTTGACCTTTTCACTGGTTTTTGATAGTAAAAGTCTCAATCTCCTGTCAGGATATATAACCTTTATTTTTTGTTGGTAATATTATCCTCAAAACAGATCAAAAGGAAATGGTACATGTGTCAAGGTCATGTCAAACTCAAGTTTGTTTTAACACTAATTAAAAGATTGATTGCCAATAGACCCTAAAATACTTGGGTACTCATGTTCTAATTAAAATGTTAAGACACAAAATGAGTAGCCTTAGTAAAAGGGTTTTAATCATCTGGGATACTAAACCACTGTCAGGAATCTATAAAAGCTTCAAAACCTGTAATTGACATGTGGAAAAATCTTGAATGCAAATTCCTATAAAAAACGGCTGACATATTAAGCTTGGCAATTTGCATCTAAAATGTATTTTGTTGAGTATAGCATTCTTGCAGATATTTCATAAATCACCATCAACAGATGTTGGAAATGATATTGTGATATCACAAGTCAAAGTCATTTTCCTCATCCGAGCAGCAGTTGTACACAACAGTTGTTAAAGCTCATCCACTGATGCACAAACTGTGCTTGACCAAAATAATCTTCTAAACTTCTACCACCACTTCACCCCAAACCACTGTTGATAAATATCCATAAAAAATGGATAAAAATTATCAGTGGATCAAATCCATCTTTTAAATCTCTTCACCTTCACTTCAAACAGATGTTGGATCACTAAAGTCACCAACAGATGTTAGCTCAGATGATTCACATTTGATGCTTCACCTTTTAAACATCAAATTTTCCTTAAAACTCAACCATTTCACCACACACTTGGCAACATCAATGAAAAGGGATTCCTACAAAAGGTCCATCCTAAAAACAGTTGTCTTCCTTCTGGCACTCTACCATCTCATCAGCAAGTCATGTGCCTTGGTGCATTTAAAGACAGAAAGTTGGGAAGCTGTCATGAAAGAGGAGCTTCAGCAGTTCAGTGAAAACAAGATTGAAAATCTTATACCACAGTCAAAGGATGAGAATCTATTTGACAAAACGTGGATCCCCAAAGAACATAGCATATGTTGAAGCATGGTTGTCAAGACTTGTTGTACTTAGACAAGTACCAACACCAAGAGTGTGAAAGCTTACATCAGGAGGATGTCAATACCTAGGCAATATGCTTAGTGTTTTGGCTAGGCAAAAAGCAAGCAGATGTTTTTATAACCACTGATTGAAGAATATTATGATGCTGCTGCAAGCTGAATAGTCCAACTGTTTATAACTTCAAAATATCTTATTAAATTTTGGTATAGTTGCTCAAAAGATTGTTTCTATGCAGGACAGTCAAGTAGCTGAAATATATCATCAAAAATTCAGTATCTCATTTATTCACCATCAGATATCACTTTGTGAGGGATTGCTATAAAAAGGTTTGATTTCATCTTTAACATGTCCATCCTAAAGATTAGTTGGTAGATGTACAAACTTAAGAATTGGATTCATCTACTGTTGAAAAACTTGATCCCTATGATTGGAGTGCTAAACATGGATTAAAGCAAGCTTTCTTGTGTTCCATGTGTAAATAGCATAAAAATGTTTTTTAGAAAAATCAAAAATTAACCTTAAAAATAGTTTAAAATTGAATTTTTCAATAAAATCTCAAAGTCTGTTCAAAGCACTGATGGCATTAAAACTCTGTTAAATAGTAAAATCTATCCACTGCCAAAGTGTATCCTCTGTTTGTGCAAAACACTGATTTACAACAGAGGTTACACGTGAATAGATGTTATTCAACAGTTGTGTGCATCAGATGCCATGATCACTTTTTCAAATAAATGGCCTTACATCTGAAACATTTACAAGGCTATCAAAAATTTCCAAAACAAAAGCAGAGGTTCCTGAGCAGATTTTAGCAGCTACCACTGCCCCTCAGGCACCTGCTGCTGAGCCCACTGCTCAAGGTGATCACAGCAGTAACACAACTGTTGTGAAACCCACACCTAAATACACCAAAAGACCAAAACAAAAGAAAATTCAAAAGCCCCCCCAAAACTTACAATAAAAAGGCAACTCTGGAAGATGAGATCCCAGAGCAATTGCCAGTGACAACACAAAAGTCACTAGAAACCACTGCTGCTACTTCCTCACAGCAGATGGTAGAAAGGTCTCAACCCATGCCTGAAACTCCTCCTGCTTCTTCGCAAAAAGATCAGGTTGTAAGAACAGGGACACCACATTATGATGTTGTGGAATCACTTGATTCCATCATCCACAGCCCACTGTCCAGGGCAAATTCACTTTCAACTCCCATCATCACTTCACAAATACCACTATCAATAATGACCTTGTTGCATGCTTTGGATATAACTCAGACATAAATCAGTTCCTCTCAATCACCTATCACTGAGAGTACACTCCAACAAGTGACTGAGTCTGATGCTTATACCTCTGCTAACCCAGCAACAACTGAGGAGGTTACACCCCTTGAGTTACAAAGTAACTCTTGGTGGTAGTCCAAGTGAAGCAGCCACTACAAGTGTTGAACCCACTAGTTCACATTTGGACAGTGGTTACATCAATAAGACTTCCTTGGAGGCAATTCCTTCCATAGCACCTCTGATATCCACCAGTGAGTTTGTTTTACCCTCTGGTACAATCAAAAGGCTATCAAGTGTTGAAGGAAGAAGACCCCAGTACCAAGAAAAAGGGGCATCAGTGGTTAATGTCTGGAGTACACTCCCTGCATCAACCACTGTTACAACCACTGCTAGTGGGAAATCAGATGACCCCATTAAGTTGGGTGATGGTTTAATGTACCAAGAATTGACAGCTAGAATTGATAAACTGGATACATCTGTTGCAGAAATCAAAAGACATGCTGCAACAGTTGTTGAAAGCACAAAGGGTAACATCCACTGCTGCACCACCTCCAACAGCTACTCCATCATCTGCTCCTACTCCAGATGAGCTGTGGAATTTGTTTCAACCTCTGCTAGACCATCAAAGAGAATTAGTTGATCAGCAATATGAGATACAAGTTCAAAAGATCAGAAATCTCATGGAAGCAAGGTTCAAGGATACACAGGCAGATATTAAGGCAATCAAGGCCCATTTATTACAAACCACTGACACTACCCCTGCACCTATCTTCGAAAGAGTTGATGATGCCAAAAAGGGAGAGAAAAATGACTCTGAGGAAAATCTTTCAGTAACTTCTGCTGAAACATCTGTCAAAGAAAAGGAAAAGGGAGGTGATGAAACCCTAAAAATTGAAGCAGATGATGAAGATACACAAATGAGGATCGTTCAAAGTCAAGTCAATTCAGCTGGTCTCAAAACCACTGCTGATATTAACAGTGTAAGGGGTGAGAGCAGAGTTTTGGTTGTGAAAAAGATAGTTCTGCAAAAAGAAAAAGAAGAGGTTGGTACTTCATTAAAGAAGAGTCCTGTTAGAAAAACAAGGCAATCAACCACCACAGCTTCTAAAACTAAGCCAGTTACTACTTCAACCACAACTTTTGTTCCCACAAAATCACTTACACCTCCACCATTAACAACATCTGTCACTCAAACAACTGCCACCAATACTACATCAACACACACTTCAACCACTGCTCTCACCATTTCAACAACAACTATACAATCCACTGCCCCACCAAAAACATCCTCACCACCACCAACACCACCTGCTGCCATTCTTTATCAAAGAAGGAAACAAAGTAGATGGATGCAGAAATACCAAAAGAAGACCAAGCTTCAGAAGAATATATCATGAAGATGGTTCTTCAGACACTTAGAGCAGAACTACAAGAAACAGCAAAATCTCAAGACACTGCTCAAAGTTGTCTTTACCAGGCCTCAATCTCCAATCTCATCAAATAAATCTCTCCCAAGAAACCCATTGGATTCAAAAATACTAAAGTGGATGTCTGATCAAAAGACCCACGTATTGACTTTGCTCAGGTCCAATGGTGAAGTGAAGCATATATCAAGGGAAACAGCACTTGGCCTGGGTGTTGAAGATTTGCAAGATCTCCTTGAGCTTACACTGTGCAGGGATGAGGATGACACAGATTCCATGAACTTTGAATTACAATTCAAAGGACAAGTTAGAGAATTATTGATGAGACTATAAAAATCCTGAATAATGAGGTGTTTTGACATCATCTGTTCCAAGGGGAGATTGTTGGGATTGAACCCTACAGAGGAACAGATAATGTAAAGCCAAAACTGGTTCAGAACAGTGGATTCACAATAAGCAGCTGTTTACACTAGAACTTTCCCCTTGAAAGTGATTTGAAACATCAAATGTCCTCTATCCACTGATCGTATACAACAGCCACTGCCCTTAACAACTGATGAAGACCTTAAAGACTGTTGAAGTTTAAACACTGTTGTCCTATCAACTGTTGTTCTCTAAGCGCTGTTGAAGACTCAAGCACTGCCCACCCAAGGACTGATCAACCTTGAGGAAAGCACTGATGAAAGGAGAAAGCAGTAGTTTAGTGTGTCATCTGTTTTATATATATAGTCAGTGGTTAAGATTAGCAGTGTCTGTATAGGAACAGTGGTTATAGGTTGTTAGTTTGTTAGACGTCACTTTCATGGTGACGTCAGCTGAGATGCCTCAGCGGTTTGGTTTGTCTATAAATGGAACAGTACCCTGTACTGTTACATTTGATCGTCTTGAGTGAGTTCTTCTCCTCAATTCAATCCTTTCATCTTGTGCAACCAATCACTGGAGTATCAGGCTGAGGGGGAGTTTATTTGTAAGCATGTGTGTAATCATTTGATTTACTTTGTAATCTTTCGACTGATGCAATTCATGTGCTTATCAAATCCATTTCTCTTTATGATTGTGTTTACAAAGTTTGTTGTTCATTTCCGCTGCACTTTACTTGTTTTCATATTCATTGATTGTTCAATTTACACAAACAAACACTCTCATAAGAGCCTCCGATCCTAACATTGTTTTAGAGCTCGTCCTCGAGATCTACTGGAATAAGTGCGGATATTTTCTTTGCATTTCAGATTCGAGTTCCCATGTGTACTCAGGTCCTCTTTTGGAGTCCCACTTCACTTTGACCAAAACTAGTCTCTTATGGTTGAGGTTCTTGACTTTCCTGTCTTCAATCTGTAGAGGTCTTTCTATAAACTTGAGTTGTTCATTTACCTCTATATTCTTAAGAGGTACTATCAGTGATTCATCAGCTAAACACTTTTTGAGATTTGATACATGAAATACATCATGTATTCCTGCCATTTCCTCTGGCAGTTGTAGCTGATAGGCTACAGGTCCTATTCTTCTAATAATTTCAAAAGGTCCAATATACCTGGGACTTAGCTTTCCCCGTTTGATGAATCTTACTATTCCTTTCCAAGGAGAGACTTTTAACAATACTTTATCTCCTGTTTGAAATTCCAATGGCTTGCGTCGGTTATCAGCATAGCTCTTCTGTCGGTCACGTGCTGCTTTCAGTCGTTCTTTGACTTGAATAATCTTGTTAGTTGTTTCTTGCACTATCTCGAGTCCAGATAGTTTCTTTTCCCCAATTTCTGCCTAACAGACTGGGGTTCGGCACTTTCGTCCATAAAGTGCTTCGAATGGTGCAGCATTGATACTTGTGTGATAACTATTATTATAAGAAAATTCTATTAAAGGTAAGTGATCATCCCAATTACCTCCAAAATCAATTACACAAGCTCTAAGCATGTCCTCCATTGTCTGAATTGTTCTTTCGCTTTGTCCGTCCGTTTGAGGATGATAAGCTGTGCTTAGACTCAACTTGGTTCCCATTGCCTTTTGGAAACTTGACAAAAAATGAGAGGTAAATCGACTATCCCTATCAGAAACAATTGATAAAGGTATTCCATGTAAAGAAACAATTTCATTTACATATAACTTAGCTAGCTGTTCCATGCTGAAAGTTTCCTTCATTGGTAGGAAATGAGCTGACTTGGTTAGTATATCTACAATCACCCAGATTGTATCATTACCTTTCTTTGTTTTGGGTAATTTAGTAACAAAATCCATTGTTATTAATTCCCATTTCCACACTGGCATTTCTAACTATTGTAGCAATCCTGACGGTTTTTGGTGTTCAGCTTTAACTTGTGAACAGGTTAAACATTTAGAAACATAGGCTGCTATGTCCTTTTTCATTCCTATCCACCAGAAATTTTTCCTTAAATCCTGGTACATTTTATCATTTCCTGGATGCATCGTATATTTAGACTTATGGGCTTCTTCTAAAATACGATAACGTAGGTTTCCTAATTTAGGTATCCACATTCTCTTTTCATGGAATCTCCAAATTCCATCTGTTCCTTGTTCTAATTCTTTTAGCATACCTTTTAATTTTTCAGTATCATCCTTGATTACTGATTCTTGTGCTTCTCTTATTTGATCATTTAAATCTACTTGCAGATTTAATTTAAGAGAACGTACCCTTTTTGGCTTTTCATGATACTTTCGACTTAAAGCATCTGCCACTACATTTGCTTTTCCTTCATGATACTGGATATCACAATCATAATCACTAAGCATTTCCATCCAGCGTCTTTATCTCGTATTCAATTCCTTTTGCTTGAAAACATACCTTAAACTCTTATGATCAGTGAATATGGTAAACTCACTACCATAAAGGTAATGTCTCCAAATCTTAAGAGCGAAAATTATAGCTCCTAGTTCTAGATCATGGGTTGAATAATTCTCTTCATGATTCTTAAGTTGTCTAGATGCGTAAGCTATAACCTTTTGTTGTTGCATCAATACACATCCATAACCTAATTTGGAAGCGTCACAATAAACTACAAAATCTTCAGTTCCTTCTGGTAACGCTAATATGGGTGTATGGGTTAATCTTTGCTTAAGAATTCTAAATGCTTCTTCTTGTTTTAATCCCCATTCAAATTTAACAGATTTACAGGTTAGCTTAGTTAAGGGAATGACTATTCTAGAAAAATCTTGAATAAATCTTCTATAATAACCAGCTAATCCTAAGAAATTTCTAACCTCGGTTTGTGACTCAGGGGTTTTCCATTTAGTAATCGCCTCAATTTTTATCGGGTCCACATGAATTCCTTCATGATTGACTAGGTGTCCAAGAAACTGTACTTGTTCTAACCAAAATTCGTACTTAGAAAATTTAGCATAAAGCTTTTCCTTTCTTAACAAACTTAAAAGTTCTTGCAAATGTTTTACATGTTCCTCTTTACTATTAGAGTAAATTAAAATATCATCTATGAAAACAATTATGAATTTATCCAAATATGGCTTACATATTCGGTTCATCATATCCATAAATGCAGCTGGGGCATTGGTTAAACCAAATGGCATGACAGTAAATTCATAATGTCCATACCTCGTTCTAAATGCGGTCTTAGGAATGTCCTCTTCCTGTACTTTTAATTGATGATATCCCGATCTTAAATCGATTTTAGAGAAAAATCGAGCTCCTTGTAATTGATCAAACAGATCATCGATTCTTGGTAATGGGTACCGGTTCTTAATCGTGACTTTGTTTAATTCACGGTAGTCAATGTACATACGCATTGATCCGTCCTTCTTTTTAACAAATAAGATTGGTGCTCCCCACGGCGATGAACTTGGCTGTATAAATCCTTTTTCCAACAATTCGTCTAATTGTTTCTTCAGTTCCTGCATTTCGGCGGGTGCCAAACGGTAAGGTGCTTTGGCAATCGGTGTCGTTCCTGGTATCAAATGGATCCTGAATTCAACTTCTCTATCTGGAGGTTGTCCTGGCAATTCTTCTGGAAATACATCTGAAAACTGAGATACTATTGGAATATCCTTTAAATTCTTTCCTTCAGTGTTAGTGATTATAGAAATCAAATACACTATAGATCCTTTTTTTATATAACTTGCAGTTTTCATCACAGAGATAAATTTTGTAGATCTAGATGGTTTATCTCCTTTAATTGTGATCGTTTTACCTGTTGGTGAATTTACTTGAATTGACTTTTGATCACATAAAATACTAGCTTTATTGGCTATTAACCAATCCATTCCTAATACAACATCGAATCCTACCAGATTCATGGGATAAAGATTTGCAATAAATTTCTGATTTAAAATTTCTATGCTTGCTCCCTGCAAGATTTCAGAAATCCTAACGGTTTCTCCATTAGCTGTCTCTACTAAACATTCTTGTGGTAGTTTAGTTAATGACTGATTTAGAAATTTGCAAAATGATGTATTAATAAAACTTTGGTTTGCACCAGAGTCAAATAATACTTTAGCAAAAACATCATTAACTAAAAACGTACCAACTATAACATCTGGAATCATCTTGGCTTCATCTGCAGTCAGAACAAATGCTCTAGCATTTTGAGTATTCTTGTTGTTTGTAGCTGGAGCTAATTTCGGGCAATTAAGCTTGATATGACCTTGTTCTCCGCAGTTGTAACATATCCTGTTATTAGCTTTCTTCCTGCAATTTTCCTCCTTGTGTCCTGATATTTTACAAAAGTTACAGTATATGGAGCATCTTCCTGAATGCTTTCTTTTGCAATTCTTACAGTAAGGTACAGAGGTAGAACCTATATTTCTCCCACGGTTAGAATTTCCAGAACGAAATTCTTGTGTGAGTTTCTGGGTTAGGTTCCTCCTTTGATCCTCTTCTCAGGTACGAACTAATTCATCTGTCAAGGTATTTGCTAGTTCTACAGCTTCTTCTATGGTTTGAGGTCTAGCTGCCTTGACTACGTGTCTTATCTCTCCAATTAATCCCCAAATATAACAGGAGATTAACACTGGTTCAGGTGATGCAAGAGTTGGCACTATTCTAGCATATTCGAAGAATATTTTAGTGTATCCCTTACTATTCACACAAGTCATCCTAAGGCTTAGGAATTTGTTTGCTATCTGTTCCTTCTCATTGGGTGGGCAGAATTTCCTTTCTACATTGTTCTTAAATTCTTCCCATTCCATATTATAGGTTCTATCACTTCCTCTTGATTGGAGGATAGTGCTCCACCATTCTAACGCTGAATTTTTAAACAGATTAGAAGCAAATAATATCTTATCTTCTTCAGCACACTTGCTTATTCTTAAGACTGCCTCAGTCTTCTCTATCCAGCGTAGGGTTGCAATAGACCCTTCATTGCCTAAGAATTCCATTGGTTTACAAGACCAGAATTCTTTATAAGAACAACCGTAAGACACGGTTCTTCTCTTTTTGGGAATGGGCAATTGAAGTAAAGGTCCATTGTTTACACTGTTTTCGGGTTCGATGGGTCGCTTACTGCTATGCTTACTTTTATTATTCGCTTCTTGAATAGTTTGAATAATAAATGGCATGGCATCTATGATTCCTTGTGCCACTATATGTTGAACAACACTATTATCCATTTGGTTTCCATTGTTACTGATGCTTGGATTCTCATTAACCACGTTAATGTTACTCTGGTTATCATTTTTCAGATTTCCTTGATTTCCTTCGTCGGCCATCTGAATTTTAAACATTTACCCCATATTAATATCACAAGATAATATTTAATATAGTTAATCACATGATACGCAATCTAGCCAAAAACGTCGATCGTTGCGACTTTTACTCTATTTTCATATACTATTATGCATCTATTACATTCTAGTACTGAAATAAAAATTACAATACCAACAGAAATAGAATCACACTAATAGTAATAGGCATCCGTACACACATATTTTATTTTATTTTTATTTTATTATATTATATTATTACCATTTCCTCTATTACATCACGGATATGGATTTATCCAAAAATCCATATTGCGCTCATCGTATTTCCATACGAGTCGCTCTCCCACCTGTCTCATTCTCTCACTGCTTTCTAAAATTTCCTCCCCAAAAGTCCTAAGTTCTTGCACGTTTTCTGCACTCATTGGGGGTGCAGGTTCTAGGACTGGGTTCGGAATCTGGGGTACGGGTTCCTGATATGGGGGTGAAAGTGCCTGAAATTGGTAAGGATCTTCTAAGATCTCCCTGATGTAGTTATCATGGTAATAGGGATCTAAAGGGTCCATACCTGGATAGGCTCCTATGTTCTGTATGGGTGTGTCTTCATGTATCTGGTAACGTTGCACAAAGTCCCTATTATCGTCCCACCAGTGGTCGTAATTTGGGTCCATAGGGTTCGGTGAAGGTACCCTAGGTATTTCCTCTGGGTTAAAATCATGCATCTCCACCTGGTTTTCAGGGTTTTCTATCTCCATAGATTGGTCTGGGATTAGTGGTTGTGGGGCTACTAGTTGTTCCAGGCTTGGGTCAGCAGCAGTTGTGGCTAGGATATGGAAATTGGCTAGGCTTCTATTAAGCATATCCTGTGTATGGGCATCTGTCTTTCGCTTAGCAGCTGCTAAAACTCTTTGCTGTTGAAACTTTCGCATTCTTTTCCTACGTGCAAAGGCTTCCTTACTGAACCATCCTCGTTTCTTATGAGGGAATGGCTCTTCTGACTGAGCTTTAAAAGCAAACATTCCTTCTTCCTGATCAGCAGAATACCCAGAAAGGGCAGGCTGTGATGAGGTACCTTCACTCCTAGGTGAATCAGACAACTGACGACACATGTCTGAGGGTCCTTGATCACTCATACTGTAAACTAACAAATAAATACAGTTATGCACGTATTTCAGTAATTTATTTCCTAACACAAAGTTTAACTTTTAAGTGTCAGCAGAACACTTCTTTGGCTTAGACCAGTGGCTAGGCTCTGATACCACCTCCTGTCGCAACCCCCGATCCCTTATCTGTCCCGGGAACGGGCGGACGCGAACTCAGAATTTCGGTGGTATCAGCTTGTTAATTTGGCAGCGGAAATTTCATCAGGACCGTAGTTAGGACATGTTTATCAGAGTAAAACCACCATATTTAATATTAATAATCACATGGGCAAAACCCAAGTTTCTTATTACAATACGTTTATAGGGATAAACCCTATTTTATTGAATTTAAAACATCGTCTTTTAGGTAACTTTTATAGCCACATTTTTCTCAAGCCTTCAGTGCTCTCCAGCTGGCTTTTTACTAATTGGCTGTCACATTGTATTACCTGAAACGCGTTTTAAAAACATTTGTCAGTGGGAAATACTGGTGAGTGAATCCCAGTTTAATCAAGAACATTTTATCAATTAAAACAGTATTGAGATCGATCACATTGTTTATTTCTACACAATTACTCATTCAGTACTGTCAATCCTGACTTGTGGGTCATATTACACATTGGCTAACTCGTTGTCCAATGGTAACGTACTGTCATCCCCGACTTACTACTCGCAGTAGTAAACTTTGTATACAAAACCCCAACATATCGGCAGAAATTGAAGAACTACAAAGACTCAATCACCGTTTAATCACATTGTAAAACAATTAAGGTTTTGTAGAATATTACACAAAAAGGTTAACAAAAAGAGGATAAACTCACATTGCTATCTTAGACTTCGCGTAAGGGTTTCCTGGATATAATCTATAATTTATACAAATGTACATTGGTTAGTATCATAACCCTTTGAAAATATTAATGATACCCTCCCCGAGACGGTATTCCAACAACTACGTCGGGCAGAACCACGACAGTTGTTACGGAACCCTAAATCAATCGGGCAGCGTATCTATCACGAAACTGAGGTTATAATACTTACAACGGAGCAGAACCTCGCTAATTAGGGGGTATAATACCAGCTTTCTATGCCTAATATTTCAGAATTTGAGATACAGAAACGTTTGTGAACGAATTTCAATTGAAACCCGATGGCCTGCTTATATAGTTGCTGAACTGGACTTTCACGCGGCCCGCGTAAAAGATAAGCGGGGCTTACGCGGCCCGCGTACTAGCCCTGGTAGGGTTTAGGTGATCCGGGTCATCGCCTAGACTCGCCACGATGTCTACACATGTCGGCCTCTGGTGTCTCCGCGTTGTTGATCTCCCGCGGCCCGCGTAAGTGTTAAGGTGAGCTTACGCGGCCCGCCTTAACTTAAGAAATCAGCGATATCAGGTTTCAACCCTGATACCGCCCGCGTAAAGGCTTGGGGTGGGTCTACGCGGCCCGCCTCAACTTATGTTTCAGATTTTTATTTATTTTTAATACTATTTAATATATTTGAGGCCCGTTTTCGCGTATGGGGTGTATTTTAAAGACATATTGGAATATAATAGGGTGTCGGAAATATTTGAGAGTGTCGGTTTTACTGAGGGTTGTCACATCCTCCCTACCTTGTTTTAGAGCTCGTCCTCGAGATCTACTGGAATAAGTGCGGATATTTTCTTTGCATTTCAGATTCGAGTTCCCATGTGTACTCAGGTCCTCTTTTGGAGTCCCACTTCACTTTGACCAAAACTAGTCTCTTATGCTTGAGGTTCTTGACTTTCCTGTCTTAGATCTGCAAGTGCTTGTGTCCCAAAATCACTTTGCAACTCATTTAATTCTTTGTAAGGCCCATGACGTTTTTCTATCAATGACACAATCAAGTATTAATGATCATACCATTTGTATTCTTGCCTAGGGGTGTGCAAAAAACCGAATTAACCGAACCATAACCGAATTAACCGAAAAAACCGAACCAAATAAAAAACCGGTGGGTCGGTTAATGGTTTTTTTGAAAACCGAATGTAGCGGGTCGGTTATGGTTATCAACGTTTCCATACCCACCATAACCGAACCGAACCGAAATGCAATAAATCTTTGTAGGATTTAAGACTTTTCACCAGTTTTTTTTGAAATATTTGATTTTTTTATTAAAGATTTTTAGTATTTACGGGTTATTTTATATCGTTTTGCGGTTTTAATTGAATGTTTATTTGAATTTATGAAACATATCACATCACTTTATTTGAATATTCGATGTTAATATTATAGATTATATGTATTTTTAATAATATGTAATATACTAACATATACAAATATGCAATAACAATTTATTGCATGTTAAAAAATAAACATATTTTAAGCTAGGCTAAATACACGGTTAACCACCCTCAACCGACCCGTTATAACCATCAAAACCGATTAACCATAACCGCCATAACCGATCGGTTATGGTTATGGTTATCCATTAACCGAGATAGCGGTTATGGTTATGGTTTTAGGCCAAAACCGACCCAAACCGACCCATGCACACTCCTATTCTTGCCACTTGATCATTTTCTTTAATGGCTTAAATTATATCAAATTCGTCGTCGAAATCTTAACCTCAAGGGAAGCAACAACTTAACTCTAATGACTTTGTCAATTAAACCCAACCCCATTTAAAATTAAATTGACATGAGATTTGATGGCCTTTAGCATTAGTAGTTTGAACGTTTCATGTTATATTCTTTTTATCTCAAGTATATCAATTCAGCTACTTTTTATTGCAAATTTGTAAAATATGAAAACAACCTAAAGTATAAACTATAAATATATCAATTCAATGCTTTTAATATATGATCAATAATACGGATGTCAATCAACAGTGTTTTTTCTTTAAAATCATTATTTTTTACAATTTTGACACGGTCAATTTTAGTATCTAATATTAGTTATGTCGGTTTTAACGCGTATATACAAAACCAGTTTTACTTATATTAAACTTTTGTAATATTTGCTTAATTTTTTTTAACGGCAAGGAACGACGTGCCAACCACCGTGACATCGGGCGCTGTGGCCAAAGTCGACTACTCGGCCGCCGCCAGCCTCTTGGCTCTCCCAGATGCGCGGAAACCCGACCTCCACCCAAGGCACGACAGTGGAATAATCGGTAAAACTGGCGCCACCCGTGTCCGCCCTTCACATGGATGCCGCAAAAAATAATAAGGAGAGTGGAGAGTCGAACCTTGGTCACAAGAAACACCAAGTCTTTCTCCAACCACTCCACCACTACCTATTTACGTAATATTTGCTTAATATTGAGGATGGAACAAAAAGATAAAATTCTAAAAAACGTTTATTTTCAAAAACTCAATTATGACTGTGTATGATCATGCCTCTTTTGTCCAACTATATTCATCATTATAATACTTGTTAAATTCCACCGATAGTAAAGCTAAGGTAAAATCTAAGGAGGGTAAGATGTAAACTGTCTTACCTTTAATCCGTAGAAATAGAGAGGCTGCTTCCAGTTAGACCTCAGGCTTGATAGTAGTTTTGCATCTAGCCTTGAACATAAGGCACATAACACTCAACAATCGGAACAAAGGCCGTTTAGGACATGTACCTTTTTGTCTTTTGGCTATAAATGTCATCATATGATGCATGATTGACCGTCCGCCGCTTTTAACGTTATTTTTTCACGAAATTAGTAAAATAACGTTAAAAATTAGTGCAATTTCACTTTTGCCCCTGAGAACCTATACATATATACAACTAGGCTATCACCCGGGAACATCCCGGGTTAGGAAAATTTAGTTTTCGATAATAAAAGGTACACAAAGAACATATTGAAAGTCGTTAGTATCTTCTTTCCCTTCTGACAATAATTTATTTGTTTCGTTTCATCAGTATCCTAAGTTTGTCTACATATGTATTCATAGTTTTCGTGTAAAGCTTATTACCTTTTAATTGTTATTGACATCTGAGTTAAAGGTTGTTTCGTAAACCCATAGAAAATATTATATTGTTTGTTTTTTAATTATTTTATATTACTCTTTTAGTTGAATTTTAAACTAATAAAATTCATAAACACACTATAAACGTGTCCTAGAAATTTATATGTATTTTTTTATTTTATTAATACTCATCGATTAATGTTAAAGTTAGTAATTTAATCATTTGACGTCATCCGTACACGACAGATCATAAGTTGATTAAATTGAAAGGAAAAAAATATTGATTAAAAATGATAGATTTATTCATATATATTAAAAAAACATATAAAGTTCAAAAAACCGCATCAAACAAACTGAAATATTCAAAATACCTATCGGTAAAAACGTAAAAATCATAACAACTGATTTAAATTAATAGAGATATGAGCTAAGTATCTTTCTTGCTAACTTTGTCCAAATCATTGAAATTACTTGGAGTTGAAGACTTGTAGACGTCAACCAATTTGCGTTTGTTGATTGTATTGATATCACAACTGGTGTTAGCATCATCATTCTTAACACTTGGAATGTGACTTTTTTTTATAAATTCTTTATCGTTGCCCTGAAACAAATGTCAAAATTAAATAACTAATAATAGAATTAAATATGATGTAAATATTAATGTATTAATATGAATCATGTATTGAAATAAAAAATACCTCAGTAATCTTTTCTTTGAGGTCGTTAATAATTGACTCATCATCAGTCATGTTTGTGACAACATACATTTCATCAAAGTTAGTCAGATTATAAGTTGTTATCTCAATTTTGAAAGCAAACATCTTTCCAATCAACTTGTTTAAATCCACAGGAAACATTACTTCTTCAACATCCTGTGAATCAGAATATTTTATGATAAAATTAATATAACAAAATATTTAAATATAATGAGAAAAAAACATAAGAGAAGTAAAAATTATTTATACATACAGGTGTTGTGTTTTCTTGAAGCAATTGTTCAGCCGACTTGAGAACAACTTTTTCAATGATTTCATCAGCCAGAGGATAAAATAATATTAGTGGAACATCATCAGTATTGTTTTCCACTTGAACTTTTATCTTGAATCTAGTTAAGTTAAATATAAAAACACATATATACAAATCGATTATTTTCTAATACATATAAATATTAAAATAGATAAAAATTCTCATATTACTTTGGAACTGGATATATAACCCTTTCATCACAGTCACGGTTGTTGCACACATGAAAAAAATGTTCCTCTAAACTCACGCAGTCTATAAGATCAATATCCGCCTCCATTAAACATTTAGGACACTCCATATAGTGCCAACCAAAATGCTTATCTATAGCCTTAATAGTACCAAGTATGATAACAAATTGAGGCTGTATAAATTTAAAAATAGGAAAATAATTAATTTAAACAAAAATATTTTTGTACTTTTTGTATTATACAAATTTATACAAACCTTCATGATTTGCCAAAGGTCATATATGTTTCTCAACAGAGTCTTTATGAGAAATTCATCACTTGACATCTACAAAATGTAATACAAAAGTTTTTTATATACGAATAGTACAAAATAAAAATTGGAAGTAATAAAATAATAGAGTACTTGAAGATTAGAGTAAAAAATATAAACTCATACCTTCTCAAATTCAACTTCAAAGACAGACTTTTCTTTTCTAATGTGTGAATTTGTAACAACTTTGAACATGTATTTATAATCAAGTTTTAATTTAGGAAGTTGTTTAATTGAAATTCATATATTAGGAGATAATGAATAAAATTAAAAAGTTGATTGTATTTATGGTTGATTTTCGAAAATTGATATTAAGTATATTTTTATTCTTAGAAAAAAGTTTGAGAGTATATGATATTTGTTTATGGTTTTTGAAAAAAAACATTTTTATAATGCACATGCATAGGAAATTTCTCGCGGATCCTTATTTTTATTAAAATGACCCACACATTCGGATCATATACAATAGATATATTTCAACCAATTTTTCAAACTTCATCATTAGCAAGCCGCCTATTTCTATCTCTATATTCTCGGTTATCGCCCTGTATCTTCATCAAATCTCAACCTAAACAATCCATTCAATCTTCATACATTCATAATCAACATCTTCTACAATCAATCAGTTAACACATTGAAGGTATAGAACTAAAAAACTTGTTTTTTATATTTTTTTTCCTTTTGTTGAATCATCTTCTTCTTCTTCCTTCTTATACTTAATTTATATATTAGATTCGTCTGTATGAAATCCCTGTTTTTTTCCGTTTGTTGATGTTCAACGAAAGATTGAACTTATATTTCCGAGTAATAGCGCCTGATTTACTTTGATCCTACAGGAAATCCATGTTTGGTTCTGTTTGTTGATGTTTATTTAGACTTTAAGATTTGATGGTTTTTATGTATGATCTGTTCTTTAAAGGTGGAAAGATGGAATTACAGAGTGAATTTATAGATCATCAATGTTAAAGAAAGAGGGGTGAGGGTTATAAATGGGGAATAGAAAGGGTTGAGAGGGAAATTACAATTTTACCCTCATGTGCATTGCACATGACAGTTTTTAACTGAGATTTCTAACCGGGTTTGGCCTAATGGACAAAACGTGCAAAATTTTGAAAGGTACCGGCTGTAAACTTTTGACCAAAAGGACAGCACATGCAATTTGATGTAAATATAAAGGACAAAACTTGTAATTTACTCTACAATTTTTTTATTCAACTGGGTCAAGTTGATATCATTTAAATGTTAACGTTATAAATAAAATTAGTAAAGAGCAAATTAAAATTAAATTTCATTCCACACGAAAAAGGACAATTACAAAGCAATGGCAGGTAGTCGGGCAACAAGTTGCGCCGCCACCCCCTTTTGAATAGAAAAACCAATTCTACTAAATACAAAGTTTGAAACCTTTAGCGACGAAGAATTACTATTAACGACTTTTTGAACCCGATTCAAAAGTCGCACAGGGTCAGGAGCGAGACCACCAAAGGTATCAAACGCAAACGGGACAAACACATGTTGATTCTCCAGGCAGGCTTTCTCATGTTTTGCCACTTTGCTCACCTCTGCCTTGAGCACCGCTTGCCCTACCTATTAAATGTTTCTACCTATTAAATCTCTTCCAATTACATGAAAGAAAACATATTTTTATGAAATTATTTTTTATAAGGAGAAAGTGAATATGGTGCTGTTGCACACCTAAACTTATATGTGAAACCTCTCAAAGCTACGTCGTTTTGATTAATTTATATCAAAACTTCGCCATTTTGATTAATTTATCTCATAACTAAATCTAAAAACATTTAATTATTAACACTAACCTGTGCTTTCATTGAAATTGAATTACAGTGGATCGAAAGAAACCAAACCCTATAATGGCTGCTTTTCGAATGAAATCCTTTTTGAAACCGTAGAAAGTAGAAACCAATTCAATTGATTTGTAATTCAAAAGGGGGTGGCGGCGCAGCTTGTTGCCCGTCTACCAACCCATGATTTGTAATTTGCTCTAACCTTCTAATATATATTATTTGTTTTAAAAAATTGAAAACTGTGAATGTTCTTGTGATTTAGGAATTCCATTTTATATGGTTGTGCCCAATCAAAATCATTTAACTGAAAAGGAATTCCATTTCTATGGCTATGCCCAATCAATTTAATTGAAAAGTATTATTTTTTTGTGATATGGAATTTCTATACACTTTTTACGCTACCAATTCAATTAACAACTCTGGAATAATTTTGTGACTTGGAAATTCCATATCTATTGTTGCGCAACATCGAACTAGTATAAATTTATCATTTTATATGCCTTCCTGTTTCCGTTGAAATTAATTTAGGTTTTGGCTGCATCTCATCGAAAGCAAAAACTAGTTTTAGTTAGTAATTATTTTTTTAGTTTTGATATAATTAATAAAAAACGACGTAGTTTTGAGAGGTTTCACATCTAAGCTTAGGTGTGCAACAGCCCCATATTCACTTTCCCCTTTTTATAATTGTAATTAAATTATTAACTAATAAAGTTAAAACGACCTAAAGACCTTAAATTTCAAGTCAAAGTCAATTATGGAAGTCCATAATAAACATCGAAAACATGATTAGTTTTAAAAGAAATTGTATGCAAATTAAACGTGACCCTCAGTTGAGTTCAAATCCATAGGATGCTTTTATTTTATTTTTTTCAGCAAAAGGAGATTTCATTAACCACAAACAGCTTCATCTTAGCGAGGAGCTAAGACATAAATACAACCACCAAAAACATAAAAGACAACAAAGAGGAGAATATAGAATAAAGCTAGCTACATTCATCAAAATTACTCTAGCTCTCCAAGGACAGGCTTGTAATTTCTCCCACCTAACCATCCAGTCATATAATTTTATTTGGATTAAGATTTTTTAGTCTTTTTCAATATATATAAGGAAACTATATAATCATGTATGTAAATGTTTCTTTTATACACGGGTTGAAAAATGAAAATGAGATAATTAATAAATCCCTAAATACTCCTTACGACTTAAATTGGGTTTGACCGTTGGTCAGGTATTGTAATTTTATGAAATGAAAACGATCAAAGCATGCTTACAACGTAACATAACAAAAAAATGGTTTATAAAGTCAAGCACAAATGAAATAGAAAGAAGTTGATGTTGGTGTATATGTTTTTAAGTAACTAAAAAAATCTAACATATCAAAAGTACTTCACCAGCATCTTCATCATATAATAACACGGATCAAAGACCCAGACCAATAATTGATTTTTTATGAGATGGACAGGAAGGAAAATACCATTAGCCCTTTGCATACAAAATTTACAATAACACTCCTTGAAAATTAGAAAGAGTAGCAGCCAATACTTGAATCAATTTGGTCAACTTTGAAAGAATCCCTTGATTTTGACTTTTTGAAAGTCAATGTTACCATGAGACAAATCATACCAGACTGTGTGCCTGCATAACTTGGGATAATTCAAGAAAAGGCCAAATAGAATGGTCAACATTGACTTTCATATATGCATAACATGTAATAAAGAACAATATTTGTCATGGTTATTAAAGCAATAAAGAATCCCTTTTATTTGACTTTTTGAAAATCAATGTTATCATGGCCTATGTAAAAAACATAAAAGGTATGCTTTCCAAGTTGGCGATATGGTGTTGAGTAAAGCATTTCAGAATACCACCAACCCTGTTGATGGAAAGTTGGCACCAAAGTGGGAAGACCCCTATTTGATTGAAGCTGAAGCAGGAAAGGGGGTATATCGATTGCTAACAATGAAAGGTGATTTGCTACCAAGAGCATGGAATGCTGTCCACTTGAAGAAATATTTCATGTAGTAAGGATCCAGGATCCTCAACCATTATCATGATCGATATCCTCGAAGGATCCCTACAGGATAGAAGATCCTCATTTTGGTAATGATCTAATCTCAAACTATTTCATTATTTAATTATCCTATATACAAGGAGAAGGATCCTAGATCCTTTATCCTCCTTTCACTTGATTCTGAGTTTTGAAGAAGGTTCATGTATCCTTAATAAAGGATTGAGTATCCACAGAAGTCCCTAGTTATTTAGGCTTAACCCCAGTTATTTGGGCTTGACCCCAGTTATTTGGGTCTGTCCCCAGTATCGCCAGTAGCGCACGATGATCCTGGTACAGTTCATGGCAATGGGACCAGTACCCGCTTTAGGGGCTGACAATTTCATTGTACTGGCTGTATCCGGGATCCTACGTATAATGGTAGACGTACCATACATCCGTTCCTAAGGTTTCTAACGTTTTCACGTTAGCTAAGGTTTTGGCATTTTCATGTCACTAAGTTTGGATAGTCGCCAGTGAGGGCCATACTCCAGTTTACACAAGATCCTTTGGGCTTGTCCCCAGTTTTTTGGGCTTGTCCCCAGTTTTTTGGGCTTGTCCCCAGTATATTGGGCTTGTCCCCAGAATTGTTGGGCTTGTCCCCAGTTGCTAACTCTTCTCTTATATTGGCTTAGTCCCAAGTTATGTTCCATTTCAGGTTTTTGAAGTTAAACAGCCAAGGATCCTTGATCCTTACCTTTTACTAAAGTTTGTCTTTTGGTTATCCTGATTGTAAATGTTAAAGGTTTAGGATCCTAACTTGGATCCTCAGGTATGATCCCTAATTATTTTGATTTTATTCATCATTTATATAAATGACCCTTATCCTTTGACAACAGGATTCATGATCCTTGAGTTACTTTTTTGAATTTATCGATTATAACATATTCGATCCTTGATCATATCCTAAAACTTGTTGATATGATCTATTAAACTTTTCTTCTTTACTTAATAAATTCAAACAAAGTGCATAATAGCAACTGAAAGGTAAAGTGTATACAAATGTAACAACACATGATAAGCCAAAAGATTAAAGTTTTATTTATTCACAAAATGTTAAACCTTTAAAGGTTGTCAAAATTGTCAACCCAAGTTTCTACCAGCAATACGTGGCCCGTCCACTTGGGTTGGCAAAGGGTGCCCATTATTAACAGGTCTTAAAAGTGCAGGAAATATAAGATGGCAGGATAACAAGTGGTTTCATCCCCCGAACAGAGGATCCCTCCACCACCTATTATCCTACCTATTGTTCAAAGGATCCATGATCCTCAACCCTAATAGCTATTGTTTAGTTATTACAACCCAGCATTGTTTAAAACATCATGACCAAAAAACCACTTCCAAATCCTAAAAAATGGGCTCCGGCCATGTCTAGAAATATCCATCATCGCCCATTTCTGCAGCTCACACCTTGGCTGCATCACCACCAGCATCAGCACCACCAGCTTGATCCTTCCCGCTGCCACTTGCCTCAATCGCCAAGACCTCGGTAGCCTCCTCCTCATCATCTAGCTCAGCCAGCTTCGCCTTCCAGCCCTCCTGGTCCCAAGTGGTCCTGTCGAAGTCAGGATCCTCAGCCTCCTGGGCCATCTGGAGTTTGATCTTGTACATAGTGATGGCAGCAGAGACTTTAGCATCTTCCATCACCTCAGCTTTCTCATGATCAGCATTAATCTGGGCCATGACGACCTGCTTCTTTGCCAGAGCGAGATCTTTCTTGAGGGAGGAGATGGTTTGATCCTTGGCCAGGAAGATTTTCTGGAACTCCAAATGCTTCTGCTCAGCCTCTTCAACGTATGCATCGAAGAGCATTTCGATCTCGGCGAATTTCTGTAAAAAAGTCAAGGTAAAGTTCAGGATCCATGATCCTTAAGTAGGCAGGATAGTCAAGCAGATTCAGTGATCCTTACATCGGCAAAGTATTCTTCAAACTGGTGGCGGATGAGAGGCAAGCCTTCCAGATCCTCAGCCTCGCTGGCCTTCCTTTTCTTTCCTCCTTTACCCTTGGAGGTAGTGGGCTTTGGCATTGGAACGATGTGGCTGGCAGTAGCTTTCTTCTTCCCAGAACGAGCTGTGACGGTGTCAAGATCACTGACGCTGAAGCGAGTGCCTGACCTTGAAGATTTTCCAGCACCTACAAATCCAAAACAACAGATAAGCATTCTTGTTCTATCTTCATGTAAACACTTAATTATATACAAACATGGATACTTACTTGACATTATAACTGAGCATGAGGATACTTCTTGAGAATCCTTAGTGTTTGCTTGAAATGATCTTGCTGCAGGATTGAGATTCCAGAAAGCAGTGATCCTCTCTTCTGTTGCAGGCGATGGTATGATGTGAGAGACAGAGATAGCTGCAAAATATAAAAGAACGGGTCAGTTATCCTCACAAAAACTAGGTTGTCCTATGATCCTTCTATAAGGATCCTCTATCCTACCATGAGTGGTCCACTTCAAGGGGAGATCTTTCCCATCAGGGATGGAGTCCCTCCTAACAAAGAAGAATCGCATCTTCCAGTTGGTATCGTTTTTGGTGGTCTTGAGGATTGGATGAGGTTCATCGGGTTTGTGTTTGAACAGGTAACGGTGTGAACCATGTCTCACAAGGTTATACAGTTCAGCCCATTCTGACATCCCCAACTCTATATCTTCCTACTCAATAATTCTCTCTAGGGTATATAAAACCCTCCACATCATTGGTATGGCTTGAATGTAGCACATGCCGGTGAGAGAAAAGAAGGATTCGGTGAAGGCAGGGAAAGGATAGTGGTATCCTATCAGGAATGGGGTGGCCGGAAAAGCAACCCATGTCTCAGAAACAAAATAAATTTTGGCGGTAGGGTCGAAAGGTTTAAAGACAGTGTTCGCCGGAAAGCAGTGACGAATCCTGTCGATCTCAGGGTCAGTAAAGCAGCAACGTTCCTTCGGAGAATCTTTGATAATTCCTTGGCTCTTTAGAGGGCTATCTTTTTGGTGATCCTTAGCCGGTGAGGATCTTAAAATCATCTTGGCCATGGATGATGGTAAAGAAAGAAGGAACAGAGTAAGAAGGTGAAGAGAGAAAGGAGAGAGAAGTACCTGCTTGATCTTCGAATGAGGATTTAAAGGGGGTATTGCTCGAATTTAAATGCACATTAGTCCTTATCTCTAACCTATATATAATGATGATTCTGCAGGGATGTCGCTTCAATGACGTATGATTTGCAACGGCTAGTTAGATTGTAACGGCTATATACCCGTTAGTTAGTTGCAGATAAGATCAAAAAATATAACTCGCTAATTTACACTTTACTCCTTATATTTTGGGGGCAATTGTTAGGGGAGGATTTTCCAATCCTAAGGATCATGGATCCTCAAGTATTGCCAGGGTCATGGATCCTCAATTATGTTTGAATTAAGGATCCTCGGTAGGTGTTGCAGGATCAGGATTCAGGATCCTTATTGTTATCCTTATACTAACGGTTGTCTTCATGTTTACGTGAGCTTATTTTGCAGGAGTATAGGCATGGACCAACTCTTACCGATATTCTTGGGGAATATGCTCTCAATATTCCGCACGTGCATGGCTTTGTGAACGTTATGGAGATCGTGGGGAGCTTGCACAATTAGCGGATAGTTAGTTAGTTTAGTTATTTCTAATTTTAAAAAGGGGATAACAAGCTTGAGTTAGAACACTTGGCTAATTTAGCAAACACACACTCTCGAATAGCTCTCGGCAGTTTAATTGGCGATTTCATACACTTTAACACTTTTGCACACTAGTGATCCTTGTAACAAGCTTGTTATCATCCCGAGTTGTAACATTTTTCTGTTTAATCTTAGTTGGTGATCGGTAGTTTCCATCACCCAAGGTTTTTTATGCCGGAGATCAATTCTTGATTAAGGGCTTTTTCCTCGTATAAATCCTTGTGTCACATCTTTATTTGATTTGCAAGTTGTTCATACAATTGTTCATAGATTCAAGCATCACACCTCACAACAAAAGATTTGGTTGCATTATCCTTGCTTGATTTTTGACCAAAACAGTTACAGAAACACTATTAATTTATTATTGTTATAAATAAGTTATATTATGGTGACTATCCACATTCTAACTCCCGTCTCTTCATGTCCTTTGTATTATTGTAAGAACACTATATATAGAGGTTCTTTGTATTGCATGTACACATCTCAATGAATAATAATTGTTTATTCTATCTTTCTCTCTGTGTTCCTTTGATTATGTTCATATACTAGTAGCTAGTAGGCCGTTGTTTTACGACACGTTATCAGCACGAGTTGCTTTAGCACGAGTTGGTTTTGATGATGGATCACATTATCATGAGGCAACATACCTGATCCAAAAGTATCAGGGGGAGAAAATGCGCGCTGCACTCTTTTTCCCTTAGCTGAGGTTTTGTCCCACTGGGTTTTCCTAGCAAGGTTTTTAACGAGGCAGCATCACCAAGTGTATAATACATTGTTTTCTTTTATCACGTGGATAGTCAAGGGGGAGTGTTATTAATAAGTTATATTATGGTGACTATCCACATTCTAACTCCCGTCTCTTCATGTCCTTTGTATTAATGTAAGAACACTATATATAGAGGTTCTTTGTATTGCATGTACACATCTCAATGAATAATAATTCTTTATTCTATCTTTCTCTCTGTGTTCCTTTGATTATGTTCATATACTAGTCGCTAGTAGGCCGTTGTTTTACAACAATTATACTATAGTTATAGTATTATTAGTCTGTGTAAATAAATAACAAAGTTGGGCCTTGCCCAAGGAAATACAAAGGTAAACCCACTCCAACCCTATACTATAGTTATAGTTATTATTTAGTATGAGTTTTCAATTTTTAACATTTAATTAATGTAAAGTCCTTGAACTGATGTTATATCTAGTATCCATCGACTTTTACATTTAAGAGTATATAGAATTGCCATTTCAATTCCTGAGTTTTAGCCTAAAATGTCACTTTAGTCCAAATAATTTTTTTTTCTACCCTAGGTACTTGACTTTTACAGTTTTTTTGCTATTTTCATCCAATCCCCTAACTTGATTTAAAAACTCAGTTAACTAAAAGGTATTTTGGT
This sequence comes from Helianthus tuberosus, assembly GCA_030545235.1. Classification (NCBI taxonomy): domain Eukaryota; kingdom Viridiplantae; phylum Streptophyta; class Magnoliopsida; order Asterales; family Asteraceae; genus Helianthus; species Helianthus tuberosus. Next base: position 12,548,973 of record CM060429.1, on the reverse strand, counting down.
CATCCAATCTCTTTTTTTACAATTATTTTTTAATTATTTATCTTTCTATCTTTCTTTTATAAACTAACCACATGCCACCACCACCATCATCGCCTAACACCACCGCCACAACCATGATTCGGATCATCATGTATGGAAACAATCTCCGATAAAAAAATAATAAAAATATATAAATAGGGGTTGAATTTGGTCACTTGTTTTTCATTGACAAAATCATCCATTACATGTGATACCCACACCTTTTGTTTCAATTTGGGTATTGTATCTTCAATATACAAAATCAACTAAGTTTTTTTTAAAATTTAATCCCATAATCAGTGCAAATTAAACCACTAATATTGTTTTAGATGATATCCACATTCCAAAAAAAACTTGTCTCTGATAAAGGATTTGCAGTGAACCGTCAATTGATCTTTACAATCATTCCAATCGCATCCAAATTACTTACCTCCACCCGATAGCCACCGTGAATCCATTGCCGGAACCCAAGTCAGTCATTAATGTCGTTGGTTCGAAACCCTAAGTCATCGGAATCAGGTCCTCCTACCTTGTCACTGTCAGTTCGAACTTCGTTGCTGAGGCTATGGTGCTAGATCCATGGTGATGTGGAACCATCGGGAAAACGAAGAGGGGGTCTATATTATGGTTTTCAATTAAGATGGTGGTTGTTATTGGCTAGTTCTGGTGGAGAGAGAAATCATGGTGGCGACGGTTGACGACAGCGAGTGTGGTCGTTGATGGTAGTATGAGCATCAATGGTGGTGGAGTGATGTTGGTAGTGGTGGTTTGGTTATGGTGGTTCATGCTTGAAGATGAAGTGGAGGTTTAAAGTGCGTGTGTGTGTATATATATATATATATATATATATATATATATATATCTATACTACTTTAATAAGGATATATGAAGGATAGAATGGTAATTCAACAAGGTGTTGAAAAAACACTTAATGCATAATGTACAACACTTAAAGCACAAGAAAACACAACCTTTTTACCCTTCAACTGATTCATCATCAACCGTCCATTTTTTCACTTTTTTCACACGGATCACGATCTGGACCGTCCATTTGACTTCACACGGATCAAGCATTTCACTTTTTTGTTGAATTTTGAAATTCACATCCTGCTTTCATTTCTTTCTCTCTCCTCCGAGTTCTCTTTCATCTTGTAGATCTGGATTACAATCTAGGTTTTCGTTTTTGTCCAACTCTAAATCAGCCTCACGAGCAGCTTCAAACACTGATCGGGAATTCCGTGTCGTCTTCGTGTACCAGCTGCCTGAAACCATCGTCGGAAGAGAGAGCAGAGACGGTGGTGATGTAGACGAAAGAAAATCACCAGATGCAGTCACCCATCGTCGTTTTCGAATGCCGGGTTCTGGTCTTCCCCATCTTGATCTGGTCTTCAATCGCGAGTCCAGGTAACCCCAAACACACATACGGAACCCTAATCTCTCCATTGTTTCTTTCTCTAAACTTAACAAAACCGGTAACCCGTAACCGTAGGTGCTTCCGTTTCAAAGCAAGAATTTGGTAAAGCGCAACATAGGTATGTGTTTGGATTACATTGTCTTTAATTTTTTGCACTTTTTTTGTTTGTTTAATTGTTGAGGGCTTTGGATTTTAAGTTAATTTGATATTTATTTGTCGGCTATGGTTCTTGTAGATCTGGATTACAATCTAGGATTTTAAGTTAATTTGATATTTACATAGGTATGTGTTTGGATTACATTGTCGTTAATTTGATATTTATTTGTCGGTGTAGTTCAGGTATCTTAATATTATTTATTAATTTTCATGTTGCTGTTTATTGGCATTGTGACAGGTATCACCTATAGGGAATGGGCACCTGGAGCTGATATCCTTTTTATTAAAAAAAATTATAGTCTGTTGTTACAATGTGTTTACAACTGAACTAATCATAGTTGTTTTTTTCGTCGCCACAGCAAAGAAATTTGGGGTTACAGAGTTTGTGAACCCAAAAGATTACTAGAAACCAGTGCGAGAAGTCATCTGAATATGTTTTGTTCTCTAATATCTTCCAATAAACCACACATTCTGGTTACTGTTTTGTTCTTGATTATTTTCATCTGAATCTGATTTGTTCTTGAATATCTTGCTGCAAAGGTTTGGATTCATCGGATAAAACGATAAATATGTACTCGTGATGTTTTTACTTTTGTATTAATGCTTAAACTTTCATTCATGTGTAGATAACTGAGAGAAAGGATGAATTAGCTAAATTTGAAGCCATTGATTGTGGAAAACCACTCGAAGCAGCATGAGATTTGGTATGTCCATTGCATATACTCATATTTGCAATGTTTACTTAACTAAGCATACAACAAGCTAAGGATGATGCTGGATGTTTTGAATGTAATGCTGATCTTGCTAAAGCTTTATATGCAAAAACAAAGTGCATCTTTTAGTCTTCTAATGGATATCTGTACATGTCATTAGGAGTAAGACTGTATTCTTTTAACTGCAACCCAAAACCTGACATGAAACCATAGCCATCCAAACCCAAACTAGAGGAAACCAGAAGAACCCAGACCAAGCAATGCAATAATTTATGGGAAATGAATTGTGAATGAATACATGGAATTATCATCATGAAATATCATGGTTCATCATTCTGCAACAATTTGTCTTTGGTTTTGAGGTATATAATCTGCATAGTCGTTCATGAATTAACATTATGTTGTTTTATGCTTTACATGACTGATATAAACTGATTTTGAAATGCTAAGACCAAACTTGTGTAATGACTTAAACATGAATTATCGTTCTGCCAGTTTTTGCTTTCAGATTTTTCCCCTTTGTTGTTATTATTATTTTTTTTTGCTTTTCAATTTGTTTATTACTTTGCAATGTGTAGAGACTTATTTGCTACTAGAAAAAAAAAAGATACTTAAATAGGATATATTGTGTTTTTACTTTGATGTACAGCTCGACCCAAAAACCGATTAAATTCTTTTAATGATGTTATCTTATTGTTATCCATTTTCCTGTCACCTCCCAGGGACGTTATCTTATGCAGCTGGGTTCCTTTCTCGGTAGATTTTAAGCTCTTTGAGCTTTGGTCAAAGTTGGTCCAACGGGTCAAGGCTGGTTAAGCCAGTCAGCACACCAGTTTAGGAGTTTGTTGTGCTACAAATCTACGAATGGTGAGTGCTGAAAGTATTGTGGAAGAGGAGAAATTATAACTATGTGGAATTTGTGGAAGAGGAGAAATTATAACTATGTGGAATTTGTGGAAGAGGAGAAATCATCTGATGTTTGAAGGCTACAACACTTCTAAATGTCAGGTTTGTTTCATCATTATAACTCTTATACACATTGTTCGACTTTTTAGGTCTAAGTTTTATATTGCAAGTCCAAAATCTACATGAACTCTGTTACAAATTCATCTCTTAACCACTTTGTGTCCATTTTTTATAATCATAAAAATTTAAGGATGAGCAATTGGTAAGGGGTACCGAAAATCACTTTGTTCTCCATTTTTTTAAATTATACCATTTTGTTCTCCGTTGGGTGATGCAGATCCAACATCAAGCTTTACGATTCTGCACCAAAATCATCAACCAAAAAAGACAATGAGCTAGCAAAATTTCCTGCTTCTCAGAAGAAGAAATTGAGGTAAGCTTTAAATGTTAAACTGCAATCTATTTAGGCTGGGAATGGTGGGTAAGCTTCCTTCGGGTGTGATTTTGAGTAACAATGAGCCGGGTATTAACGGAGCTCAGGGGCGATCTGGAAATTTTTCAAAATGTGATTTTTTGAATGGTGTTAAGGCTGCAAAATAGAGTAACTGTCAACGAAAAGGGCAGTCGACTTCAAAGGAAGGGATTCACTGCATTATCTATTCTCTTGGAGAATAAAAGTAGGTGAGAACTTGGATTGTTTGTCCTTCCACGTGCTGGTGAATCTTTGTGGTATATCTTGGTCAAGCATCGGGTACTTCTAGATATTATGGTTGCGGAGGTACTACGTTTTAAGTCATGGTCGGGATGACTAAAACATGTTTGACATGTCAGCCCAAACCAAATCATTTTGACCTGCAAGAGTTCTTAATTATGACCCAGACCCATTTGAACTTTCACCCAACCTGCCCAACACATATGTTGTGCCATATCTAAAATCATGTATTCATAGCGATGGCTATTCTTTAGGTTGTTGCAGAGGCCAGATCCTATGATATTTCTATAAAGTATGCGGAGTTTATATGCGTAGAAGACGAGGAAATAGTCCGTGTAGGGCGGTCAAAACAGTCAGCGCGCTAATCAAGGAATTTTTGTTGCAGATCTACCAGTTGGAGGGTGCTAGAGGTATAAACGATAACCCGAGATATTTGGTTAATTATTTAACCTTTATGATTACAGCTTTTATTTATGAGTTTTTATTAACTTGTTTGCAGGTTGAAATTCTGACTGTGATGCCCAACAAGTCATATTTTTATTTAGATGGGATCTACAAATTATTAATTTGACATGCTCAAATTGGGTAAGAAGATATATAGTATTGATGTATAAGTTTGATGTTATTTTAGTTTTATTTGAGATGAAAAATTAACTTTAGTTGTGGGTGAATCCCTCTAACCCTTTCTGAAGATGACATGTTCCCATTCAAGCTGAAAAGAAAACAATTTCCAATTCAACTTAGCTTTTTCATGACGATTAATAAAGCTCAAGGTCAAACAATTCCGAACGTTGGTATTTATCTACCTGATTCTGTATTTTCACATGGACAACTTTATGTCGCGTTATCAAGAGGGATTTCAAGACAAAGTACGAAGGTGTTGGTACATCTCAACAAAGAATTCAAACGATATATCACGAGACGACGGATAAACTAACGGTAAACGAGTATCCTATTGTAAATCGCCACTCCCGCCGCATCGCGCGGGTAAGTGACTAGGTCAAATTATAAGAATATAGGAAACGTCGTTTGGTATGTTCTCCAATGTTAAGAGGTTACTGTTTATTGTTGTGAGCATGCGGATTATGTTCTCCATGTTTGTTATTTTTTAAAAGCCTGTTAGGCTCATGGTATACGCCACACACGGATACTACGAATAAGAAACTTTACAAACATATAATACAATGTATCACGAGAAAATTGATAAACTCACAGTAAACGAATACCGCGTTGTAAATTGCCGTCCCGCCGCATCGCGCGGGTAAACGTCTAGTATATATATATATATATATATAGGATAATGCTACATAGAAAACCCTTTATTTTGAGAAAACCTTGAAAACCCATCACATGGCCTACATTTGGCCACATGTCCCACCCAACTTCATCTCCTTTTTTGCTTTTGAAGTAAAACTATGGTAAATTTACATATGCCTACCCCACCCCAAAGATCTATTGATCAACATGATTTGACACCATCATTAATGTACCCATCACATCATTCCCATCCTTCATCCTCCATTTCGTTTAGTGTATTTCAAATTAAAAAGTTTTTTTTTCAAAATATCTTCATCTTCCTAAACAAGTCCTTTAATACTAGATCCACCACTAATGTACTATGGAGCATTCAACTTCCTAAACAAGGTCTTTACTTCGATCTTTACCCACCTCACATCTAGATGTACTTTCAAAACTCCATTTCTTTACCTTTTAGCTTCCACCATTTTCAAAACTCCATGAACTTCATCTCTGTTTGTTGAAAGTTGATTCCGGGTGTGTTCATCTTCATCTCACGTCATCATCTTCATCTCGGGTGTGCTCATGCTTGTTGAAAGCTGATTTCTAGAGTGAGAAACAACAATCTTCATCATGTTCATCAAGAACACCAAGAATACACAGATAGAAGCAAGTTTGAAGATCTTCATCGTGTTCATCGCACGGTTCTAGATCCGGTAAGTGTTTTAGAGAGAGAAAGTTGCTGCTTTAGAGAGAGAAACAACAATCTCTTGAGTATTTTATTTTGAAAAATCATTTTCACACTTGATGTTTTTGTTAAAATAGTTGTTAATAGTTTTTTGTGTAATGGCTGTTTTAGAGAGGAACATGATTTTTTTGTTAAAATGGTTCTAAAAAGTGGTAAATGTTTATGTAATTTGTAGGTTTTTATTTTTGTGTGAAAAAGTTTGTGTTTGGTTTGGTTGCTTGTTTAGGGCTTTTGATCTCTGAACAGTAATTGTTTTTTGTTGGCTTGCTTGATTTACAGAAACAGACCCATAACATGTGTTAAGCCCCTGTTACAATGATATATAACGTGTGTTGATTTACAGAAACAGACCCATAAAGATATTCAGTTGACAAGCTGGATGGATATAGGCGACGTTAATGCGGGGACATGTGTTAAAAAAGATATTCAATAAGTCACATTTTTTGGGAAGGAACTCTTCGTTCATTTATAACATGTGTTAGTGGTAATGTTGTACCAGAACACCATGATGTAACCTGACATGTGTTCATGTATAACATGTGTTAAGCCCCTGTTAGAATGATATATAACGTGTGTTAACCTTTGTTAATTTTAAAAAAAGAAAAAAACAAGTAATATCTATTTTATTTTTGTTGATGTTTAAAATATCCGATAATGTGGAAACCGAGCGTTAACACTTGTACAAGTTAGTATGTAACGTGTAATATTAAACGAGCCATTTATGGTAACACATGTACCGGTAATTTTGGAATATATAATATGAAACGGGTCATTTGTTGTGCACATTTTGGAATATATAACATGTGTTAAGCCTCTGTTATAATCTTTTTGTAACCTGACATGTATTCTTGTATAAGCTCACTTACAAAACACCATGATGTGTATATACTGATCTAACATGTGTTACAATTTGTCTGTTTGGAACATGTAGTTGCTTAACATGTGATAAGGGTGAAAACAGTCGACGGAGGCGATGGGTTTAATGGTGAGCTTAGTTAATATCGTAATCTTGTTGTAACCCGACTTGTATACATATGATAACATGTGTTAAGCATCCATCGTAATCTTTGTTGTAACCCGACTTGTATTAAGGTATATGAAAGTGGTTTGCAAAACACTATGATGTGCATATACTGATCCTAACACTATGATGTGCATATACTGTTGTAACATGTGTTACACTTCGGGGTAAGAAGTGTTACATTGTTGAATGTAGGGCATGATCTACTTTGTCTTATACGTTGTAACATGTGTTACACTTCGGGGTAATATATCTTGCATACAAGGTGATATTCAATAGCTCATACGTTTAATAGTAGTTTATTATTTTTCATTAAATATATTACATATATAACAACCATTGTTACATATGTAACGACCATTGTTACATATGTAACGTTGCCATGTTAACGTATGTAACACATGTGTACCAAAGGAATGAAGTGACCAACATTTACAAATGTTAATCAAAACAAAAGTCACTTGTCATCATGGGTTGTTAGTAATTGCACGCATTACAATCATACTTAAAGGTAACAAAAATGTTTATACAAACTTAAATATATAATGATGATCCAAAAACTATCATAAAGGTTAAAAAATCTAGCTACGCTTTGCGTCTTGATAACCATCTTTATTTTGAACATAGACATCCATTCACCTATGAACAAAACAAGTACATCAATGTTAAGGCCCTAAAGTTAAACTTATTAACACAAATGTAACTACATGTACATCAGTGTTAAGGCCCTAAAGTTAAACTTACAAATAGATTATAACAGAGGCTTAACATATGTTATATATTCCAAAATTTGCACAACAAATGACCCGTTTCATATTATATATTCCAAAATTACCGGTACATGTGTTACCATAAATGGCTCGTTTAATATTACACGTTACATACTAACTTGTACATGTAATACTTGTACAAGTATTACGCTCGGTATCCACATTATCGGATATTTTAAACATCAATAAAAATAAAATAGATATTACTTTTTTTTTAAATTAACAAAGGTTAACACACGTTATATATCATTCTATCAGGGGCTTAACACATGTTATACATAAACACATGTCAGGTTACATCATGGTGTTCTGTTACAGCATGAACCACTAACACATGTTATAAATGAACGAAGAGTTCTTTCCCAAAAGATTTGATTTATTCAATGTCCCCGCATTAACGTCGCCTACATCCATCCAACTTGTCAATTGAATATCTTTATGGATCTGTTTCTGTAAATCAACACACGTTATATATCATTCTAACAGGTGCTTAACACATGTTATGGGTCTGTTTCTGTAAATCAAACAACCCAACAAAAAAAACACTTACTGTTCAGATCAAAAGCCCAAACCAGCAACCAAACCAACAAAAAAAAAAACAATTATTGTTAAGATCAAAATCCCCAAACAAGCAACCAAACCAACAAAAAAACCCGTTCAAAATCTCATCCTAAAGTTTTCGATTTATTTAAAATACATGAACATTAACCATTACTAGAACACTTTCAGCCCATAAAAACATATTAACAACCATTTCAACAAAAAAATCAAGTGTGAAATGATATTTCAAGAACACTTACCGGATCTAGAACCGTCCGATGAATACGAAGAAGATCTTCAAACCTTCTTCTCTCACACACACTTGTGCGTGTGTCTTTGTGATAAAGATTGTTGTTTCTCTATCTAAAACATCAACTTTCTCTCTCTAAAAACATTCATCGTGCCATCGTTCTCTCTCTAAAACAACAACTTCAAACTTTTTCTCTCTCACACTCTTGTATGTGTGTTCTTGGTGTTATAGATGAACATGATGAAGATTGTTATTTCTCTCTCTAAAACAACAAATTCCTCTCTCTAAAAACCTTCATCCTGCCGTCGTTCTCTCTCTAAAACAACAATCTTCAAACATTTTCTCTTTCACACGATGTAGATCTGAACTTGAAGATCTAAACTTGTGTTTGGTGTTCATCATGATCTTGATTGAAGACAGAGGAGAGAGGAGAGAGAGATAACATGTGTGTGTAAGAGAAATAAAGTTGACGTGTGTGAGAGAAAAGTCAGATTTTCAATACCTTAAATGCCCTTATCCTTTACTTGTGTATAATTTATGGTTTTATTTAAATGTAAAAGACACCAAAAAAAGTTCAACCATTGATCTACTTGGATTAAACAAAATCAATGGATGAGGTTGGGTTTCCAAGGTTTTCTAAAAAAAGATGGGGTTTTCCATATAACCCAACCCTATATATATATATATATATATATATATAGGACAAAGATCCGTTAGGAACCACCTCTTATTGCGAGAACCGCGAGAACCAATGTGAACACAACAAAAAATGCCTAAAAATAGCTAAAAATCACACAATTTTTTTAATATTTTTTATAAAAAAAATCGCTACTTTTAGAAGAAAAAAAAACAAAAATTAAAAAAAAAAAAAATTTGGCTACTAAAAGTAGCGATTTTAGCATAAAAAATAGAAAAAAAAATAAAAATTTTAGATTTTTTATTGATTTTTTAGGTTTTTTGGGGGTTTAGGTTTTTGAGGGGGTGGGGGGAGGGGGGTTTAGGTTTTTTTTTTTTTTGAGGGGGGGGGGGGGGGGTTAGGTTTTTTGGGGGTTTTAGTTTTTAGCATTTAGCTTGGGGGGTTAGGTTTTTTTTTTGGGGGGGGTGGGGGGGTTTAGGGTTTTTTTTTTTTTGTTGGGGGGGGGTTAGTTTTTTTTTAGCTATTTTAGGCTGTGTTCACATTGGTTTTCGCGGTTCTCGCAATAAGGGTGGTTCTCGCATGAACCTTACCATATATATATATATATATATAGGGGGGCCGCTAGAATGAGAACCACCACGAGTTATGAGAACCGCGAGAACCAAGTGCCACGGAGGGGCGTTGACCACGATTTTTTTTTACAACTAGATCCGTATATTTTAACAACATTCGTAAAAAAAAATTTCAAACGGCGCGCCCGAGGGGGTAGTTTTTTTACACCCAAAGTTTGTAAAAAAAAAAGAAAAAACAAAAAAAAATAATAAAAACACCAAACTTTGGGTGTAAAAAATTACCCCTTCGGGCGCGCCGTTTGAAATTTTTTTTTTTACGAATGTTGTTAAAATATACGGATCTAGTTGTAAAAAAAAAAATCGTGGTCAATGCCCCTCCGTGGCACTTGGTTCTCGCGGTTCTCATAACTCGTGGTGGTTCTCATTCTAGCGGCTCCCTATATATATATATATATATATATATATAGGGTGAGGATCATTTCAGAACTATATTTATTTTCAGAACTTGCAGAACCATTTATAGCCACTCATTTTTATTTAATTTAAATTTTTCTTATTTTTTTAATGAAGG